>JAOPSE010000008.1:131402042-132037032 GCA_029449295.1 Zea luxurians
GAAACTATTTGCCGAGTGTCAAAAATAAAACACTCGGCAAAGAGCTTCTTCGCCAAGTGTTTTCTTTTACTGAGGGATTTTTGTGTAGCACTCGGCAAAGAGCTTCTTTGCCGAGTGTCCGAAAAAAAAACACTCAGCATGAATATAACACTCGGCAAAGAGCCAAATTCCGGTAGTGAATGAAGTTACAAGTTAGTAAAACCAACTTGTTGAACTACCTTTGACATTGGGTAAGTCCTCTTATTATCTATCGGCAATTCAATGGTCGAGAGTTCACTTTTGTTAACAAAAGGTCATGCATTTGGGTAGAAATCCATTTGGTCAGGTTGTTAATCCGTTTCTTCATGCGAGATGAACTGACTTGGTTAGGGAATACATGGATTAAATAAAAGAGCAAATGAACAAACTCCGACATTTCAGTAGTAGGGGAAACAGATCTCCATTTTGAGAGCTAATCAGTTGTCTCTCAACACTAAAAAGCTTCAAGGCTTCACCTTTACACAAAGGATGTAAAGGGAACTTGTATGTGTAGTCACTACCAAAGCCAAAGGAGAAGAGACCACACATAGGAAGTTGAATTTTTGTCACATGATTAAACACGAATAGATGTTGATTTTTTACGGCGACTTCTGAACTGATAGTGAATTCGTTAAAGAACACATCAAAGTGGTATGCTCTTTTGATCCAATAGTCATGATAGATGTTGCTTGGTCACTTCGACAAACAACACTGAATTTGTTTCAAGGAAGAGATCTACGGAAGATAACATATTAGTGTAGTCCCATAATGGATCATGACCAGAGACCTTGATACCAGCATCCGACAAGTAGCACAATCCCGTGTGTGCATTCACAGGGAGCCCTCAGTTTGGCTGGGGCACCATAATTCCTTAATCATGACACCATCACCGAACTGGCACCAATAATGAATCTCACGTGGAAGAACCATTTTTGTAGAGATAACATATCGATATTATCTCATAATGGATTATGACTGCTAACGGTGATACCAACACGTGCCAAGTAGCGCAACCATGTGTTGATCACCCACCAGAGGCCCTCGGTTTTGTCATGGCACCATCGGCTTTAGTCATAACACCATTACCAGATGTAACCGATAAGAAATCTCGTGCGGCATAAATGGACTGAGCAAGGTGACAATATACAAAAACAGACTCCACTTATAAGAATGGTTACAAGTAGAGAGCCAAATAGATCATGGCCCAAGGAAATGAACACGACATGGCCATAACCTAAACTTGATGAAAGGAGTACGATGGGAGACTGTTAATTCAGCCCCAAGCATATTTCTATGCCCATCGCAGAGATTATAAGGTCAAGAATTAATATCTGATTAGATACGGGGGAAGACAATTATAAGATTAAGTTGGTATGCCTTCGATATATATGAGGAAACCAAAGGCATCAAAGTCAAGAAAATAATCAGACATGTCTTTCCTGGGTTAGATTAACAAAGCAACGATATTGTCCTCAAAAGGAGGCAAACTGGAATTAGGGATATCAGCTTGCACCAACCGGATAAGGACATGATTTTGGAAGGAGGCATGACTCGAGATTCTTGTTTCAAGCCCTAGTACACTTTATGTCCACAAAAAAATTATCTAATCATTCATTTGCATGAGTTTAGTCATGGAGAGACAACGGAGAATTCAAATTTTGGGTCGTAGTTCACTAAATAAGAACATGGCCTAGTTTTGGGTTTAGGCAAACAGGTCACCAACATTCTATCGGTACATCAAGCACAAAAGCAAACACAATTTGCACTAATGGTCAAATTAAGAAAATCTAGAAGCCATCTAAACATGTATCTCTAAGACACCACATTATCTACAATCACCAAGTATTGGAAAAAAGGTGAGAGAAGCATTTTCGTGCACACGTGACAAACACGATGCAACAATCGAGATGCATACTCGTCCTATGCGTCCTCATAAGTTTTGCCAACATAATGTGGCAATAGCTTTCTATATCAGTGGCATAACTACGTCTCTCTCGGTATTTTGCTAGTCGTCAGCTACACATACGTTTTCGAGGTTAGTGTACCTGCAGAAAAATCCATCACAACCCATTTTTCCCATGATGCAGTTCAAACATGACAATTTATCACAGTTTATACTCCATATATTTCTATATGGAGGCTAGCTCTTCATTAAGCATCTGCCACACTTTAACCATAGGGCGGCCCATTATGGTAGCTCACCTTCTTACCTGAGCGTAGTTACGTCATTACAAGTACATTACACTTCTCAGTATTCCGATGCCTGTATACCCATACACATCCATGGGGTACTGAACCCAAGAAAAGTAAATACTCCACATCGCAGCTTTCATATATACATATGTGTAACATGTATATAATCAAGCGCTTTTTATACTCTCCCCTAGACCGACGTTTGTTCGGTCATGCTCTCACATCTTACCTTACCTGAGCGTCGATCCATTCACAATTGAATGGCCTCAAAAAATAACAATACACATGTATGCAATTCCCCCCCGGTTGTGGGTTAGTGTTTTGAACTAAGCCACCTGATAGTCCTTAGTTTTAGGGCTTAACAGATGATGTCGCTAGCATTATAGTTTTTTTAAACCAACAATGTGTTTAGATGAAAATAGGTTTTATAATACCAAAACCTTGTTTTAAAAGTACGCATGTGATCATATTATACTTAATCCTGCTCCGATACCAGCTGTGGCAGAACCTCCCAAGTTATAGGGCCCACATGCACCTGCCCTTGTCTCAAAGACCTCAGATGGTATGCATGTGCACTAGATAACTTAACAGGATCCGTTCGAGTGTCCCAAGGACCCCAGATAAACCACTTACAACCAAGATCGCAAGATTAAGTAAACACAACTCACATACAACCACTTGCAGCGGAAATAAATTGTTTATTACAAAATAATTGCAAGTTACATCAAGATTTCATTATACATCATCGGAGTGATTAAAAAATGGTTCAAAAGAATGACAATTTGAAGTGTTATAAACTATTTGTAACTTTGAAAATACATGCTAGCTTAAGTGACAATCCTCAATAAAGAAGCTAAAGATGGGATATACTTATATAAGAAGGCCGAGCCCACCGGCACTTAACATCAATCACAATCAAAGTGACTTGTAACCTGCAGCAACAATGGGAATAAAACCCTAAGTACGCAGGTACTCAGCAAGACTTACCCGACTAAAGAAAAGACTCTCAAGGGTATGCTGGTTTTAAAAGGATTCAAGGTAAGGCTAATCAAGTTTCAAAGGCTCGTTTTGGCAGAAAAGCTTACTAGTAGTAGATCCTTATGCCAAACTTTTACTTCACCAGTTAAGTACTTTTCCTGAAACTAGATTTGCCTAATCTAGAGCATTCACTTGTCCTGGTCTAGCTTTCTTTTACCAAACTTTTATTTTACTTATTAACTACGATGAGTGGTCGGAGGGTAGAGTCTCCATGATCGAGGAGCAACGACGATTCAAACCGATTATACCCAGCTGGGGATCCCTAACCACACGACATATGTAGCACTTAACCCTTACATATGTCAACCGTTCCCACAGATCCTCCACAACGTGAACCGGTCCGCGCTACCCGGGAGCACAGTACTCCTCCGTCCAGCCTCTAGCCAGGAGGGTACACGCTACTCCCACCATCTCCCACGCCCAGTGTGCGATTGTCTTTTCATGTATGGAATAGCCAGGTTCAGGCTTACCGGAGCATGTGGCTAGTTGCAAAGTCTCCACCACAACAGGCCTACATCGAACGGTCCTTAATCGACACAGATGGGAGAACTTTCCTGCTCAACGTCTGGTCTACATTACATATTATTTATCAAAATTTGATACCTGAGAGAGGTACCCTACTTAAATGATGAAATCATCGCAGCCACAATGGCTTCATCATCACAAGTCATTTTATTTCACAAACTCCCATATCCCGTGTTACACATCATCTTTTAAAAACAATCCTAAATTAATAAGCAGGGCTAAGCATCACTAAATTTTCATAAAATGGGTATTAGGGTTGTTTAATCAAGGAAGGAAATGCATCAAGTGTTTGATCACACAACTCCTATCACCTAATGCATCATTCAAGGTGATAAAACTTTTTAAAACAGAAGGAGGTGGCAAATACACCGGGGCTTGCCTGGAATAAACACTAGGTTAGTGTTTGTTAGACGACGACCACTTGGCGATCATCTTCATCATGGTTCTTGATCAGGTCATCCATCCTTAGGTTTGTCCATCAGCATCACCTTTCAGAGTAGCTCGTGCTTTACGACATCTTGGGGTCGACTCGGCTCGTCTTCCGCATCACGTGACAACTAGCGCGCCTAATGAAATGCATGAGGCACATGATTGAATATGAGCAGGAATAGCACAAGATAAATAATGTCGCACGATAGCGAATTAAACACTTAGCGACGAGGCGCACATAATAGCACTTAAAAGCAAATACTAGATGTCAAGATGGTACTAAATACCACGTCCACGCTATTTTAATTTAGCTGAGTCCAATTCGAACAGTAAGCGATAATAAACTAAGCACAAGTCCTATACCATCCTTAGCTAACGCCCAATGTGAAACGACTCGCCAAACTTTGATTCACTATTTTTAAATACCAATAATTCAGAATAAGTATAGGAACATATTAATCAACTTTGTAAACCAATTAAATCCTAAAGATTTAAAACACTAAAGAACAATGTCCACTAACTAGTTTTTAAAGCGGACCAAACGATGTTTTTCGGATTTTGACTGAAATCAATTTTCCGATGCTATTCTCCTTTAATTATTCGGGCATCAACTAATACCTACTCAATGCATTTACCCGGTCACAAGACATCGATGATAATGACTAGTAGAGAAAGGCATCGACTCCATCCCAAAACTAAAAATTCGGCACAACATCACTGATACAATCTATCGGCAAGCTAATAAAAACACTAAACTTATTTATGTCTCACCAATATCATATTAAATCCACGAATTAAGTTAATTAACAGGAATATCAAACTAAATTCACCATTATTTACTCCTAAGAGTAACATATGGATAGACAAACTAACACACTTAACACAATTAGCCTAAACAGAACTTATCGGCTAATTAACTAAAAGCTAAACTTATCCGTCGCATTATTAATTATACCACATCGCTCACAAAGAACTATTTTAATTTTATTTTGCATCACACATATTTATTCAATCTATCTAACAATTCGACTAATAGGAATAATGAATCAGCTCGCTACTAAAATCCTACTTGAACCCATGAAATCGACGACGCTACCTGGTCCGCGCACAACACCAGACACCCCGCAGGCGTTGCACACCTACACCTTCGACTTCTCCTAAACATCCAGGATTTCTCCTGTCCATAAAATACATATATGCACATAATTAATCACAGGGTATTGACGCCGAGTAAGAAATCGAGTAAAGCGATAACAACAAGTCACTAGCGATGGACCTGATGACTTGGCAAGACTTGGGGTCGAGGATGCCGAGCGCGATGGACTGCGTTGAGTCGATGGTGACGAACACCAAAACGAGGGACACATGGTGTGTTGGGGAGGGCGATGACGTAGTCCGATGAGGAGACACAAGACAGTATAGCACCAACGGGGTGGCTTGCTATGGGCAGTGCCCCATGTCGACAACAACGGACGGCATGGACGAAGTCAAGAGCAGCCACGACGGAGGAGCTACAATGGCTGGATTGAAGGCGATATGAGATGGTGGCTGCTGGCGCGAGCAAAGGAGGAACGACGTAGCTTGGTCGAGCTGGGGCTGAAGACGACGTTGCCGGAACAAACTAAGGACGTCGTGACGGCAGGAGAGTGGTCGAACCCGACGACCACCAGAGAGGGAGCCGAGAGCGCAATGCAATCTGACGAGCACCGGCGAGGAAAAGCAGCGTTGAGAAGAGGTACAGCGAGCGTCTCGGCTGGCGGCCAGACCCCACGTCGGTGTCGAGCAGGGGAATAGTGGGCGCTGGTGAGGAGGAAATTCCGGATGTCGACATGACTGGCGGAGACGGCGCTGGGACTTGGAGATGCTGGACTTGGGGAGAAAGTAGGGAGAGCCGGTCGGACCTGGAGCACGTGCTGTATAGAGGAAACGGGTCCAACGGGCTGACTTCGGCAGTTAGGTGAACCTCGGCGTGGTGGCGAGAGGAGCAGAAGACCGGAGCGCAGCTTGGAGTGGAGGATGATGATCGGCCTTGTGGAGATGAGTGAGACGAAACCCGATAATTTTATCCTCAGTCTGGACAGGGAAACATATTAATTATAAATACTCAATATCAGCTCTAATTATTTCGGTCCAATTTAATCTTGCATCAACACTCTTGTCGCCGAACTTCTAATAAATTTTGTTCGGGAAGAAATTGGAAGTCTAAACTAAGTTTCCAAATTTGTATTTGAGCAAACCGATGAATTTTAAATAATCACCAGACTCGCAAATTTTTGGAACAATTTTGTTCCGAACATCATGAAAATTTTTAGGAAGAGTTTGGATGGATGAAAATAGATACGATAATGAAATCGTGATATGCGAAGATGATTACGATTCAGTGACCATTTTATTTACTGATATCCCACGCTTAAGTCTATATTCACAGTTAATGTACAGTAACACCTGGGGTGTTACACTCTGCATCCCCTTAGGAACGACTTTGGAGTCTCTTCAACTTTTACTTAGGTGGTATTTCAGCTCTGCATCCCCTTAGGAACGACTTTGGAGCTTCTTCGCCTTTGACTTAGGTGGCATTTAAGCTATGCACCCCTTAGGAACGACTTTGGAGCTTCTTCACCTTTCACTTAGGTGGCATTTTAGCTCTGCATCCCCTTAGTGACGACTTTGGAGCTTTTTCATACTTCTTTACACTCGATGGTGTAATCCCAGGTCTTTACATTTTACATGTGGGGGAAATTGGCCCTTGTATTGCATAGGGCTGCGCAAGAAAAAAACGAAAATTATAACCTATGACCCCATTAAAAACCTTTCTCCCCTCTTGAAAGGAAAAGGCTGCCATAGGGAAAAATAAGAAAATTACATAGTTTACACATAATATCTCCAAAGCTCATCTGCATTCCAAGATCTTGGAATGTCATTACTATCTATGTCTTTCAACCTGTATGGTCCAGATCTTGATGAAGACACTACCAAGAAGGGACCTTCTCACTTAAGCTGAAGCTTCCCTATTGTGTCTGGGTTGGCCACTCTTCGGAGCACCAAGTGTCCTGGCTTGATATTCTTGAACCTTACCTTTATGTCTCGCCATTTAACTGTTTCGGCCTGATATTTATTAATGTGATCTATTGTTTGAAGCCTGGTCCCTTCTATGGTGTCTTTTGTTATTTTGCAGGCCTCTTCGTCTTCTACCGAAGTTAGGGTCCTTATTGAACCTATTCTTGCTCCATTCGGTGTTATTGCTTCGTCGTCGAATAAGAGTTTGAATGGAGTAAACCCTGTTGATCTTGTGAAAATAGTGTTGTGATTCCATACCACTTTTACCAACTCATCTGGCCACTTTCCTTTTGGCAGACTGAAGATTGACTTCATTATTCCTGATATAATAATTCCATTAGCTCGCTCTACTAATCTATTTGATTCTGGATGTCTCACAGATGCAAAATGTATTTTTGTACCAATTTGGTCACAAAAAGTTTTGAATGTTTCAGCATCAAATTGAGTTCCATTATCAACCATGAAAGACTTCGGCACACCGAACTGGCAAACAATATTCTGCCAGAAGAACTTTTGGACCGTGACCGAAGTGATTGTAGCTAGGGGTTTAGCTTCGATCCACTTTGAAAAGTACTCCACTGCTACCACAACATATTTCAAGTTTCCATGCGCTGGTGGAAGTGGGCCTAGTAAATCTAGGCCCGACCTTTGCAGTGACCAAGTGGGCTGAATTAGCTGAGTTAGACACGAAGGTTGTTTTTGATCTCTGGCATACTTCTCGCAGTTTTCACATTTTTGAACTAGGTCCGCTGCATCCAAAGCTGCCTTCGGCCAATAAAATCCTTGTCTGAAAACTTTTTCAAGCAAAGGCCTAGATCCAATATGAGCTCCGCATATCCCTGCATGTATCTCTTTCATTAGCTCTTGACCTTCGGCTCTAGACAAACATTTCAGCAGTGGAGAACAAACTCCTTGTTTGAATAATTCTCCTTCTATGATCATATAAGGTTTTGTCCTGGCTTGCATTCTTTTTATGTAAACTTCATCGCCCGAAGGATAATTACCTTGCAGGAAAGATACAATCTCAGTCTTCCAATCTTCGTTGTGTATAGGTGAGATTGTAAGCACCGCTCGCTCCATGAGATCGATTGAAGGTGCTTTTATAGTTTCAAAGAATACTTCTGAAGGGAGTGGGAGCCCCTGTGCCGCTGATTTAGCTAGTAAATTTGCATGCTCATTTTCTCCTCTTGGGATATTATTCACTGAGAAACCTTCAAAAGAGGCTTCTATTCTTCGAACTATATCAAGATAGTTCTCATGCTTCGGATCTCTTGCTCTGCTGCTTTTATCAACGTGGCCTGTGATGACCTGTGAGTCAGATTTGAGGACTACCCTTCTTATTCTAATTGCCTTAAGCTTTCGAAGCCCCAAAAGAAGAGCTTCATACTCTGCAATGTTATTTGTTCAGTTGAACTCCAATCAGGTAGCATAGCAGGTTTTGATTTTGGATGGTGAAATTAGAATAGCAGCTGCACCTACACCAGAAGTCCCCCATGACCCATCATAGAACATTGTCCAAGCTTCGTTGTCTAACAGCTTCCTTCGTCCTGAGCCCCTGGCATCCAATCAGCAATGAAGTATGCTAACGCTTGGGATTGGATCGAAGATCTATGGACAAAGTCAATAGTGAATTCATTCAGTTCTGCAACCTATTTTCCAACTCTTCCCGTGGCTTCTCTATTTCTTATAATGTCCTTGAGATGCTGGGATGAAGGTACTATAATGTGGTATGACTGGAAATAATGCCGAAGCTTTATGGACGCCATCAATACAGCATATAGTACCTTCTCCAGCTCTGTGTAATTTCTTTTTAATAGACTAAGTACTTTAGATACGAAGTATAATGGGACTTGCTTCTTCCCTTGATCATCTTGTCTCTCCTGCACCAGTGCTGCACTAACTGCAGCGTGGGAAACAACTACATACAGTACCAATAGGGCTCCTGACGAAGGTGGAGTCAATGTTGTTACCTGTATCAGATATTGCTTGAGCTCTTCGAAAGCCTTTTGTTGAATTGGTCCCCATTGAAAGACTTCGGCTGATTTTAGCACTTCGAAGAATGGCAAATTCCTTTCTGCTGATCTTGAGATGAACCTATTTAAAGATGCCAGCCTTCCTGTTAATCTCTGAGCACCTTTTCTTGTCCTTGGTGGCTCCATCTGAAGTATAGCTTCTATTTAAATTGGATTTGCTTCAATTCCTTTTATTGATACAAGGCACCCAAGAAATTTTCCTTTCTTCACCCCTAAGACACATTTCTCTAGATTTATCTTGAGACCAGCGTTCCTAAAATTGGAAAATGTTTCTTGCAGGTCAGCAATGTGATTTTCTTGCTTCGTGCTTTTTACAATGATATCATCAACATATGTCAGGACATTCCTGCCAATTTGAGAGCTAAGGACTTTGGAGGTCATTCTGCTGAAGCTTCCTCCAGCATTCTTGAGCCCCTCAGGCATCCGAAGGTAGCATTAAGTCCCACTAGGGGTTATAAAGCTTGTTTTAGGCTCCTCCTCCTCCTTCATCTAGATTTGGTGATAGCCTGAATAGCAGTCCAATAAACTCATGACCTCCGAAGTGGCTGCTGCATCCACAAGGGAGTCTATTCTTGGCAAGGGGAACTCATCCTTCGAGCATGCCTTGTTGAGATCTGTAAAGTCAATACACATTCTCAACTTTCCATTGGCCTTCTTTACCATCACAGTATTGGCTAGCCATTCTGGATATGTCACCTCTCTGATTACTCCGGCACTTAGGAATCTTTTGACTTCATTTCTTGCACCTTCGGCTTTGTCATCGGACATGTTCCGAAGCTTCTGCTCCCTTGGTCTAATGGTCGGGTCTACATTGAGTGAGTGTTCAATGGCATCTCTGTTGACACCACAAAGATCATTGGATGACCAAGCAAAAACATCCTTGTTGTTGAACAGAAACTTTAACAGAGTTTTCTCTTGTTCATCGAACAATTGGACCCCAACAACACCTTTTGCTCGGCTATGTCTTCGCACAGAAGCATAGGCTTTGGTTGATTTGCTGAAGTAGCCTTGTCTCTTTTATGTTTATACTGTTGATGAGCTTCGGCTTCATCTATGTTATCGATGGCCTTTGAATCTGTCTAGTTCCCTTCGGCCCTTCTGGCAGCCTCTTGACATCCATGCACAGTGATAGGACTTTGGTTAGACGGTATCTTCATGCACAGATATGCTAGATGGAGTATTTATTCGAAGGCATTCAGTGTTCCTCGACCAATGATTGCATTATAAGGATAGTCCATATCGACAATGTCAAATACAATTTTTGCTATTCTTGTGTTGTGAACATAACTGAAGGTGATTGGCATTGTTATCTTTCCAAGTGCCACTATCTGCCTTCCTCTGAAGCCACACAAGGGGTGTTTTGCATCATGTATCTTGTCATCCCACTCTTGCATCTGCCTGAAGGCTTTTGCAAAGATGATATCTGTTGCACTACCTATGTCTACAAGGACATTGTGAACCAGAAACCCTTTGATAACACAAGATATGACCATTGCATCATTATGTGGGTAGTCCATGAGCTAAAGCTCTTCCTGGGAAATGTGATTGGTACATGAGATCACTTGGATTTGATGAAGGGTTCTTACACTCCAATATGTTGTACCCTTCTCTGTGCTTCCTTCTTTTGCTTCTTATTGGCTGGTTCAGAACTTGAGCCGCCTGTGATTTGAAGCACCAGCTTTGTAGCCGAAGGTGTCACAACTTGGTCACCTTGCGAAGCCATTGTCGTGGTCGTGGAAGTGAGTTCACTGGAGGTGGGCGCCAATGCTGGTCACTTGTTCTCAAATGCTGTGAATCAAGAACAAGGCAACACAATTGTTAAAGGTTAAGGACCTTTGTCCTTCGAAGCATTATCTCCTTTTGGATATAATGATCTTCAGACGAAGGTCATGAAGGACACACCTTCATCATTCATGAGAATAAGAATGCATAGAAATAACATATGCAATCCATTCATTCATTCATATATGTATCCCATGATATACATATGAAGTTCATTAACATAATTTATATTACATTAATACCTTCATCTTGTTTGAAGGTGTTGACGAGAGAGCAATTACAATCTAGCATGAACAGTACGGGGGTACTGTTCACCTATTTATAGGCACGGGATGCAACCCGGGTGGAAATACATTTATGACCTTAATCTGTATACATAACCGTAACATAAATCATTAGGGATTAACTAGTCTTTTCCTCTGCGGTTCAGCGCCATGCTTGACCTTCGTCATCACCTTAAGCCAAAGTCGTCGTCCTTTGGTAAAAGATTCGGTATTCGTCCTTATAGCTCTCAAATAGTATCTTCGTCTTGAGGACCTTCGGCAGAGAGGATTCTCAACATCACTTTGCCAGTGATACCTTTATCTTGAGGACCTTCGGTGAAGAAGAAGACCCCCAACACATAGGTTTTGCTCTAGTGATTTAATTGTGGCCTAGTTTAGAGATAGTTTTTAGAAGTCCTAATTCACCCCCCCTCTTAGGCGTCACCGTTTCCTACAAGTGGTATCAAAGCCTAGTTTGGCTCATTTGAAGCATTTTAGCTTCACCATAATTGAGTCGGCGCTTTATAGAGGAAGGGGATGGATACCCATAGGCCACCACACTTCGACGACACTAACTTCCCATATTATAGTGCTAGAATGTCTTGTTACCTAGATTTCGTTGATCTAGCTATTTGGAGAGTCACTCGTGATGGGAAGGAACCACCTAAAAATCCCGACAAGGTCACCAAGATTGAGGAAAAAGAAATTCATTTGAATGCTAGAGCCAAAAAATGCTTGTATGAATCTCTTAGCATGGAAATTTTCAATCAAGTTTTTCCATTAAAAACTGCTAATGAGATTTGGCTAAAATTGCATGAGCTCCATGATGGCACATCCAATGTCGTGAGCAAAAACATTGCCTAGTCTTAAATGATTACAATTCTTTTGCCATGAAAGATAATGAGCTTGTTAGAGAAATGTATTCCCATTTGAATCTAATCATCAATGAGCTCAATTCTATTTGAATTAATAAGCTAGGTGATGCAGACATTGTGAGGAAGATCATCTCCCTACTACCACAACAAAGATATGGAAGCATCATCACCATTCTTCACAACATGGAGGACTTGAGTACAATGACCCTGACAATTGTGATCGGAAAGATTGCAGTAATTGAAATGTTGCGAAAGATGGGTCAAGAGGAGCCAACTTCTGCAAGGCCATATGCTTTTGCAAGTGATGAAAAGAAAGGCAAGAAGAAGGCTCCCACTCCAAGCTCCTCAAGTGAAGAAGAGGAAGAAGAAGAATGTGATGATGATGAAGATGATCAACCCTCAACATCATCCTCCGAGGATGAAGAAACAATCCGACACATCAGAAAGGTAATGGGAATGATTTGCAAGATTAATCTAATGGGTGTGCCCCTGTAGGTTGAGGATCTTCTCTTTAACATTGACAGGAAAAAGCAAAGAAAGATAGGATGCTTCGTATGCGGGGAGAAAGGCCACTTTAGGGACAACTATCCAAATATGGCCGAACCCACAAAGAGGAGTAAAGGCAAGGCGCTTACAAGTGTCAAAACTTGGGATGACTCTTCAAGTGAAGATGAACCTCTAAGGACACTTCCACACCTGGTTTTAGAAGGCAAACCGAATGCAAACCATGTACGTGCCAGGATCAGAAACTCACGTACACAGCGATTACATAATTGGATATCATCACACATTGCTCGAAATAAATAGTGGAAAGGTAGTAGTTAAGGCCAACACAGGCAGCTGAAATAGTCCAAGACATCCACGAAGTCTATTACATAGCATAGTCATTAATATCATCAAAGTGCGGAAATATGAAATGTAGTAGTTAAGGCCAACACAGGCAGTTGACTGGGGGTTCGCCACTAAGAAAAACTAGAACTCGTCGTAGTCCTGGAACTCCTCAAAGTCCTCCATGTTGCTAGTATCTCCTCCTGAGCACTGAATACAGTGGGGACAACCTAGGGTGGGGGTGGTTTGTAAAGCAAGGGTGAGTACACATCAACGTACTCAGCAAATGTTCCGTTTGGCTAAAGTGGACTAGACGTATGTGGAGTTAAGGTTAAGCAGTTGCTTTTAGTTGGTCAAGTATTTATTACTATTAGTAGAGCCAAGTTTTAGTAATAAACCCAGTTATTACCCAAAAGTACTCCCTCCAAGAGGAAATACCAGAGATCAGAATTATAACCATCATTATTAATCATCATCATAAAAGTAACCAAAGTTCTTCTAATCAATGAGGATCCCAAGGCCGCTCTTAACCGTGAGCTCGGCTGATATACTAGTTTCTAACACTCTGCAGAGGTTGCACACTTTACCCACGAGTCATGATCCCTTTCCAGCCTGGGTTGTACAGACCCGATTTTCACTACCGAGGTGAATGGCTAGGGATACACTACGTAGCGTTTACAAAGACCCCCTGGTGCATAGATGCTCGTTAGGTTTTGCCAGTCGTACAAACGCAGTACACGTCCCGAAGGTGGGTGACTAACAAAACCAAATCGAATGAACCTCTGCACCCCGTTGGCAGAGCGAGCACTACGCCCCACCGCCCATTGAATGTAATGTGGGACAGTGAATTATAGAGTAAATAGGACATAATAGGTCAGAGGACACTTGCCTTCACCAGGTTGTTGCTCAGGAAGATCTTCGGCAACACACTCAGGAACCACGAGCTGCTCGTTGTCTAAATAAAGCGATCATACATTCAATACATTTGGCAAATGACAAATGAACATCACATTAATCATGTACAAACAATGGAACACATCTCAAAAGGAAAAGTATAAACTCAAAAGGGAGTTTAAATTATAGGGTGAACTAATCGCATCTAGTAGTTGATTATTCTTTAAGTGTTGTCTATCTCCATTATTACATTAATCTAATTCCACTTATTTTAATGAGACATCAAATTTAAACTAGGGATAAGTTCATACATCACATATTATTATCTTCACAATATTAACATCTATTTACCACTAGGGCTTCCTTTTTATTTATTTTATTAAGTGAATAAATTAACACATACACTAACCTATAGTTTAGACATAAAATTAGAGTGCATAGACTTTGGATAATCATAATTTATTTGAACAGAGAATATTCCTATGAACATTTTGCAATTTGAACCACTCAATTTGGAGTTCATATGAAAAAGATATGAAATAAACAAGTTTTGAAGTTTGAAATACAAAATTAAGTCCAAGTTTGTGATTATTTAAAAGGGTAGGGGTCTATTTATAAGAAACCAGGGGCCTACATGTAAAGCCTAAGGACAACAAGTTCTATTGCTCGATAATTGAGGGTCTCTTTAGCAAAATCACACGCGAAGGGGTACGGGGTATTCTCAGCCATCGGATCTGCGAGCAACACCCAAGATCAGATCTAGCCGAGCAGACGTGCACGCCTGAATGCAAGCGCGGGCTGACCAGCGGGCCAGGGTTGTCAGCGGCCTGGGGCAAGGCGGTCTGACCGGCCTGGCCCAGCTCTAGGGTACGGGTGAGGGAGTGGATCTCAGTGGTCAGATCCGGATCGAGCAGTTGGGCCTAGGTCTGCCTTAATTGAAATCGAATCGTCCGATTAGACTCGGACAGATAGGATGTGCGCCAGGGGACTTTAACTTCGCCGGGTAGCCAGGGGCGGCGCTCCCCACGGACACGGCGGCGCCGTCGCCGGAGGTGAGGCAGACCGAGGCTCCTAGGGCACGAGAGGTCGGTCTGAATAGCTGGAAAGGTTGGGGAGGACTTATCGAGCACTATGGCGGGGTCGGGTTTGTGTAAAGGGGACTGAGGCGACCGGACTGCGGAGGGGAGTCCTCGGCGGACCGGGGAACTCTCCAACGAGCAATTGTGGACGAGTAAATGCAGGACAGGGGAAAATAAAGGCGGGGTTAGGACGGTTACCTTGAGGGAAGTCTTAGGAACACACGAACAGTGTCCGAGGCACGGTGAGGACACGGGTCGGCGATGGCAGAGCTATGGCAGTGAACCGGTGAGTGTGGACTAGGCGAACCAGAGGGGGAGGGGGCAAACCAAAGGGCGTTCCGAGCTGCGGGTGACAAGGCGGAGCTTACCGAGACAACAGGCGCGGCGAGCGCCCAACGGCAGTGGCGGAACGGGCACGCGGACACGGCGAACAACGACGGAACTCCCTGCGCGTGCGCGCGGTGTGAGGCGAGAGCTGAGGGCTGCGAGTGCGAGAGTGAGGGAAGAGGAGGGCGAGCGGATGCTGGGCAGCTAGAAAAAGGCTAGGGTGGGGACGGGCGTGGCCTCGGCGTGCGCCGTGGGTGCGGAGTCCACGGCGACGTGCGGGCGATCCGGAGGGGAACGGTCCAACAGATGAAACCCACCAGTCAGCGAGGGCAGACGAGTGAACGGGCGGTCTAGCTTGCAAGCGGGACCCACGGGACAGCGAGAGACGTTGCGCGCGTGCAGATGAGGTTGGCGCCAACAGTTCGGCCCCACTGGCAGCGGGCGAGAGAGAGGAGAGCGCGCGGGCGCGGGCTAGCGCCGACAGGCGGGGTCCGCCTGTCAGGGGCGGCGGGTGTGTGGGCGCAGGCGCGCACGGGGCTGGGCCTGATGGGCTAGTTTGGGCCAAAATGACTTTTCCTTTTTCTAGGGATTTTCCAATGCCTTTTCTATTTTATTTTCTCTAGGGTTTTCTATTCAAATTCAAACTAAGTTTCAAATTCAAACTAATTCAAACATGTGCAACAATTCAAAGAAAATTTAAGCTTAGCATGATGCAACATTTCATGACTCATATTGTTTTGGCAAAAATAACTAATAAATACCTCACTAATTAAGCTAAATCTACTCAAAAGAAAAAAAGAGAGAGGGACTAGAGAGAGATACAAGACTAACACCTGAATTTGGTAGATAGTTAGAAATAAAATTTATACCCCAATTTCATGGTGTTACAAACACGCAGCCACCGCTCTTCATCATGCTCTTCACGGTCATCACACAAATGCCTTATGGCAAGAGGTAAAACAAGTATCCCATCCTCTAGTGATGATAGTGATGATGAATGTGATGATGAGGGAAAACCCTCCTTAGATGAACTTGTGCATGCCGTTAAAGTTTTTGAGGATGTCTTCAATAAACAAAAGGCTCAACTTAAAACTTTGAAAAATAAGTTGATTAGCTCTCAAAATGATTATAAATGTTTGCTAGAAAAATTTGAAACATTTGCAAATTTGAATCGTAAGCTAACAACTAAAATTGAGCAATTAGAGTCTAATGCTCCATCCTCAACTACCGATGATAGCCTCATCAAAAGGAATGAAAAACTTAAGGCTAAGTTAGCTAGCTCTCAAGAAGCTATTGAAAACTTGCTAGAGAAAATGGAAATTCTTAGCATACACAATAATGAGCTAACTACTAAGCTAGAAAACATCTGTAGCACCCTAGGAGCATCTTTTATTGCAATTTCTGAAATCATTAAGAAAGATGGTTCTACTTCTTGCATTGATTTAATTGATGATTCTAATCCCTGCAGTCAAGTTCTTGTTAAGAATGTTGTTATAGAAACATGTTCAGATGAGATTGCAATGGAGAATGAGCAATTAAAGCAAGAGGTAGCTCGCCTTGGCAAGGCTTTGTATGAAAAAAGGCAAAGCCAAACAAATCCAACCTCCTCAGGATAACACCACTGTGGGAGTGAACAAGCCTGTGGAGGGAGAAACTGTGATTTGTAGGCTATGGCACAAGGAAGACCAGAAGTCTTACCAATGCAAGGCAAAGACCGGGGATAAGCACAAGCAAAATCCATCAAGCAAAATCTCCAACACCTACTTTAACAAGGTGGACAAAAAGGCCACTACACCATATTTGATCAAGAAGAAAAAGAATGGAAAAGTGATAGCAATCAAGGCCAACAAGTAAGCCAACAAGGGAAAGGGGACCAAATGCATCGGGGTGCCAAAAGAGATTATCTCAACCATGAAAAGCACCAAGAAGATTTGGATCCCAAGAGGGAAATGAGAAATCCGAAGGACTTCGTGGAATTTGGAGACTTAGCAAAATTGGGATGTATATCATGGGATGCATAATATTGGATAAAGTTTACTACCAAGTGGGTTAGTGAATACTTTGGACTCAAATTCCCCACCCATGACAAAGGTAACTAGATTTATTGTATTTCTTTGTTTTTAGATATGAGTATCTATTTTCTTATATCTAGTTTTTACCTCACATGCCTAGTTTTTATATGTGGTATTTACTTTTGATTATAATTGCATGCATACTAGGTCAATCATATGGTAGGAATGCTTGTTTTCAATTCATATTCTTGAGAAACCCTACATGGTGTAAAATGTTTAGTTAAAGCACGAGACATAGCTTATTTAATATTCCTAAGTAAATGACACTAATGATTCAAAGTTTATATCCTACTAGTGGTATTCTCTAAATGGTGTCATTTTGACTTATATGTGCCAATGCTTGGATTATAGACAATTTTCCCCTTTTGATATCAAAATCAAAGTGCAAGTCTCCTACAGGGATTCAAAACTTCTATGCACACTTTCAGGGGGGTTACACTATAATCCAAGTCTTTGAGACTAATACTTGTTTTCAAGTCTATTATGTGTAGTAGTCTCATTGAAGGAAAATGGAGTCCTCGAAGAAAGACAATAAGCTTCCACTATAAACCTACAAGAATTTTCAATTGATTCCACAAGTAGTTTAATTCCTTTTTAATCCATTCCAGTGGCATTAATTTTGTCTTAATATTATTTATCACCTAGTAACTCTGTTTAAACATGAAAAATATATTAAAATTGTTCACTTGAATTATTCTATACTAGGCACTTAAAAAATTCAGAAATTCATAACTCAACAAACGTAATTCCGAATTTAGTTGTTCTTGTTCCTACGATCTTGTAACGACACGTAGAATATCATCATGTATTATTTTCTACTGTTTAGTGTGATGTTAATTTCTCATATACCATGTTTGTTTTGTATTGTTGCGAGTAGACGAGTAAGCCACTGAGGAACAAGGTGTTCAGCAGGAGCCCGTTGAAGGCAAGTTGTGCCCTTGATCACTTCTATTTACCCAATAATATTCCTGTTAACCATTATGATCTGCATAGGTTAATTTTGATAGGACCCAATAGGTTACCCTAGTTTAACTATCTTTATACCTTGTTTACTACTGAACTTTTGGGTAGTACCTGCTATTGCTTTATGTGGTTTTGGGTATGGAGATACACATTATTCATGATCATGCTTTTATTATCAGTTTGTTATTTACTGTTCATGATAAGATCATTATGTTAACTGGAACATGGAGCGACCACCCGGGAAAACAGTGCTACCACAAGGGTGGTATGGGACGCCCTTGGCTGACTAATTAGGAAAGCTAGTGAATGACTACCTTACCAGAAAGGGGCAAGGGTAGTAGGGGAGTGGTTGATGTAGGGAGGTCATCGGGTTGATTTTGCTATGACGGCGGTCAGGCAAGGGATCCTTGCATTGGGACTTCCTAGAAACTGTAGCGGGTTTTCTGAAGCTAGTGGAACTTTGTAAAGGCCTCGTAGTGTTACCCTGCCTCGCTTCCTTGGTAGAGGTGTATGGGAAGTCGCGATCCCTTGGCAGATGGGTAACATGACTTGTGGGCAAAGATGCGCAACCTCTGCAGAGTGTAAAACTGGTATATCAGCCGTGCTCACGGTCATGAGCGGCTCGGACCCTCACATGAGTAATTTATGGAATTAAATTCAATCTGTCATATGCGTCGCATTGTGGTTTATTATTAATTTTGGTCTATTATTACTCTGGTTTGGTATTTACTTACATTTAGTAACTTCTAATAAAATTTGACTAACTTATTAAAAGCAATGCTTAGCTTTAACCATTATTTGTTGATCAGCCTTACACTTCACATGAACTCCCACCTTTGGTGAGTTCATGCACATTATTCCCCACAACTTGTTGAGCTATGATCTTTTGTGAGCTCACTCTTGCGATACATAAACCCCCATAGGTGAAGAGCAGGTGGTCCAAGAGGAGCCCTATAATGAGGAGTACGAGTTGATCTAGGTGGCGTCTCCCAGTCAGCTTGATGGCGCAAGGAATAATATTAGTTCGTTTTATTGTTATTATTTATGTGAAAGACTTCCGCTATGTAATAATGATACTTGTGACATTTATCTCTATACACTTTATCATTATATATGATGTTCTTCTTTGGCGCACATATGAGACGCACCCGGCTTTATCCCTTAAATTCGGGTGTGACATATTCTCTCATGTACATTTGGATTTATTTATTCTACATTAGATACTCACCATGATATGATTTAAAATTAGCCTTTGAACTTAATCAATTTATCATGCTTATTTAGTTTGTTAAAATTAAGCATTAAAGATTAAGGGAAATTTAGTTCATATCATAAGATTTTCTTGTTTTAGTAACCTACTTGCTTTATATATTCAAAGGTTTACAAAAAAAGGGAATTGGTGCTTGTGTTACTAATGACATCTCTTTTTCAAGCTTATTCATGAAAATCAGTGAAAAGAGATTGTACTTGTTCAAATTGGTTAATCTTCACTGAAAAGTAAGAAAAGGATTACTAGAGGCAAAGTGGTAATTAATTGGAGCAATCAAAAGGTTGATCAAGAAAGAGAGCAAGCAACACATCCAAAAGAAACAAAGCAATCATGATTGATTTCTCAAAAATGGCTCGAAGTTAGGTATTCACTTAATGAAATATCTATTTGGTCCTTCCTACACACTTCATAACCATTTATTTGGGTATTTCTAATCCAATTTGAGTTTGGTCTCATTTCATGCTCATTTTATATAACTTATGTACATTCATGCAAATTGTATATCTATGGTTGCATACTAATGCTTGGTGCAGTCATAAAGTTCATAAATGAGCAATGATTCCATTTTGCAACTCAACTATTGAGAAATTAACAGTCAACTCAAGGCAATGCAAGTTCCAGGTCTCAGACTGTCCAGTCCCAGGCCATGAACAATTCGAGAGATCAGGCCACGGACTGTCTAAGCTCCCACTGTGGACCATCCGTGAGTAGCAGTCTTGCATAAATAAAGGAATTTTCTGGACCAATATCTTAACAAGTGGTATCATCCTTACAAGTGATATTCCTATCTTTCATGCAAATTCATATATCTCTCACATACAAGTGGTATTGAAAGAACAAATTAATATGAACTACAACATTCAAATTGTGAACTTGATCTTAAATGGGTTCTCAACTTCATACTCGTGAAGAATTGATTTCTTATTGATAATTGGTCTTCACCAAGCTATTCAATTGGACTTCACATTTCTATTGGAGAGCTAAATCAAAAGATTTTTGACTATCCTCTAATCCAACATAGCAAAGATATCATTGTGATGTGCATGATCATATCATCCCTACTAGTATGTGGTTAGTGCATATAGTACATACTTAATAGTATCATGAATATTAAATGAAACATTTAAATTCATGTTCTACCACTATTGGTTATTTTGGTTGATTGAAACTAGTGGTAGCATATGAGTTTGTTCATGAGCTAAGTGAACCCAAGTACTTAATCTGTTTTGGATTGCAACAAGCTACAAGAACAACCTCGATAAGATAACTGCTTAATGCATGTGAAGAAGCTTAAAGAGGGTTCAAACTAGACTTGGAAGCTTCAGCAAATCTATTTGGTTAAGTCACATATTGAGATGCTCATGAGGATGACTTATGAAGAATATACCAATGCAAATGAATACCAAAACCTACAAGTGACATCAATATCTACAGAGAAATGTCTAAGCCAATATTATTCCTTCAAATGGTATTCACTAAGTGGTGTCTAGATCAATCATACAATTGATACCCTTCGAGTGGTACAAGACTTCAAGTGAACCACAACCTTAAGTGATCATCAACTCAAGAGAGCAACTCTCTCCTAAAATAAGTTCATGGACGTGGTCTCAAGGATTTATCATGCACATGGTGTCCATCAAAATTTATTGAGTACTTTCATGTTGGTATAATATTCACAAGTACATTTTCCCAAAGCCTTGGAACAACCCTTTTATGATAATTAATGAAAAGGGGAGAAGTTGGAACAATGATATGCAAAATGTGCAAGTTGGAACAAAGATATGGAAATATGCACAAAAGAAAATTGGACATGAACTCAGGGGGAGCTACTGATCAATTGAATTAGAATGAATAAAAATGGATCAAGAGCAAAGTATAATGGGATGAGATTTTATTGAACAAGAGATGCACACAAGTAGGGGGACCAAGCTCGTGAATATATGTTTGATGCATTTGTTTGTGCACTACATTGCTTGCTTGCATCATATTTGTCTTATATTGTAAGTGTTTGCTAGAACTAATACTTGGATGATGATTGATTTAGTGATATTTATAAGCCTAGTACTAGTGTGAAAGGAGTAACTAGAACCCTATTTATTATGTTGATCTCATGTGCTATCTAGTTTCTCTTGTTTCTAGCAAGATGGTGCTAAGAATGTGATGAAAAGTAGTAATCACGCTACAAAGGTACATTTCTATCTTGTATACTTTAGCATCATATAGTAGTGATAATGTCCCCACAAATTTCATATCTTTGCATGTGTGTAAGCTTGAAACCAAACCATGCAAGCACACATGTAGGGTAGGATATCACTACCAAACCATTTTTATGTGCCTATCCAGTAAAGTTGGATAAGGAACATAAAAACTTTGTCAAACTAGCAATTTAGAATTGTGTGAAAAGCTAGCTTGGAAAAAGAACGAAAATGACAAAACTTTGTAGAGTTGTCATCAATTACCAAAAGGGGGGAGATTGTGAGACCCTGTTTGGTTTTGGTTATTGATTGACAACATAGGTGGACTAATAAGTGTTTATGTTGAGATACACAGGTGATTAGTCCACAGATACACTAGTGTGAGCTATTTAAGCCATGGTGGTGATGTGGCTGGGTAATATTGAGATGCTCAACTAGTGTGATAAAGGAGCTCATTGCATATGGAGACATGACATGGTGTCATGTGGCTATATGGAGAAGATCAAGCGATATGGCTTGACTTCGATGGACCGAGTGGCTAGTGTGAAGGGCAAGTCAGAGGCTCATATGTGAGGGACCACGTGGCAGTGAAGAAAGAGCAAGGACTTGGCACCGATGGACATAAAGCAATGGTGAAGAGCAAGCTATGTTGAGATTGACGAACCAAGAAGGCCATGTGATAACATGGAGTGGATCTTATCATTATAGTGTTATCAAACCATGTGTTGATCTGGGCTATTGATCAAGTGAATTAATGATGATGGTGGAACTTCATGCTATGGACAAATGGTAAAAGGTAGCATGGTTGGATATACTTATGTATGACCATTGTTCATCATTTGAGGAGATGGAATTGAATGCTCAAGGCAAAGCTATAACAATAGGTTTTTGTTTTACCAGTCAAGAGGTGCTTAGAGATTGATAATTGACCGGGTTAGTAGGCTAGATAGCCATACTATCAAGAGGGGTCAATTATCTTACTTGACATGTCTTTAGTGCTACATTGCTCATATAGTTTGTGCATTTGGTGCATTTGCATGAGGGCTAACAACGCTTTGGTTCATGAAAGAAAAACTTATTCAAAAAACATTTTTTGAATGAGGGCTGAATTGAGGTACTGCGGGTCATCTGGGCTAGCATGGCGGACTGTTCGTGGTACTAACTTGAGGTGATGGATAGAAACCTTGAGTTTCTGTGTTTCGCGAAGTTTTTGTACTGCAGATCGTCTGGTCCCTGGTGGCGGACCGTCTACTATGGAAGGATTGGTGTTTGGACAGAACTCGTGAAGTTCTGTTTTGGTTTTCATTTTTGAACTGCGGACCGTCCGGGGCCTAAGTGCGGACCGTCCTCAGTACAAATATTTTGTATTACAGACCATCCGAGGTCCAGGTGCGAACCGTCTGCAGTACAAATTTCAGCAAATGTGCACAGTCAGCAAAACATCGTTTTGGCTTGGTTTTATGTATCGCGACCGTCCGACCTTGAGGGGCAGATCGTCTACAAGTCATTTTGAATGATTTGACATTTTTATAACCATTTATAGCTTTTGGGATTCTTGCATGGACGGTCTGGGCTTGGTTCGCAGACCGTCCGCGAGTGCGCAGAAAAAGGGCAGTTGGCCCATAACGGCTAGTTTTGGAGGTGGGGCTATATATACTTGTGTTGCCTGTGAAAAGGTCAAGGAGGCCATTTAGAACACTTGTGAGCATATTGGAGCCTTTCCTCTCCCTCTCTCTCACTCATATTGGTTGGGATTGCATTCTAGTGAGATTGAGAGCCATCTAGTGCATTACATCAAGTTGTTGATCTTTGAGGCACTAGGGAGACCATTAAGTGAGGTCGTTGGCTTGTTACTCTTGGAGGTTGCCGCCTCCTAGACGGCTTGGTGGTGGTTCCCGTGAGCTCTTCAACGAAGATTGTGAAGAAGTCACGGTGGTGATTGTGAGAGGCATTGTGCTTGTCTTGCCGGAGCAGTGAAAAGCAACTCTAGTGGAATCGAGGTTTGAGGATTCATTGACCAATCCGTCTCAAGAGATCAAGTGGAGACTTGATAGAGGAGCGGTTAGGTGCTTTGAATCTACCTCAACGTGGACTAGGGGTGACCAACAAGTCATCGACACCACGAGAAAAAATCATTGTGTCAAGTGTCATCATCTCCCTATTGGTTTGCAACTTTCCTCACTAGCTTGTATTTACTTGTTCATATACTTATGCTAGTGAGTATTTGTTGCTCTAGTATGCTCTTGTATATCCAGTCATACTTGTTGTAAAATAGTTATTCACTTGTTAGCTTGTGTAGCTAATCCGTTTTGCTTAGCTTTTGTAGCTAAGTAGTTATTTCTCTCTTGTTGTGCTTGTGGAGTGCAACTAGTGAGTTTTGTTAGTAGTGCTTTGTGCGCTTTGCTTACTAGTATGTTTAGGAGCTCTCAGTGTGCTTAGAAATATAGTTGCATAAGTTTGTATGAACTTGCTAACTAGATTTGTGTGGGAGAGCTCTTTCACTAACTTGGCACTGTAGTTGCATCAATTAGAATCTTTTGTCAGGTGTTTGTTATAGTTAGAGGGGTGTAGTCTTGGCTAAAGCAAAATAGTATCAATTTCGCATATATTTGTGTTTGCCAACATAATTAGTTTTATAAAGGACTATTCACCGCCCTCTAGTCCGCCATCTTGACCTTACAGGCGCGTGTCTCCGAGGAGCCGACATCGCGCGCTTGCCTCTCGGATTCGCCGCCTCGTGTGCGCCTCCCAGATCCGCCGCCGCGCTCCCTCAAGGAACCACCGCTGCCGCACACGCCTTCGATGCGCGTCACCGCCACGTGCGCCTTAGGTGACCACCGCTGCAGCGTGGCCTCGAGTAGGCGCCGACGTCGCGCGAGGAGAAGGTGGCCACCACCGTGACGCAGCCTCAGGGATCCACCCTCATCGTGCGTGCCTCTAGGATCCGTCATCGCCGCTTGCGCCTAGGAGAAGCCATCGTTGCTGCTCACGCCTAGGAGAGGTCGTCGCGGCCGCTTTTGCCTCGGATGGCCGCCGCCGCCGCGCTCCCTTATAGAACCACCACTGTGCGCGTATCAGCAGAGTGGGGCACCGTCGCTCGTGCATCATGGTGGGGTCATCATCGTCGGCGCCACTAAAAATGAAACCCTAACACCCTAGGCCTCCTTGTATAGACGCTCGAACCTAGTGCTACTGAATCAAATGGCACCGTTGAGTTAGGGCTTCCTCTAGTTATTGGAAGCCCAGGGCTCTATATGTATATGAATGAATGAGGCG
Organism: Zea luxurians; assembly: GCA_029449295.1. Taxonomy (NCBI): domain Eukaryota; kingdom Viridiplantae; phylum Streptophyta; class Magnoliopsida; order Poales; family Poaceae; genus Zea; species Zea luxurians. Next base: position 131,427,160 of record JAOPSE010000008.1, read on the forward strand.
CCAGAGGGGGATAAAAAAGAGTAGAACCCTAACTATAATTGAGGTTTAGCAGTAGGAATAGAGCGATTAAAAAACATAAATGGTATTTGTAGTAACAATGGGGATGAGGGTACCTAGGACATGGGCAATTTGTGTCCTGAGGTTCGGTTCTGAAAAACCTACTCCCCATTGAGGAGGCCGCATAGGCTAAGTCTTTTTCAACACTTCCGGTCACATAGACCAGTTGAGTGCTTCTCCTTAATCTCGAGGGTCACTTAGACCCCGCAAGAATCACCACAAACTTAGTTGTTTCTTGCTAGATTTACATGTCAATGAGAATTTAGGAGAGGAAGAAAGCATGATCAAGAAAGCCAAGCAACAAGAAAACACAATGTCACACACTCGAGTATCTCTCTCAAGTCGCTAATCACTAATGATCACAATCATGATTCTAGCACTTGGAGGATCTTTAGAGCTTTAAGTGGAGTTCTTGCTCTTGTATTGAATGTAAATGAATGGAATGCTTGGATGAATTGAATGGAGGTGGACCCAACTTAGTTTGGGTACCATCAAAACATTGATGATCATGTATAGGTACCTTGGGCGTTGGAGGCTTCATTCAATAATATTCATTTCATCATCATATGTTGAATTAAGTATTGAATACTAATAAAATTATATTCCAATGTCAAGTCAATAATAAGTGAAGTCCAAATTCTATCAAATATAAGTGTTTTACTCAAGTTGGTTCAATTATAGATGGCTTGCAAATAAGTTAAGTTCAAACTTCCTATTGGATGATCATGAGGTAGACAAAGTATAATAATTGTTGATCAAATTCATATGAATGCATATGAGTTAATTGAATAAGATATAGTGCATAATCGTATTAGTGCCTAGCTATTAGCTCAGACACGACATATAGTGCATAATCGTGTCGTGGCAACACTATATGACACAAGCATCTAGTAGTACCCGTGTCAACCCAGACACTATTTTACTATAAAAGATCAAAAAAATCTATAACATCTTCAAGATTACACATATAATTTTGAAACATAAACATTCATATCAGTACAAAAGTAGATTTTTTATTTTTAAGACACAATTAATCATAATTTGCTATCACATGCACACATCACAAATCACGTCTATAGACCATCTATTGGTTTAAGCCGAGTCTAATCCTACCGATCACATAATCGTGCCATGCTTGAGCCAAGCTATCGTACCAGAGTGACGGTCCAAACACAACACTATATGTACAAAAACACTAAGTCGTACGGTGTCTATTTAGCCCGACCCACTTAACCATCTATAACCTTAGGCCCCATTTGGTTTGGGGTGACTAAAGTTTAGTGACTAAAGTTTAGTAACTTTTAGTATCTAAAGAAGCAAACATGGTGACTAAAGTGGTGTGACTAAATTTTTAATTTCTTTAGTCACCAAGAGCTGACTAAAAGGGACTAAAGTAGTATTTTTACCTTATTTGCCCTCTCCACTTTCTTTTTTCAGTAAACATCCACTAATCAATAGGGGCAATATAGTCATTATTCACGTCAATTAATGCTCTTTAGTCCGATTTAGCCACTGAAACCAAATGGGTTACTTTATAACTAAACTTTAGTCACTAAAATTTAGTCTAGTGAAGGAACCAAAAGTCCCTTAGGCTGGCTCCAGCAAGGTTCGCCAAAGCCTCATGTACCCTAAATATAGAGGATCAAATGATCCTCTACGTTATCCAGCAACGTCCTCTAAACGGTTCTCTAAATTTAGAGGACGCTGCTTGATTCTCTTTATATAGAGTTTTTTAAACGGTATCCATTTGAATACTTTAAATAACTGATTTAGCAAAACTAAAATATATAAATACATTTGATAGTATGATAAATATATATGTAAAAAAAGAAAAAATATCTCTAATATAGATATTTTCGTATAAGGAACGTAATTTAGATGACGTTGTTGAAAAGGAGAAAACTATAAACGAGGGATATAAAGCCTTAATCCTATACTTTCATCGGGCGCGGCGTGCCCCCTCTCCTCCAACTCTCCAAGGCTCCAACGCATCAATCAACAGAGCGAGCGCGCTGTGGCATGGAGCACAAGGATGGGGGCACAGCTTCTGCTGGTGGTCTGCCCGCCAGAAGCAGCTTGTGCTCGGGCTCGCCGTTGCTGGACGCGCCAATCCTCCGCCGCCTCTACGCCGGGCAAATCCTTGCCAGATGGGGCGCGAGGTGCGTCCGGGCCATGCATCAGCTCCTCTGCTCTGCTGTCCGCTCCCGCCCTATCTAGTTTTTCACTACTCCGTAGTGCGCGCTTCTGTTACAGCGCTTTAGTTTTGGGCGTCTGTCCCGAGCCACACAAAATTTGATGGATGCTGTTCTTCTTTTTGGTTCCAGTTTTTCCATGCATTTCATGATTGAATAATTGAATTGGTAGCGGGGGTACGATGTTTCAGAAACCAGTTTTGCGGTATCAAAAAAAAACACGAGAACAGGTTTCTAAATGCTGGCCGGCCGGGACCGGGATCCCACAGCGGCCACCGACAAAAAATTGGTGAATTTTCGCTTTTTGTTTGTCTTGTGGATTTCGAAATTTTGGTGACGCAATACCGAAAGTAACTAATGTAAATTCGCAACTCATGGCACGCGAATATTGTCTGCTACTCATGGTTTTTTTAATGTTATGTATCTTGCACAGGATGTGGGAGTTTTCTGTTGCGCTGTATATGATTCGCATTTGGCCTGACTCGCTTCTCTTTGCGGCCATCTACGGCGTCGTGGAGACATCCTCTGTCGTGGTGCTCGGTCCCGTGGTGGGGACGCTCGTTGAAAGGGCCACATACCTTCAGGTCACAAACTCGCAATCTTTCGCCAATCAGTTTTGTCTATTTGTAAATATAAAATTGACCTGCGATTTCTTATTAGTACGTACTAAACAACGTGCCTAATCCATACTATACTACTGGAAACAGTAGCAAGCCATGACACTTTGCTCTGGAACTGATAAAATCTTACCATGAAGAACAAACATTATATTTGCGCTTCATCATCAGGTTCTGGGCATCTGGCTGCTGTCGCAAAGCTTATCCTTGATTGTCGCTGGAACCTCGGTGACCACCCTGCTCATGTATGCCAACCTGAGAGCCATAAGCTTCCCGGCATTCATGGCGCTGGTCGCCGTTACCAACGTCTCCGGCGCTATAGCTGCCCTCTCAGCTCTCGCCGGCACCATACTGATCGAGAGAGAATGGTACCTTTCTGCACTGTCCTTTATTACTGGAACCTTAGTTGAGCCATGGGTGACGGTGCAGGGTGGTGGTGATCTCGAGCGGGCATCCTCCGTCGGTGCGGACGGGGATCAACTCGGTGGTCCGGCGGATCGACCTGGGCTGCTCGCTGCTGGCCCCCGTGCTGTCGGCTCTCGTCATCAGCCTCGCGTCGACTCAGGCCTCTGCGGCTGTGCTGGCGCTGTCCACCGCTGCCTCGGCGGGGCTGCAGTACTGCCTCTTCGTCTCCGTCTACAACGGCGTGCCCGCCCTCGCCGCGCCAAGACAGCACAGAGCTTCGGACGCAGAGCGCCCGCCGCCAGTACCGATGACCGTCGCGCCGGCCGAGGCCGAGCCGACCCAGGCGTTGGATTGGAGGGCGAGGCTGGCAGATAAGCTCTCCGTCGCGTCCGGTTGGGAGTCGTGGGTGGTGTACGCGAGGCAGGGCGTCGCGCTTCCCGGGGTGGCGCTCGCATTCCTCTACTTCACAGTTCTCAGGCAAGCTAAGCTAGCTGCAAGTCACTCTGCGCTCAACCCTGCAACAGCTCACAGTCACAGATATGATGAATAAGTATTAATTTGCCACCAAGTGACAATTGATGTGCAGCTTTGGTACGCTGATGACCGCGACACTTGACTGGAAAGGCATACCTGCATACGTGATCAGTTTGGCGCGGGGCTTAAGCGCCATTGTTGGGATCGGAGCGACCCTGCTGTACCCGCTCGTGCACTCCCGGGTGTCCACGCTCCTGACGGGGCTGTGGTCCATCTGGATGCAGTGGAGCTGCCTGCTGCTGTGCGTGGCCTCCGTCTGGGCGGCCACCGGCGTGGCGTCCGCATGGATGCTCATGGCCGGCGTGGCGGCCTCGCGCCTGGGCCTCTGGACGTTCGACCTCGCCGTGGTGCAGCTGATGCAGGACGGCGTGCCCGACCACGAGCGATGCGTCGTGGGCGGGGTGCAGAATGCGCTGCAGTCCGTGTTCGACCTGCTCACCTACGTCGTGGCCATAGTCATCTCCGACCCAAAGGTGCGTGCGTATGTATAGTCACTAATGGCTCTAAGAAGATGACGATAGATGATAACCAGACCACTCATATACGACGTACATGCTGGATGCCAACAGGATTTCAGCAAGATGATCGTGCTCTCCTTCTCCCTTGTTACCTGCGCCGCAGTCATGTACACGGTGCACGCCTACCGAGCACAGAAAGCAGCGTGCACCTTTTCCACCTCGACATGACATGATCCTGGAAAAGAACTGCGAGACTGCAAGGTGTAGGGATGCAAACTGAGCGGCTTATGTATGATTGATTGACTGCATGTTTTTATCCTGGACCACTGTATACGTTAATTTTATGTTTGATTACTTGTACGTGGAGACACAGACTTAGGGGTAATAATGGATCACGATCCGAATACCGCTTCATAAAAAGTTAAGGTACTTAAATAATTTTAGTTCAAAAATTAATAGAAATAAAGACTGACCCTAATCCGATTCGATCCTTAAAGTTTTTAGTGTAAAATCTACAACCATTACCACCCCTGCGCGGACTGCACGAGTCAATGCGAAACAAATCATTTTGGAGCTATTTAGTTACATCCGGTATACCCGAAACGAGCGTATCTGGCCGGTCACGCTCACGAGCCTGACTTCCTAGGCGCAGCGAACCAATCAGGCTTGTGAATAGCAAACGATTTTGAGACTATCGACCCCCCTAATTTGTGTTTCCGCTGCTCTTAATCTTCTTAGTTTTCATGCCCTCAACATTTTGCAGTGTTCTTAAATAGATAATTTTCTATGTTCTAGTTGCGTTAGGTTCGTAACAAAATTATTTACGCACTAATAATATGATTTTTATCATGTCACATGATTTTTATAAATCGATAATTTTGTAGCCTATGTTTAGTAGATTAATCTTGCTAGTCAAAGTTAACCTGCCCATAATTATGAACTTACTAAAATGTAATCTCTAATCAAGTTATAATTTAGATTAAAGTTGAACTAATTATTTCTTTGGATTATATGTCTCACAGGATTTATATTAATTATCATATAATATATCTTTATTATTTAATCACCTAAGAACTTCAAAAAACATATCTTTCCAACGATAGCTCTGATTTTAGTGATTCTCGAATCTACGATCTCATAGCGACGTATAGAATATTATTGTGTGGTTTGTTTCCATCTTTGGTGCAATGTTATTTTTATCTATTCTTTGTCTATCTATATGTATTGCTATGAATAGAAGCGAGGTCACAAGAAATATGAATTATCAATTGGAGAAGTACCTGGAGTTGCACCAAAAAGGCAAATTGTGCCCTTAATCACTTTTCTCTACCTAATAATGTTCTCGATGATCACTGTGACATGCTCAGGTTAACTTGATGGAACCTAATAGGTTACCCTAGTTTTGTTCACCTTGTGCCTTGCAAACAAATGAACTATTAGGTAGTCTTGCTATTGCTCTATCTGGTTTTGGGATTAATATTATATCTAATTTATGATTATATTCCATTATTATTGTTGTTTAATTATTGTTCTTGATAAGATTACGATGTTAATTGGAACATAGAGCGACCACCCGAGAAAACAGTGCTACCACAATGGTAGAATGACACCCTTCGCTGATTAATTAGGAAAGCTAGTGTGAGCTGATCCTTTCCTAAAATGGGCAAGCGGGGTGTCGGGAGTTGCCGGTATAGGGAGGTTCTCGGGTCAATCTGTCTATGATAGCTTTTCAGACAAGGGATTTCTATATCGCCCCCTCTGCCCGACACCATATCGGGTCCTCTCATGCTAGTGGAACTTTGAAAAGGCCTCATAGAGATATCCTGCCTCGCCTCCTCGGTAGAGGTGTATGGGGTCCATACAACCCCGTGGCAGATGGGTATCACGTCTTGTGGGTTAAGATGTGCAACCTCTGCAGAGTGTAAAACTGGTATATCAGCTATGCTTATGGTCAAGAGCGGCTCGGACCCTCACATGAGTTGTGGCAGAACCTCCCAAGTTATTGGGCCCACATGCACCTGTCCTTGTCTCAAAGACCTCAGACGGCTATGCATGTGCACAAGATAACTTAACAGGATCCGTCTGATTGCCCCAAGGACATCAGATAAACCACTTACAACCAAGATCGCGAGATTAAGTAACACAAATCACACACTAACATTTTTGCAGCGGAAATCTTATTACCAAATTTTACAAGTTACAAAAATTTTACATTATATTCATCGGAGTGATTACAAAAGTATAAGTTTGAAATATATGCTAGCTCAAATGACCATCCTCAATAAGAAGTAGATGAGAGATACTTAGACTTATAAGAAGGCCGAGCCCACCGGCACTTAACACCATCAATAGCAGCACAAAGTTAAAACCTGAAAAACAACAGGGAATAAAACCCTAAGTATGGAATTACTCAGCAAGACTTACCCGACTAAAGAAAAGACTCCCAAGGGTATGCTGGTTTCAAAAGGGATTCAAGGTATGGCTTATCAAGAATTAAGGACTTTGTTTTGCAGAAAGCTTATTATGAGTGGATCCTTAAAATCCATTTTTATTTGTCAAGTTAAGTAAAGTTACGCGCATCTAGAGTTCTTTCTATCCTAGTTCAAACACTTGGCCTATACTAGCCATCTTTTTATCATCCCTTCAGTTCACTGGATTGCTACGTGTAGGGCAGTGACCAAGTCTTCATGTCCGAGAAGTAACGGCGATCCGAATCGATTAATACCCAGCTGGGGATCTCCAATCACACGACATATGTAGCACTTAACCCTTGCATATGTCAACTCGCCACTGGGGTTCTTAAGACTAGATCAGGTTCACGCCAACCGAGAGCACAGATACACCACCATCCAGCCTCTTGCCACGGAGGGTACACGCTACTCTCGCCATCTCTCTACTCCCATTGTGTGTTGTCTTATTCTGGTATTAGTCTGCCCGAGGCAAAGCTTACCCATGATGAGGCATGTGACCAGTTAAAAGGTCCTCAATCAGCAAGCCTACATCGAGACGGTCCTTAATCGACTCAGACGGAGACACTACACCGAGACTCCCTTCTCGTGCAAGTCAACCGCCCGGTCTCAGCTTTATCATTTTAAACCCAAAGTTTGGTACCTAGCAGAGGTACATCTTTTCCGATGTTGAACCCATCAAGGCCTTGATGGATCTACCATCACAAGTTTTTATTTTTGAAAACATTCCCACCCACTGAAGCATCACTTTTGTTTTAAAACAAAACATTTTGTTTTCTAGAGCAAGGCTAAGCATCCAAAATCCTTTTCAAAAATAGGTACCACGGAAGGGTAATCAATTTTTCAAGGAAGGAAATGCATCAACGGTTTAGCACACAACTCCTATCACCTAATGCATCAAACAAGGTGATAAATATTTTAAAATAGCAAGGAGGTGACAAATGCACCGGGGCTTGCCTGAGTAACACTAGGTTAGTGTTGTTAGACGACGTTCACTTGACGATCATCCTTGTCCTAGCACTTGATCAGGCAGGTTCGTCCATCAGCATCACCATGCGGAGTAGCACGCGCTTGGGGTCGACTTGGCTCATCTTCCACATCACTGAGATGCACGATGCACATGAATGCATATAGACAGGAATATTTCAAACCTAAATAGTGCTACGCGATAGCGAATTAAACACCTATGGCAAGACATCGCAAATCAATAATATATATATTCACGCTCTACTTGCCTTAGTTAAAGTTCAACACCAAAAACTTAATAATTCTAAATTCATTAGTCTAAGACATTTAAATCTTAAAACCAGAACAGAAGCACGTCAACATTCTAAACTACCAGACCGAACGACTTCGCATAACCCGCCCGCTAATTAAAATGTATATTAGCAAAGCATTAATTTATTTAAGCAAACTAAATCGGCACAGTAACATCGTCAGAACTTACTAGCTAGCCAGATAAAATACTTAACCTATCTTTTATATTATTAATTCGACCACTCATCGGATACAAAACACCGATTTAACCCTTCTCGCATAACTTAAACTTAGCTACGCAGCACGATGACTTCGCAATCGTGGACACAATTACCCCGCTACATGTAGCCCCGTATTCCAACAAGCGTCGAATAAATACGTGGCCGAGCTACAAGCGGGATAATCGTCGTGACATACGTACCTAGCAATCTATCCATTAAACCAATTATTAGAAGTGGCGAATTAGCATACCATAATTAAATCTGACTTGAAATCATGAAATGGACGACGCCTTTCAGCTCTAGCCTTTCCCCGAATATATGGTGAGTGCCGCATCGAATCACACTTCTTCTTCCACATCGAGAATTCTCCCGCCGCGTACTAATTTATTTCCTTCCGTGCCTAATCTTCCCGGATCTTTAGCGTAGACAAGGATGGCGATCGACGACATTGACGTGTCAGCACGACGATCTCCATACGACGAAGACGATGGCATGACGACTCGTTCGAGCGGGGCGAGCGTGATCTAGAGCGTGGACGCGAGTTGGAGCAGAGTAGAACACGGTCGTGACAGTTTTGCACGAGGACGCTGAAGCAGACGCAAAGGCAAGCGTCGTGATGCTGAGGAAACCAAGCACGGCCAAGGCACGACGGCGCCCACAGCCGAGCACACATGGTAATCAGTGCACGCGACGAGGAGACCAGAGGTGAAGGGATATGGCCGGCAAATCACGCGCATCAGCGAATCCTAGCAGCAGCGGCCAGCAGAGGAATGGCGCAGGAAGTTCCACGACACCATGGATGAGGTGGAGCTAGGCACACGGCTGACGAGCTGGAACGTCGCAAGGACTGAGTGACAGCCATGGCAAGCAGGGACGCGTGCCATGGGAGTTCCGCGAGCTGGAAGGAGCTAGGGAGGAGAAAGCCGCGGCGCGCAGGGAGCTGCGCACGCGCAGGAAACAGCAACGCAGGCGGCCGAGCAGCCGAACAGGAACTCGAAGCAGGGCGAGGCGCCAGGGAGATTCACAGCTGGGCGCGTAGCAGAGAGCGGAGGGAGATGAGTGCGTGCCGACGAGCCAGGGCTGGGGAGAAAAGCAGGGACGTCGAGCAGGGCACGACGGGCATGGGGAGCTCCGACCAGGAGAGGGGCACCATCGCAGAAGCCGGCGAAGGGCCCCGAGCCTTGGCCGCATGCCATGGAGATGTAGTGGAGGAAGGAGCCGAGCAGGGAAATCGCGGCTAGAGAGATGGAGGGAGGAAGACGTGCGCTGCAAGGGAGAGAGGAGTGAGCTGCAGGGAGGAGCACGCACCGATGAGCTGGAGCTAGGGCCAAACTCGGCAGGGCGCGGCGACTGGAACAGAGACCGAGCTGATGGAGGAACAGAGGAGATGGGCGCCGTCGAGCAGGAAGAACTGCCATGGGAGAAGCTGGGAGGAGCGTCGCTGGGTAGGGAGCGCGCGCGCATGGAGTACTGGCCGGACGCAGCGAGTAGAGAGGGAGCTCCGCGCGCCGTGCTGGAGGAAGGAGACAAGGGAGAAAAGATAGACGCGGCTGAGGATCACGATGGCTAGAGCGGCTGCTCGCAGAAGATAAAGCCAGCGCGGTGGAGAAGATAAGTCTTGTCCTGGGTGGCTGAAAAAATCATCAGGGAGAAGGGGATAGAGATGAGAGAGGCGGCAGCTGAAGATCTTTTTGTTTTTTATTTTCCCCCATTTTTTAACAGGGAATCGCAGATATTTTGGATCACGATTTTTAGCGATAAGCAAAGGATCAACGGTACTTGTGACACAGTTGAATTTGATTTTAAACCCGATAAATCTTTAATGAGTCAGATTTAAACGTTATCGTGATAGTTCAGATCGTACTAAATTAATCTGAAACCAAACAAAAATCTGCTCGCTATCCGGACAGTTGGATCAGAGTGTAAAATAATTAGTCCAAACCAAAGAACATCGGCTTTGGATATGGAGATGGGGGTTGATTTAGTTGAAATCGGATGAAAATGTATCTGTCCTCCGAATACAATCGATTTCTTTGCTGATGACAGCGCACTCGGTTGGGTTTGTTTCGGACCAAAAACCGTTGTCGTTGAGTTCTAATTATTTTGTTTGAGATGAAATCGGAGAACTGGGCTGAATTTCCAAATTCGTATTCGCGCGAGCGATGAATTTTAAATATTCACCGAACGCACCGCTTTTCAGAACATCTATGTTCCGAACAGCACGAAAATTTAGGAAGAGCCTGGATAAATAAAAACGATGTCGAACTCGCGACAGACGAAACAGATGCGATATTAAAATCGCGACAAGCGAAGATGATTAAAGTTAAGCATCTGTTTTATTCACTGATATTACGTGCTTAAATCCATACTCGTTGTCGAGTGGAATATAAACACCTGGGGTGTTACAGCTCTCCCCCCTTAAAAGAATCTCATCCCATGATTCGGAGCGAAAGACTTTTAAGAGTAGAGACGCATGTAACCCAGTCCATATCAGCGATAATCATCAGACAGTTCCAAGCAAAGGCGAGTGTCTCAGAATGTGGTTTCTCTAGTGGACATATCATGTATTGCCTTAGGCTAATTTAGAAATGTCCACTAATAGAGACGCTATCTACCAGAAGAACACATAAGGTTCCATGTGTGCAGTTTGCTTTTTCTGATGACACTGTACTATCTGAGTCTATTGGCCGAGCGGTAGATATGCGACTTTACCCAAACAGAATTAGTTGCAACCTTTTGGGAAAAACACACAGAAAGAGGTTTACCAACAAGTGGTCACGATAAGTTCATAGCACATGAGACGGGTGTGGATGTCGAACAACATCACGGTGAACTTGTGGTTAGGCCAAAGAATCCAAGTCCACGAAAGGTGATATAGATTCGAGAAGATCACCAGCAGAGGGATCTATAGATGCTGCCTTCGCAACCAATCCATTTTATCGAGTGCTAATCATGGCTCAACTTGATCACACACGTCGGAAAACCATACGTGTGGTGATCGAGGCACGACTAGAGCGATGATTAGGTGGTTATCATTCGATTTAACTTGATTTTTGTAAGTACTTTCTCAGAATGAGTTGAACCAAAGTGAGTTTAGACAACTCGACAAAACGATCTCTAAACTCAACCTTTGATCACAATGCAGTTACAAGTTAGTAAAACCAACTTGTTGAACTACTTTTGACATTGAGTAGGTCCTCTCAATACCATCGGTAAGCCAAGGGTTGAGAGTTCACTTTTGTTAATAGGAGATTATGCACTTGGGTAGAAATCCATTTGGTTCTGTTGTTCATCTGTTTCTGCATGCGAGATGAACAGACTAGGTTCAGGAATACATGGATTAAATAAAAGAGCGAATGAACAAACTCCTGCATCTCAGCAGCAGGGGAAATAGATCTCCAATTTGAGAGCTAATCAGTTGTCTCTCGACACTAAAAAGTTCCAAGGCTTCACCTTTACACAAAGGATGTAAAGGGAACTTGTATAAGTAGTCACTACTAAGATCAAAAGGAAAGAGACCACGCATGAAAGTGGTATGCCCTTTTGATCCAACAGAGATGATAGATGTTGCTTAATCATTTTGACAAACAACACCGAAATCGTTTCAAGGGAGGAGTCCACGGAAGATAACATATTAGGGTAGTTCCATAATGGATCTTGACTAGGGACCTCGATACCAGCATGCGCCAAGCAGCATAACCTTGCATGTACATTCACAAGGGCTCTCAGTTTCACGGCAGCACCATAAGTCATTAATCGTGACACCATTACCGAACATCACCAATAATATATCCCACGTGGCAAAACAGATTGTGCTCAGATAACACATTGATATAGTTTCATAATGGATTACAACTACTAACCATGATACCAGCGCGTGCCGAGCAGCACGACCATGTGTGTACATTCATAGGAGGCCCTCGGTTTCGTCGCGACATCATTAGTTTTAGTCATAACGCCATTACCAGACATAACCAATAAGAAATCTCACGCCACACCAATAGATTGAGCAAGGGTGACAATATACAAAGAGATACTCCACCTGTAAGAATAATTACAAGTAGAGAGATAAATAGATCATGGCCTAATGAAACGAACAAGGTATGGCCATAACCTAAACTTGTTAATGAAGGGAGTACAATGGGAGACTGTTAATTCAGCCCCAAGCATATTTCAATGCCATCATAGAGATTACAAGGTCAAGGATCAGTATCTAATTAGATACAGAGGGAAAACAATCATAAGATTATGTTGGTATGCCTTCGATAGATATGAGGAAACCAAAGGCATCAAACTCAAGAAAATGATGACACATGTCTTTCCTAGGTTAGGTTGATAAAGCGACAATATGATCCTTAAGAAGAGGCAAATTGGAATTAGGGATGTCAGCTTGCACCAACCGAATAAGGACATGGTTTTGAAAGAAGATATAACTCGAAATGCTTATCTTAAGCCCGGGTACACTTTTTTAACAAAAAATTATCTAAGCATTTATTTGTATTAGTTTGGTCATGGAGGGATAACAGAAAATTCAAATTTGGGTCATGGTTACCTAAATAAGAACATGGCCTAGTTTTGGGTTTAGGCAAACAAGTCACCAACAGTCTATCAGCACATCCATACAAGAGCAAACACGTATAACACCTAAATATATTACCTAAGGAAACGGAGAATAGCTATTTCACTGACGTTCATAATACCACATTACATCACATTATCTACAATCATTGGTTACTGGAATAAAGACGAGAGAAGCATTTTGGTGCATAGGTGACAAACATGATGCAACAATCAGGATGCATGCTCGTCTTATTCGTCCTCACAAAATTTGCCAACGTAATGTGGCAGTAACGTTCTATATCGGTGGCATACATTCTCTCTCGGTATTTTGCTAGTCGTCAGCTACACATACGTTTTCGAGGTTAGTGTTCCTGCAGAAAAATCCTTCACAACCCAATTTTTCCCATGATGCAGTTCACACATAACAGTTTATCACAGTTTATACTCCATATATTTCTATATGGAGGCCAGCTCATCATTAAGCGCCGAGCCACGCATAGGCGCCGTTGCCACACTTTAACCATAGGGCAACTCATTATGGTAACTCACCTTACCTAAGCGTAGGTGCGTCGTTACAAGTACATTACACTTCTCAGTATTCCCATGTCTGTATACCCATACACATCCATGGGGTACTGAATTCCCAGAAAAGTAATTACTCCACATTGCAGCCTTCATATATACATATGTAGAACATGTATATAATCAAGCGCCGCAATTAAGCACTTCCCTAGACCGACGTTTGTTCGATCATGCTCTCACATCTCACCTTACCTTGAGCGTCGATCCATTCAAGACTGAATGGCCTCAAAAATAACAATACACATGTATGCAATACCCCCAGTTGTGGGTTAGTGGTTTTGAACTAAGCCACCTGATAGTCCTTAACTTAGGGCTTAATAGAGAGGATTAGCTGAAAATAGGTTTTTCAAAATTGTTTTTCAAAGCCAACAATGTGTTTAGCTGAAAATAGGTCTTTCAAAACCAAAACTTTTGTTTTGAAAATACGTATGTGACCGTATATACTTAATCCTGCTCTAATACCAGCTATGGCAGAACCTCCCAAGTTATTGGGCCCACATGCACCTGTCCTTGTCTCAAAGACCTCAGACGGCTATGCATGTGCACCAGATAACTTAACATGATCCGTCCGATTGCCCCAAGGACATCGGATAAACCACTTACAACCAAGATCGCAAGATTAAGTAACACAAATCACACACACTAACATTTTTGCAGCGGAAATCTTATTACCAAATTTTATAAGTTATAAAAATTTTACATTATTGTCGGTGTTTCGAAACCCGGGGGGTCCCTGGACCGACGAGTGAATTGTCGCCGCGTGCCCCAGCCCAGATGGGTCGACGCGAGGCGGAACGCGAAGGGGGGAAAGGAAGCAGCCGGAGGGAGGCAGGCGTGAGAGAGCGGATCCCGCGGCCTTCGTGTTAGCCCCGCGCCTGAGTCGGGTGCGCTTGCAGTAGGGGGATACAAGCGCCCACGCGGGAGTGGGAGCGAGCGGCCTTGCGCGAGCGCCGTCCCATCCTTCTCCGCGCGGGCCAACCCTTTGTAAGGGGGCCCTGGTCCTTCCTTTTATAGGCGTAAGGAGAGGATCCAGGTGTACAATGGGGGGTGTAGCAGAGTGCTACGTGTCTAGTGGAGGAGAGCTAGCGCCCTAAGTACATGCCGTCGTGGCAGCCGGAGAGGTTTTGGCACCCGGTTCGTGTGGTGTCGTGGCCGTCGGAGGAGCGCCGGAGCCTGGCGAGAGGACAGCTGTTGGGGCTGTCGAGTCCTTGCTGACGTCCTCTTGCTTCCGTAAGGGGGCTGAGAGCCACCGTCGTCACAGGGCATGCGGGGCGCCATCATTGCCTATCTAGCGGAGCGAGCCAGATGGGACGCCGGTCTTGTTCCCCGTAGCCTGAGTCAGCTCGGGGTAGGGTAATGATGGCGCCTCCTGTCGACGTGGTCGGTCTGCGCCCTAGGTTGGGCGATGTGGAGGCTCCTCCGAGGTCGAGGTCGAGTTTGTCTTCCGTGGCCGTGGTCGAGTCCGAACCCCTGGGTCGGGCGAGGCGGAGACCGTCGGCTGAGGCCAGGGCTGAGTCCGAGCCCTAGGGTCGGGCGAAGCGGAGTCCGTCGTCTCCTGGGGCTGAGCCCAAGTCCGAGCCCTGGGGTCGGCGAGGTGGAGTTCGTCGTCTTCCGGGGTTGAGCCCGTGTCCGAGCCCTGGGTCGGGCGGAGCGGAGTTCGCCGTCTTCCGGGGATGAGCCCGAGTCCGAGCCCAGGGTCAGGCGGAGCGGAGTTCATCGTCTTCTGGGGCTGAGCCCGAGTCCGAGCCCTAGGTCGGGCGGAGCGGAGTTCGCCGTCTTCCGAGGCCGATCCCGAGTCCGAGCCCTGGGTCGGGCGGAGCGGAGTTCGCCGTCTTCCGGTGCCGTGCCCGAGTCCGAGCCCTGGGTCGGGCGGAGCGGAGTTCGCCGTCTTCCGGGACTGAGCCCGAGTCCGAGCCCTGGGTCGGGCGGAGCGAAGTTCGCCGTCTTCCGGGGCTGAGCACGAGTCCGAGCCCTGGGGTCGGGCGAGGCGGAGTTTCCTATGACGCCCGAGGCCGGCCTTGGCTGCTGTCAGTCTCACTCTGTCGGGTGGCTTAGCAGTCGGAGCGGCGCAGGCGGCGCTGTCCTCTTGTCAGACCGGTCAGTAGAGCGGCGAAGTGACTGCGGTCACTTCGGCTCTGTCGACTGGAGGGCGTGCGTCAGGATAAAGGTGTTAGGCCACGTTTACATTAAATGCCCCTGCGATTTGGTCGGTCAGCGTGGCGATGTGGCCAAGGTTGCTTCTCGGTGAAGACTGGGCCTCGGGTGAGCCAATAGTGTGCCTGTTGCTGGAGGGGGGTCCTCGGGCGAGACGTAGGCTCTCCGGGGTCGGCTTCCCTTGCCCGAGGCTAGGCTCGTGCGAGGCACGATCGTGTCCCTTGAATGGACCGATCCTTGACTTAGTCACACTCATCAGGCCTTTGCGGCTTTGTGCTGATGGGGGTTACCAGCTGAGATTTAGGGGTCTTGAGGGTACCCCTAATTATGGTCCCCGACAGTAGCCCCCGAGCCTCCAAGGGAGTACTAATACTCGCTTGGAGGCTTTTGCCGCACTTTTTTGCAAGGGGACCAGCTTTTTCGGTTGCATTCTGTTCTGGTGGGTGTAGCCCTCGAGGCCTCGGAGGAGTAGTTTTACTCCTTCGAGGTCTTATTGCGTTTCGCAACACTTCGGCTGGTCTAGTTGTTCCCTCATGCGAGCTGGCCGTAGCCCGAGTGCACGGTCGAGTCCCAAGTTCTCGGGCTGGTATGTTGACGCTGTCAATGGTTTGGCCAGAGCCGGGTTTGTGAGAGTAGCCCCCGAGCCTCTGCACAGGGCGAGAGGACGGTCTAGGACAAACTCGTCTTTTTTACATACGCCCCTGCGTCGCCTTTCCGCAAGGAGGAGGGGGGAAAGCGCCATGTTTTCCTCGGAGGGCGCCGAACATGGTGTTTCCGGTGAGCTGCTGGTGGGTAATCCGAGCGGACGTCTGTGCCCCATTTGTTAGGGGTCGGCTAGAGGCCCAGAGGCGCGCCCAAAAGTACCTGCGGGTGATCTGCCGGACCCGGTCCCCTGTCGACGGGGTCCGAGGGCTCGATGCCTCCCTCTGATGGGATTCCATTACAAGATCATTCCCGCTGGTCTCGGAAATGTCCTAGGGTACCTCGGGAGCGTAGCCCGAGCCTTGGTTATGTATCGAACGTACCCATGGTCATCCCTCGCTCTGTGTATGAGGCGACTGTGAACCCTTCGAGGGCCAGCCTACGAACCCCTGATCAGTAGTGGGCGCGGAGCCCGAGTGGCCTGAGGCAGCCGTTGAACCCTTCTGAGGGGCCGGCCTTCGAACCTCTGACCAGTAGTGGGTGTGGAGCCCACGTGCTCTGAGGCGGCTGTTGAACCCCTCCAAGGGGCCAGCCTTCGAACCTCTGATCAGTAGGGAGGCTCGGAGCTTGTTTCCTTCACGAAGAAGGGTCCTTTTCGGGGTTTCCTCCTTTCCCGGTCCCTGTTGTAAGAGAGAGAAAGAGGAAAAGGAAAAGGATGCGAAGTCGAATGATGTGGCGTACCTTTTTCGACGCGGTCATTATGGCAAAGTCGAAGCGTCGCTTGCTTCTCCCGCCTGAGGCACCGCCTGTCCCGCCGCAGAGTTAATGCGACGAGGCGAGTGGTTTGCGTGGCGGCCGTTGCGCGTGTGCGCGCCGTTCGAGGAACGGATCACGGGCGCGCCGCCTTCACACCGTGTTTTTTCTTCATTTCGAGCACTGAGACTCGCCTTGTCGATTATCTGAACCGCTTCACCGAGCGTGAGTTGCCTCGTGCAAAGGTGACGAGTGAGGTATCCGTATCCCGGAGGAGTAGGAGTCCCTCGGCTCGGTCGGCCTTGCTGTCCGAGGCCCCTCTTGCTTAGTTAAAGGAACCCCTCGGCCGCCCTTCGATGAGCCAAAGCTGGAGGTAGCGGTGTCAGCACGAATGGAGGTAGAGTTGGCTTCGAAAAGGAGGTGTAGTTGGCCAGAGCCTGGCCGGGTCGTCCACTGGCGTAACCGACGCCGGAGTTGAGCTGCCGAGGCCACAAGCCGAGCTAATGTCTTTGGGGGTCAGCTGGCCGGGGCCTCGGGGTGGCCGGCCGAGCCGCCTGCTCGGGCCGGATTCTCGAAGAAGACCCTGGCGACGATGGCCCGGGCGTGGTGCTGATGCCGTCCTTCAGAGTGGGGGCCCTCCGATCGCGTCGCCGTCCGAGGCTAGGTCAGACTCCGCTGGAGGTGTAGTTGATGCCGAGGGTGCTGCTGCCCCCTTCGGCTGTCGACGTCCGAGCCTGCAGGATCAGGATGTCTTGTAGTGTGTGTATGTTTTCTGCGGCCGCCGAGGCCTGAACACACCGTCGTCGTGTTGTAAAGCTGCGTTCCTTTTCCTCTTGTTTCGAGTATCCGGACTCATTTGTCGGTAACAGAATTGTTTGTGCGGGCAAGAGTTGCTTTTCACGGAAGGCAATGAGTGAGGTATCCGTATCCCGGAGGCGTAGGAATCCCTCAGCTCGGTCGGCCTTGCCGCTTACGCGCGCTCTTACTTGTCCATAGGGTTCTATTACCGACGCAGTTGAGAAGGCCCGAAAAATCATTTCGGCAGAGGAGCTCTCGAGCATGAAGACTTGTTCGGTCCGCGGAGTCACTTATCCGAACGCGAGTTACTTATCGCAGAAGGTGATGAGTGAGGAATCCGTATCCTGGAGGCGTAGGAGTCCCTCGGCTCGGTCAGCCTTGGCTGCTTACGTGTACTCCGTCGTTTTCAGGATCCACTTCTGAAGTAGTCGAAGAGCACGAAAGGCATTCTGGCAGAAAAGATTTTTTCTTTTTTCGAGGAACATTTTGACGCAGAGGGGGTTGCCCCCTTCTAGCCCCCGAGGGAGGGTCGGGCTTTGCCGAGGCAAGGCTGACCCTTCCTTGACGACCAGACTTGGTGTGTGAACAAGGTATACGAGCAACTTGAAAGCATCTTAAGGGTAGAAGCGGCGTAGCTGTTGGATGTTCCAAGCGTTGCCGTAGACCTTGCCTTGACTATTGGCCAGCTTGTACGTTCCAGGCTTGAGGACCTTGGCGATGACGAACGGCCCTTCCCAGGGAGGCGTGAGTTTGTGCCGCCCTCGGGTGTCTTGTCGCAGCCGAAGCACCAGGTCGCCCACCTGGAGGTCTCGGGACCTAACCCCTCGGGCGTGGTAGCGTCGCAGGGACTGCTGGTACCGCGCCGAGTGTAGTAAGGCCACGTCCCGAGCCTCCTCCAGCTGGTCCAGTGAGTCTTCTCGGTTGGCTCGGTTGCTTTGGTCGGTGTAGGCCCTCGCCCTCGGGGAACCGTATTCTAGGTCTGTGGGCAAGATGGCCTCGGCCCCATAGACTAGAAAGAACGGTGTGAAGCCCGTGGCTCGGCTCGGCGTCGTCCTCAGACTCTAGACCACCGAGGGGAGTTCCTTCATCCACCGCTTGCCGAACTTGTTGAGGTCGTTGTAGATCCGAGGCTTGAGTCCTTGCAGGATCATACCGTTAGCTCGCTCCACTTGCCCATTCGTCATGGGGTGAGCCACGGCAGCCCAGTCCACCCGGATGTGGTGATCCTCGCAGAAGTCCAGGAACTTTCTGCTGGTGAACTGGGTGCCGTTGTCGGTGATGATGGAGTTCGGGACCCCAAAGCGATGGATGATGTTGGTGAAGAACGCCACCGCTTGTTCGGACCTGATGCTGTTTAGGGGTCGGACCTCGATCCACTTGGAGAATTTGTCGATGGCGACCAACAGGTGCGTGTAGCCCCCGAGTGCCTTCTGCAAGGGGCCAACGAGGTCCAGACCCCACACAGCAAACAGCCAGGTGATGGGTATGGTCTGCAGAGCCTGAGCGGCCAGGTGGGTCTGCCTCGCGTAGAACTGACACCCTTCGCAGGTGCGGACAATTCTAGTAGCGTCGGCCACCGCAGTCGGCCAGTAGAATCCTTGTCGGAAGGCGTTTCCAACGAGGGTTCGAGGTGCTGCGTGATGGCCGCAAGCCCCCGAGTGTATCTCTTGCAAGAGCTGCTGGCCTTCGGCGATGAAAATGCATCGCTGGAGGATGCCTGAGGGGCTGCGGTGGTAGAGCTCCTTTCCATCTCCCAGCAAGACGAAAGACTTGGCGCGCCGCGCCAACCACCGAGCTTTGGCTTGGTCGAGGGGCAGCTCCCCTCGGTGGAGATATTGTAGGTACGGGGTCTGCCAGCTTTGATTAGGCGTGACCTCGCTTGGTTCCCCCTCGACGCGCAGTGCCTCACCCTCGAGGGCCGAGGGTACCTCGGGCTGAGCCGAGGGTACCTCGGACCGTGCCGAGGGTACCTCGGACTGAGCCGAGGGTGCCTCGGGCGGAGCCTAAGGTGCCTCGGGTGGAGCCGAAGGTGCCTCGGGTGGAGCCGAAGGTGCCTCGGGCTCGGGCGTGTCCTTGGTCTTGACGGAGGGTTGATGCAGGTCTCGAGAGAATACGTCCGGGGGAACTATTGTTCATCCCGAGGCTATTTTAGCCAGCTCGTCCGCAGTCTCGTTGTAGCGTCGGGCGATGTGGTTGAGCTCGAGCCCGTAGAACTTGTCTTCCAGGCGCCGAACCTCATCGCAGTAGGCTTCCATCTTTGGGTCGCGGCAGTGGGAGTTCTTCATGACTTGGTCGATGACAAGCTGCGAGTCACCGCGAGCGTCGAGGCGTCGGACCCCTAGCTCGATGGCGATTCGCAACCCGTTTACCAGGGCCTCGTACTCCGCCACATTGTTGGACGCCGGGAAGTGGAGGCGTAGCACATAACGTAGGTGCTTTCCGAGGGGCGAGACGAAGAGGAGGCCTGTGCCGGCCCCCGTCTTCATCAGCAACCCGTCGAAAAACATGGTCCAGAGCTCCAGTTGGATCGGAGCCATCGGGAGCTGGGTGTCGGCCCATTCAGCCACGAAGTCCGCCAAGACCTGGGACTTGATGGCCTTCCGAGGGGCGAACGAGATCGTCTCGCCCATGATCTCCACCGCCCACTTCGCAATCCTACCCGAGGCCTCTCGGGACTGGATGATCTCTCCCAGGGGGAAGGATGACACCACAGTCACCGGATGAGACTCGAAGTAGTGTCGCAACTTCCGCCGTGTTAGGATCACCGCGTATAGCAGCTTCTGGATTTGTGGGTAGCGGATCTTGGTCTCGGACAGTACCTCACTGATGAAGTAGACTGGCCTCTGGACGGGCAATGCATGCCCTTCTTCTCGTCTCTCAACCACGATCGCGGCGCTAACCACCTAGGTGGTTGCGGCGACGTAGATCAAGAGGGCTTCTCCGGCAGCGGGGGGCACCAAGATGGGCGCGTTCGTGAGGAGCGCCTTCAGGTTCCCGAGGGCTTCCTCGGCCTCGGGAGTCCAAGCGAAGCACTCAGCTTTCCTTCAGAGGCGGTACAGAGGCAGACCTCTTTCGCCGAGGCAGGAGATGAAGCGGCTCAGAGCCGCGAGACATCCCATGACCCTCTGTACGCCTTTCAAGTCCTTGATTGGCCCCATGCTGGTGATGGCTGCAATCTTCTCCGGGTTGGCTTCGATGCCCCGCTCGGAGACGATGAACCCCAAGAGCATGCCTCGGGGGACCCCGAAGACACACTTTTCGGGATTAAGCTTCACGCCTTTCGCCTTGAGACATCGGAACGTCGCTTCAAGGTCGGAAAGGAGGTCGGAGGCCTTCCTTGTCTTGACTACGATGTCATCGATGTAGGCCTCGACCGTTCGGCCGTTGTGTTCGCCAAACACATGGTTCATGCATCGCTGGTACGTTTCCCCCGCATTCCTCAAACCAAACGGCATTGTAACATAGCAGTACATGCCGAAGGGTGTGATGAATGAAGTCGCGAGCTGGTCGGACTCCTTCATCCTGATCTGGTGATATCCTGAGTACGCATCGAGGAAAGACAGGGTTTCGCACCCAGCAGTGGAATCCACGATCTGATCGATGCGAGGCAGAGGGTAGGGAACCTTCGGACATGCTTTGTTTAGACTAGTGTAGTCTAGACACATCCGCCATTTCCCCCCTTTCTTTCTCACAAGCACAGGGTTGGCAAGCCATTCGGGATGGAATACCTCTTTGATGAACCCTGCCGCCAGTAGCTTGTGGATCTCCTCGCCTATGGCTCTGCGCTTTTCTTCGTCGAATCGGCGCAGAGGTTGCTTCACGGGTCGGGCCCCAGCTCGGATAACCAGAGAGTGCTCGACGACTTCCCTCGGTATGTCGGGCATGTCCGAGGGACTCCACGCGAAAACGTCGGCGTTTGCGCGGAGAAAGTCGACGAGCACTGCTTCCTATTTGGGGTCGAGCTCGGAACCGATCCAGATCTGCTTGGAGGCATCGTTGTAGGGGTCGAGAGGGACGGACTTGACCGTCTCCGCTGGTTCGAAGTTGCCGGCGTGGTGCTTCACGTCGGGCGCCTCCCTAGAGAGGCTCTCTAGGTCAGCGATGAGGGCCTCGGCGTACTCCACGCACTCCACATCGCATTCGTATGCGTGTCGGTACGTGGGCCCGAAGGTGATGACCCCGTTGGGGCCCGGCATCTTGAGCTTGAGGTAGGTGTAGTTGGGGACGGCCATGAACTTGGCGTAGCATGGCCTCCCCAGCACTGCGTGGTAGGTTCCTCGAAACCCGACCACTTCGAACGTGAGGGTCTCCTTTCGAAAGTTGGAGGGCGTCCTGAAGCAGACGGGTAGGTCGCGTTGTCCGAGGGGTTGAACGCGCATCCCGGGGACGATCCCATGGAAAGGAGCAGTGCCCATCCGGATCGAGGACAGATCGATCCGCAGAAGCCCGAGGGTCTCGGCGTAGATGATGTTGAGGCTGCTGCCTCCGTCCATGAGGACCTTGGTGAGCCTGACGTTGCCGATGATGGGGTCGACAACGAGTGGGTATCTCCCCGGGCTCGGCACGTAGTCTGGATGGTCGGCCTGGTCGAAGGTGATGGGCTTGTCGGACCAGTCTAGGTAGACTGGCGCCGCCACCTTTACCGAGCAGACCTCCCGACGCTCTTGCTTGCGGTGCCGAGCCGAGGCGTTCACCACTTGCCCGCCGTAGATCATGAAGCAGTTGCGGACCTCGGGGAACCCTCCTGCCTTGTGATCTTCCTCCTTTGCATCGTTGAGGGCCTTGCCACCCTCCGCGGGTGGCCCGGCGTTGTGGAAGTGTCATCGAAGCATGGCACACTCCTCAAGGGTGTGCTTGACGGGCCCCTGATGATAGGGGCACGGCTCCTTGAGCATCTTGTCGAAGAGGTTGGCACCTCCGGGAGGCTTCCGAGGGTTCTTGTACTCGGCGGCGGCGATAAGGTCCGCGTCGGCGGCGTCGCGTTTCGCTTGCGACTTCTTCTTGCCCTTCTTCTTGGCGCGCTGAGTTGACACCTCGGGAGCATCTTCTGGTGGGCGGCCCTGGGGCTGCTTGTCCTTCCGGAAAATGGCCTCAACCGCCTCCTGGCCAGAGGCGAACTTGGTGGCGATGTCCATCAGCTCGCTCGCCCTGGTGGGGGTCTTGCGACCCATCTTGCTCACCAGGTCGCGGCAGGTGGTGCCGGCGAGGAACACGCCGATGACATCTGAATCGGTGACGTTGGGCAGCTCTGTGCGCTGCTTCGAGAATCGCCGGATGTAGTCCCGGAGAGACTCTCCCGGCTGCTGGCGGCAGCTTCTGAGATCCCAGGAGTTCCCAGGGCGCACGTACGTGCCCTGGAAATTGCCGGCGAAGGCTTGGACCAGGTCGTCCCAGTTGGAGATCTGCCCCGGGGGCAGGTGCTCCAGCCAGGCTCGAGCGGTGTCGGAGAGGAACAGGGGGAGGTTGCGGATGATGAGGTTGTCATCGTCCGTTCCACCCAGTTGGCAGGCCAGCCGATAGTCCGCGAGCCACATCTCCGGTCTCGTCTCCCCCGAGTACTTTGCGATAGTAGTCGGGGTTCAGAACCGGGTCGGGAATGGTGCCCGTCGTATGGCGCGGCTGAAAGCCTGCGGACCGGGTGGTTCGGGCGAAGGACTCTGATCCTCCTCGCTGTCGTAGCGTCCCCCACACCTAGGGTGGTAGCCTCGGCGCGCCCTGTCATCGAGGTGGGCCCGACGGCTGTGATGGTGGCGCTCGTTGCCGAGGCGACCCGGGGCCATAGGCGCTGTGTTGCGCGTGCGCCCGGAGTGGACCGAGGCTTCCCGCATGAATCGGGAAGTCGCGGCGCGATGTTCCGAGGGGAACCCCTGCCTTCGGGAGGCAGAGCTTTCGGCCCGTCGGACCGCGGCGTCCTCCAGGAGATTCTTGAGCTCTCCCTGGATACGCCGCCCCTCGGTGGTTGACGGCTCCGGCATCGCGCGGAGGAGTATTGCCGCTGCAGCCAGGTTCTGGCCGACTCCGCTGGAATCCGGCGGTGGCCTCACCCTGACGTCGTCGGCAATGCGGTGCTGGATGTCTTGGGGGAGATGACGCGCTTCTCCGGCCGGGGGTTGGACCGCCCATTCGTGCCCGATGTCCCGGCGGATCGGCACAAGCGTTCCTGCTCCCTCGTCGAGCCTGGCCTGCCTCTCACGGATTTGCTCGAGCTGTGGGTCAGGACCCCCCGCCGGGACGGGGACCACAACTAGCTCCCGAAGGATGTCAACGCGAGGCACGGGCCTAGGGGGATCACCGTTTTCCGGCATACCAAGATGGTTGCCTTCGCCGGGACCCCCTAGATCGACGTGGAAACATTCACGACTTGGGCCGCGGTCCTCATTGTCGAGGCCGCGGCTGCCGTCGGAACAGTCGGAAAGGAAGTAGTCACATGCGGTCATGAAGTCCCGCACGGCACTGGGGTTACCAAGTCCGGAGAAATCCCAACAGAGGTCGGGCTCGCCATCTTCCTCGGGCCCCGAGGGCTCATAGGTCGAGTCGGCCGTCAGTCGGTCCCAGGGTGACCGCACACGATACCCAGAGGGTTTGGACTTGCCTCTAAGAGAGCGCTCACCGAAGCAGAGTCGCTTGGTGGGTCGAGGCCGAATCCAAAAGACACAAGACGGGAATCGGTCGGTACCTTTCGGTCGACGGTCGGTGACGAGGTCGCGTCTGGGACTGACTGCACCGTTGTCTTAGGTACGAGGGTGACGCCTAGCAAGTCCTTCGCGAGCGTGCTGGCGTCATGCATTTGCTTGAGATTGGCGTGTTGCGGGGAGGCGACGCTCGTCTTCGTCTCAGACGCGAGATCGATGCCCGACGCGCCCTCTGTTGGGGCGCCGGCGCCGTCGACTCGCTCGACAGCCAACGAGGTGCTGCTTCCCGCTTGGCCTTGGTTGCCCCGCCTCCTCCTCCGTCGGCGGGGGAGGGGACGGGACAAGCCCGAATGTCGTCCTTCCACCACGTGGGGAAGGCGTCGTCGATCTTCCCACCGGCGAGCGGGTTGTCGACCGCCATTGTCGCTGTCGCGCGGTGGGGGAAGGAGTATCATGTCGTAGCTGCCGTCGAGGGGCATGAACTCAAGGTTCCCGAAACGGAGCACCGTCCCGGGCTGGAAAGGTTGCTGGAGACTGCCCATCTGGAGCTTGACGGGAAGCTGTTCGTCAACACGCAGCAGGCCCCTACCTGGCGTGCCAACTGTCGGTGTTTCAAAACCCGGGGGGTCCCTGGACCGACGAGTGAATTGTCGCCGCGTGCCCCAGCCCAGATGGGTCGACGCGAGGCGGAACGCGAAGGGGGGAAAGGAAGCAGCCGGAGGGAGGCAGGCGTGAGAGAGTGGATCCCGCGGCCTTCGTGTTAGCCCCGCGCCTGAGTCGGGTGCGCTTGCAGTAGGGGGATACAAGCGTCCACGAGGGAGTGGGAGCGAGCGGCCTTGCGCGAGCGCCGTCCCGTCCTTCTCCGCGCGGGCCAACCCTCTGTAAGGGGGCCCTGGTCCTTCCTTTTATAGGCGTAAGGAGAGGATCCAGGTGTACAATGGGGGGTGTAGCAGAGTGCTACGTGTCTAGCGGAGGAGAGCTAGCGCCCTAAGTACATGCTGTCGTGGCAGCCGGCGAGGTTTTGGCACCCGGTTTGTGTGGTGTCGTGGCCGTCGGAGGAGCGCCGAAGCCTAGCGAGAGGACAACTGTTGGGGCTGTCGAGTCCTTGCTGACGTCCTCTTGCTTCCTTTTGGGGGCTGAGAGCCGCCGTCGTCACAGGGCATGCGGGGCGCCATCACTGCCTATCTGGCGGAGCGAGCCAGATGGGACGCCGGTCTTGTTCCCCGTAGCCTGAGTCAGCTCGGGGTAGGGTAATGATGGCGCCTCTTGTCGACGTGGTCGGTCCGCGCCGTAGGTTGGGCGATGTGGAGGCTCCTCCGAGGTCGAGGTCGAGTCTGTCTTCCGTGGCCGTGGTCGAGTCCGAGCCCCTGGGTCGGGCGAGGCGGAGACCGTCGGCTGAGGCCAGGGCTGAGTCCGAGCCCTGGGGTCGGGCGAAGCGGAGTCCGTCGTCTCCTGGGGCTGAGCCCAAGTCCGAGCCCTGGGGTCGGGCGAGGCGGAGTTCGTCGTCTTCCGGGGTTGAGCCCATGTCCGAGCCCTGGGTCGGGCGGAGCGGAGTTCGCCGTCTTCCGGGGCTGAGCCCGAGTCCGAGCCCGGGGTCGGGCGGAGCAGAGTTCGTCGTCTTCTGGGGCTGAGCCCGAGTCTGAGCCCTGGGTTGGGCGAAGCGGAGTTCGCCGTCTTTCGGGGCCGAGCCCGAGTCCAAGCCCTGAGTCGGGCGGAGCGGAGTTCGCCGTCTTCCGGGGCCGTGCCCGACTCCGAGCCCTGGGTCGGGCGGAGCGGAGTTCGCCGTCTTCCGGGGCTGAGCCCGAGTCCGAGCCCTGGGTCGGGCGGAGCGGAGTTCGCCGTCTTCCGGGGCTGAGCCCGAGTCCGAGCCCTAGGGTCGGGCGAGGCAGAGTTTCCTATGACGCCCGAGGACGGCCTTGGCTGCTGTCAGCCACACTCTGTCGGGTGGCTCAGCAGTCGGAGCGGCGCAGGCGGCGCTATCCTCTTGTCAGACCGGTCAGTAGAGCGGCGAAGTGACTGCGGTCACTTCGGCTCTGTCGACTGGAGGGCGTGCGTCAGGATAAAGGTGTCAGGCCACCTTTGCATTAAATGCCCCTGCGATTTGGTCGGTCGGCGTGGCGATGTGGCCAAGGTTGCTTCTCGGTGAAGACTGGGCCTCGGGCGAGCCGATAGTGTGCCTGTTGCTGGAGGGGGGTCCTCGAGCGAGACGTAGGCTCTCCGGGGTCGGCTTCCCTTGCCCGAGGCTAGGCTCAGGCGAGGCATGATCATGTCCCTTGAATGGACCGATCCTTGACTTAATCGCACCCATCAGGCCTTTGCGGCTTTGTGCTGATGGGGGTTACCAGCTGAGATTTATGGGTCTTGAGGGTACCCCTAATTATGGTCCCCGACAATTATATTCATCGAAGTGATTACAAAAGTATAAGTTTGAAATATATGCTAGCTCAAATGACCATCCTCAATAAGAAGTAGATGAGAGATACTTACACTAGAAGGCCGAGCCCACCGGCACTTAACACCATCAAGAGTAGCACAAAGTTAAAACCTGAAAAACAACAAGGAATAAAACCCTGAGTATGGAATTACTCAGCAAGACTTACCCGACTAAAGAAAAGACTCTCAAGGGTATGCTGGTTTCAAAAGGGATTCAAGGTATGGCTTATCAAGAATCAAGGACTCTATTTTGCAGAAAAGCTTATTATGAGTGGATCCTTAAGATCCATTTTTAATTGTCAAGTTAAGTAAAGTTACCTGCATCTAGAGTTCTTTCTATCCTAGTTCAAACACTTGGCCTATACTAGCCGTCATTTTATCATCCCTTCAGTTCACTGGATTGCTACGTGTAGGGCAGTGACCAAGTCTTCATGTCCGAGAAGTAACGGTGATTCGAATCGATTAATACCCAACAGGGGATCTCCAATCACACGACATATGTAGCACTTAACCCTTGCATATGTCAACTCGCCACTGGGGTTCTTAAGACCAGATCAGGTTCACGCCAACTGAGAGCACAGATACACCACCGTCCAGCCTCTTGCCACGGAGGGTACATGCTACTCTCGCCATCTCTCCACTCCCATTACGTGTTGTCTTATTCTGGTATTAGTCTGCCCGAGGCAAAGCTTACCCATGATGAGGCATGTGACCAGTTAAAAGGTCCTCGATCAGCAAGCCTACATTGAGACGGTCCTTAATCGACTCAGACGGAGACACTACACTGAAACTCCCTTCTCGTGCAAGTCAACCGCCCGGTCTCACCTTTATCATTTTAAACCCAAAGTTTGGTACCTGGCAGAGGTACACCATTTTCGATGTTGAACCCATCAAGGCCTTGATGGATCCACCATCACAAGTTTCTCTTTTTGAAAACATTCCCACCCACTGAAGCATCACTTTTGTTTTAAAACAAAACATTTTGTTTTTCTAGAGCAAGGCTAAGCATCAAAAACCCTTTTCAAAAAAAGGTATCAAGGAAGGGTAATCAATTTTTCAAGGAAGGAAATGCATCAATGGTTCAGCACACAACTCCTATCACCTAATACATCAAACAAGGTGATAAATATTTTAAAACAGCAAGGAGGTGGCAAATGCACCGGGGCTTGCCTGGGTAACACTAGGTTAGTGTTGTTAGACGATGTCCATTTGACGATCATCCTTGTCCTAGCACTTGATCAGGCAGGTTCGTCCATCAGCATCACCATGCGGAGTAGTCCGCGCTTGAGGTCAACTTGGCTCGTCTTCCGCATCATACGATCAATCATCATACCTAATTGAGATGCACGATGCACATGAATGCATATAGACAGGAATATTTCAAACCTAAATAGTGCTATGCGATAGCGAATTAAACACCTATGGCAAGACATCGCAAATCAATAATATATATATTCACGCTCTACTTGCCTTAGTTAAAGTTCGACACCAAAAACTTAATAATTCTAAATTCATTAGTCTAAGACATTTAAATCTTAAAACAAGAACAGAAGCACGTCAACATTCTAAACTACCAGACCGGACGACTTCGCATCACCCGCCCGCTAATTAAAATGTCTATTAGCAAAGCATTAATTTATTTAAGCAAACTAAATCGGCACTGCAACATCGTCAGAACTTACTAGCTAGCCAGATAAAATACTTAACCTATCTTTTATATTATTAATTCGACCACTCATCGGATACGAAACACCGATTTAATCCTTCTCGCATAACCTAAACTTAGCTATGCAGCACGACGACTTCGCAATCGTGGACACAATTACCTCGCTACATGTAGCCCCGTATTCCAACAAGCGTCGAATAAATACGTGCCCAAGCTACAAGCGGGATAATCGTTGTGACATACGTACCTAGCAATCTATCCATTAAACCAATTATTGGAAGTGGCGAATTAACTTACCATAATTAAATCCGACTTGAAATCATGAAATGGACGACGCCTTTCAGCTCTAGCCTTTCCCCGAATACATGGTGAGTGCCGCATCGAATCACACTTCTTCTTCCACATCGAGAATTCTCCTGCCTCGTACTAATTTGTTTCCTTCCGCTCCTAATCTTCTTGGATCTTTAGCATAGACGAGGATGGCGATCGACAGCATTGACATGTCAGCACGACGATCTCCATACTTCGAAGACGATGGCATGACGACTCATTCGAGCGGGGCGAGCGTGATCTAGAGCGTGGACGCGAGTTGGAGCGGAGTAGAACATGGCCGTGACAGTTTTGCACGAGGACGTTGAAGCAGACGCAAAGGCGAGCGTCGTGATGCTGAGGAAACTAAGCACGGCCAAGGCACGACGGCGCCCGCGGCCAAGCATACAAGGTAATCAGTGCACGCGATGAGGAGACCACAGGTGAAGGGATATGGCTGGCAAATCGCGTGCATCAGTGAAGCCTAGCAGCAGCGGCCAGCAGAAGAACGACGCAGGAAGTTCCACGGCTCCATGGACGAGGTGGAGCTGGGCACACGGCTGACGAGCTGGAGCTTCGCAAGGACTGACCGACAGCCATGGCATGCAGGGACGCGTGCCATGGGAGTTCCACGAGCTGGAAGGAGCTGGGGAGGAGAAAGCCGTGGCGCGTAGGGAGCTACACACGTGCAGGAAACAGCAACGCAGGCGGCTGAACGGGAACTCGGAGCAATGCGAGGCGCCAGGGAGATTCATAGCTAGGTGCGCAACAAAGAGCGGAGGGAGATGAGCGCGCGCCGATGAGCCAGGGCTGGGGAGAAAAGCAGGGACGTCGAGCAGGGCACGACGGGCGTGGGGAGCTCCGGCCAGGAGAGGGGCACCACCGCAGCAGCCGGCGAAGGGCCCCGAGGCCTGGCCGCGCGCCATGGAGATGCAATGGAGGAAGGAGCCGAGCAGGGAAATCGCGGCTAGAGAGATGGAGGGAGGAAGACGCGCGCTGCATGGGAGAGAGGAGTGAGCTGCAGGGAGGAGCGCGCGCCAGTGAGCAGGAGCCAGGGCCGAACTCGGCTGGGCACGGCGACTGGAACAGAGACTGAGCTGAGGGAGGAATAGAGGAGATGGGCACCATCGAGCAGGAAGAACTGCCATGGGAGAAGCTGGGAGGAGCGTCGCTGGGTAGGGAGCGCGTGTGCATGGAGTTCTAGCCGGACGCAGCGTGCAGAGAGGTAGCTCCACGCGGTGTGCTGGAGGAAGGAGACAAGGGAGAAAAGATAGACGCGACTGAGGATCACGATGGCTGGAGCGGCTGCTCGCAGAAGATAAAGCCAGCGCGGTGGAGAAGATAAGTCTTGTCCTGGGCAGCTGAAAAAATCATCAGGGAGAAGGGGATAGAGATGAGAGAGGCGGCAGCTGAAGATCTTTTTATTTTTTTAGTTTCCCCTTTTTTTAACAGAGAATCGCAAATATTTTGGATCACGATTTTTAGCGATAAGCAAAGGATCAACGGTACTTGTGACACGGTTGAATTTGATTTAAACCCGATAAATCTTTAATGGGTCAGATTTGAACGTTATCGTGATAGTTTAGATCGTACTAAATTAATCTGAAACCAAACAAAAATCCGCTCGCTATCCGGACAGTTGGATCATAGTGTAAAACAATTAGACCAAACCAAAGAACATCGGCTTTGGATATGGAGATGGGAGTTGATTTAGTTGAAATCAGACGAAAATGTATCTGTCCTCCGAACACCATTGATTTCTTTGTTGAGGACAGCGCACTCGGTCGGGTTTGTTTCGGACCAAAAACCGTTGTCGTTGAGTTCTAATTATTTTATTTGAGATGAAATCGGAGAACTGGGTTGAATTTCTAAATTCGTATTCGCGCGAGCGATGAATTTTAAATATTCACCGGACGCACCGCTTTTTAGAACAACTATGTTCCGAACAGCACAAAAATTTAGGAAGAGCCCGGATAAATAAAAACGATGTCGAACTCGCGACAGACGAAACAGATGTGATATTAAAATCGCGACATGCGATGATGATTAAAGTTAAGCATCTGTTTTATTCACTGATATTACGTGCTTAAATCAATACTCGTTGTCGAGCGGAATATAAACACTTGGGGTGTTACATGAGTAATTTATGGAATTAAACTTAATCTGTCATATGCATTGTAGGATTTATTATTAATTTTGATCTCTTATTTAATTAGTTTGGTATACACTTATACTTAGTAATGCTAACAAAATTTTGACTAACTTATTAAAAGCAATGCCCAGCATTAAACCTTATTTGTTGATAAGCCTTACACTACACATGAGCCCCACCGTAAGTGAGCTCATGCACATTATTCCCTACAACTTGTTGAGCGATGAACATATGTGAGCTCACTCTTGCTAAACTCACACCAGGTCATGTATAGGTACAGCTGGAGGAGCATGAAGCACACAACGATGAGTTCGTGAGAGGTCTAAGCTGTCGTCTCCCAGTAAACTATGGTTGTGGAGGATCGTTGTCGTCATATGGTGTATTTATTTAGCTATTTTATACAGAACTTCTATTATATATTAAAGATGTGACATTGATTTCTGTACCATGAGCCATCATATGTCTGAGACTTGATCCTAGCACACATTTGAGACACGCCCGGGTTTGCTCTTAAATCCGGGTGTGACACATGCGCATCGAACCAACCAGGTTTGTGAATAGCAAATGATTTTGAGACTATCGACCCCGAATTAGTGTTTCCACTATTCTTAATCTTCTTAGTTTTCGTGCCCTCAACATTTTACAGTGTTCTTATTTCGTATTTGTTGGATTCGATGGGAATCTGGTAATTTTGAGGTTTTAATTGTATCTCAACCAATCTGGGTTAACCAAACCATTTTTAAACTAAAAACCGATCTTCACCAAAAACGGTAAACTACTCTAAAACCATCGATTTTTTCGAAGAAAATGGCCAGTTTGCATGTTCAAACTCAAACACGATTTTGTTAATCCCAGTGAGAATTCGTGCTTCCCAACTGAAACATCGTGGATACCATGGAGACGTTGTCGTTGTTATTACAGTGTTGATCAACAACATACTTGATAAGTATGGGTGTACACATGTTCTTGCTACTGATACATGATGATGTATGATTACTTCCACAACTTTCACATGCCCTTCTTTCGCTACACTACTAGCATGCTATCTTGGTTGAACGTGATAGATATATTAGTGCGCAATGTATATGTTCCCTACACTATGTATTGAGAGAAAATGCTAAAGCGTGAAGCCACAATATGTACACATACAATATCCAAATAAACCCTATACAAATAAGAATTTCAAGCGCATACACCTCTAACAACACCATGTGGCGATTTAGACGAATGGGTGGATAACTATCCAGCTTTAATTCAAGGACAACATCCTTGCTTTATGTGAGGGTCGAGGCACAACAGAAGCAGGCCAAAAAACAGCAAGCTAAGGTGCCATAAGCATTTCACTGAACACCTTGTGTGCATGAACCAAAAGAAGCACCTAAGCTTCAAATCAAGCAACAATGCGATGTACAGCAGTACAACAACACTATAGGCACAACAATTAGCTCACCACAAACTTCAGTCCCATCAACAGATCATCAACATACCAAAGAACACATATATGCTCCTTATGCCAACATGACCATACACCAAGAAACTTGAGGGGTGGCTCCAATAGCAAGAAAGATGACGAGTAATCAACACATATGACAAGTAAAATACCCAAGCAAGTGAAGACACAGGGATTTATGTGGGAAACTCCTTGAGGAGAGAAAATCCACGGGCCGCGGCAAACAAGAACTCCAATATGAAGATGAAGAAAACAAGAGGTGGGAGCCAACAAGCAACAAGTGAGGGGAGGCTCCAGATCCTCAAATCACTCTCTAAAGTTAGTGGATTGGTTGTCTCTCAACCTCCCCTCTCGTCTCTCTAACCCTAGCTCTGTTTCTCTGGTTTTTTTTGCCAATGAGCTAGGCTCCTTCCCACGCAAGACAGAGCAGCTCTTTGAAGATGACCCCCAGGGTCAACAGGAGCTATTTGGGGCTATTTTGGCTTTTTTGCAAATGAGCCCCCTGATGACCCTCAGGGCGGCTGTTTGCAGATGACCCCCAGGGTCAACAGGAGCTATCGACCATAATTCTCCACCTCAGCGACAACTGAACCATAGTGCAACTAAAATTTCAATCTTAAAACTCTTCATATTCAAGTCAATAAATTAGCATGTAACAATCTCACTGTCTCCAAAGCTCCACATAGGAGCTAGCTTGGGCAAGCATGAACACCCACCAAGCTCAAGCAGTGCTCGAACTTGGCTCTTGGGACCACCTTGGTTAACAAATTAGTTGGGTTGTCTTTTGTGCCAATCTTCATAACATACAAAGCTTTGTTTTTTAGATAAAAGCCGAATGAAGAAATTTTGCACACAAATATACTTGGTTCTCTCAAGAAAATTCTTAGCTTTTGCAAGATAGATCGCACTTTGATTATCACAAAAGACAACATGATCAACTTGCTCAATACCCAAATCACCAAGAAAACCATGCACCAAATAGCTTCCTCCATTGTCTCAGTCAAAGATATAAACTTAGCTTCTATGATAGATAAAGAAACTATATGCTGTAATGTTGCCTTTTGACTGATGCATGGCCCACAAAATCGAAACACATAGCTAGTGATGGACTGCAATCAAGATCCCTAGCAAAGTCAGAACAAGAATAACCAACAACATATCTCGGATTGACTAGCCTTTGATCAAACATGAAACCATATGTGCTTGTGCCTCTAAGATAATGGAGAATCCACTGCACAACCTTCCAATGTTCTTTGCCGGCCTTTGACATAAAATGGGTCACAACATTAACTAAATGTGCAATATCTGGACATGTGCAAACCACAGTATACATCAAGCTGCCAACCGCACAAGCATAAGGAACTTTGGACATGTACATCTCCTCCTTTGCATCCAATAGCCCAAATGAAGTAGCTAGCTTAAAATTTGCAGCTAATGGAGTACAAACGAGTTTTGCTTCTAACATATGAAATTTGTGTAGAATCTTCTCAATGTACTGACCCTCAGAAAGCCAAAGTCTGCCCCTTAATCTATCACGACAAATATTCATACCCAACAATATCCTTGCCGCACCCAAATCCTTCATCTCAAACTTACTCTTGAGCATGGCCTTCGTTTCATCCATTACAGAATGACTCTTTCCTTCAATAAGGATGTCAACAACATAAAACAACATATACAACCTTGTACCACCTGCAAGAGTCTACTAAAACACACAAGCATCATATGGACTCCTCTCAAATCCATAGAGAGACATAAGAATCAAACCGATGGTACTATTGCCTTGGAGACTGTTTCAAGCCATACAATGACTTCTTCTGCAAACAGACGTGGTTTTCTTTCCCTTCAATCACAAAGCCTTATGGTTGTGACATAAAGATTTTCTTCTCAAGTTCACCATGAAGAAACGATGTATTCACATCCATTTGCTCTAGTTCCAAATCAAATAGAGAAACCAAAGTCAATAAATCCCGAATAGAAGTATGCTTCACAACTGGGGAGAATATCTCATGGTAATCAATTCCCTCCTTCTGACTAAAGCCTTTTGCAACTAATCTAGCTTTATATCTTGGGGCATCAACTTCTAGAGAAGAATCTTTGAGTTTGAACACTGTTGGGGGCTTGTTCTCAAATGCTAAGAGTTAAGAACAAGGCAACACAGAAAATGTTAAATATTAAGGTCCTTCGTCCTCCACTTCATTATATCCCTTCGGGACATAAGGAACTTCGGACGAAGGTTACGAAGGACGCACCTTCGTAGACATGATAACGTAGGATGAAGCATTTACATAAGTCATGAGGTATAAAATAGACATTCAAATGTTAACATAGAATCATTTTCATTTCCATTAATACGAATGAATATAAATGACAGATGTACCTCCAGTCTTGAGGAAGGCAGGAGTACAAGTGTGACGTGAAGGCAAATGACAGGTTCGCGTGAACAGTACAGAGGTACTGTTCATCTATTTATAGGCACAGGTCGCAGCCTGTGACAAATTACAATTATGCCCCTTACAAATGTTTACAACATTGACTCAGACCTATATGAATAAAAAGGTCATTCTATCTCTATGTCGGTTTAAAACGCCGAAGCTCCATGAAAAGGAACCTTCGGCCATCTCTTGGAGACGACTCCAGCCGAAGCTGCTTCTTCGTGTGAGACCTTCGGCGCACCGAAGCACGACCCCAACAGTAGCCCCTTCCGCGGTGCTAGATCGTTTTTCGTAACGAGCTTGACCCGTGAAAAGAGACCTCTTCAGCTTCGGGAAGCCGAAGGTCCAAAAAACACCTTCCCTGAGCTCGTTGCGGAGAAACGATCCGGCTTCCGAGCACGTGCCAGGCCCACCTTGCAGAGTTACTGTTTGATCTTTGCGGTCCACTGCACAGCGAGTACAAGTGACCGCCCGTCTGGTGTAAAAATCTTGCCGCTTCGCCTTCTTACCTGCGGTACTATATAAACAAACGGGTAGGCGTGAAGTTACCACAGCATTCATTGCTATTTGCACTGTTTTGCTGACAAAATTTTCCACCATAGCCGAAGCTTGACTCTCAAAACCGAACGAAGGTCCGTTTCGACGCTTGCTTCGTCAGAAAGGAGAGCTTCGGAGAAAAGAAAAAAGAAAAAAGTTTCTGACTTCCCCAAACTCAGAATCACATGGCACGAGTGCGATCTACTGCCAAAGTTGCACGTGAGGGAGACGAAGCCGAAGGTTCGGACACTATGCCCATCTCCGAAGCGATGCAGCGCTCCGGTCTAGTGACTGCGGAAGAAAGGCCTGCTGCCGAAGCAAACCCGACAACAGTCGAAGAAGAAGAAGAAAACATTGATGGGACTGACTCCGAAGATGACTACCACATTGCTACGCCCAGCAAGCCCAGTCACCTGGATTTTGGGAAATCAACTGTTTCAAAAGCTGATCTTTCGAAGATGGTGAAAGCAGGTTATTTCAATGAAGATCAGAAGAAGCTACTCCGCTTCGGGGGAGAAGAAACCACCCCGAAGCCAGGGAAGGATGAGATTGTTATCTTCAAAAGCTTTTTAAAGGCTGGGCTGAGATTTCCTCTGCACAATATTATTGCAGAGATATTGAGGAGGTTTGGTATCTATTTTCATCAATTGACTCCTAACGCCATCGTTAGGCTTAATGTTTATATCTGGGCCCTTCGGAGCCAGGCCGTGGAACCGTTTGCTGACAGCTTCTGCCGAGTTCACGAATTACACTACCAAACAAAGGCCAGAAAAGATGGGCTACATGATAATTTCGGTTGCTATAATTTTGCCTACCGGAAGACAACGAAATGTCCTGTCATCAGCTACCGAAGCAAATGGCCAGCAGGCTGGAAATCTGAATGGTTTTATGTAAAAGTTGACGAAGACAGAGAAAAATTGGTACAAAGCCCTCTGGAATTAATCTTCGGAGAGACGAGGCCACGCTGCCGCATCGGCGATTTAAAGGGTCCTACCTGGGCTGCTCTGGGTGAATTTGAAATCATTTCAAAACATATTGGCACCAGGGATCTAGTTCAGGAATTTTTGGCATTCAGAGTTTTCCCTACTTTAAAAGAGTGGGAAATGCCGAAGCTGAAGGGAGAAAAGAAGAAGGGGGAGCTGGTCCGTCTGCCCTATCATTTTAAATTCAAGAAGTACTTTAAGAAACCCTGCAAAGAGTGGTTAGACACAGTTGAGACAATGTGCAATGAAATCTTGGGGAATTACTCCAAAAAAGAGGATCAATTAATGACAGCAGCCTTCGGCGCCCGACCGAAGCGAAGGCTGAACCGAGTATTCGATGCCCTGGGCTTCGAGTACCCGGACTATGAGCAGTTGAACAAGGGTGCCGAGGGCCACAAAAGAAAAAGAGTGGCCAAAATTCTGACCAAGGATGAAGAGCAACCAGCAGCAGAGAAGAAAATTCCGAAGAAAAGGAAAATATCAACTCCGAAACGGAAAATATCCGAAGAAGAGAGGACCCCCACACCGCCTTCTACCAGCGACGTGGAAGAAATTTTAAAGGTAATGACTGAACCCATGCCCACGAAGCTAAGTCCATTAGGGCTCCAACTGACGAAGCTTTTTCAAAAGGTGGACGAGCCGGATCAGACGAAGATAAGCAAATCCAAACGGCAAAGAATCATTGCGGTAACTGAAGTTATCGATAAGACACCGCCAAGAGCGTCAGCTCAGAAA
The DNA here is from genome assembly GCA_029449295.1 of Zea luxurians. Lineage (NCBI taxonomy): Eukaryota > Viridiplantae > Streptophyta > Magnoliopsida > Poales > Poaceae > Zea > Zea luxurians. The sequence continues at coordinate 131,464,190 of JAOPSE010000008.1, forward strand.
ACAGCAGCTGCCGAAAGCACCATAAACGTCAAAGTCGCACCTTCGGAGGTCGCGGCTACCGAAGCCGCTACAGCCGAAGATGTTAATTTAGAAGCAGCCATTGAGGATATTAACAAAATTTTGAAGGACACGGCTGCGGAAGAAGCTGATGTTGCTACTGAAAAAACCATGGCCACAGTGCCTGAAAAAGGAAAAGAAATAGCCGAAGACATTTCGGACGACGAAGCCTACTCCTTTCAGAATTTAATTGGGCAAAAACTTACAAAGGACGAAATAGAAGAACTTAAAGAGTATGCCAAATCTTGCGGCTACAAGCCAGGTGCTCTCCTATTTGGGGGTGTAGATGATGAAAAGCTAGGCTGCATTCGAGACCAGACTGGAGCTAGGGTAATCGGTACTCTATCAAAGAGTATCGGTTTTCCGAAGCTAGAGTCAGACATCAGCCGCTACCGACGACAACATATCGTCGGCAGCTTATTTTATTCTAACTTCAAGGTAAACAACCTCTTCTCTGGTTTTCATTGCTGTTAACAATGAAAATATTACTAACATAAGTTGTTTCTGTACAGAGCATGCTACTGAGCAAAGCTCTGAAGATGCAGCAAGACTTGGAGGACAAAAAACACGAAGCTATAATTGAAAACTTAGAAAGCAAAATAAAAGAGCAATCTGCTATCATTGAAAAGAAAGACTTCGAGCTCCAATCGGTCGAAGGCTTACTGGCTGAGACTGAGGCTAAATTATCAGAGTTGAATTCGAAGCTTATCAATCAATCAAAACAATTCGAACAGGAGAAGCTAGAACTGAATTCGAAGCTTAAAGCCGAAGTCCAGACCAGCTCAGAGTTGAAAAAAACATTAACAAGCCTTCAAGACAAATGCTTGAACTTCGGCAATAGTTGCATTGGACGATTGAAGAAGATATTTTACTCTGTTGGAGCCAGCAGCGGGAAATTTAACCCTTCGGCGGAAAATTTACCCCAGGCCTTCGATCATATTGAAGCTGAAATCGAAGAGCTTGACGAAGTTATAGCCGGGCACGGCGACTTCTGTGCCTGGGTAGCTTCTCGGGGTACTGCTGCTGCATTTCTGAAAGCCGGCTGCGAACACGGAAAAATTGTCAACAGGCCCAACTTCACCTTATCTCCATCAATCCTAGATGATATGCCTGACCTCGCCCGAAGTATCTCCAATAGATTTATAAAAATGATATGGACAAAAGGCGGGCGGGAGAAAGCTGGAGACGAAGCACGAAGTCATCTTGAACCAGTAAGAAATGATACTTCGGACTTACCTTTTCCTTTGCTCTTGATTTTTACTCATGATTTCTTAATTTATGTAGGATGACGAAGGTGAAGATGATGCCTAAGTTATGTCACCGAAGCTGTTGCCGAAGCTGAAACTTAATGAAGATCAGTAGAAATGTACTGTAGAAAAACTCAGGATATTTTTGTAACAATTCTTGTAAATACAATTAGACTGTTCTCAAGGAACTTTGTACATACCTTGTAATATATTCTTACCCTTCGATTGAGGCGCTTTGATGTGGACGAAATCAGTATTTTGAGCCGAAGGCGAAAAAAACACCTTCCCTTCTTTTCGTACACAACGAAGCATAAAAACAATTCTTCTTTTTGCCGAGCAACAAAACTTTTCTCTTTTGTACACAACATAGCATAACAAATCATAAAAACGCACTTCTCCGAAGCTTTTTGCCGAAGCAGCCACTTGGGAACACAAATGCTATGAATGAATGCGTATGCATGCAAATGTTATGATGTAATGTAATGCACGAATGAATATCCGAAGCATACGTCCGAAGCCACATTGCCAGCCATTACTTAGAAACAACCACACATTAGCTCTGCATTCCCTTAGGAACGACTTTGGAGCCTCTTCGCCTTTTACTTAGGCAGTATCAGCGTTGACTTTTCGCTGTAAGCTCTGCATCCCCTTAGGGACGACTTTGGAGCTTCTTCGTCTTTTACTTAGACGGTATAAGCTCTGCATTCCCTTGGGAACGTCTTTGGAGCTTCTTCGCCTTTTACTTTCGGCGGAATCAGCGTTGACTTTTCGCTGTAAACTCTGCATCCCCTTAGGGACATCTTCGGAGCTTTTTTCTCTTTTTCAGTTTCGGCACTCGATGGTGCGCTCTCAGCTTTTACATTTACATCTTTTGGGGGATTTTGCTCTTATAAAACTAAAAAGGAAAATTACATATGATGGCCCCATTAAAAACCTTTCTCCCCCTTTAGAAAGGAAAAGGGTGCCATAAAAAAGAAAAGAAAAGATAAAATTACATCAAGTTATACATAGAACCGCCGAAGCTCATCGGCATTCCAAGATCTTGGAATTTCATTGCCATCCATGTCCTTCAGTCTGTACGAACCAGGCCTTGACGAAGATGCTACTAAGAAAGGCCCTTCCCATTTCAGTTGCAACTTGCCCACTGTATCCGGGTTGGCCACTCTCCGAAGCACCAAGTGTCCTGGCTCAATATTTTTTAGCCGGACTTTTCTATCTCGCCATTTGATTGTTTCAGCCTGGTATTTGTTGATATTTTCCACAGCCTGAAGCCTGATCCCTTCTAAGGCATCTTTTTCCACAAGAGAAGTATCTTCGGCACCTGATTCTGCCGAAGCTACCACTCTTATTGATCCAGCTTTAGCTTCTTCTGGAGTTATTGCTTCGTCACCAAATAATAACTTGAATGGGGTAAAGCCTATAGACCTTGATGTTGTTGTATTGTGGCTCCACACCACTTTGGTCAACTGATCTGGCCATTTTCCCCTTGGTTGATTAAAAATTAGCTTCATTATTCCTGTCATTATGATGCCGTTGGCCCTTTCAACAAGCCCATTCGACTCCGGATGCCTTACTGATGCAAAGTGGATCTTCGTGCCAATTTGATCACAGAAATTTCTGAAATCTTCGGAGTCGAACTGTGTTCCATTATCTACAGTGATAGCCTTCGGCACTCCGAAGCGACAGACAATACTCTGCCAGAAAAATTTTTGGACAGTGGCCGAAGTTATTGTGGCTAATGGTTTCGCCTCAATCCACTTGGAAAAATACTCCACAGCTACTATAACATATTTTAGGTTCCCTTGGGCCGGTGGCAATGGACCCAACAAGTCAAGGCCCCACCTTTGCAATGGCCAGATGGGTTGTATCAGCTGTGTTAATGACGAAGGTTGTTTTTGATCTCTTGCACATTTTTGACAACCTTCGCACTTTTGGACTAACTCCGCTGCATCCGAAGCTGCCTTCGGCCAATAAAATCCTTGGCGGAACACTTTTCCAAGTAGCGGCCTGGATCCAATGTGGGATCCGCACAGGCCTGCATGTATCTCCTTCATCAACTCTATACCTTCGGCCCTAGACAAGCACTTGATCAGCGGGGCACAAACTCCATGCTTGTATAACTCCCCTTCTATCATGACATAGGGACGAGCTCTTGCCTCTATCCTCTTATTATAAGCTTCGTCATCTGATAGAAAGTTTCCCTGAAGGTAAGAGATTATTTCTGTTCTCCAATCTTCACTGTAGACAGGAGAAATGTTAAGGACTGCTCTTTCAAGTAGCTCCACTGAAGGTGCCTTTATTGTTTCGAAGAACACGTCCGAAGGTAGCGGCAGCCCCTGTGCTGCAGACTTGGCTAATAAATCAGCATGCTCATTTTGTCCTCGAGGGATATTCTTAACAGAAAATCCTTCGAAGGAAGCTTCGATCCTTCGGACCGTGTCTAGGTATTTTTCAAGCTTCGGGTCCTTAGCCTTGCAACTTTTATCAATATGACCCGAAACAACCTGGGAATCAGTTTTAAGAATTGCCCTTCTGATCCCCATTGCCTTTAGTTTCCGAAGACCCAGGAGCAAAGCTTCGTACTCAGCGATATTATTTGTGCAGCTGAAGTCAAGTCTTGCTGCATAGCAAGTTTTAACCTTGGACGGAGAGACCAACACAGCAGCTGCACCTGCTCCGAAGGTTCCCCAAGAGCCATCACAAAACACTGTCCATGCTTCGGCATCTTTATTCGCTTCTTCGTCCTGAGCCCCTGGCGTCCAGTCGGCAATGAAATCTGCCAATGCTTGAGACTGAATTGAGGATCTATGCACATAATCAATGTAAAATTCATTAAGTTCCGCAGCCCATTTTCCAATACGCCCGGTAGCTTCTCTATTCCTCATGATGTCCTTCAACGGCTGCGAAGAAGGAACAATAATGTTGAATGCCTGAAAGTAATGCCGAAGCTTCCTGGATGCCATTAAAACGGCATACAACACCTTCTCCAGCTCTGTATAATTTTTCTTTGAGACACTGAGGACCTCAGACACAAAATATACTGGGACCTGCTTCTTGGCTTGTCCATCAAACTTTTCCTGAACAAGCGCCGCACTTACCGCTGAGTGCGAAGCTGCCACATACAACAGCAGAGGAGCCCCTGGCGTTGGTGGAGTTAATGCTGTGAGATCTATTAAATATTGCTTCAGCTCTTCGAAGGCTTTTTGTTGACTTGGGCCCCATTGAAAGACTTCAGCTGACTTCAGCACCTCGAAGAATGGTAAGTTTCTTTCTGCTGATCTGGATATAAATCTGTTGAGAGATGCCAGCCTTCCTGTCAATCTTTGGGCCCCCTTTCTTGTGGTTGGTGGCTCCATCCGAAGTATAGCTTCGATTTTATTTGGGTTAGCTTCGATTCCCTTCGTTGAAACCAGACATCCAAGAAATTTGCCCTTCTTCACTCCGAAGACACATTTTTCTGGATTCAGCTTCAGACCAGCCTGTCTGAAGCTGGCGAAGGTCTCCTGCAAATCAGCAATATGATTTTCTTGCTTCGTGCTCTTTACGATAATGTCATCAACATAGGTCAACACATTTCTGCCTATCTGAGATTGGAGAACCTTCGCAGTCATTCTGCTGAAACTCCCTCCAGCATTCTTGAGCCCCTCAGGCATCCGAAGATAGCAATATGTACCACTTGGAGTTATGAAGCTAGTCTTCGGCTCATCTTCCTTCTTCATCCAGATTTGATGATAGCCTGAGTAGCAGTCCAGGAGACTCATGAGCTCCGAAGAAGCTGCTGCATCAACTAAAGAATCTATCCTTGGCAGCAGAAATTCATCCTTCGGACAAGCCTTGTTGAGATCTATGAAATCAATACACATTCTCCACTTGCCATTGGCCTTCTTCACCATAACAGTGTTAGCTAGCCACTCTGGGTACTTCACTTCTCTGATAACTCCTGCACTGAGGAGTCTTTTTACTTCATTTCGAGCCCCTTCGGCCTTATCATCAGACATTTTCCGAAGCCTCTGCTTTCGGGGTCTGAAGGATGGATCAACATTAAGCGAATGTTCAATAACATCCCGATTTACTCCACAGAAATCATTAGCTGACCATGCAAAGACATCTTTGTTGCTGAATAAAAACCTTATCAAGGTTTTCTCCTGGTCTTCAGATAATTGCGAGCCCAACAACACCTTCTGCTCTGCTACATCTTCACACAATAACATGGGCTTCGGCTGATCTGCTGAAGCTGCCTTCTCCCTCCTGAATTTATACTGTTCACAAGCTTCAGCTCCATCTATGTTATGGATTGCCTTGGAGTCAGTCCAGCTTCCTTCGGCCCTTCTAGCAGCTTCCTGACTTCCATGAATAGCAATAGGTCCTTGGTCCGAAGGTATCTTCATGCAGAGATAAGCTGGGTGAAGAATTGCTTCGAAGGCATTAAGAGTGCCACGGCCGATGATAGCATTGTAAGGATACTCCATGTCAACAATATCAAACACAATTTGCTCAGTCCTTGTGTTGTTGACAAATCCGAAGGTTACCGGCATGGTAATCTTCCCAAGTGCCACAATCTGCCGCCCTCCGAAGCCACAAAGAGGGTGCGTAGCATCATGAATCTTGTCTTCGGGCTCCTGCATTTGTCTGAAGGCTTTAGCAAATATAATGTCAGCTGCACTGCCTGTATCAACTAGGACATTGTGGACCAGAAATCCTTTGATCACGCAAGAAATAACCATAGCATCATTGTGAGGATAATCCTTAAGCTGAAGGTCTTCCTGAGAGAAGGTAATTGGAATATGAGACCATTTTGACTTGATGAAAGGTCCCTGCACTCCAACATGCTGCACCCTTCTCTGAGCCTCCTTCTTCTGCTTCTTGTTAGCCGGCTCTGAGCAAGAACCGCCTGTTATTAGGAGCACCAACTTCGAAGCCGAAGCATCTCCAGCTTGGTTGTTGAACGAAGCCATCAGCTCAGAAAAGTGGAAGTGAGTTCACCGGAGGTGGGCGCCAATGTTGGGGGCTTGTTCTCAAATGCTAAGAGTTAAGAACAAGGCAACACAGAAAATGTTAAATATTAAGGTCCTTCGTCCTCCACTTCATTATATCCCTTCGGGACATAAGGAACTTCGGACGAAGGTTACGAAGGACGCACCTTCGTAGACATGATAACGTAGGATGAAGCATTTACATAAGTCATGAGGTATAAAATAGACATTCAAATGTTAACATAGAATCATTTTCATTTCCATTAATACGAATGAATATAAATGACAGATGTACCTCCAGTCTTGAGGAAGGCAGGAGTACAAGTGTGACGTGAAGGCAAATGACAGGTTCGCGTGAACAGTACAGAGGTACTGTTCATCTATTTATAGGCACAGGTCGCAGCCTGTGACAAATTACAATTATGCCCCTTACAAATGTTTACAACATTGACTCAGACCTATATGAATAAAAAGGTCATTCTATCTCTATGTCGGTTTAAAACGCCGAAGCTCCATGAAAAGGAACCTTCGGCCATCTCTTGGAGACGACTCCAGCCGAAGCTGCTTCTTCGTGTGAGACCTTCGGCGCACCGAAGCACGACCCCAACAAACACCCATTTACAACCAACAATTTTGCATCCTTTGGGCGGCAATACCAAGTCCCAAGTATGATTCTTATGCAATGACTCCATCTCCTCTGCCATATCTTGAACCCAAAAAGCTACCTCAAGACTACTAATCGCCTCTTTATAAGTACTAGGCTCATCATGCTCAATATCTTATGCAACTGTCACAGCGAAAGCAGTTGTACCTCTGCCTCTCGCAACTGGTGTGACCCACTCTCCATATCGATTTGGTGGTTTTCTCTGTCTCTGATACAATGTGCAATAGGAGAGTCTGAAGCTTTTGAAGCTCCACCTAAAATTATATCATCTAACTAACCATCAACTGCATCTGAGTCATCATCTGCCTCATCAGTGTCATGAACACCATCTACAGATTTTGACAATAATGGCTACTTCTGCTACCGATTGTGAACTATAGTAGACTCGGTCACTAGAGTCTCCACCTTAAATGTTAACCTTTGGCTACCTGCTCTACCTCAGAATCACCACCTGAAGAAGCTCCACCTAAAGTGGGATCCTCTCCCAACTGTTGACAACCTAGAGTAATGATTGGTATCTCATCGAAGGTCACATCTCTTCTAACGATCATCTTTGGGGTTTTTAATTATTTACATCACAAATGATACCCCTTAACACCATCACCATACCTAAAAAAGACACACTTCAAAGCTCAAGATTGCAACTTGTTCTAGCGAATGTGATCATACACCGGACACCCAAACACCCTCAAGTGATCATATTGAGGTGATCTGCTTGACCACACCTCCTTTGGTATCTTACACTCAATAGCTATTGATTGTGAGTGGTTGACTAAATAGCATTATGTGTTAACTGCCTCTGTCGAAAGACTTTGTGGCAACCTTGCATGGGAAAGCATATAACTGGTCCTCTCCTACAGTGTCCTATTCATACGCTCCGCTACTCCATTTTGCTGTGGAGTACCAACTATTGTGTAGTGTCTGGTAATGCCGGTGTCCTGACAAAACTTCTCAAACTCTTATGAGTGGAACTCCGTGCCATTGTCTGGTCTCAAATATTTGACCTTCTTTTTTGTCTGTGTTTCCACCATAGCCTTCCACTGACGGAAACAAGAAAATGTCTCATCCTTGGACTTTAGGATGTAGACCCAATCCTTTCTACTAAAATTATCAACAAAGGTTGGCAAATATTTTCCACCTCCAACTGAAGTAACTGGTGCAGCACCCCACAAACTAGTATGCACATAATTGAGGATGCCTCTAGTCGTGTGCACAAACCTACTGAATCTCAAACGAGTTTACTTCCCAAATTCACAATGCTCACAGAACTGCAAACTACCAATCTTTCGATTGCCCAATAGGCCATGACGACTCAACTCAGACATACCTTGCTCTGACATGTGCCCCAATCTCATGTGCCACAATGTAGTCATGGTGTCATAATCCACTTGGGAACTCGAGGCCACTGCAATTGTCCCAGTAAGCGAACTACCTTGCAAGAAATACCTATCATCTATATCAGGAGTAGTAAGGGCCTCCATCGCACACAAGGAATCCGTAAACACCTTGATCTAATATTTGTGAGTCACAATTTTATATCCTTTGCAATCAAGTTCCTTAAAAGATATCAAATTCTTGGTCAGTCCAACAACATGGCGAACATATGTAAGAGTACGGATAATGCCATCAAACATCTTGAAGCCGATTGTGCCAATACCAACCGCCTTGCACTTTGTGTTGTTGCCCATAGAAACTGAGCCCCCATTCATAGGCTTATGTGGCAAACCACTCTCTATGCGGACACATGTGGTTTTGACAAGCCGAATCAAGAACCCAACCAGTGCTAAAGCTCATATCACAATCTGCTTAGGCACTAGAAGCATATTGTGCAACTAAAGAACCATCTGCACTCACAATAAGCAAATCACCATACTCTCCAGTATCACTATCTGCAACTACCACTATAGCTGAAGAAGAATTATCACCCATGCTACCATCATTTTGTTTGTCATTCTTTCTCTCCAAATTAGGACAACCCCACTTAATATGCCCCAATTCCTTGCAATAGTGGCAACTTATTTCATTCTTGCGCGAACGTGACTTAGAACGACCCTTTGATTTTCTTCTACCACTATTAGATGAATCATCAACATCATGACCATAGTCTTTGGACCTCCCATGGTTCAGAACAAGACCTTCACCTTCCACATGATTCTCCAAACATGTCTTCTTGAACAAATCCTTTGACATAAGGATAGAAGTAATATCATCCATGGAGATAGAATCCGTACCATAAGGGATCTGGTCTCTAATAGCATCATATGTGTCACGTAACCTCCCAAGGTATTAGGCCCACCTACAGCTGTCCTTGTCCTAAGGATCTCGGACAACCCTATAGATGCACGTAATCACTTGACAAGTTCGGTCATCTGTATCCTCATCATTTCGTCCAAGAGCGCTTCACCCATCACGCAGACATTACATCACATCGGAGGATAGAATAAGCGGAAACGGATTACAATAACTTAACTTACATTCATAAAATATATAGAGAGAGTATTATTACAGCACCGGGTGTTATGAGTGCATAAAATATTATTACATACCAGGGAGGCAAAACACCCTCCTGCACAAAAGTTTAGTGTTTTCAGACTGGGAGACAAATATCCTCCCGCAGACACGATCAATGATTTGGATCCTCCTTTGGTACCACCTTCGAGCAGAAACAGCAAAACTCTGCTATTTCATCACCTACAACAACATGGGTTCAAAAACCCAGAGTACGGAGTGTACTTTCGCAAGTCTTACCCGACAAAGGAAAAGACACTCAATGATATGCTGGCTTGAGGGATTCAAGGTACGGCTTATCAAGAATCAAAGACTTTGTTTGCAAAAATGCTTACTAACAGTGGATCCTTAAAAATCCAGTTTTATTATCAGATTAAGTCATTACATGCATCTAGAGTTCTTTCTATCCTAGTCCAAACACTTGGACTATACTAGCCGTCTTTTTATCATCCCTTCAGTTCACTGGGTTGCTACGTGTAGGGCAGTGACCAAGTCTTCATGTCTGAGAAGTAACAGCAATCTGAATCGATTAATACCCAGCTGGGAATCTCCAACCACACGACATATGTAGCACTTAACCCTTGCATATGTCAACTCGCCACTGGGTTTCTTCAGACCAGACTGGGTTCATGCCAACCGAGAGCACAGATACACCACCGTCCAGCCTCTTGCCACGGAGGGTACACGCTACTCTCGCCATCTTTCCACTCCCATTGCGTGATGGCCTTTCTGGTATTGGTCTGCCCGAGGCAAAGCTTACCCATGATGAGGTATGTGGCCAGTTAAAGGGTCCTCAATCAGCAAGCCTACATCGGTACGGTCCTTAATCGACTCAGATGAAGGCACTACACTGAGACTTCCTTCTCGTGCAAGCCACCCGCCCAGTCTCATCTTTATCATTTAACCCAAAGTTTGGTACCTGTTAGAGGTACATCTTTTCCGATGTTGAACCAATCATGGCCATGAGGGATCCACCATCAAGTCTTTTCTTTGAAAACTTCCCTTCCCATATGAAGCATCATCTTTGTTTAAAACAAATCATTTTATTTTCTAAGACAAGACTAAGCATTAGAAACTTTTAATTAAAATAGGTATCAAGGAATGGTAAATAGTTCCAAGGAAGGAAATGCAGCAATTGTTTATCACGCAACTCCTATCACCTAATGCATCATTTCAAGTGATAAAGAGTTTGAAATAACAAGGAAGGGTAAATGCACCGGGGCTTGCCTTGTGTTGTTGGAGGCTTAGGCTCTGTTCCACAGATATCAAAGTAGAAGTTGTTCTCGACAAGTCGAATTTCAGCTTGCGTTGCAACTTCTTCTTCAACTACTACTTCTTCTTCGTTTTCTATACATAACAATACATATATATGAATGCTCATGTGATGCTATGAATATGGAGTTATGGTAGGAACACATTAAGTTGTATCTTGAATATAACTTTCCTTCACGGTGCCCACTAGCTACTAGAGTTTCCTAGTTTAGTATTGTATTAGGGTTAGGTATTTGAACTCTAGAAGGCTAGTTTCTTGGGTTGGGATCAAACAATGTGCAAAGCGTGCCAAACTTTACCCAAGGGTTTTAAGTATCATATTAAGCTCACCCAAAAAGTTTTACTATTTTTGGAGCTACCAATTTAATTCTAAAATTCTAAAGGACTAGATTTAGGTCCCATTTGTTTCGTTGGAATTGAATTCCATTTTAATAATTATAATTTAGACAAAACTAATTAAGTTTATATATTTATATATGTAATATTTTTGTATATTATTCTACATCATATGAGAGAGATAGTTATATTCTATATTTATGTTATAGCGAAGCAAGTATAAGAGTATGCTATAAATTGTACATCAGAAATATAGCATATAAATTTATAGAATCAATTTTCATCTCTCACACCATGAATTTGAGATAGGCTTATATGATAACTTTGGAAAGTGGTGGAATGTCACATTCTAAAAAATAGTCTATTTCATTAGTAAGATTCCAATTCCTCAAAATGAAAGGAAACAAACAGGACCTTAGGCATCTTTAAATGCTAAATAATTCCTAGTTGGGATTAAAAATCTTGAAACTATTTTTATTAAATACTAGAGGAATTTAGGAGTCCAGTAAAATTGGTCCCATGATTTATCATTTTTCTAGAATTTCCTGTAAATCTCCTAAGCCTGGCAGAAAAAGAAAAAGGAAAAGAATGAACAGTGATGGGCTCAAATCAGTCCAAACCAGCCCACGAACGAGGATACGCGCGCGCGCCCATGCCTGCGCTGGCTATCTTGCACAGCGGACCTCGGCTATTTGAATAACTGGTAAAGAACCATTGGCACTATTTCACTGTCTCTCTGATGTTTGCACTAAGGCCCCTAGACATCTATTTCTTCACAACACTCGGTCCACGACGGTGAACGGCGGCAAGCGCGCCCTCCAGCGAACTTGTACTGGTCGGGATACGCAACTACCGATGCCCTAACTTGGCTAACACCGAATTCAGACTTTAGCGATCTACTGGGACACACTAATTCAACCCGAAGACCACTCAAGGGCTCGGTTCACGCATACCCGCGGAGTTGGAGACATTCTTAACACGTTCCTAATGTTCTAGCGCAGTATAGCTTAATCGGCCAGGCCGACAAGCATCACAAGCATGCGAGAGTACTGAAACACGAACAACGCGGACGAGAGCGGACCTGGAAACGGCTGGCCACGACGCGAGGTCACAAGGCGGCGTGGAAAACCAATTTGGGGGAAATTGCGAATTGAGGAGCTACGGTGGATGATTGGAGGCGAGGAGCGATGCACTGGGCGCGTAACAAGCTAACGGAGCACGCTGAGCACTCAATTTATAAAGAGCGATCTTGAGTACGACGAATTTGGGCGGAGAAGAGCTAGCGGTAAGAAAGGGGATGAGTCACCGGAGGCCGCTCAACGTGGCATTCATTGGGCTAAGTCCCCGACGACAGAGGGGCTATCTTCAGCGACCTACTGCGACGTGGTAACAAGGCCAGTAGCGTGGCATGTCCGGGTGAACGGCGATCATCACCGCGATGGCCGTGCGGCCACGTCGCGGCGCAAGTGGGTAAGGTGACAGGGTGGCCATAGTGCCCCGACTTCATCCCTGGCGCGAGATCTTTTTATCCTGAGTCATTATCTGCGCGACCTTAGGCACGAATCGCATCGCCGGCGCGAATCCAGGTGTGGGGTCAACGGCGGTGAGGTGAAGTGTATCTGCTGATCTTCTTCAGACTACTATGCAATTAGGGTCTTCATCAGAGCACTTGATAGAGCATTTCCAGATGTGTTTTTCACCAATTCTTATGTGGCAACTGTCTAATCAGTCTGCAGCAAAATTAATCTCCTAGAAACCAGCTTTGATTTCATTATAAAGACCTTGATCGAATTCTCCTTGAATCACACAGAATTCAGCCTCCAAAGTTCATCCGAGCTCACTCTCAGTCCAACCCGAACGCCTGATCCGACTCACAGCCTGACTTTGAGTTCATTTTTCTCCAATCTTTGTACAACACCAATACTTAGTCACTTAATCAAAGTTGTACTCCTATCATAGCTCTACAAGATTGATGTATGGACCTAGGGCAAAATTCTCATGAATTAAGAAATACAAGGCTCCAAAGTTGGCTTAATCTCACTGAAATTCAGAGTTAGCCACATAAGTGTGCTTGGGATGTTTTGCAATTAAGTCCAAATTACTCCACACTACTTGAAAATCCTCCAATGTAAAAGTTGCTTAGTTTTTTATGTACTACCACTTTGATATTTACATTTTGGTCCAAATGTGTATAGAATTTGAATTCACCCCGTAGGGTACAAATTAGGGTTTTCTAGGGTTTCTTTTAGGGTTTTGGGCACTCTAGGGTTTTTGTGCCATTCAAATCCATCAATCTTGATCTCTAATGAATATTTCCAATGACTTTTGAGATATTACTCATCTTGGCTTACTATTACCCACATGCCCTAATCCTAGGGTTAAGTACCCTATCCTAAGGTTAAGAATTCTTCAAGCCATCATATCACACATGTTTTGAAATTTTACCTAGTGGATGCATTCTAGGTGTAACAAACAACATGAAATGTCAATGCATATGATGTCATGCTCAAGTTTTAGTGGCAGTAACACCAGGGGTGTTACATCCTTCCCCCCATAAAAGAATCTCGTCCCGAGATTTAAGGTTCTAGGGTAAGTAGTGGAAAAGGAGACACGTCACATCTTTATTTCCTTATTTGTCTTACAGAGTAGGGGGTGGTATGGGGTTTTTTCCAACTTTACAATTAGATACACAAATCTTATAGGTTGCATGAAGCTAAAAACCTAGGAAAATTTTTCTCCAAGAAGTCTTGAGTCACCCAGGTAGCTTCGTCTTCGGTGTGCTGGTTCCATTGTACCTTATAGAATTTGAGGGTCCTTTTTCGAGTGATCCTTTCCTTCTGATCCAAAACTCGAATGGGTTGTTCTGAATAAGTCAAATCTGGTTCCAAGGCAACATCCACCACATCGATGGTTCGATCAGGAATTCAAAGGCACTTCTTTAATTGAGAACATGGAACACATTATGTACCACAGATAATGATTCACGCAGTTGAAGTCTGTACGCCACTGGTCCGTATCGCTCAAGAATAGGAAACGAGCCAATATATCGGGGTGCCAATTTTCCTTTTACCCTGAATCGATTAACACCCTTCATCGGTGACACCTTCAGGTATACATGATCATTGACTTGAATGACTAAAGGTTGGTGTCGTTTATCCGCATAATTTTTCTGAGCTTGAGCCTCTTTCAAGTTGTGTCTTATCCGTTGAACTTTTTCTTCCGTTTCTTTAACCATGTCAGGCCTGAAAAACCATCGTTCCCCTGCTTCAGACCAATTTAAGGGTGTTCAGCATCGTCGCCCGTACAGTGCTTCAAATGGTGCCATCTTAATGCTTTCTTGATAGCTATTATCATAAGAAAACTCTGCCAACGGCAGACAATCATCCCATTTCTACGGAAACTCCAGAACACATGCTCGTAACATATCTTCAAGTATTTGATTTACTCTCTCAGTTTATCCACTTGTTTGAGGATGATAAGCCAAACTATGGAGTAACTTAGTACCTAAGGACTTGTGTAACTCTTCCCAAAATTTGGATACAAATTGTGGTCCTCAGTCTGACACTATTGTTTTTGGAACTCCGTGCATACTGAGAATACGAGCAATATAAAGTTCCGCGTATGTGGCCATTGTATACTTTACTTTGACGGGAAGAAAGTGGGCAATCTTTGTAAGCAGATCAATTATGGCCCAAATAGAGTCAAAGCCTTTGGCTGTCTGGGGCAATCCCACAATGAAGTCCATGCTAATATCTTCCCACCTCCAAGTTGGGATTGGCAAAGATTGCAGTGGTCCAGCAGCCTTCATATGTATGGCCTTGACCCGTCTGCAGGTGTCACATCTTGCCACATAGCGTGCGATTTCAATTTTCATTTTTGTCCACCAATAATGTTGCTTTAAGTCTTGATACATCTTAGTACTTCCAGGGTGAATGGAATATTTACTAAGATGAGCTTCATCCGAGATCTGTTGGTGGACTTCAGCATCTTTTGGCACAACTATGTGATCTTTAAACCAGATTACTCCCTGATTATCTGTTCTGAAGCAATTTGCCTTGTGGGCTTCTATTTTCTCATGAATGTGCTTCATACCCTTATCGGTTCTTTGGGCATCAATAATTCTCTGCCGAAGAACTAACTCAAGCTTCAACTGTGTCAAACTTCCATGTTGTATCATACCCAGGTTCTACTTTTCCATTCCTTGACATAGAGTGGTGTCAGGTGTTCTTACTATAAGACAATGACAGGAAGCTTTGTGACTCAATGCATCTGCCACCACATTGGCTTTTCCTGGGTGATAATGGATCTCCAAGTCATAATCTTTAATTAGCTCAAGCCATCTTTGTTGTCTCATATTCAGCTCTGACTAGGTGAAAGTATATTTCAAACATTTGTGATCTGTATACACATGGCACACATTCCCCAGCAGAAAATGACGCCATATTTTTAGGGCATGAACAATGGCAGCCAGTTCTAGATCATGAGTTGGGTTGTGCTCTTCATGCCAGCGTAATTGTCGTGAAGCGTAAGCTATAACTTGGCCCTCTTGCATTAGGACACATCCGAGTCCACTGCTTGATGCGTCACAATACACATCAAAAGGCTTCTCAGTATCCGGTTGAGCCAACACCGAGGCAGTGGTTAATAATACCTTCAGCTGCTCAAAGGTTTCATTGCATTTTGAAGACCAATCAAACTTTGTATCATTCTTTAATAAACCCATAATGGGTTTAACAATCTTGGAGAAATCCAGAATGAATCTGTGGTAATATCCAGCCAGTCCAAGGAAACTCCGAACTTGATGTACTGTAGTGGGCGGGTTCCATTCTAGAATATCCTTGACTTTGTTGGGATCGACCATATTCCCTTTACAGACAATACATGTCCAAGAAACTGGATTTCCTCCAACCAAAACGAGCATTTGTTGAACTTGGCATGCAGTTGATGTTCCCTTAAACGCGTCAGCACGATCCGAAAGTGCTTTGCATGCTCCTTTTCATTTTTGGAATAGATCAAGATGTCGTCAATCAAGGCCACCACAAATTTATCCAACTTGGACATAAATACCAAGTTCATTAAGTATGTGAAGTGGGCTGGAGCATTTGTTAATCCGAAAAACATGACCAGATATTCAAATAACCCATACCGCGTGGTGAATGCGGTCTTGGGTATATCCTCGGGTCGAATACGAATCTGATGATAGCCCGATCTAAGATCAATCTTAGAGAATACTTGGGCTCCAGTAAGGTGATCGAATAAGATATTGATCTAAGGAAGAGGGTACTTATTTTTGATGGTAACCGCATTAAGGGGTCTATAGTCCACGCACATTCGAAGTGTCTGATCCTTCTTGAAGAAAATGGCTGGACATCCCCACAGTGATGAACTTGGTCTAATGAACCCTTTCTCAAGCAAGTCTTGTAGTTGAGTCTTGAGTTCTGCCAGTTCATTAGGCGGCATACGGTACGACCTTCTAGAAATGGGAGCCGCACCGGGCTTCAACTCAATCACAAATTGCACGTCCCTTTCTAGAGGCAACCTAGGCAAGTCTTCGGGAAAGACATCCGGAAATTCACACAGTACCAGAATATCCTGTATTTCTTGTACGATAGCCTCATAAACTTGTCCAGATGCTTTGACTGGAACAGCTACCGGGATGGACAATTGGATCTCTTCATGACCATGGCTTAATTTAATGGTCCTTAAGTCTGTATTGATGATGGCCTTATGCTGGGCTAACCAGTTCATGCCCAGAATTACATCTATGTCTTGCCCCTTTATAACAATCATGTTTGTAGGAAATTCTCGTCCAACCAGTGTTACTGGTATGCGGAAGGCTACTTCCTTAGTAAATAGCCGGCCCCCAGGTGAATGGATAACAAATCCCTCCCTTGATTCAGTGCAATGTATGCAATATTTCTCCACAAAAGTCTTGCTTATGAAGGTATGTGATGCACCAGAATAAAAAAGGATGACCGTTGGGTGATTAGCAACGAGGAACGTACCCATCATCACCGGTTCGCCTTCCGGTGTAGTAGCCACCTGAGTATAACAGACCCGTCCAGTTTTCTTGAAATTCTTTCCTGTTGAAGTGTTGGCCGTGTTCCCCTTTCCTTGATTTGAGTTCCCAGTAGTCTGCTGAAAGTTGGATTTATTTTGCTTCAGATATGGGCAGTCCTTGATGAAATGTTTGGACTTTCCACAATTAAAGCAACCACTGGAGGAACTGGGGAGGGCAGGGAAACGAGTACCAGGGGCACTCGGTTGATTGGTAGGAGCGGGGGCAAAAGTGGGGCGAATAAATACAGGCTGTTTGAATGGATATGAAGGAGGACGAGGTGAAGAACGGTTTGAACTAAAAGGTCAGATCACTAACTGTTGGGACCATGCTTCATCGCTGAAGGTCCTACGGAAAGAAAACAGCTTCGGCTGAAGCTGCTTGAACGTAATGGCGAAGGCACCATTCATGAAGCTTCGGTATTACAACATGTCCGAAGCTGGGGGTCGAACCGACTTAAAGATAGAATGACCTTTTAGTCCTTAGGGGTCTGAGTCAATGTTGTAAACTCTTATGAGGGGCATGATTGTAATTCTTCACAGGCTGTGTCCTGTGCCTATAAATAGTGAATAATATTTCTTTACTGTTCACGCATTCTTGTAATTGCAAGTGCCTCACTCGGGAATTATTACTTGTCAAGGCGAAGGTATAAACGTACCTTAAAGATTGTATTCAAACATCTTATATTCATATAATAAAATATGTGAATGGTGCCATTTATTTCCGACACATTTATCTTTTGATGTTTTACATTTTTACACTACTTTATATTATCTTTGTAAGTTTAATTACGAAGGTGAAACCTTCTGTAATATTATGCTCCTGGTCTTCGTCCGAAGTTCATTAAATCCTTGGGGAGATAATGCTTCAGCGGACGAAGGGCATTTGATATTTAACATTTTTTATATTGCCTTGTTCTTGATTCGTAGCATTTGAGAACAAGTCTCCAACATTGGCGCCCACCTCCGGTCAACTCACTTCCACTTTTTTGAGCTGATGGCTTCATTCAACGATCAAGCTGGAGCTGCTTCGGCTCCGAAGCTGGTACTCCCCATAACAGGCGGTTCATGCTCAGAGCCGGCCAACAAGAAGCAGAAGAAGGAGGCACAGAGAAGGGTACAACATGTCAGGGTGCAAGGACCCTTCATCAAGTCAAGATGGTCTCACATTCCAATTACCTTCTCTCAAGAAGATCTTCAACTCAAGGATTACCCACACAACGATGCTATGGTTATCTCTTGTGTGATCAAAGGATTTCTAGTCCATAATGTTTTGGTTGATACAGGCAGTGCAACAGATATCATATTTGCTAAGGCTTTCAGACAAATGCAAGAGCCCGAAGACAAGATCCATGATGCTACGCACCCTCTTTGTGGCTTCGGAGGGCGGCAAATTGTAGCACTTGGGAAGATTACCATGCCAGTAACCTTTGGATTTGTCAACAACACAAGGACTAAGCAAATTGTGTTTGACATTGTTGACATGGAGTATCCATACAATGCTATCATTGGTCGCAGAACACTCAATGCTTTCGAAGCAATACTTCATCCAGCATATCTTTGCATGAAGATACCTTCGGAACAGGGACCTATTGCTATTTATGGGAGTCAGGAAGCCGCCAGAAAGGCCGAAGGGAATTGGACTGATTCAAAGGCAATCCATAACATAGATGAAGCCGAAGCTTGTGAGCAGTACAAGCATAGAAGGGAGAAGGCCGCTTCGGCCAATTAGCCGAAACCCATGCTTTTATGCGAAGATTCTTGTTAAGATTCTTGTTCAACAACAAAGATGTTTTTGCTTGGTCAGCTAATGATCTTTGCGGAGTTAACAGGGATGTTATTGAGCATTCGCTTAATGTTGATCCATCCTTCAGACCCAGAAAGCAGAGGCTTCGGAAGATGTCTGATGACAAGGCTGAAGGTGCTCGAAATGAGGTGAAAAGACTTCTCAGTGCTGGAGTTATCAGAGAGGTAAAATACCCAGAATGGCTAGCTAAGACTGTTATGGTAAAGAAGGCCAATGGTAAATGGAGGATGTGTATCGACTTTACTGATCTCAATAAGGCCTGTCCGAAGGACGAGTTTCCATTGCCGAGGATAGATTCCTTAGTTGATGCAGCAGCTTCATCAAAGCTTATGAGTCTGTTGGATTGTTATTCAGGCTATCATCAAATCTGGATGAAGAAGGAGGATGAGCCGAAGACCAGCTTCATTACTCCTAGTGGAACATATTGTTACCTTCGGATGCCTGAAGGGCTTAAAAATGCTGGAGGAAGCTTCAGCAGAATGACAGCGAAGGTTCTCCATTCTCAGATAGGCTGGAATGTCCTAACTTATGTTGATGATATCATTGTAAAAAGCACGAAGCAAGATAATCACATTGCTGATCTACAGGAGACCTTCGCTAATTTTAGACAGGCTGGTTTAAAGCTGAATCCAGAAAAATGTGTCTTCGGAGTGGAGAAGGGGAAATTTCTTGGTTGTCTAGTTTCGACAAAAGGAATTGAGGCTAATCAAAACAAAATCGAAGCTATCCTTCGAATGGAACCACCAAGTACAAAGAAGGGGGCTCAAAGATTGACAGGAAGACTGCCATCTCTCAACAGATTCATATCTAGATCAGCAGAGAGAAATTTACCATTTTTCGAAGTGCTGAAGTCAGCCGAAGTTTTTCAATGGGGACCAGTCCAGCAGAAAGCCTTCGAAGAGCTGAAGCAATATTTGATAGATCTAACAACACTAACTCCACCAACGCCAGGGGCTCCTTTGTTATTATATGTGGCAGCTTCGCACTCAGCGGTAAGTGCAACAATTGTTCAGGAGAAGCTTGAAGGCTAAGTTAAAAAGCAGGCCCCAATATACTTTGTATCCGAAGTTCTTAGTTTATCAAAGAAAAATTATACAGAATTGGAGAAGGTACTGTATGCTGTTTTGATAGCCTCCAAGAAGCTTCGGCATTATTTTCAAGCTTACAATATAATTGTTCCTTCTTCACAACCGTTGAAGGATATTATGAGAAACCGAGAAGCTACTGGAAGGATTGGAAAATGGGCTGCAGAGCTCAATGAATTTTGTATTGATTATGTGCATAGATCTTCGATTCAGTCCCAAGCGTTGGCAGATTTCATTGCTAACTGGACGCCAGGGGCTCAGGAGGAAGAAACGAATAAAGATGCCGAAGCATGGACAGTGTTTTGCGATGGGTCTTGGGGAACCTTCGGAGCAGGAGCAGCTGCTGTGTTGGTTTCACCTTCTAAAGTTAAAACTTGTTATGCGGCAAGACTTGATTTCAGTTGCACAAACTATATTGTTGAATACGAAGCTCTGCTCTTGGGTCTTCGGAAGTTAAAGGCAATGGGAATCAGAAGGGCCATTCTTAAAACTGATTCCCAAGTTATTTCTGGTCATATTGACAAGAGCTATAAGGCAAGAGATCCGAAGCTTGAAAAATATTTAGATACAGTCCGAAGGATTGAGGCTTCTTTTGAAGGATTCTCTGTTAAAAACATTCCTCGTGGAGAAAATGAATATGCTGATCTATTAGCCAAGTCAGCAGCACAGGGGCTGCCTTTACCTTCGGAAGTATTTTTCGAAACAATAAAAGCACCTTCGGTCGAGCTTCTTGAAAGAGCGGTCCTCAACATATCCCCTGTCTATAGTGAAGATTGGAGAACTGAAATCATCCTTTCCTTCAGGGTAATTTTCTTTCAGATGACGAATCTTATAACAGGAGGATAGAAGCAAGAGCTCGATCATATGTCATAATAGAAGGGGAACTATACAAGCATGGGGTCTGTTCCCCGTTGCTCAAGTGTTTATCCAGAACCGAAGGCATAAAATTGATGAAGGAAATACATGCAGGCTTATGTGGATCTCACATTGGATCTAGGCCTTTGCTGGGAAAGGTCTTTCGCCAAGGATTTTATTGGCCAAAAGCAGCTTCGGATGCAGCGGAATTAGTCCAAAAGAGCGAAGGTTGTCAAAAATGTGCAAGAGATCAAAAACAACCTTCGTCTCTAACTCAGTTAATACAACCCACTTGGCCGTTACAAAGGTGGGGTCTTGATTTGTTAGGTCCGCTACCACCAGCACAAGGAAATTTAAGATATGTTGTAGTGGCAGTGGAATATTTTTCTAAGTGGATTGAGGCAAAGCCTTTAGCCACAATAACTTCGGTTACTGTCCAAAAGTTTTTTCTGGCTAAACATTGTTTGTCGCTTCGGAGTGCCGAAGGCTATCACTATGGACAATGGAACGCAGTTTGATTCTGAAGCTTTCAGAGAATTTTGTGATCAAATTGGCACGAAGATCCATTTTGCATCAGTTCGACATCCGGAGTCAAACGGACTTGTCGAAAGAGCTAATGGGATCATAATGACAGGAATAATGAAGTCAATCTTCAATCAACCCAGGGGAAAGTGGCCAGAAGAATTAATCAAAGTGGTGTGAAGCCATAACACAACAGTGACAAGATCAACAGGCTTCACGCCATTCAAACTATTGTTTGGTGACGAAGCAATAACCCCGGAAGAAGCAAAAGCAGGATCAATAAGAACAATAGCTTCGGCAGAAGGCGAAGATGAAGCTGATTACTCTGTGGAAAAAGATGCTATAGAGAGGACCAGGCTTCAAGCTGTGGAAAACATCAACAAATATCAAGCTGAAACAATAAAATGGCGTGACAGAAAGGTTAGGCTGAAGAACATTGAACCAGGACACTTGGTGCTTTGAAGAGTAGCCAACCCTGAGACAGTAGGCAAATTACAGCTGAAGTGGGAAGGACCTTTTTTGGTAGTATCTTCGTCAAGACCCGGTTCCTACAGATTGAAGGATATGGACGGCAACGACATTCCTAGGTCATGGAATGCGGATGAGCTTCAGCGATATTATGTTTAGCTTATGTAATTTTTTCTATTCTTTTTTGTGGCACCCTTTTCCTTTCCAAAGGGCGAGAAAGGTTTTTAATGGGGCCACAACATGTAATTTTCCTTATTTCAATTTTATAAGAGTGATATCCCCCAAAAATGTAAATGTAAATGCAAAGGAAAAAGAAAAGAAAACAGGGAGAAGCTCAAAAGTCGTTCCTAAGGGAATGCAGAGTTTACAGCGAAAAATAAACGCTGATTCCGTCGAAAGTAAAAGGCGAAGAAGCTCCTAAGGGAGGCTTACAGCGAAAAATAAATGCTGATTCCGCTGAAAGTAAAAGGCGAAGAAGCTCCTAAGGGAGGCTTACAGCGAAAAGTCAACGCTGATACACCGAAAAGTAAACGGTGAAGCCGAAAAGTAAACGACAAAAAGATTTGAATCATTCCCAAGGGGATGAAGGGCTATGATTATGGTGTTTGAATATGTGTTCCGATATTCATTTGCACGATACATTACATCATGTCATTTGCATTCATAAACATTCATTTAGACATATAGAATCATCATCATACCACACAAAAAAGACAGATGCTTCGGCAATGAGGAAAAACTTCGTAGAAAGAGGAAGTTTTCATGCTTCGTTGTGTACGAAAAGAAGGGAAGGTGTTTTTCGCCTTCGGCTCAAAAGAGAAGTTTCGTCCACAGCAAAGCAGATTGTACACGGATAAAGGAGATAAGATATATTACAAGGTATGTACAAATTTACATAAGTTTTTTCATAACTATATTACAAAGATCTCTCTAGAATTTTTTGCAGCAATTATTAAGCTTCAGGCCGTCATACTTCAGCTTCGTTATACTTCAGCTTCGTCATCCAGCACATATTAAAGAAGCAGAATAAGGTGCAAATTTCAAGGAGAAGGTAAAAGTAACAAATATAAGTTCCTTACCGGCTTAAGGTGACTTCGAGCTTCGTCACGAGCCATTTTTCGCCCGCCATTTACCCAAATCTGGGTCATAAATCTATTTCCGATGCTTCGGGCTAGGCTTAGGATATCAATCCAATCTGATGCTGATAAGCTGAAGTTTGGTCTATTTACAATTTTTCCATGCATACAGCCAGCCTTCAGAAAAGCGGTAGCTATGCCTCGAGAAGCTACCAGGGCGCAGAAGTCAGCATGCCCAGCTATAACTTCATCAAGAGCATCAACCTCGCCTTCAATATATTCCAACGTGCTGGGCAGGTTTTCAGCTGAAGGTGTAAATTTTTTAGAACTGGCTCTGATAGAGTGAAACACATCCTTCAGCCGCTGCACGCATCGGCTGCCGAAATTTAGGCATCTCTCTTGAAGTTCCTTCAATGATTTTTGCAAATTTGAATTTTTCTCGATCTCAGTCTTGAGACTTGTTTCAAGGTCCTTCTTTTCTTGCTCATATTTTTCTGACTGTTTGAGTAATTCATTCTTTAAACTGTCATTTTCGGCATGGACCTCAGCCAAGGAGCCTTCCATAGATTGAATAACAAAGTCTTTCTTTTCTAAGGCACCTTCGTGTTCTTTAGCTATGATTTCAATGTCTTGAATGGTGAAGTCTTTCTTCTTCAGAATAGCTTCATAATTTTCAGCTTTTTCTTCTAAATCTTTGATGATAGCTTTGTTCTTCTCCTCTTCAAGATCTTGTTGCATTTTTAGCACTTTACTTAATAGTATACTCTGCCAAAGCAACCTTCGTCAGAAAACGACCTAAAAATAATAATAACAATAAAATCATAATAATATTTTTTACCTTAAAATTACCATAAAGCAGGCTACCGGCGATATGGTGTCGCTGGTACCTGCAGAGGTCCGCCTCTATCTTCGGCAGGCCAACGCTTTTGGAGAAGGTTCTAACAATTTTGGCCTCAGTGTGATTCTGAAGGCATCTTAGCTTTCCTTCGTTGACCCCACCAAATAGCATAGACCCTGGTTTATATCCACAGGATATGGCATATTTTTTCAACTCTTCTTTTTCAGCACCTGTTAATTCTTATCTAAGTAAATCTTGAAAGTTAAAATTTCTTCCCTCCAAAATTTCTTCAACCTGCTCTTTTCCTTTTTCAGTAGCCGTGCTCACTGCAGCCACAGCAGCTTCTTCTTCAGCCATTTTCAGAAGTATATTGTCAATAACTTCAAGTGTGGTTTCCAGGTTTGAATCTTCAGTGATCCGGGCTTCAGCGCTGGTAGCTTCGGCTCTGGTAGCTTCGGCTCCGGCGGTTGCAAATTCAGTGGTTTCGGCCCCGGTATCGGCGGCTGCGGTGGCTTCGGCTTCGGCGGTCTCGGCAAAACAATTTTTGACTCCATTGCCGGGGGCGGTGTCTGATGAATCACATCTGTTACTTGGATAATTCTTCGTTTTTTTCGGCTTTACAGGGCTTTCTGCTACCGAAGCTTCTTTGTCCTTCTAAAAAAACTTCATCAGTTGCGGCGCCAGCGGACTTAGCTTGACAGGCAAGGGTTCAGTCATTACCTTCAGGATCTCTTCTACTTCGGCAGCAGAAGGTGTCGCAGGAGTTTCCTCCTCTTGGACCAATGTTTTTGGTTCCAGAGATGCAGTTTTCCTTTTTCTTGAAGCAACTACCTTTGGCTCAGGGCTCACCTTTTCAGAAATTTCCTTTTTCTTTTTGGCCAATCTGGTGCTTTCTTCGTCAAGGGCGCTAGCAATTCTTTTTTTCTTCGGGCCTCCGGCATCTCTGCCCAATTGCTCGTAATCAGGATAGTCAAAATTCAAGGCATCTAGCACCTGATTCAACCTTCGCTTCGGGCGACTACCGAAGGCTGCTGTCATCAACTGATCTTCCTTCTTAGAATAATTTCCAAGGATATCGTTGCACATAATATCGATTGTGTCTAATCATTCCTGGCAGGGTTCTTTAAAGTTTTTCTTAAACTTGTAGTAATAGGGTAATCGAACAAGTTCTCCCTTTTTCTTTTTCCCCTCCAGCTTCGGCATCTCCTAATCCCTCATTGTTGGGAACACTTTAAAAGCCAAAAATTCTTGCACCAAGTCCCTAGTGCCAATATGTTTTGAAATTATTCGAAATTCACCCAAAGCAATTTGGCTCGGGCTTCCACTTATCATGTTGCATCGGGGCCTCGTTTCTCCGAAGGTTAGCTCTAGTGGACTCTGGACCAATTTATCTTCATCTTTATCAACTTTAACATAAAACCACTTAGACTTCCATCCAGCTGGCCATTTGCTTCGGTAGCTTATCACTGGAAACTTCGAAGTTTTACGATAAGCAAAGTTGTAACATCCAAAATTTTCATGTAACCCATCTCCTCTGGCCTTAGTCTGATAGTGTAGTTCATGGACTCGGCAGAAACCTTCGCCGAACGGTTCCACTCCTTGACTACGAAGGGCCCAGATATAAACACTTAATCTAACAATAGCGTTAGGGGTCAGCTGATGAAGGTAAACCCCAAACTTCTTCAACACATCAGCAATCATCCCATTCAAAGGAAATCTTAATCCTGCTTTGAAGAAGCTTTTGAACACTACCACCTCATTCTTTTCCGGCTTCGGAGTAGTTTCCTCTCCACCAAAACAAACCAGCTTCTTTTTTGCTTCGTTGAAGTAGCCCATCTTCACCATTTTCGGAAGATCAGCTTCAGAGATGGACTTTCCAAAGTCCAAATGACTAGGTTTGCTTGGCATCCCGCAGTTGTACTCATCTTCGGAACCAACTTCTTCAATGTCAGCTTGTGTTGCTTCGGCAGCAGGTGTGTCCTCTCCTGTAACTAGCCCGGAGCGCTTCATCGCTTCAGAAATCGGAACAGTTTCGGCAGCTTCGGCTTCGTCTCCTTCGCGCTCAACTCTAGCAGTAGAACGCACTCTGGCCATTTGATTTTGAATTTCTTAAAAATTTATTGGAAATTAATAACCTTTCTTCCGAAGCTCTTCTTCTGACGAAGCAGGCATCGAGCTGGAGCTTCGTTTGAATGCGAAAGTCAAGCTTCGGCTATGGTTAAATTTTTTGTAGCAAAACAGTGCAATAACAATGAATGCTGTGGTAACTTCACACCTACCTGTCTGTTTATATAGTGCTGCAGGTAAGAAGGTGAATCGTCAGGATTTTTACACCAGGCAAACAGTTGCTCGCACCCGCTGCACGGTGGGCCCCAAAGACCAAAACATTGAACCTGCATGGTGGGACTACTACACGCTCGAAAACTGTATCATTTCTCGACAACGAGCTCAAGGAAGGTGTTTTTCGAACCTTCGGCTTCCTGAAGCCTAAGAGACTTTTTTCACGGATCAAGCTCGTTACGAAAAACGATCTAGCACCGCGAAGGGGCTACTATTGGGACCATGCTTCATCGCCGAAGGTCCTGCGGAAAGAAAACAGCTTCGGCTGAAGCTGCTTGAACATAATGCCGAAGGCACCATTCATGAAGCTTCGGTATTACAGCATGTCCGAAGCTGGGGGTCGAACCGACTTAAAGATAGAATGACCTTTTAGTCCTTAGGGGTCTGAGTCAATGTTGTAAACTCTTATGAGGGGCATAATTGTAATTCATCACAGGCTGTGTCCTGTGCCTATAAATAGTGAACAGTATTTCTTTACTGTTCACGCATTCTTGTAATTGCAAGTGCCTCACTCGGGAATTTTTACTTGTCAAGGCGAAGGTATAAACGTACCTTAAAGATTGTATTCAAACATCTTATATTCATATAATAAAATATGTGAATGGTGCCATTTATTTTCGACACATTTATCTTTTGATGTGTTACATTTTACACTACTTTATATTATCTTTGTAAGTTTAATTACGAAGGTGAAACCTTCGTAATATTATGCTCCTGGTCTTCGTCCGAAGTTCATTAAATCTTTGGGGAGATAATGCTTCAGCGGACGAAGGGCATTTGATATTTAACATTTTTTGTGTTGCCTTGTTCTTGATTCATAGCATTTGAGAACAAGTCTCCAACACTAACCTTGTTCTCTTCTCAGGTCTTTGAGTAGATTTGTCACCTGCATATCCCTTTGACTTTCCATGTCCCGCATTTTTGGCTTCGACTGCCAGTGCTATACTGACATCCCTGCTGTAGGTAAGGTCCAAACATGTTGCCATCTTCCGCTGAAGTATGTCATTTGGCCCCCTCAAAAAACAATTCTTCTTTTTCAGATCTATATCCATGTGCTCAATGGCGTACTAGGAGAGGTGGTTGAATTTATTGAGATACTGCATCACAGTATCTCCCCCTTGCTTTAGTCGGAGGAACTCTTCTAGTTTCATTTGTAACACCCCCTCCGGAACATAATGTTCCCGGAATGCCAGCTTGAATTCATCCCAGGTGACTTGATGTCCAACAGGCTGAATCGCAGAAAAATTTGCCCACCAGGTACTGGGAGGCCCTCTTAACTGCTGAGCGGCAAATAGGGGCTTTTGCGTCTCCGTGCATCGGATTAGTCCAAACTTCTGCTCCATTACTCGCACCAATTCATCGGCTTCTAAGGGTTCCTCCGCCTTGACGAAGAGCAGTGGTCAAGTTTTGGAGAACTCCAGATAGGTAGTATCTCGTTGTCCTTGTGGGCGAACTCTTCCTCCGTGCTGTTGAAATTGGTTGCCCGCCATTTCGCGCAAAAAGCGTGTATTGTCGGCGGTGGCGTTGACCAAGGCAGTGATAGCCTCGGCCAAGGTAGGAAGTACCGGTGGCGGATTGGGAGTGTCCTAAACATATAACATGCCATCATACGCCATCTTTATTTCATCGCGGAACATTAATAATCATACAGACTCCATTATATAACTCGACTTCATTACTTATTCTACATAAGTACATTTCTTTAAACTATACTATTCTAGTCTTCTTCATCCTTAGTTGTTCCGCTGCCTACATCAGGAGACCGTTCGTCAGCAAGATTCATGGAAGGGGGGCCTAAAAAGGTCCAGCTCCTAATCAGGTCCTTCATTAACTGTTCCTGATGGTCCGGCTCCCATTGCAGCAACGTCTAGTGGTACGTTCGGGTGCAGCCGATCATAAAATACATGTACTTCTTCATGTAAGGTGTTGCAGTACCCTTGCAGATTTTCGAGGGATGTGCTAAATTTTCCTACTCAAGCTAGAGCTTTGGCTTCACAGTCCCAAGCAAAAGAGTGCGAGTTGACGGTCCAGTCAATGGCCGTATCGCGTTCCAAAATTTCGTACTGCAAGCGACTAACTTCGGCTGACAGCTCCGCTATACGGTGGCTATCTTGCTCACGCACCCTATTCCTGTGACGTAGTTCTGATTGAAGCTGTTCCACCCGAGCTTTCAAGTCTCCAATTGGGTCATTATTGCCACTACTGCTTCCTTCATGCCTGGAGGCCAGCTGATGTCGAGGCACACCCTGAGGTCTAGTCGATTTGCACTGGGTAGTTTTTGTGCGTGCCATATCTCCATAATAGGGGAAGACTTATTAGTATAGTTTTAAACATGATGCATGCATAACCTAATAATTATGGGATCAACCTTTCGTCGATCCCTTTCTTCCTGATATATAGCACTCTGTTACCTGACTTTTAAAAGGTAAGTTACTACCGGAAAGTGGTAAGATGAGAAGAAAAGAATATTTTAAGGTAAGTATTTAAAAATTCTTTTGAAGTACTACGTAATGTCTGAAGAGACGGGCATCGCTCCGATACCAGCTGTCACAGAACCTCCCGAGGTAGTAGGCCCACCTACAGCTGTCCTTGTCTTAAGGACCTCGGACAACCCTATAGATGCACGTAATCACTTGACAAGTTCGGTCATCTGTATCCTCATCATTTCGCCCAAGAGCGCTTCACCCATCACACAGACATTACATCACATCGGAGGATAGAATAAGCAGAAGCGAATTACAATAACTTAATTTACATTCATAAAATAGAGAGAGAGAGTATTATTACAATACCAGGTGTTATGAGTGCATGAAATATTATTACATGTCAGGGAGGCAAAACACCCTCCCGCACAAAAGTTTAGTGTTTTCAGACTGGGAGGCAAACATCCTACAAAGTTCATCCGAGCTCACTGTCAGTCCAACCCTAACGCTTGATCCGACTGACAGCCTGACTTTGAGTTCATTTTTCTCCAATCTTTGTACAACACCAATACTTAGTCACTTAATCAAAGTTGTTCTCCTATCATAGCTCTACAAGATTGATGTATGGACCTAGGGAAAAATTCTCATGAATTAAGAAATACAAGGCTCCAAAGTTGGCTTAATCTCACTGAAATTCAGAGTTAGCCACATAAGTGTGCTTGGGATGTTTTGCAATTAAGTCCAAATTACTCCACACTACATGAAAATCCTCCAATGTAAAAGTTGCTTAGTTTTTATGTTCTACCACTTTGATATTTACATTTTGGTCCAAATGTGTATAGAATTTGAATTCACCCCCTAAGGTACACATTAGGGTTTTCTAGGGTTTCTTTTAGGGTTTTGGGCACTCTAGGGTTTTTGTGCCATTCAAATCCATGAATCTTGATCTCTGATGAATATTTCCAATGACTTTTGAGATATTACTCATCTTGGCTTACTATTACCCACATGCCCTAATCCTAGGGTTAAGTACCCTATCCTAAGGTTAAGAATTCTTCAAGCCATCATATCACACATGTTTTGAAATTTTACCTAGTGGATGCATTCTAGGTGTAACAAACAACATGAAATGTCAATGCATATGATGTCATGCTCAAGTTTTAGTGGCAGTAACACCAGGGGTGTTACATCCTTCCCCCCATAAAAGAATCTCGTCCCGAGATTTAAGGTTCTAGGGTAAGTAGTGGAAAAGGAAACACGTCACATCTTTATTTCCTTATTTGTCTTACAGAGTAGGGGGTGGTATGGGGTTTTTTCCAACTTTACAATTAGATACACAAATCTTATAGGTTGCATGAAGCTAAAAACCTAGGAAAATTTTTCTCCAAGAAGTCTTGAGTCACCCAGGTAGCTTTGTCTTTGGTGTGCTGGTTCCATTGTACCTTATAGAATTTGAGGGTCCTTTTACGACTGATCCTTTCCTTCTGATCCAAAACTCGAATGGGTTGTTCTGAATAAGTCAAATCTGGTTCCAAGGCAACATCCACCACATCGATGGTTCGATCAGGAATTCGAAGGCACTTCTTTAATTGAGAACATGGAACACATTATGTACCACAGAAAATGATTCAGGCAGTTGAAGTCTATATGCCACTGGTCCGTATCGCTCAAGAATAGGAAACGAGCCAATATATCGGGGTGCCAATTTTCCTTTTACCCCGAATCGGTTAACACCCTTCATCGGTGATACCTTCAGGTATACATGATCGTTGACTTGAATGACTAAAGGTTGGTGTCGTTTATCCGCATAATTTTTCTGTGAGCTTGAGCCTCTTTCAAGTTGTGTCTTATCCGTTGAACTTTTTCTTCCGTTTCTTTAACCATGTCAGGCCTGAAAAACCATTGTTCCCCTGGTTCAGACCAATTTAAGGGTGTTCAGCATCGTCGCCCGTACAGTGCTTCAAATGGTGCCATCTTAATGCTTTCTTGATAGCTATTATTATAAGAAAACTCTGCCAACGGCAGACAATCATCCCATTTCTACGGAAACTCCAGAACACATGCTCGTAACATATCTTCAAGTATTTGATTTACTCTCTCAGTTTATCCACTTGTTTGAGGATGATAAGCCAAACTATGGTGTAACTTAGTACCCAAGGACTTGTGTAACTCTTCCCAAAATTTGGATACAAATTGCGGTCCTCGGTCCGACACTATTGTTTTTGGAACTCCGTGCATACTGAGAATACCAACAATATAAAGTTCCGCGTATGTGGCCATTGTATACTTTACTTTGACGGGAAGAAAGTGGGCAATCTTTGTAAGCCGATCAATTACGGCCCAAATAGAGTCAAAGCCTTTGGCTGTCTGGGGCAATCCCACAATGAAGTCCATGCTAATATCTTCCCACCTCCAAGTTGGGATTGGCAAAGATTGCAGTGGTCCAGCAGCCTTCATATGTATGGCCTTGACCCGTCTGCAGGTGTCACATCTTGCCACATAGCGTGCGATTTCAATTTTCATTTTTGTCCACCAATAATGTTGCTTTAAGTCTTGATACATCTTAGTACTTCTAGGGTGAATGGAATATTGACTAAGATGAGCTTCATCCAAGATCTGTTGGTGAACTTCAGCATCTTTTGGCACAACTATGTGATCTTTAAACCAGATTACTCCCTGATTATCTGTTCTGAAGCAATTTGCCTTGTGGGCTTCTATTTTCTCATGAATGTGCTTCATACCCTTATCAGTTCTTTGGGCATCAATAATTCTCTGCCGAAGAACTAACTCAAGCTTCAACTGTGTCAAAGTTCCATGTTGTATCATACCTAGGTTCTACTTTTCCATTTCTTGACATAGAGTGGTGTTAGGTGTTCTTACTGTAAGACAATGACAGGAAGCTTTGTGACTCAATGCATCTGCCACCACATTGGCTTTTCCTGGGTGATAATGGATCTCCAAGTCATAATCTTTAATTAGCTCAAGCCATCTTCGTTGTCTCATATTCAGCTCTGACTAGGTGAAAATATATTTCAAACTTTTGTGATCTGTATACACATGGCACACATTCCCCAGCAGATAATGACGCTATATTTTAAGGGCATGAACAATGGCAGCCAGTTCCAGATCATGAGTTGGGTTGTGCTCTTCATGCCACCGTAATTGTCGTGAAGCGTAAGCTATAACTCGGCCCTCTTGCATTAGGACACATCTGAGTCCACTGCCTGATGTGTCACAATACATATCAAAAGGCTTCTCAGTATCCGGTTGAGCCAACACCGAGGCAGTGGTTAATAATACCTTCAGCTGCTCAAAGGTTTCAATGCATTTTAAAGACCAATCAAACTTTGTATCATTCTTTAATAAACCCGTAATGGGTTTAACAATCTTGGAGAAATCCAGAATGAATCTGTGGTAATATCCAGCCAGTCCAAGGAAACTCCAAACTTGATGTACTGTAGTGGGCTGGTTCCATTCTAGAATATCCTTGACTTTGCTGGGAACGACCGTATTCCCTTTACAGACAATACATGTCCAAGAAACTGGATTTCCTCCAACCAAAACGCGCATTTGCTGAACTTGGCATGCAGTTGATGTTCCCTTAAACGCGTCAGCACGATCCGAAAGTGCTTTGCATGCTCCTCTTCATTTTTGGAATAGATCAAGATGTCGTCAATCAAGGCCACCACAAATTTATCCAACTTGGACATAAATACCAAGTTCATTAAGTATGTGAAGTGGACTAGAGCATTTGTTAATCCGAAAAACATGACCAGATATTCAAATAACCCATACCGCGTGGTGAATGCGGTCATGGGTTTATCCTCGGGTCGAATACGAATCTGATGATAGCCCGATCTAAGATCAATCTTAGAGAATACTTGGGCCCTAGTAAGGTGATCGAATAAGATATTGATCTGAGGAAGAGGGTACTTATTCTTGATGGTAACCGCATTAAGGGGTCTATAGTCCACGCACATTCGAAGTGTCTGATCCTTCTTCTTGAAGAAAATGGCTGGACATCCCCACAGTGATGAACTTGGTCAAATGAACCCTTTCTCAAGCAAGTCTTGTAGTTGAGTCTTGAGTTCTGCCAGTTCATTAGGCGGCATACGGTACGACCTTCTAGAAATGGGAGCCGTACCGGGCTTCAACTCAACCACAAATTCCACGTCCCTTTCTAGAGGCAACCCAGGCAAGTCTTCGGGAAAGACATCCAGAAATTCACATAGTACCAGAATATCCTGTATTTCTTGTACGATAGCCTCATAAACTTGTCCAGATGCTTTGACTGGAACAGCTACCGGGATGGACAATTGGATCTCTTCATGACCATGGCTTAATTTAATGGTCCTTAAGTATGTATTGATGATGGCCTTATGCTGGGCTAACCAGTTCATGCCCAGAATTACATCTATGTCTTGCCCCTTTATAACAATCATGTTTGTAGGAAATTCCCGTCCGACCAGTGTTACTGGTATGCGGAAGGCTACTTCCTTAGCAAATAGCCGGCCCCCAGGTGAATGGATAACAAATCCCTCCCTTGATTCAGTGCAATGTATGCAATATTTCTCCACAAAAGTCTTGCTTATGAAGGTATGTGATGCACCAGAATAAAAAAGGATGACCGTTGGGTGATTAGCAACGAGGAACGTACCCATCATCACCGGTTCGCCTTCCGGTGTAGTAGCCACCTGGGTATAACAGACCCGTCCAGTTTTCTTGAAATTCTTACCTGTTGAAGTGTTGGCCGTGTTCCCCTTTCCTTTGATTTGAGTTCCCAGTAGTCTGCTGAAAGTTGGATTTATTTTGCTTCAGATATGGGCAGTCCTTGATGAAATGTTTGGACTTTCCACAATTAAAGCAACCACTGGAGGAACTGGGGAGGGCAGGGAAACGAGTACCAGGGGCACTCGGCTGATTGGTAGGAGCGGGGGCAGAAGTGGGGCAAATAAATACAGGCTGTTTGAATGGATATGAAGGAGGACGAGGTGAAGAACGGTTTGGACTAAAAGGTCAGATCACTAACCTTGTTCTCTTCTCAGGTCTTTGAGTAGATTTCTCACCTGCATATCCCTTTGACTTTCCATGTCCAGCATTTTTGGCTTCGACTGCTAGTGCTATACTGACAGCCCTACTGTAGGTAAGGTCCAAACATGTTGCCATCTTCTGCTGAAGTCTGTCATTTGGCCCTGTTGGGGACTTGTTCTCAAATGCTAGGAATCAAGAACAAGGCAACACAAAGATGTTAAATATTAAATACCCTTCATCCGCTGAAGCATTATCTCCTCGAGGGTTTAATGAACTTCGGACGAAGGTCACAAACATAACATTATGAAGGTAATAAAAATAATATAAAATGATGCGAAATGTAGAATATTAAAGATAAATATGTTGGAGATAAATGGCACCATTCACATATTTATTATCTGAATCTAAAATGTTTGGATACAATGTTCAAGGTATGCTTATACCTTCGCCTTGACAAGCAATAATTCCCGGGTGATGCTCTTGCAATTACAGGAATGCGTGAACAGTAAAGGAATAATGTTCACTATTTGTAGGCGCAGGACACAACCTGTGAGGAATTACAATCATGCCCTTCATAAAAGTTTACAACAATGACTCAGACCCCTACAGGCTAAAAGGTCATTCTATCTTTAAGTCGGTTCGACCCTTCATCTTCGGATATGCTATAACCCCGAAGCTTCATGAATGATACCTTCGTCGTCACGTACGAGCAGCTTCAGCCGCAGCTGTTTCTTTCTGCAAGACCTTCGGCGACGAAGCATGGTCCCAACAGTAGCCCCTTCTCGATGCTAGATCGTTTTTCGTAATGAGCTTGAACCGTGAAAAAAGTCTCTCAGGCTTCGGGAAGCCGAAGGTCCGAAAAACATCTTCCCTGAGCTCGTTGTCGAGAAACGATACAGTTTTCTAGCGCGTAGCGATTCCACCATGCGAGTTCACTATTCTGGTTTTTGCGGTCCACCGTTCAGCGGGTGCAAGCAACCGTTTGCTTGGTGTAAAAATCCTAACGATTCACCTTCCTTCCTGCAACACTATATAAACAGACGGGTAGGTGTGAAGTTACCACAGCATTCATTGCTATTGCACTGTTTTGCTGCCAAAATTTTTAACCATAGCCGAAGCTTGACTTTCGCATTCGAACGAAGCTCTAGTTTAGCGTCTGCTTCGTCAGAAGAAGAGCTTCGGGAAAAAGGTTATTAATTTCTGAGCAATTTTCAAGATATTCAAAATCAAATGGCCAGGGTGCGCTCTACTGCTAGGGCTGAGCGCGAAGGAGACGAAGCCGAAGCTGCGGAAACTGTCCCTATTTCGGAAGCAATGAGGCGAAGTGGGTTGGTGACATCAAAGAACACCCCTGCTGTCGAAGCAGAACAAGCAGATATTGAAGAGACTGATTCTGAAGATGATCACAATATCGCAATACCAAGCAAGCCTAGCCACCTGGATTTCAGAAAGTCAACCATCTCCAAGGCTGATTTCCCGAAGATGGTAAAATCAGGCTACTTTAGCGAAGATGAGAAGAAGGTGGTTCGCTTCGGTGGAGAAGAAACTACCCCGAAGCCACAGAAAGATGAAATAGTTATTTTCAAGAGCTTCCTCAATGCTGGTTTGAGATTTCCTTTGAATAGGATGATTGCCGATGTGCTAAAGAAGTTTGGTATCTATTTTCATCAACTAACTCCTAATGCTATTGTGAGACTTAGTGTTTATATTTGGGCTCTCCGAAGCCAGGGGGTGGAGCCATTTGCCGAAGGTTTCTGCCGGGTACACGAGCTACATTATCAAACTAAGGCTAGAAAAGATGGGTTACATGAAAATTTTGGTTGTTATAATTTTGCCTATCAGAAGACTACAAAATTTTCTGTGATCAGCTACCGAAGCAAGTGGCCGGCAGGATGGAAATTAGAATGGTTCTACGTCAAAGTTGACGATGACAAAGAGAAACTAGTTCAGAGCCCGCTTGAGCTGATCTTCGGAGAGACCAGACCCCACTGTAATATGTCACTAGAAGGTCCAACTCAAATCGTGTTGGCTGAATTTAGGACTATTGCTGAGCACATTGGCACTAGAGATCTTGTGCAGGAATTTCTGTCGTTCAAAATATTTCCAACTATGAAAGAATGGGCTATGCCGAATCTCGAAAAAGAGAAGAAAGAGGGGGAACTTGTCCGCCTGCCCTACCACTACAAGTTCAAGAAATATTTTAAAGAACCCTGCCAAGAGTGGTTCGAAACAGTCGAAGTAATGAGTACTGAAATTCTTGGGAATTATTCTAAAAAAGAAGATCAATTAATGACAGCAGCCTTCGGCACCCGGCCAAAGCGAAGGCTGAACAGAGTGCTTGATGCTATAGGCTTTGAATACCCTAACTACGAGCGATTAGACAAGGGTGCCAAAGGGCAGAAAAGAAAACGAGTGGCTAGCACTTTAACTAAAGACGACGAAGATCAACCAAAAAAGAAGAAAGAAAAGCTTCAACCGAAAACAGTTGTTCCAAGAAAGAGAAAAGTTGTGTCTCCGAAGCCTGCGACTCCAGAACCAGAGACATTGACCCGACATGAGGAAACGTCTGTGACACCTTCTGCTGCCGAAGTAGAAGAAATTTTGAAGGTAATGACTGAATCCTTGCCTGTCAAGCTAAGTCCGCTGGCACCGGAACTGACAAAGTTTTTTCAGAAGGAAAAAAAAACCTTCGGCAGCAGAAAGTCCTGCGAAGCCGAAAAACGGAGAATCATTCAAGTGACAGATGTGATTCATCAGACGCCACCACCGGCGACAATGTCAAAAATTGCCTTTGCAGAGACTGCCGAAGCCGAAGACACCGCAACCGAAGCTACTGGAGTGAAAACCACTGAAGCTGAAGCCGGTGAAGCCGAAGCCACCGAGGCCGAAGCCGAAGCTACCGGGGCCAAAGCCGGGACCACCGAAGAGTCGAACCTGGAAACCACACTTGAGGTTATTGACAATATACTCCTGAAAATGGCTGAAGAAGAAGCTGTTATGGCTGCGGTGAACACGGCAACTGAAAAGAGGAAAGAGCAAATTGGTGAAATTTCAGAGGAAGGAGATTTTAACTTTCAAGATTTGCTTGGACAAGAGCTAACAGACACCGAAAAAGAAGAATTGAAAAAACATGCCATATCTTGCGGATATAAATCAGGAGCTATGCTATTTGGTGGGGTCAACGAGGGGAAGTTAAGGTGCCTTCGGAACCGTACCGAGGCCAAAATTGTTAGGACCCTCTCAAAAAGCATTGGCTTGCCGAAGATAGAAACAGACCTCTGCAGATACCAGCGACATCATGTCGCTGGCAGCCTGCTCTACGCGAATTTTAAGGTAAAAATATTATTATTATTTTATTATTGTTATTTTTATGTCTTTCTCTGACGAAAGTTGTTTTGGCAGAGTATATTATTAAGTAAAGTGCTGAAAATGCAACAAGATCTTGAAGAGGAGAAGAACAAGGCTATCATCAAAGATTTAGAAGAAAAAGTTGAAAATTACGAAGCTGTTCTGAAGAAGAAAGACTTCGCCATTCAAGATCTTGAAATTATGGCTAAAGAACACGAAGGAGCTTTAGAAAAGAAAGACTTTATTATTCAGTCTATGGAAGGCTCCTTGGCCGAAGTCCAAGCCGAAAATGACAGTTTAAAGAATGAACTACTCAAAAAGTCAGAAAAATATGAGCAAGAAAAAGAGAAGCTTGAAGCAAGTCTTAAGACTACGCTCGAGAAAAATTCAAATTTGCAAGAATCATTGAAAGATCTCCAAGAGAAATGTCTAAATTTCGGCAGCCGATGCGTGCAGCGGCTGAAGGAGGTATTTCACTCTATCGGAGCCAGCTCTGAAAAGTTTTCACCTTCAGCCGAAAACCTGCCCAGCACCTTGGAACATATTGAAGGCGAAGTTGATGCTCTTGATGAAGTTATTGGGGGGCATGCTGATTTCTGCGCCCTGGTAGCTTCTCGAGGCACAGCTGCCGCTTTTCTGAAGGCCGGCTGCACTCATGGAAAAATCGTGAATAGACCAAACTTTAGCTTGTCAGCAGCAGACTTGATCGATATCCCAAGCCTAGCCTGAAGTATCAGGAATAGATTCATGACCCAGATTTGGGTAAATGGCGGGCGAAGGATGGCTGGTGATGAAGCTCGAAGTCACCTTAAGCCGGTATGAAACTTATATTTGTTACTTTTACCTTCTCCTTGAAATTTGCACCTTTCTTATTCTGCTCCTTAATATGTGCAGGACGACGAATCTGAAGTATGACGAAGCTGAAGCTTGATAGTTGCTAGAATAGTCTTTTCTATAAAAAATTCTGGAGGGGTCTTTGTAATATCATTATGAAAAGAACTTATGTAAATTTGTACATACCTTGTAATATATTCTGTCTCCTTTATCCGTGTACATTCTGCTTTGCTGTGGACGAAACTTCTCCTTTTGAGCCAAAGGCGAAAAACACCTTCCCTTCTTTTCGTACACAACGAAGCATGAAAACTTCCTCTTTTCTACAAAGCTTTTCCTGATTGCCGAAGCATCTGTCTTTTATGTGTGGTATGATGATGATTCTATATGTCTAAATGAATGATTATGAATGCAAATGACATGATGTAATGTATTATGCAAATGAATAGCGGAACACATATTCAAACACCATAATTATAGCCTTTCATCCCCTTGGGAATGATTCAAATCTTTTTGCCGTTTACTTTTCGGCTTCACCGTTTACTTTTCGGTGTATCAGCGTTGACTTTTCGCTGTAAGCCTCACTTAGGAGCTTCTTCGCCTTTTACTTTCAGCGGAATCAACGTTGACTTTTCGCTGTAAGCGTCCCTTAGGAGCTTCTTCGCCTTCTACTTTCGGCGGAATCAGCGTTGACTTTTCGCTGTAAGCTCTGCATTCCCTTAGGAATGACTTTTGAGCTTCTCTCTGAATTCTTTTCTTTTTCCATTACATTTACATTTACATTTTTGGGGGATATCATTCTTATAGAATTGAAATAAGGGAAATTACATGATGTGGCCCCATTAAAAACCTTTCTCCCCCTTTGGAAAGGAAAAGGGTGCCACAAAAAAGAATAGAAAAAATTACATCAAGTTAAACATAATATCGCCGAAGCTCATCCGCATTCCATGATCTAGGGATGTCATTGCCGTCCATATCCTTCAATCTGTAGGAACCGGGTCTTGAGGAAGATACTACCAAAAAAGGGCCTTCCCACTTCAGCTGTAGTTTGCCTACTGTGTCTGGGTTGGCCACTCTTCGAAGCACCAAATGTCCTGGCTTAATGTTCTTCAACCGGACCTTTCTATCACGCCATTTTATTGTTTCGGCTTGGTATTTATTGATGTTTTCCACAGCCTGAAGCCTGATCCCTTCTATAGCATCCTTTTCCACAGAGCAGTCAGCTTCATCTTCGCCTTTTGCCGAAGCTATTGTTCTTATTGACCTTGCTTTGGCTTCTTCCGGGGTTATTGCTTCGTCACCAAACAATAGTTTGAATGGCGTAAAGCCTGCTGATCTTGACGCTGTTGTGTTATGGCTCCACACCACTTTGATTAATTCTTCTGGCCACTTTCCCCTGGGCTGATTGAAGATTGACTTCATTATTCCTGTCATTATGATCCCATTAGCTCTTTCGACTAATCCATTTGATTCTGGATGTCGAACTGACGCGAAATGGATCTTCGTGCCAATTTGGTCACAAAACTCTTTAAAAACTTCGGAGTCAAACTGCGTTCCATTGTCCACAGTGATGGCCTTCGGCACTCCGAAGCGACAAACAATATTTTACCAGAAAAACTTTTGGACAGTGACCGAAGTTATTATGGCTAAAGGCTTTGCCTCAATCCACTTAGAAAAATATTCCACTGCCACTACAACATATCTTAAATTTCCTTGTGCTGGTGGTAGCGGTCCTAACAAATCAAGGCCCCACCTTTGCAACGGCCAAGTGGGTTGTATTAACTGAGTTAAATATGAAGGTTGTTTTTGATCTCTTGCACATTTCTGACAACCTTCGCACTTTTGCACTAGTTCCGCTGCATCCGAAGCTGCTTTTGGCCAATAAAATCCTTGTCGAAAAACTTTTCCCAACAAAGGCCTAGATCCAATATGAGATCCACACAGGCCTGCATGTACTTCTTTCATCAATTCTATGCCTTCGGCTCTAGATAAACACTTGAGCAACGGGGAACAGACCCCATGCTTGTATAATTCCCCTTCTATAATGACATATGGTCGGGCTCTTGCTTCTATCCTCCTGTTATAAGCTTCGTCATCTGAAAGAAAATTACCCTGAAGAAAAGAGATGATTTCAGTTCTCCAATCTTCACTATAGACAGGGGATATGTTGAGGACCGCTCTTTCAAGAAGTTCGACTGAAGGTGCTTTTATTGTTTCGAAAAATACTTCCGAAGGTAAAGGCAGCCCCTGTGCTGCTGACTTGGCCAATAGATCAGCATGTTCATTTCCCCATGAGGAATGTTTTTAACAGAGAATCCTTCAAAGGAAGCCTCAATCCTTCGGACTGTATCTAAATATTTTTCAAGTTTCAAATCTCTTGCTTTATAGCTTTTGTCAATATGACCAGAAATAACTTGGGAATCAGTTTTAAGAATGGCCCTGTTGGGGTCGTGCTTCGGTGCGCCGAAGGTCCCACACGAAGAAGCAGCCTCGGCTGAAGTCGTCTCCAAAAGATGGCCGAAGGTTCCTTTTCATGGAGCTTCGGCGTTACAAACCGACATAGAAATAGAATGACCTTTTTATCCATAAGAGGTCTGAGTCAATGTTGTAAACTTTTGTAAGGGGCATAATTGTAATTTGTCACAGGCTGCGACCTGTGCCTATAAATAGATGAACAGTACCTCTGTACTGTTCACGCGAATCTGTCATTTGCCTTCGCAACATTGTTGTACTCCTGCCTTCCTCAAGACCGAAGGTACATTTGTAATTTGAAATCATTTGTATTCATTCATATTAGTAGAAATGGAAATGATTCTATGTTAACATTTGAATGTCTATTTTATACCTCATGATTTATATGAATGCTTCACCCCTTGTTATTATGTTTACAAAGGTACGTCCTTCGTAACCTTCGTCCGAAGTTCCTTATATCCCGAAGGGATATAATGTAGTGGAAGACGAAGGACCTTAATATTTAACATTTTCTGTGTTGCCTTGTTCTTAACTCTTAGCATTTGAGAACAAGCCCCCAACATTGGCGCCCACCTCCGGTGAATTCACTTCCACTTTCCTGAGCTGATGGCTTCGTTCAACAACCAAGCTGGAGCTGCTTCGGCTTCGAAGCTGGTGCTCCCGATAACAGGCGGTTCTTGCTCAGAGCCGGCCAACAAGAAGCAGAGGAAAGAGGCTCAGAGAAGGGTGCAGCATGTTGGAGTGCAGGGACCCTTCATCAAGTCAAAATGGTCCCATATCCCAATTACCTTCTCTCAGGAAGACCTTCAGCTTAAGGATTATCCCCACAATGATGCCATGGTTATCTCTTGCGTGATCAAAGGATTTCTGGTCCACAATGTCCTAGTTGATACAGGCAGTGCAGCTGACATTATATTTGCTAAAGCCTTCAGACAAATGCAAGAGCCCGAAGACAAGATTCATGATGCTACGCACCCTCTTTGTGGCTTCGGAGGGCGGCAGATTGTGGCACTTGGGAAGATTACCATGCCGGTAACCTTCGGATTTGTTAACAACACAAGGACTGAGCAAATTGTGTTTGATATTGTTGACATGGAGTATCCTTACAATGCTATCATCGGCCGTGGCACTCTTAATGCCTTCGAAGCAATTCTTCACCCAGCTTATCTCTGCATGAAGATACCTTCGGACCAAGGACCTATTGCTATTCATGGAAGCCAGGAAGCTGCTAGAAGGGCCGAAGGAAGCTGGACTGACTCCAAGGCAATCCATAATATAGATGGAGCTGAAGCTTGTGAGCAGTACAAATTCAGGAGGGAGAAGGCAGCTTCAGCGGATCAGCCGAAGCCCATGTTATTGTGTGAAGACATAGCAGAGCAGAAGGTGCTCTTGGGCTCACAATTATCTGAAGACCAGGAGAAAACCTTGATAAGGTTTTTATTCAACAACAAAGATGTCTTTGCATGGTCAGCTAATGATCTCTGTGGAGTAAATCGGGATGTTATTGAACATTCGCTTAATGTTGACCCATCCTTCAGACCCCGAAAGCAGAGGCTTCGGAAAATGTCTGATGACAAGGCCGAAGGGGCTCGCAATGAAGTGAAAAGACTCCTCAGTGCAGGAGTTATCAGAGAAGTGAAGTACCCAGAGTGGCTAGCTAACACTGTTATGGTGAAGAAGGCCAATGGCAAGTGGAGAATGTGTATTGATTTCACAGATCTCAACAAGGCTTGTCCGAAGGATGAGTTCCCGCTGCCAAGGATAGACTCTTTAGTTGATGCAGCAGCTTCTTCAGAGCTCATGAGTCTCCTGGACTGCTACTCAGGCTATCATCAAATCTGGATGAAGAAGGAAGATGAGCCGAAGACTAGCTTCATAACCCCAAGTGGTACATATTGCTATCTTCGGATGCCTGAGGGGCTCAAGAATGCTGGAGGGAGTTTCAGCAGAATGACTGCGAAGGTTCTCCAATCTCAGATAGGCAGAAATGTGTTGACTTATGTCGATGACATCATCGTAAAAAGCACGAAGCAAGAAAATCATATTGCTGATCTGCAGGAGACCTTCGCCAGCTTCAGACAAGCTGGTCTGAAGCTGAATCCAGAAAAATGTGTCTTCGGGGTGAAGAAGGGCAAATTTCTTGGATGCTTGGTTTCAACAAAGGGAATCGAAGCTAACCCAAATAAAATCGAAGCTATACTCCGAATGGAGCCACCAACCACAAGAAAGGGGGCCCAAAGATTGACAGGAAGGCTGGCATCTCTCAACAGATTTATATCCAGATCAGCAGAAAGAAACTTACCATTCTTCGAGGTGCTGAAGTCAGCTGAAGTCTTTCAATGGGGCCCAAGTCAACAAAAAGCCTTCGAAGAGCTGAAGCAATACTTAATAGATCTCACAACATTAACTCCACCAACGCCAGGGGCTCCTCTGTTGTTGTATGTGGCAGCTTCGCACTCAGCAGTAAGTGCGGCACTTGTCCAGGAGAAGTTTGATGGACAGGTCAAGAAGCAAGTCCCAGTATATTTTGTATCTGAGGTCCTCAGTGTCTCAAAGAAAAATTATACAGAGCTGGAGAAGGTGTTGTATGCCGTTTTAATGGCATCCAGGAAGCTTCGGCATTATTTTCAGGCATACAATATTATTGTTCCTTCTTCGCAGCCGTTGAAGGATATCATGAGAAATAGAGAAGCTACTGGCCGGATTGGAAAATGGGCTGCAGAGCTCAATGAATTTTACATTGATTATGTGCACAGATCCTCAATTTAGTCTCAAGCATTGGCAGATTTCATTGCCGACTGGACGCCAGGGGCTCAGGACGAAGAAGCGAATAAAGATGCCGAAGTATGGACAGTGTTTTGTGATGGCTCTTGGGGAACCTTCGGAGCAGGTGCAGCTGCTGTGTTGGTCTCACCGTCCAAGGTTAAAACTTGCTATGCAGCAAGACTTGACTTCAGCTGCACAAATAATATCACTGAGTACGAAGCTCTGCTCCTGGGTCTTCGGAAACTAAAGGCAATGGGAATCAGAAGGGCGATTCTTAAAACTGATTCCCAGGTTGTTTCGGGTCATATTGACAAAAGTTGCAAGGCTAAAGACCCGAAGCTTGAAAAATACCTAGACACGGTCCGAAGGATCGAAGCTTCCTTCGAAGGATTTTCTGTTAAGAACATCCCTCGAGGACAAAATGAGCATGCTGATTTGTTAGCCAAGTCTGCAGCACAGGGGCTCCCGCTACCTTCGGATGTGTTCTTCGAAACAATAAAGGCACCTTCAGTGGAGCTACTTGAAAGAGCAGTCCTCAACATTTCTCCTGTTTACAGTGAAGATTGGAGAACTGAAATAATCTCTTACCTTCAGGGTAATTTCCTATCAGATGACGAAGCTTATAATAAAAGGATAGAGGCAAGAGCTCGTCCCTATATCATGATAGAAGGGGAATTATACAAGCATGGAGTTTGTGCCCCGCTGCTCAAGTGCTTATCTAGAGCCGAAGGTATAGAATTGATGAAAGAGATACATGCAGGCCTGTGTGGATCCCACATCGGATCCAGGCCGTTACTTGGAAAAGTTTTTCGCCAAGGGTTTTATTGGCCGAAGGCAGCTTCGGATGCAGCGGAGTTGGTTCAAAAGTGCGAAGGTTGTCAGAAATGTGCAAGAGATCAAAAGCAACCTTCGTCTCTAACACAGCTGATACAGCCCATCTGGCCATTGCAAAGGTGGGGCCTCGACTTGCTGGGTCCATTACCACCGGCTCAAGGCAATCTGAAATATGTTATAGTGGCTGTGGAGTATTTTTCCAAGTGGATTGAGGCGAAGCCATTAGCCACAATAACTTCGGCCACTGTCCAAAAATTTTTCTGGCAGAATATTGTCTGTCGCTTCGGAGTGCCGAAGGCCATCACTGTAGATAATGGAACACAGTTCGACTCCGAAGATTTCAGAAATTTCTGTGATCAAATTGGCACGAAGATCCACTTTGCATCAGTCAGGCATCCGGAGTCGAATGGGCTTGTTGAAAGGGCCAACGGCATCATAATGACAGGAATAATGAAGCTAATCTTTAATCAACCAAGGGGAAAATGGCCAGATCAGTTGACCAAAGTGGTGTGGAGCCACAATACAACAACATCAAGGTCTACAGGCTTTACCCCATTTAAGTTGCTATTTGGTGACGAAGCAATAACCCC
Source organism: Zea luxurians (assembly GCA_029449295.1). Taxonomy (NCBI): domain Eukaryota; kingdom Viridiplantae; phylum Streptophyta; class Magnoliopsida; order Poales; family Poaceae; genus Zea; species Zea luxurians. Next base: position 131,508,590 of record JAOPSE010000008.1, read on the forward strand.
GGAAGAAGCCAAAGCTGGATCAATAAGAGTGGTAGCTTCGGCAGAATCAGGTTCCGAAGATACTTGTCTCGTGGAAAAAGATGCCTTAGAAGGGATCAGGCTTCAAGCCGTGGAGAATATCAATAAATACCAGGCTGAAACAGTTAAATGGCGAGATAGAAAGGTCCGGCTAAAAAATATTGAGCTAGGGCATTTGGTGCTTCGGAGAGTGGCCAACCCAGATACAGTGGGCAAGTTACAATTGAAATGGGAAGGGCCTTTCTTAGTAGCATCTTCGTCAAGGCCTGGTTCATACAGGCTGAAGGACATGGATGGCAATGAAATTCCAAGATCTTGGAATGCGGATGAGCTTCGGCGATTTTATGTATAACTCGATGTAATTTTTTATGTTTTTTCATTCCTTTTTCATGGCACCCTTTTCCTTTCTAAAGGGGGAGAAAGGTTTTTAATGGGGCCATCATATGTAATTTTCCTTTTTAGTTTTATAAGAGCAAAATCCCCCAAAGAATGTAAATGTAAAAGCTGAGAGCGCACCATCGAGTGCCGAAACTGAAAAAGAGAAAAAGCTCCAAAGACGTCCCTAAGGGGATGCAGAGCTCACAGCGAAAAGTCAACGCTGATTCCGCCAAAAGTAAAAGGCGAAGAAGCTCCAAAGACGTTCCCAAGGGAATGCAGAGCTTATACCGCCTAAGTAAAAGGCGAAGAAGCTCCAAAGACGTCCCTAAGGGGATGCAGAGCTTACAGCGAAAAGTCAACGCTGATACTGCCTAAGTAGAAGGCGAAGAGGCTCCAAAGTCGTTCCTAAGGGAATGCAGAGCTAATGTGTGGTTGTTTCTAAGGAAGTAATGGCTGACAATGTGGCTTCGGACATATGCTTCGGACATTCATTCGCGCATTACATTACATCATAACATTTGCATGCATAAGCATTCATTCATAGCATTTGTGAACCAAAGTGGTTGCTTCGGCAGAAGGGAGAATTGGTTTTTTATGAATCGTTGTGTAAAAGAAAAGTTTCGGAGAAGTGGTTTTTTATGATTCGTTATGCTATGTTGTATACAAAAAAGAGAAGCTTCGGTAAAAAGAAGAATTGGTCTCTTATGCTTTGTTGTATACAAAAGAGAAAAGCTTCGTTGCTCGGCAAAAAAGAAGAATTACTTTTATGCTTCGTTGTGTACGAAAAGAAGGGAAGGTGTTTTTTCGCCTTCGGCTCAAAAAACTGATTTCGTCCACATCAAAGCGCTTCAATCGAAGGGTAAGAATATATTACAAGGTATGTACAAAGTTCCTTGAGAACAATCTAATTGTATTTACAAGAATTGATACAAAACTATCCTGAGTTTTTCTACAGTATACTTCTACTGATCTTCATTAAGCTTCAGCTTCGGCGGCAGCTTCGGCGACATATCTTAGGCATCATCTCCACCTTCGTCATCCTACATAAATCAAGGAATCGTGAGTAAGAATCAAGTGCAAAGGAAAAGGTAAGTACGAAGTATCATTTCTTACTGGTTCAAGATGACTTCGGGCTTCGTCTCCAGCCTTCTCCCGCCCGCCTTTTGTCCATATCATTTTTACAAATCTATTTGAGATGCTTCGGGCGAGGTCAGGTATATCATCCAGAATTGATGGAGATAAGGTGAAGTTGGGCCTGTTGACTATTTTTCCATGTTCGCAGCCGGCCTTCAGGAATGCAGCAGCGGTACCCCGAGAAGCTACCCAGGCACAGAAGTTGCCGTGCCCGGCTATAACTTCGTCAAGTTCTTCAATTTCGGCTTCAATATGATCGAAGGCCTGTGGTAAATTTTCCGCTGAGGGGTTAAATTTCCCGCTGCTGGCTCCAACAGAGTAAAATATCTTTTTTAATCGTCCAATACAATTGTTGCTAAATTTTAAGCATTTGTCTTGAAGGCTTGCTAAAGATTTCTTCAACTCTGAGCTGGTCTGGACTTCGGCTTCAAGCTTCGAATTAAGCTCTAACTTCTCCTGATCGAATTGTTTTGATTGACTGATAAGCTTCGAATTCAACTCTGATACTTTAGCCTCAGTCTCAGCCAGCAAGCCTTCGGTCGATTGGAGCTCGAAGTCTTTCTTTTCAATGATGCCAGATTGTTCTTTTATCTTGTTTTCTAAGTTTTCAATTATAGCTTCGTGTTTTCTGTCCTCCAGATCTTGCTGCATCTTCAGAGCTTTGCTCAGTAGCATGCTCTGCACAAAAAAATTTACGTTGGTAACATTTTCATTATTAACAGCAATAAAAACCAGAGAAAAGGTTGTTTACCTTGAAGTTGGAGTAAAATAAGCTGCCGACGATGTGTTGTCGTCGGTAGCGGCTGATGTCTGTCTCTAGCTTCGGAAAATCGATACTCTTTGATAGAGTACCGATTACCTTAGCTCCAGTCTGGTCTCGAATGCAGCCCAATTTTTCGTCATCAATGCCTCCAAATAGAAGGGCTCCTGGCTTGTAGCCGCAAGATTTGGCATAGTCCTTGAGTTCTTCTATTTCGTCCTTCGTCAGTTTTTGCCCAACTAAATTCTGGAAAGAGTAGGCTTCGTCGTCCGAAGTGTCTTCGGCCATTTCTTTTCCTTTCTCAGGCACTGTGGCCATGGTTTTTTCAGTAGTAGCACCAGCTTCTTCTGCAGCAATGTCTTCCAAAATCTTGTTAATGTCCTCAATGGTAGTTTCTAAGTTTGTGTCTTCGGCTGTAGCGGCTTCGGTAGCCGCGACCTCCGAAGGTGCACCTTCGACGATTGCTGTACCTTCAGCAGCTGCCGTTTTCTGAATTGACGCCCTAGGCGGCGTCTTGTCGATAACTTCAGTTACTGCAATAATTCTTTGCCGCTTGGGTTTGCTTATCTTCGTTTGATCCGGTTCGTCCACCTTTTGAAAAAGCTTCGTCAGTTGGAGCCCTAATGGACTTAGCTTCGTGGGCATGGGTTCAGTCATTACCTTTAAAATTTCCTCCACGTCGCTGGCAGAAGGCGGTGTGGGGGTCCCCTCTTCTTCGGGTGATTTGCGCTTCGGAGTAGATATTTTTCTTTTCTTGGAAATTTTCTTCTCCTTTGCTGGTCTTTCTTCATCTTTGATCAGAGTTTCGGCCACTCTTTTTCTTTTGTGGCCCTCGGCACCCTTGTTCAATTGCTCATAGTCTGGGTACTCGAAGCCCAGGGCATCAAGCACTCGGTTCAGCCTTCGCTTCGGTCGGGCGCCGAAGGCCGCTGTCATTAGTTGATCCTCTTTTTTGGAGTAATTCCCCAGGATTTCATTGCACATCACCTCAACTGTGTCTAACCATTCTTTGCAGGGTTTTTTAAAGTACTTTTTAAACTTGAAGTGATAAGGAAGCCGAACAAGCTCCCCCTTCTTCTTCTCTCCCTCCAGCTTCGGCATTTCCCACTCTTTTAGAGTAGGGAAAACTCTGAATGCCAAGAACTCCTGAACTAGATCCCTGGTGCCAATATGTTCTGAAATAATTTCAAATTCACCCAGAGCAGCCCAGGTGGGACCTTTTAGATCGCCGATGCGGCATCGTGGTCTCGTCTCTCCGAAGATTAAATCCAGAGGGCTTTGTACCAATTTTTCTTTGTCTTCGTCAACTTTTACATAAAACCACTCAGATTTCCAGCCTGCTGGCCATTTGCTTCGGTAGCTGATGACAGGACACTTTGTTGTCTTCCGGTAGGCAAAATTATAGCAGCCGAAATTATCATGTAGCCCATCTTTTCTGGCCTTTGTTTGGTAATGTAATTCGTGAACTCGGCAGAAGCTGTCGGCAAACGGTTCCACAGCTTGGCTTCGGAGGGCCCAGATATAAACATTGAGCCTAACGATGGCGTTAGGAGTCAATTGATGAAAGAAGATACCAAACCTCTTCAGTATCTCCGCAATAATATTGTGAAGAGGGAATCTCAGCCCAGCCTTTAAAAAGCTCTTGAAGATAACAATCTCATCCTTCCCTGGCTTCGGGGTGGTTTCTTCTCCCCCGAAGCGGAGTAGCTTCTTCTGATCTTCATTGAAATAACCTGCTTTCACTATCTTCGAAAGATCAGCTTTTGAAACAGTTGATTTCCCAAAATCCAGGTGACTGGGCTTGCTGGGCATGGCAATGTGGTAGTCATCTTCGGGGTCAGTCCCTTCAATGTTTTCTTCTTCTCCTTCGGCAGTTGTCGGGTTTGCTTCAGCAGCAGGCATTTCTTCCGCAGTCACTAGACCGGAACGCTGCATCGCTTCGGAGATGGGCACAGTGTCTGAACCTTCGGCTTCGTCTCCCTCACGTACAACTTTGGCAGTAGATCGCACTCTCGCCATTTGATTCTGAGTTTGGGGAAGTCAGAAACTTTTTTCTTTTTTCTTTTCTCCGAAGCTTTTCTTTCTGACGAAGCAGACGTCGGGACGGACCTTCGTTCGATTCTGAGAGTCAAGCTTCGGCTACGGTGGAAAATTTTGGCAGCAAAACAGTGCAAATAGCAATGAATGCTGTGGTAACTTCACACCTACCCGCTTGTTTATATAGTGCTGCAGGTAAGAAGGCGAAGCGGCAGGATTTTTACACCAGACGGGCGGTCACTTGTACTCTCTGTGCAGTGGACCGCAAAGATCAAACAGTAACTCTGCAAGGTGGGCCTGGCACGCGCTCGGATGCCGGATCGTTTCTCCGCAACGAGCTCAGGGAAGGTGTTTTTTGGACCTTCGGCTTCCCGAAGCTGAAGAGGCTTTTTTCACGGGTCAAGCTCGTTACGAAAAACGATCTAGCACCGCGAAAGGGGCTACTGTTGGGGTCGTGCTTCGGTGCGCCGAAGGTCCCACACGAAGAAGCAGCCTCGGCTGAAGTCGTCTCCAAAAGATGGCCGAAGGTTCCTTTTCATGGAGCTTCAGCGTTACAAACCGACATAGAAATAGAATGACCTTTTTATCCATAAGAGGTCTGAGTCAATGTTGTAAACTTTTGTAAGGGGCATAATTGTAATTTGTCACAGGCTGCGACCTGTGCCTATAAATAGATGAACAGTACCTCTGTACTGTTCACGCGAATCTGTCATTTGCCTTCGCAACATTGTTGTACTCCTGCCTTCCTCAAGACCGAAGGTACATTTGTAATTTGAAATCATTTGTATTCATTCATATTAGTAGAAATGGAAATGATTCTATGTTAACATTTGAATGTCTATTTTATACCTCATGATTTATATGAATGCTTCACCCCTTGTTATTATGTTTACGAAGGTACGTCCTTCGTAACCTTCGTCCGAAGTTCCTTATATCCCGAAGGGATATAATGTAGTGGAAGACGAAGGACCTTAATATTTAACATTTTCTGTGTTGCCTTGTTCTTAACTCTTAGCATTTGAGAACAAGCCCCCAACAGGCCCTTCTGATTCCCATTGCCTTTAACTTTCGAAGACCTAAGAGCAGAGCTTCGTACTCAGCAATATTGTTTGTGCAACTGAAATCAATCCTTGCCGCATAACAAGTTTTAACTTTGGAGGGTGAAACCAACACAGCAGCCGCTCCTGCTCCGAAGGTTCCCCAAGACCCATCGCAAAACACTGTCCATGCTTCGGCATCCTTATTCATTTCTTCCTCCTGAGCCCCTGGCGTCCAGTCAGCAATTAATGAAGTCTGCCAACGCTTGGGACTGAATCAAAGATCTATGCACATAATCAATACAAAATTCATTGAGCTCTGCAGCCCATTTTCCGATCCTTCTAGTAGCTTCTCGGTTTCTCATAATATCCTTCAACGGTTGTGAAGAAGGAACAATTATATTATATGCTTGAAAATAATGCCGAAGCTTCCTGGAGGCCATCAGAACAGCATACAGTACCTTCTCCAATTCTGTGTAATTTTTCTTTGATAAACTAAGAACTTCAGATACAAAGTATATTGGGGCTTGCTTTTTGACTTGGCCTTCCAGCTTCTCCTGAACAAGTGCTGCACTTACCGCTGAGTGCGAAGCTGCCACATATAATAACAGAGGAGCCCTTGGCATTGGTGGAGTTAGTGTTGTTAGATCTATTAAATATTGCTTCAGCTCTTCGAAGGCTTTTTGCTGGACTGATCCGCATTGAAAAACTTCGGCTGACTTCAGCACTTCGAAAAATGGCAAATTTCTCTCTGCTGATCTAGATATGAATCTGTTGAGAGATGCCAGTCTTCCTGTCAATCTTTGAGCCCCCTTCTTTGTACTTGGTGGTTCCATTCGAAGGATAGCTTCGATTTTGCTTGGATTAGCCTCAATTCCTTTTGTTGAAACTAGACAACCAAGAAATTTCCCCTTCTTCACTCCGAAGACACATTTTTCTGGATTCAGCTTTAAACCAGCCTGTCTGAAATTAGCGAAGGTCTCCTGCAGATCAGCAATGTGATTATCTTGCTTCGTGTTTTTCACAATGATATCATCAACATAAGTTAGCACATTCCTGCCTATCTGAGAATGGAGAACCTTCGCTGTCATTCTGCTGAAGCTTCCTCCAGCATTTTTAAGCCCTTCAGGCATCCGAAGATAACAATATGTTCCACTAGGGGTTATGAAGCTTGTCTTCGGCTCATCCTCCTTCTTCATCCAGATTTGATGATAACCTGAATAACAATCCAACAGACTCACGAGCTCTGATGAAGCTGCTGCATCAACTAAGGGATCTATCCTTGGCAATGGAAACTCATCCTTCAGACAAGCCTTATTAAGATCAGTAAAGTCGATACACATCCTCCATTTACCATTGGCCTTCTTTACCTTGACAGTGTTAGCCAGCCATTCTGGGTACTTTACCTCTCTGATAACTCCGGCACTGAGGAGTCTTTTTACTTCATTCCGAGCACCTTCAGCCTTATCATCAGACATCTTCCGAAGCCTCTACTTCCTGGGTCTGAATGATGGATCAACATTAAGGGAGTGTTCAATAACATCCCTGTTAACTCCGCAAAGATCATTAGCTGACCAAGCAAAGACATCTTTGTTGTTGAACAAAAACCTTATCAAGGTTTTCTCCTGTTCTTCGGACAATTGAGATCCCAGTAGTACCTTCTGCTCTGCTACATCCTCACATAAGAGCATGGGCTTCGGCTGATCAGCCGAAGCAGCTTTTTCCCTTCTGAACTTGTACTGCTCACAAGCTTCAACTCCATCTATGTTATGGATTGCTTTTGAATCTGTCCAATTTCCTTCGGCCCTTCTGGCAGCTTCCTGACTTCCATGAATAGCAATGGGCCCTTGGTCCGAAGGTATCTTCATGCAAAGGTAAGCTGGATGAAGAATTGCTTCGAATGCATTGAGAGTACCACGACCAATGATAGCATTGTAAGGATACTCCATGTCAACAATGTCGAACACAATTTGCTCAGTCCTTGTGTTGTTAACAAATCCGAAGGTTACCGGCATGGTAATCTTCCCAAGTCCTACAATTTGCCGCCCTCCGAAGCCACAAAGAGGGTGCGTAGCATCATGGATCTTATCTTCGGGCTCTTGCATTTGTCTAAAACCCTTAGCAAATATGATATCTGCAGCACTGCCTATATCAACCAAAACATTATGGACCAGAAATCCTTTGATCACACAAGAGATAACCATAACATCATTGTGTGGGTAGTCCTTGAGTTGAAGATCTTCTTGAGAGAAGGTAATTGGAATGTGAGACCATCTTGACTTGATGAAGGGTCCTTGCACCCCGACATGTTGTACCCTTCTTTGTGCCTCCTTCTTCTGCTTCTTGTTGGCTGGCTCTGAGCATGAACCGCCTGTTATGGGGAGTACCAGCTTCGGAGCCGAAGCAGCTCCAGCTTGATCGTTGAACGAAGCCATTAGCTCAAAAAAGGTGGAAGTGAGTTGACCGGAGGTGGGCGCCAATGTTGGGGACTTGTTCTCAAATGCTAGGAATCAAGAACAAGGCAACACAAAGATGTTAAATATTAAATGCCCTTCGTCCGCTGAAGCATTATCTCCTCGAGGGTTTAATGAACTTCGGACGAAGGTCACAAACATAACATTATGAAGGTAATAAAAATAATATAAAATGATGCGAAATGTAGAATATTAAAGATAAATATGTTGGAGATAAATGGCACCATTCACATATTTATTATCTGAATCTAAAATGTTTGGATACAATGTTCAAGGTATGCTTATACCTTCGCCTTGACAAGCAATAATTCCCGGGTGATGCTCTTGCAATTACAGGAATGCGTGAACAGTAAAGGAATATTGTTCACTATTTATAGGCGCAGGACACAGCCTATGAGGAATTACAATCATGCCCTTCATAAAAGTTTACAACAATGACTCAGACCCCTACAGGCTAAAAGGTCATTCTATCTTTAAGTCGGTTCAACCCTTCATCTTCGGATATGCTATAACCCCGAAGCTTCATGAATGATACCTTCGTCGTCACGTACGAGCAGCTTCAGCCGCAGCTGTTTCTTTCTGCAAGACCTTCGGCGACGAAGCATGGTCCCAACAGGCCCCCTCATAAAACAATTCTTCTTTTTAGATCTATATCCATGTGCTCAATGGCGTACTAGGAGAGGTGGTTGAATTTATTGAGATACTGCATCACAGTATCTCCCCCTTGCTTTAGTCGGAGGAACTCTTCTAGTTTCATTTGTAACACCCCCTCCGGAACATAATGTTCCCGGAATGCCAGCTTGAATTCATCCCAGGTGACTTGATGTCCAACAGGCTGAATCGCAGAAAAATTCGCCCACCAGGTACTGGCAGGCCCTCTTAACTGCTGAGCGGCAAATAGGGGCTTTTGCGTCTCCATGCATCGGATTAGTCCAAACTTCTACTCCATTACTCGCACCAATTTATCGGCTTCTAAGGGTTCCTCCGCCTTGACGAAGAGCAGTGGTCAAGTTTTGGAGAACTCCAGATAGGGAGTATCTCGTTGTCCTTGTGGGCGAACTCTTCCTCCATGCTGTTGAAATTGGTTGCCCGCCATTTCGCGCAAAAAGCGTGTATTGTCGGCGGTGGCGTTGACCAAGGCAGCGATAGCCTCGGCCAAGGTAGGAAGTACCGGTGGCAGATTGGGAGTGTCCTCCCCGCCACAAGATGTACCTGCCCCATCCTATGCACGGGTCTGGAATGGCATCTGAGGCAAAGAAACATTTGGAAAAACATATAACATGCCATCATACGCCATCTTTATTTCATTGTGGAACATTAATAATCATACAGACTCCATTATATAACTCGACTTCATTACTTATTTTACATAAGTACATTACTTTAAACTATACTATTCTAGTCTTCTTCATCCTTAGCTGTTCCGCTGCCTACTTCAGGAGACCGTTCGTCAGCAAGATTCATGGAAGGGGGGGCCTAAAAAGGTCCAGCTCCTAATTAGGTCCTTCATTAACTGTAGCTGATGGTTCGGCTCCCATTGCAGCAACGTCTAGTGGTATGTTCGGGTGCAGCCGATCATAAAATACATGTACTTCTTCATGTAAGGTGTTGCAGTACGCTTGTAGATTTTCGAGGGATGTGCTAAGTTTTCCTACTCAAGATAGAGCTTTGGCTTCACAGTCCCAAGCAAAAGAGCGCGAGTTGACGGTCCAGTCAATGGCCGTATCGTGTTCCAAAATTTCGTACTGCAAGCGACTAACTTCGGCTGACAGCTCCGCTATACGGTGGCTATCTTGCTCACGCACCCTATTCCTGTGATGTAGTTCTGACTGAAGCTGTTCCACCCGAGCTTCTAGGTCTCCAATTGGGTCATTGCTGCCACTACTGCTTCCTTCATGCCTGGAGGCCAGATGATGTCGAGGCACACCATGAGGTCCAGTCATTTGCACTGGGTAGTTTTTGTGCGTGCCATATCTCCATAATAGGGGAAGATTTATTAGTATAGTTTTAAACATGATGCATGCATAACCTAATAATTATGGGATCAACCTTTCGTTGATCTCTTACTTCCTGATATATAGCACTCTGTTACCTGACTTTTAAAAGGTAAGTTACTACCGGAAAGTGGTAAGATGAGAAGAAAAGAATATTTTAAGGTAAGTATTTAAAAATTCTTTTGAAGTACTACGTAATGTCTGAAGAGACGGGCATCGCTCCGATACCAGCTGTCACAGAACCTCCCGAGGTAGTAGGCCCACCTACAGCTGTCCTTGTCTTAAGGACCTCGGACAACCCTATAGATGCACGTAATCACTTGACAAGTTCGGTCATCTGTATCCTCATCATTTCGCCCAAGAGCGCTTCACCCATCACACAGACATTACAGCACATCGGAGGATAGAATAAGCAGAAGCGGATTGCAATAACTTAATTTACATTCATAAAATAGAGAGAGAGAGTATTATTACAGTACCAGGTGTTATGAGTGCATGAAATATTATTACATATCAGGGAGGCAAAACACCCTCCCGCACAAAAGTTTAGTGTTTTCAGATTGGGAGGCAAACATCCTCCAAAGTTCATCCGAGCTCACTGTCAGTCCAACCATAACGCTTGATCCGATTGACAGCCTGACTTTGTGTTCATTTTTCTCCATTCTTTGTACAACACCAATACTTAGTCACTCAATCAAAGTTGTACTCCTATCATAGCTCTACAAGATTGATGTATGGACCTAGGGCAAAATTCTCATGAATTAAGAAATACAAGGCTCCAAAGTTGGCTTAATCTCACTGAAATTCAGAGTTAGCCACATAAGTGTGCTTGGGATGTTTTGCAATTAAGTCCAAATTACTCCACACTACTTGAAAAATCCTCCAATGTAAAAGTTGCTTAGTTTTTATGTTCTACCACTTTGATATTTTGGTCCAAATGTGTATAGAATTTGAATTCACCCCCTAGGGTACAAATTAGGGTTTTCTAGGGTTTCTTTTAGGGTTTTGGGCACTCTAGGGTTTTTGTGCCATTCAAATCCATCAATCTTGATCTCTGATGAATATTTCTAATGACTTTTGAGATATTACTCATCTTGGCTTACTATTACCCACATGCCCTAATCCTAGGGTTAAGTACCCTATCCTAAGGTTAAGAATTCTTCAAGCCATCATATCACACATGTTTTGAAATTTTACCTAGTGGATGCATTCTAGGTGTAACAAACAACATGAAATGTCAATGCATATGATGTCATGCTCAAGTTTTAGTGGCAGTAACACCAGGGGTGTTACATCCTTCCCCCCATAAAAGAATCTCGTCCCGAGATTTAAGGTTCTAGGGTAAGTAGTGGAAAAGGAAACACGTCACATCTTTATTTCCTTATTTGTCTTACAGAGTAGGGGGTGGTATGGGGTTTTTTCCAACTTTACAATTAGATACACAAATCTTATAGGTTGCATGAAGCTAAAAACCTAGGAAAATTTTTCTCCAAGAAGTCTTGAGTCACCCAGGTAGCTTCGTCTTCGGTGTGCTGGTTCCAATGTACCTTATAGAATTTGAGGGTTCTTTCTCGAGTGATCCTTTCCTTCTGATCCAAAACTCGAATGGGTTGTTCTGAATAAGTCAAATCTGGTTCCAAGGCAACATCCACCACATCGATGGTTCGATCAGGAATTCGAAGGCACTTCTTTAATTGAGAACATGGAACACATTATGTACCAAAAACAATGATTTAGGCAGTTGAAGTCTGTACGCCACTGGTCCGTATCGCTCAAGAATAGGAAACGAGCCAATATATCGGGGTGCCAATTTTCCTTTTACCCCGAATCGGTTAACACCCTTCATCGGTGATACCTTCAGGTATACATGATCATTGACTTGAATGACTAAAGGTTGGTGTCGTTTATCTGCATAATTTTTCTGTGAGCTTGAGCCTCTTTCAAGTTGTGTCTTATCCGTTGAACTTTTTCTTCCGTTTCTTTAACCATGTCAGGCCTGAAAACCCATCGTTCCCCTGGTTCAGACCAATTTAAGGGTGTTCAGCATCGTCGCCCGTACAGTGCTTCAAATGGTGCCATCTTAATGCTTTCTTGATAGCTATTATTATAAGAAACTCTGCCAACGGCAGACAATCATCCCATTTCTACGGAAACTCCAGAACACATGCTCGTAACATATCTTCAAGTATTTGTTTTACTCTCTCAGTTTATCCACTTGTTTGAGGATGATAAGCCAAACTATGGAGTAACTTAGTACCCAAGGACTTGTGTAACTCTTCCCAAAATTTGGATACAAATTGCGGTCCTCGGTCCGACACTATTGTTTTTGGAACTCCGTGCATACTGAGAATACGAGCAATATAAAGTTCCCCGTATGTGGCCATTGTATACTTTACTTTGACGGGAAGAAAGTGGGCAATCTTTGTAAGTCGATCAATTATGGCCCAAATAGAGTCAAAGCCTTTGGCTGTCTGGGGCAATCCCATAATGAAGTCCATGCTAATATCTTCCCACCTCCAAGTTGGGATTGGCAAAGATTGCAGTGGTCCAGAAGCCTTCATATGTATGGCCTTGACCCGTCTGCAGGTGTCACATCTTGCCACATAGCGTGCGATTTCAATTTTCATTTTTGTCCACCAATAATGTTGCTTTAAGTCTTGATACATCTTAGTACTTCCAGGGTGAATGGAATATTGACTAAGATGAGCTTCATCCAAGATCTGTTGGTGGACTTCAGCATCTTTTGGCACAACTATGTGATCTTTAAACCAGATTACTCCCTGATTATCTGTTCTGAAGCAATTTGCCTTGTGGGCTTCTATTTTCTCATGAATGTGCTTCATACCCTTATCGGTTCTTTGGGCATCAATAATTCTCTACCGAAGAACTAACTCAAGCTTCGACTGTGTCAAAGTTCCATGTTGTATCATACCCAGGTTCTACTTTTCCATTTCTTGACATAGAGTGGTGTCAGGTGTTCTTACTGTAAGACAATGACAGGAAGCTTTGTGACTCAATGCATCTGCCACCACATTGGCTTTTCCTGGGTGATAATGGATCTCCAAGTCATAATCTTTAATTAGCTCAAGCCATCTTCGTTGCCTCATATTCAGCTCTGACTAGGTGAAAATATATTTCAAACTTATGTGATCTGTATACACATGGCACACATTCCCCAGCAGATAATGACGCCATATTTTAAGGGCATGAACAATGGCAGCCAGTTCCAGATCATGAGTTGGATTGTGCTCTTCATGCCAGCGTAATTGTCGTGAAGCGTAAGCTATAACTCGACCCTCTTGCATTAGGACACATCCGAGTCCACTGCCTGATGCGTCACAATACACATCAAAAGGCTTCTCAGTATCCGGTTGAGCCAACACCGAGGCAGTGGTTAATAATACCTTCAGCTGCTCAAAGGTTTCATTGCATTTTGAAGACCAATCAAACTTTGTATCATTCTTTAATAAACCCGTAATGGGTTTAATAATCTTGGAGAAATCCAGAATGAATCTGTGGTAATATCCAGCCAGTCCAAGGAAACTCCAAACTTGATGTACTGTAGTGGGCGGGTTCCATTCTAGAATATCCTTGACTTTGCTGGGATCAACCGTATTCCCTTTACAGACAATACATGTCCAAGAAACTGGATTTCCTCCAACCAAAACGCGCATTTGCTGAACTTGGCATGAAGTTGATGTTCCCTTAAACGCGTCAGCACGATCCGAGTGCTTTGCATGCTCCTCTTCATTTTTGGAATAGATCAAGATGTCATCAATCAAGGCCACCACAAATTTATCCAACTAGGACGTAAATACCAAGTTCATTAAGTATGTGAAGTGGGCTGGAGCATTTGTTAATTCGAAAAACATGACCAGATATTCGAATAACCCATACCGCGTGGTGAATGCGGTCTTGGGTATATCCTCGGGTCGAATACGAATCTGATGATAGCCCGATCTAAGATCAATCTTAGAGAATACTTGGGCTCCAGTAAGGTGATCGAATAAGATATTGATTTGAGGAAGAGGGTACTTATTCTTGATGGTAACCGCATTAAGGGGTCTATAGTCCACGCACATTCGAAGTGTCTGATCCTTCTTCTTGAAGAAAATGGCTGGACATCCCCACAGTGATGAACTTGGTCTAATGAACCCTTTCTCAAGCAAGTCTTGTAGTTGAGTCTTGAGTTCTGCTAGTTCATTAGGCGGCATACGGTACGACCTTCTAGAAATGGGAGTCATACCGGGCTTCAACTCAATCACAAATTCCAAGTCCCTTTCTAGAGGCAACCCAGGTAAGTCTTCAGGAAAGACATCCGGAAATTCACACAGTACCAGAATATCCTATATTTCTTGTACGATAGCCTCATAAACTTGTCCAGATGCTTTGACTGGAACAGCTACCGGGATGGACAATTGGATCTCTTCATGACCATGGCTTAATTTAATGGTCCTTAAGTATGTATTGATGATGGCCTTATGCTGGGCTAACCAGTTCATGCCCATAATTACATCTATGTCTTGCCCCTTTATAACAATCATGTTTGTAGGAAATTCCCGTACGACCAGTGTTACTGGTATGCGGAAGGCTACTTCCTTAGTAAATAGCCGACCCCCAGGTGAACGGATAACAAATCCCTCCCTTGATTCAGTGCAATGTATGCAATATTTCTCCACAAAAGTCTTGCTTATGAAGGTATGTGATGCACCAGAATAAAAAAGGATGACCGTTGGGTGATTAGCAACGAGGAACGTACCCATCATCACCGGTTCGCCTTCCGGTGTAGTAGCCACCTGGGTATAACAGACCCGTCCAGTTTTCTTGAAATTCTTACCTGTTGAAGTGTTGGTCGTGTTCCCCTTTCCTTGATTTGAGTTCCCAGTAGTCTGCTGAAAGTTGGATTTACTTTGCTTCAGATATGGGCAGTCCTTGATGAAATGTTTGGACTTTCCACAATTAAAGCAACCACTGGAGGAACTTGGGAGGGCAGGGAAACGAGTACCAGGGGCACTCGGCTGATTGGTAGGAGCGGGGGCAGAAGTGGGGCGAATAAATACAGGCTGTTTGAATGGATATGAAGGAGGACGAGGTGAAGAACGGTTTGGACTAAAAGGTCAGATCACTAACCTTGTTCTCTTCTCAGGTCTTTGAGTAGATTTCTCACCTGCATATCCCTTTGACTTTCCATGTCCCGCATTTTTGGCTTCGACTGCCAGTGCTATACTGACAGCCCTGCTAGGTAAGGTCCAAACATGTTGCCATCTTCTGCTGAAGTCTGTCATTTGGCCCGCTCATAAAACAATTCTTCTTTTTCAGATCTATATCCACGTGCTCAATGGCGTACTAGGAGAGGTGGTTGAATTTATTGAGATACTGCATCACAGTATCTCCCCCTTGCTTTAGTCGGAGGAACTCTTCTAGTTTCATTTGTAACACCCCCTCCGGAACATAATGTTCCCGGAATGCCAGCTTGAATTCATCCCAGGTGACTTGATGTCCAACAGGCTGAATCGCAGAAAAATTCGCCCACCAGGTACTGGCAGGCCCTCTTAACTGCTGAGCAGCAAATAGGGGCTTTTGCGTCTCCGTGCATCGGATTAGTCCAAACTTCTGCTCCATTACTCGCACCAATTCATCGGTTTCTAAGGGTTCCTCCGCCTTGACGAAGAGCAGTGGTCAAGTTTTGGAGAACTCCAGATAGGTAGTATCTCGTTGTCCTTGTGGGCGAACTCTTCATCCGTGCTGTTGAAATTGGTTGCCCGCCATTTCGCGCAAAAAGCGTGTATTGTCGGCGGTGGCGTTGACCAAGGCAGCGATAGCCTCGGCCAAGGTAGGAAGTACCGGTGGCGGATTGGGAGTGTCCTCCCTGCCACGAGATGTACCTGCCCCATCCTATGCATGGGTCTGGGATGGCATCTGAGGCAAAGAAACATTTGGAAAAACATATAACATGCCATCATACGCCATCTTTATTTCATCGTGGAACATTAATAATCATACAGACTCCATTATATAACTCGACTTTATTACTTATTTTACATAAGTACATTACTTTAAACTATACTATTCTAGTCTTCTTCATCCTTAGTTGTTCCGCTGCCTACTTCAGGAGACCGTTCGTCAGCAAGATTCATGGAAGGGGGGCCTAAAAAGGTCTAGCTCCTAATCAGGTCCTTCATTAACTGTTCCTGATGGTCCGGCTCCCATTGCAGCAACGTCTAGTGGTACGTTCGGGTGCAGCCGATCATAAAATACATGTACTTCTTCATGTAAGGTGTTGCAGTACGCTTGCAGATTTTCGAGGGATGTGCTAAGTTTTCCTACTCAAGCTAGAGCTTTGGCTTCACAGTCCCAAGCAAAAGAGCGCGAGCTGACGGTCCAGTTAATGGCCGTATCGCGTTCCAAAATTTCGTACTGCAAGCGACTAACTTCGGCTGATAGCTCCGCTATATGGTGGCTATCTTGCTCACGCACCCTATTCCTGTGACGTAGTTCTGACTGAAGTTGTTCCACCTGAGCTTCCAGGTCTCCAATTGGGTCATTACTGCCACTACTGCTTCCTTCATGCCTGGAGGCCAGCTGATGTCGAGGCACACCCTGAGGTCCAGTCGATTTGCACTAGGTAGTTTTTGTGCGTGCCATATCTCCATAATAGGGGAAGATTTATTAGTATAGTTTTAAACATGATGCATGCATAACCTAATAATTATGGGATCAACCTTTCGTCGATCCCTTACTTCCCGATATATAGCACTCTGTTACCTGACTTTTAAAAGGTAAGTTACTACCAGAAAGTGGTAAGATGAGAAGAAAAGAATATTTTAAGGTAAGTATTTAAAAATTCTTTTGAAGTACTACGTAATGTCTGAAGAGACAGGCATCGCTCCGATACCAGCTGTCACAGAACCTCCCGAGGTAGTAGGCCCACCTACAGCTATCCTTGTCTTAAGGACCTCGGACAACCCTATAGATGCACGTAATCACTTGACAAGTTCGGTCATCTGTATCCTCATCATTTCGCCCAAGAGCGCTTCACCCATCACACAGACATTACATCACATCGGAGGATAGAATAAGCAGAAGCGGATTACAATAACTTAATTTACATTCATAAAATAGAGAGAGAGAGAGTATTATTACTGTACCAGGTGTTATGAGTGCATGAAATATTATTACATATCAGGGATGCAAAACACCCTCCCACACAAAAGTTTAGTGTTTTCAGACTGGGAGGCAAACATCCTCCAAAGTTCATCCGAGCTCACTATCAGTCCAACCCTAACGCCTGATCTGACTGACAGCCTGACTTTGAGTTCATTTTTCTCCAATCTTTGTACAACACCAATACTTAGTCACTTAATCAAAGTTGTACTCCTATCATAGCTCTACAAGATTGATGTATGGACCTAGGGCAAAATTCCCATGAATTAAGAAATACAAGGCTCCAAAGTTGGCTTAATCTCATATCAGGTGTTATGAGTGCATGAAATATTATTACATATCAGGGAGGCAAAACACCCTCCCGCACAAAAGTTAAGTGTTTTCAGACAGGGAGGCAAACATCCTCCGGCAGACACGATCACTGATTTGGCTCCTCCTTTAGTACCACCTTCGAGCAGAAACAACAAAACTCTGCTGTTTCATCACCTACAACAACATGGGTTCGAAAACCCTGAGTACGGTGTGTACTTTCGCAAGTCTTACCCGACAAAGGAAAAGACTCTCAAGGATATGCTGGCTTGAGGGATACATGGTAAGGTTGATCAAGAATCAAAGACTCTGTTTGTAGAAATGCTTACTAACAGTGGATCCATAAAAATCCAGTTTTATTATCAGATTAAGTCATTACCTGCATCTAGAGTTCTTTCTATCCTAGTTCAAACACTTGGCCTATACTAGCCGTCTTTTTATCATCCCTTCAGTTCACTGGATTGCTATGTGTAGGGTAGTGACCAAGTCTTCATGTTCGAGAAGTAACGGCGATCCGAATCGATTAATACCTAGCTGGGAATCTCCACCCACACGACATATGTAGCACTTAACCCTTGCATATGTCAACTCACCACCGGGTTTCTCAAGACCAGACCGGGTTCACGCCAACCGAGAGCACAGATACACCACCGTCCAGCCTCTTTCCATAGAGGGTACACGCTACTCTCGCCATCTCTCCACTCCCATTGCGTGTTGGCCTTTCTAGTATTGGTCTGCCCGAGGCAAAGCTTACCCATGACGAAGCATGTGGCCAGTTAAAGGGTCCTTAATCAGCAAGCCTACATCGGCACGGTCCTTAATCGACTCAGACGGAGGCACTACACCGAGACTTCCTTCTCGTGCAAGCCACCTGCCCGGTCTCGTCTTTATCATTTAACCCAAAGTTTGGTACCTGTTAGAGGTACATCTTTTCCGATGTTGAACCCATCGTGGCCATGAGGGATCCACCATCAAGTCTTTTCTTTGAAAACTTCCCTTCCCATATGAAGCATCATCTTTGTATAAAACAAATCAATTTGTTTTCTAAGGCAAGACTAAGCATCAGAAACTTTTAAGTAAAACAGGTATCAAGGAATGGTAAACAGTTCCAAGGAAGGAAATGCAGCAATTGTTTATCACGCAACTCCTATCACCTAATGCATCATTTCAAGTGATAAAGAGTTTGAAATAACAAGGAAGGGTAAATGCACCAGGGCTTGCCTTATGTTGTAGCAGGCTTAGGATCTGTTCCACAGATATCAAAGTAGAAGTTGTTCTCGACATGTGGAATTTCAGCTTGCGTTGCAACTTCTTCTTCAACTACTACTTCTTCTTCGTTTTCTATACATAACAATACATATACATGAATGCTCATGTGTTGCTATGAATATGCAGTTATGGTAGGAACACATTAAGTTGTATCTTGAATATAACTTTCCTTCACGGTGCCCACTAGCTACTAGAGTTTCCTAGTTTAGCACTGTATTAGGGTTAGGTATTTGAACTCTAGAAGGCTACTTTCTTGGTTTGGGATCAAACACTGTCCAAAGCATGCCAAACTTTATCCAAGGGTTTTAAGTATCATATTAAGCTCGCCCAAAAAGTTTTACTATTTTTGGAGCTACCAATTTAATTCTAAAATTCTAAAGGACTAGATTTAGGCATCTTTAAATGCTAAGTATTCCTGTTGGGATTAAAAATCTTGAAACTATTTTTATTAAATACTAGAGGAATTTAGGAGTCTAGTAAAATTGGTCCCATGATTTTATCATTTTTCTAGAATTTCTTGTAAATTTCCTAATCCTGACAGAAAAAGAAAAAGGAAAAGAATGAACAGTTTTGGGCTCAAATTAGTCCAAACCAGCCCACAAACGGGGAAACGCGCGCGCGCCCGCGCTGGCGATCTTGCACAGAGGACCCCGGCTGTTCGAATAACTGGTAAAGAACCCTTGGCACTATTTTACTGTCTCTCTGACGTTTGCACTAAGGCCCCTAGACTTCTATTTCTTCACAACACTCGTCCACGACGGTGAACGGCGGCGAGCGTGCCCTCCGACGAACTTGTACAGGCCGGGATACGCAACTACCGGTGCCCTAACTTGGCTAACACCGAATTCAGACTTTGGCGATCTACTGGGACACACTAATTCAACCCGAACACCACTCAAGGGCTCGGTTCACACATACCCGTGGAGTTGGAGACATTCTTAACGCGTTCCTAATGTTCTAGTGCAGTATAGCTTAATCGGCCAGGCCGACAAGCATCACAAGCATGCGGGAGTACTGAAACACGGACAACACGGACGAGAGCGGACCTAAAAATGGCTGGCCACGACGCGAGGTCACACGGCGGCGTGGAAAACCAATTTGGGGGAAATTGCGAATTGAGGAGCTACGGTGGACGATTGGAGGCGAGGAGCGATGCACTGGGCGCGTAACAAGCTAACGGAGCACGCTAAACGCTCATTTTATAGAGAGCGATCGGGAGTACGACGAATTTGGGTGAAGAAGAGCTGGTGGTAAGAAAGGGGAGGAGTCACCGGAGGCCACTCAACGTGGCATTCACTGGGCTAAGTCCCCAGCGACAGAGGGGCTATCTTCAGTGACCTACTGCGACGTGGTAACAAGGCCAGTAGCGTGGCATGCCCGCGTTAACGGCGATCACCAGCGCGACAGCCACGCGGCCACATTGTGGCGCAAGCGGGTACGGCGACAGGGCGGCCACAGTGCCCCGACTTCATCCCTGGCGCGAGGTCTTTTTACCCTGAGTCGTTATCTGCGTGCCCTTGGGCATGAATTGCATCGCCGACGCGAATCCAGGCGCGGGGTCACTGGCAGCGAGGTGCAGTGTACCTGTTGATCTTCTTTAGACTACTATACAATTACGGTCTTCATTAGAGCGCCTGACAGAGCATTTTCAGAGGTGTTTTTCACCAATTCTTATGTGGCAACTGTCTAATCAGTCTGCAACAAAATTAATCTCCTACAAACCAGCTTTGATTTCATTATAAAGACCTTGATCGAATTATCCTTGAATCACATAGAATTCAGCCTCCAAAGTTCATCCGAGCTCACTGTCAGTCCAACCCTAACACCTGATCCAACTGACAGCCTGACTTTGAGTTCATTTTTCTCCAATCTTTGTACAGCACCAATACTTAGTCACTTAATCAAAGTTGTACTCCTATCATAGCTCTACAAGATTGATGTATGGACCTAGGGAAAAATCCTCATGAATTAAGAAATACAAGGCTCCAAAGATGGCTTAATCTCACTGAAATTCAGAGTTAGCCACATAAGTGTGCTTGAGACTTTTTGCAATTAAGTCCAAATTACTCCACACTACTTGAAAATCCTCCAATGTAAAAGTTGCTTAGTTTTTTATGTTCTACCACTTTGATATTTACATTTTGGTCCAAAAGTGTATAGAATTTGAATTCACCCCCTGGGGTACAAATTAGGGTTTTCTAGGGTTTCTTTTAGGGTTTTGGGCACTCTAGGGTTTTTGTGCCACTCAAATCAATCAATCTTGATCTCTGATGAATATTTCCAATGACTTTTGAGATATTACTCATCTTGGCTTACTATTACCCACATGCCCTAATCCCAGGGTTAAGTACCCTAAGGTTAAGAATACTTCAAGCCATCATACACACATGTTTTGAAATTTTACCTAGTGGATGCATTCTAGGTGCAACTAACAACATGAAATGTCAATGCATATGATGTCATGCTCAAGTTTTAGTGCCCGTAACACCAGGGGTGTTACGATATGAATCTTGGAGTGAACACAAGAACAAAATAGCCAAATGATCATTATCCATAGAGCTACCCACATTTTGTTAATCAAGCACCGCTATGTTGAACACATCAATATATTTTTAAAATGAGATAGAATCCATACCATATAGGATCTGGTCTCTAATAGCATCATATGAATCTTGGAGTGAACACAAGAACAAAATAGCCAAATGATCATTATCCATAGAGCTACCCACATTTTGATAATAAAGCACCGCTATGTTGAACTCATTAATATATTGCTTGATAGTAAGTGCCTTCTTGCATACACATCCTAAACAAGCGCATCATGAGGTAGAAATGATTTGAGAGTGACTTGTCCAAATAGAGAGTTTCCAATTTCTTCCAAAGAGCTAAACCAATATTCTCCTCACAAACTTGTCTCAACACATTATTTGCAAGAGCCAAACGAAGCACTGCCAATGCCCTCTAATCAATATCCTCCATCTATTCTCTAGATGTGGAAGCAAAATTAGGATCACCATCCTCCAAAGCACCATCCACGCCCTTGTCAGCTAACACAGATTGTATTTTAACTTGCCACAACCAAAAGTCACCACTTCCATCAAACTTGATTACTTCCAAATGTGACATTTTGAGACAATAACCAAGTGCCTTTGATATAACACGACTCTGATACCACTTGTGAGGGTCGGGGCGCAACGGAAGCGAGCCCAAAAACAACAAGCTAAGCTGTCATAAGCATTTCACCAAACACCTTGTGTGCATGAACCAAAAGAAGCACCTAAGCCTCAAATCAAGCAACCATGTGATATCTAGCAATACAACAACATTATATGCGCAGAAATAAGCTTACCACAAACTTCAGCCCCATCAACAGATCACCAACATACCAAAGAACACATATATGCCCTCCTCATGTCTACATGACCATACACTAAGAAACTTGTGGGATGGCTCCAATAGCAAGCAAGATGATGACCAATCAACACATAACATGTAAAATACCCAAGCAAGTGAATACATAGGATTTACGTGGGAAACTCCTTGCAAAGAGAAAACCGACGGGCGGCGGCGAGCAAGAACTCCACTATGAAGATGAAGAATACAAGAGGTGGGAGCCAACAAGTGAGGGGAGGTTCTAGATCCCCAAATCGTTGTCTCATGTTTGTGGATTTAGTGGCTCTCAATCTCCCCTCTTCTCTCTCTAACCTAGCTTGCTTTCTCTGGTTTTAGCAAATGTGTTAGGCTCCTTCCCACGCAAGACAGAGCAGCCAAAGGCTACTATTTGGGGTCGGTTTAGCATTTTGTAGATGACGCCCAGATGACCCCAGGGGTGGCTGTTTGCAGATGACCCCCAGGGTCAATGGGAGCTACCGACCACACTTTAGCTACATGACAAGTCATTATTTACTATCTTACTTTGGCAAATCAACAACAAAGCCTCTAATTCCTTTTTGAAGATCTATTAAGTTTAATGATAACATGGTATTTGTCAAGGTAAAATAAGTTCTGCAATACTCGATGGAAAACTACGCCAAAATCTATTTGTTAATGCTTGTTTAATGTCCATATGTCCACCTTGATCCATGTATGTTGGTAGATTGGCGTGATATATGATCATCCAAACAAAACTTACTGAAGATCTTGTCACAAAAATACGGAAAACCCAATTGCCTCCAATGTACTCTCTCTGCCCCCAATTTAGTATTCGCTTTAGTTTCAGAGGCATCATGAAACATCATAGGTAACTAAAATGTCAATCATACTAGATATCATGCATCCCACAGTGAAATAATAGCATACCCCCAAATCAAATGAGTTTGTTCTTTTTGCGTCATACTAGAGCATTGTTCAGAATTTGACGGTGGGTAGAGTATTGGTCATCATACTTCTTCATTAGCCAAAGTAGAATAGTTCACATTTATGAAAGTTATTTTTAGATCTAATAATTGTTCAAAAGTCCAAAGAAACAACTTCACATTTTTTGCCTGTTAAATATCATGATCCATAAAAGAAATCTTGACATCCTGCATATTGCAAAATCGATGCTATTTTCCACTTAGCTTAGGTTTGGAATGGCTTGTTGTATTTGTTCTTCCTCCTTAGCTCTAGATAAGATGACAGCTTACTTATCCACGAAATCGTTGAACAACATGAGTGATAAAGGATCTTCTTGTTGTTTTAACTCATTTTCTCGTTATAACTAAGTCCACATTTTCACAAAAGCCCTGATCCAACCACACCACCTTGGGTTAGAACCCTTCACTCTCAGCTCGTGTTGATTTAGGAAATTCCAGTTCACCTACAGTGGATACTTGGTAAAAATGTTCCTAGATTACACAATTTTCTAAACACCAGAAGATGGAAAAAAACACAACTGTTTACAAGAGCAACCAGTGTACTCCGTACTGGTTTCAAACCCAGTGTCAAATCAGCAATTTCCAGTGGCCAGGAGCAAAGAAATATCTGTTTTGCCAACAATTTAGAGAGGGAGAGGGGGAGTCAGGAACTCATCAATCGTTTTAATTAGTAAAGTATACTCCGTATATATAAGGTACTCACATATGGTGCCAGGTTGCTCACCAGCTGATCTTGGCTAGGATCTTGTCGAAGTGGAAGAGGTGCTTGCGCACGCGATAGACGTGCAGCGTGTACATGGCTGCAGCGCAGGTCACCAGGAAGAAGGACAACACGACCAGCTCGCTGAAATCCTGCTCAAAATCAATGCGTCCGTCCGTCACCTAGCTAGCTTCTTCCCTTCTTTTATATATACGAAGCATGTCAAGTAAGTATAGTCACCCTGGGGTCGGAGATGATGATGCCCATGATATAGGTGAGCAGATCGAACACGGACTGCAGCGAATTCTGCACCCCGCCCACGACGCACCGCTCGTGGTCGGGCACGCCGTCCTGCATCAGCTGCATCACGGCGAGGTCGAACATCCAGAGCCCTAGGCGCGACGCGGCAACGCCGGCCATCAGCATCCACGCCGACGCCACGTCGCTCGCCGCCCAGATGGAAGCCACGCACACCAGCAGGCAGCACCACTGGCCGCAGACGCCGCCGCGCCATACAGTTCAAGCGAGTAAGAAGACTCTCACTCAGCAGCAACTAAATTCACTGGAAGCTGACGATGCGCTACACTACAGCTTACTTGCATCCAAATGGACCATAGTCCTGTCCGTAGTGTGGAGACCCATGAGTGCACCACAGGGTACACCAGCGTTGCGCCGATGCCAACGATGGCGCTGAAGCCCCTTGCCAAACTGATGACGTACGCAGGTATGCCTTCCCAGTCCAGGGTCGCCGTCATCAGCGTGCCGAAGCTGCAAAGCCAACCCATACAGCATTCGATTGCTCTTTGCGTTGATCAGACGTACAGGACAGGATTTAAGCAGCGTTCGTTGTTGCAACTAGCTTAGCTTTACTTTACCTCAGGACGCTAAAGTAGAGGAAGGCGAGAGCGACGCCTGGGAGCGCCACGTCCTGCCTCAGGTACACCACCCATGACTCCCAGCATGGTATGATGGATAGCTGCTCCGTCATCCTAACCCTCCAACCCAGCTCCTTATCGGCCGGCACCACGTTCTCCGACGACGACGACGATGGCAGCACCATGGCCTCACTTGCATTTGCACCAGCTGTTCTCAGCCTGCTGCTCTCAGCGAGCGCAGGCACGCCATTGTACACAGAAACGAAGAGCCAGTACTCCAGCCCCACCGAGGCGACGTTCCACAACGCCAGAGCTGCCGCGGAGGCCTGCGCCGACACGAAGCTGATGACGAGGCCGGAGAAGACAGGGGCCAGCAGCTTGCAGCTCAGGTCGATACGCCGGACCACCGAGTTGATCCCCGTCAGCACTGCAGGTGGGTGCCTGCTGGAGATGACCACCACCCTGCGGCAATGCGACTCGATCAACTTGTAGGTAACTAGTGCTCGATCAGGGGGTCATCAGGATTCAGGACAGATACGAAATTAGGAAGCTAGTTAGATATAACCGTACCATTCCCTCTCGATCAGTATGGTTCCGGCAAGCGTTGAGAGCGCTGCTAGCGCACCTGCCACGTTGGTCATGATGACCAGCGCCAAGAAAACAGGGAAGCTTGTGGCTTTCAGGTCATCGTACACAAGCAGGGCGGTTACCGAGGCTCCGGCGACGATGAAGGACAGGCTTTGGACTAGAAGCCATTGGCCAAGAACCTGCAACTTTTTCTTTGGTTAATTGCTTGATAGGAGGGATATACAAGTGTCATAGGAAGTGACTCAATATCATTGTGTGACGCAAAATGTCAATGCAAATAAATCTGAGTGTTCTATTGTTTAGGACCATGAGTTGTAATTAGATAGAGCGCTGCACCACGTATGTCTTAGTAGTCACAAAATGGGAGAAGATATAAAGGTATTAAATATTGAGGTATGATAGCTGCCACAGTAAGCCATAACAGGTCCTTCACCATTGTCGGTTATAAGATAGACTAAAATCTAGTTTAAATTCGTACCGTATTTATCTAAAACTCTATAAAATGTGTACATCACTATATATTACATGTTGTTTCTTATCCAACAGATCAACACACAATGCATGTAGACCTGAGTTTGGACAATCGACAATTCTTTCAAGCTCCTCTATACTTTTATACGGTATCAGAGCCATAAAGAGCTCATCGTTCTCTACCTCTATGAATCCACTCCTCGGCCTACTCGTCTTCGAGAAGCTGACGAAGTTGAACTATAAGCTTCAGCATCTACAAGTTAAGGTTGTTATCTGTGGCACAAAGCTACCTGGCTTCTACATCGGTGACACTAAGGCACTGCCAGCCATAATCTCTCAAAAGGGTGAGGACAAAAAAAGAGATCGAGGTGATCAATATGAAGTATAAAGATTGGGAAGCCAGAACTGTTGCTGAAGCCTAGACAGATATCTAAGGCGCCTTTGCCTATCAATCGAGAGAAAGAACCATCAATGTACGATCGACCCTAGTAAATACCAAAAAGATAAATCTATCCATTTCTGAATACTTCAAGAAGATGAAATCCCTAAGATGACAGGAGTTGGTCGACCTCTAAAAGATAAAGAATTGGTGGCATACATTCCCATAGGTCTCGATGAAGACTACCTCACCTTAGTCTTTGTTATATGCACTAAGAAGGAGCTAATCATAGTTATTGGACAGTTTCTGAATTTCGAGACCCAAGCTAGCCCCATCTCTAATAGTATATCTATCAATGCCATGAGCCCAGGACGTGGTGCTACTCGAGGACAAGGTGTGATCCATAGACGCATAAGTGGACAAGGCGGTTTTAGGCACGAAAATAGAAGGGGCCGTGACCATAGCAGCCCTAATTTGAATCATGATATGTTATAGGAGCAACTCATCTACCAAGGTTGCTTTAAGGGAGTGTTTGGCATGGCTCTATTACAAAACTCTAAGAGGGAATTGGCTAGAGTCAGCCAAACACCCCAAGTCTAGAGTTGCAAACTCTATGGAGTATCGAGAGTTACAATACAACCTTTTGGATTATTTCTTTTGCTGCTTTGAAATCCTTAAAAAGAACATAGACATGGAGTTTAAAGGTATTTACCCGACACTACCACTGGTTATAAGAAAGCAACCTAGACTATGAAGCAGAGCTACTCCACCTTGAAGTTTTAAAGTAGAGCTGCTCTAGGGTGGAGCAAAACCATGTCAAACACCCCTAAGAAAAACCATACAACTGCTCAGTGTTATTACATTTGATGAACATTTTCCCCAAATAAAAAATGAGCTGCCTCTATCACATGTTCTTATAAGACTAATCCAAGATAGTACATAGATTCTGGAGCCACAAATCACATCACTAGAGACCTAGAGAAGCTCGTTATCAGAAACAAATATCAAGAAGGATATCAAATTCACACTGCCAGTGGATCAGGTATGAATATCAGTTGTACTAGCCATGCTTCATTAACTACTCCTAGTAGTTTCATAATACAAGATGTTCTATAAATTTCCAGATTCAAGAAAAAACTTGTCTCTATTCATCAACTTACATTTGATAATTTGATCTTTATTTACTATAACCCACTTTCTTTCTCATTAAGGATTAGAAAAATGAAACAATTTTGCTTCGAGAAAGATGCATAGGAGGAATATATCTGCTTCTAGTATTAATAATAAAGGAAGTTTAGCCATCCATCTTTTAGTATCGCCGAGCAAGTTGTTAGCAACAATAATTTGTTATGGTCACAAGAGTTTGTGAGTAAGTTTGCAATACAATGCCAAGAATCTATGAGTTATGAGTTGATGTATCCTAAGTTTACTAGTGTGTGAGAATTTCTGTTGCATCATGTGCCTACTAATGTCTAGGGGGCCAGCACTAGAATTAGTAGGTCAAAAATATTATGTAAGCTTTGTTAATGATTATAGAAAATTTACCTGAGTGCATCTCATAAAATTTATGTTAGAAATTTTTCATAAATTTAAAGAGTTTTGAACTATTGTAGAGTGACATTTTAATTGTAAGGTTCTTGCCATAAAATTAATCAAACCAAGGAGGGGAATAACAATAGCTTAACTCATTCTTTTCTAGCATCTCCTATTATGTCTCATGCCCTCATGCACAGAAAAACAATATCATCATCATATAGATGCAGTTGGTTGGCCCTTCTCTCCCATATATCTATGTCTATTAAGTATTAGGATGAAGACTTTCTTGTTGTTGCATACTTGATTAATTGGCTTTCTAGCAAAGTAATCCAAAATTTTACTCCCTTGGAGTGTATGCATAGTCAACCACTAAATTACTCCTCACTGTGCACCTTTGGGTGTGCTTTCTAGTTCAATCTTCACCCATACAATGCTCAAAAACTTCAATTTATATCAAAATAGTGTGTTTTCTTAGGATTTATCAATCTTCATAATTGCTACAAGTCTCTTAATATTCCTACTGGGTATGTTTATATACCTCATGAATTTCTATTTTATGAAGAGATTTTTGCTTTTCTCAAATCATGTCATAATGTAGGCATTTGCCTTCACTCAGAAATTTAAATCCTTCATCCTACTTCGATAAATTCATGCATAGGCTATAGAGAACATTCTCGAGTAGGTTGATATAATAACTATTCACCTAAAATACTAATCCTATTTCTAAACATGTCAATCAAGAAGAACCAAAGAACTATAGGTGCAAAGCGAAGCTACAAGACTCTAGGAAGGAGCAATTGTCCAAAGTGAAAATTACTTTGATTCTAAGGAGGATTTGGTACCAAATTCGATGTTGAGAGCAACAAAATCGATGCACTGAACCAACTCTGTTTCCTATGCCAGGTAACGATGCTAAAAAACTCTCACTTGCAATCCACCTCTATAACATCTCCAGACTCACACTAGGCTTGATTGAAGTGCATGTGTGACCTACCTTTGTTGTATGTAAGCTGGCGGGGGATGGACCTTCTATGGCTCGATCTATTGTGGATTCTAGTGTGGCTGTTGCAAATCTAGACATACCACAGACTACAGAATCCCTATAGTAGAAAACAACATATCTTTCATGGCTTTAGGTTCTATGGGATATAGTGTGGAGATCAGAGTTGATGATGCTCAGTGTCCTATCGTAAGGGCTCAATATGGTATTATGCAACCTTGGATCTACAAAGAGGGCACCATACAATACGATTCTAAAGTTGTTTTTAACTACAATTGGTGAACCTAATTCAATTGAAGCATTAACATATAAATTCAATTGATGAAGCATTAGCAAATAAATATTGGGAAGCTACAATGGCTTTAGAATTTGATGGTCTTGTTAAAAATAATACATGGTGTTTAATCCCTCCTATGAAAGGTTGTCATGTTGTAGGATGCAAGTGCGTTTATAAAACTAAACTGGTGGCAAAAGGTTTTAAACATAGATATGGCACTGATTATGATGACACGTTCAACTCGGTTGTTAAAATGACTACTGTTCATTTTGTCCTATGTGTTGTTGTGTCTAGAGGTTGGATCTTGCGTCAACTTGATGTATCAAATACATTCTTTCATGGGCATCTCGAAGAAGAGGTATAGATGGAGTAGCCTTTTGCCTACGAAGATGTCAAAACCTGAGTATGTTTGGAAACATGGTAAAGGAGTATATTGATTGAAATGCTCCTCGTAGTCCTGTACCATGGAGGTGAAAGGGAGCCAGGTCAATTGGAAGAGGCGGTTAGTACGGATGGACGATCCAAAGTGTAGGTTGCAAAGCTTATTGAAGTGCTCCTAGGAAGGCATGTTCTCATCCTATAAAATTCCTCACAATGAGATGAGCTAGTTTAGGTCATCTATGAGCCATTATAATAAGTGCAATCGAGCTTGATGAACCAAGGAATGCCAAACTTGATGGACACGCCAAGGGCTGGTGCTAGTGGCGGTGCTGGAGCGGAGAACTATGGGAACACCAGAGCTAGTGGCATCGAGAAGTTGGGCAGCAATGACAATGATGGTGAGGCAGCTAGTGGTGAGGTGGCGAGCAGTGGGATGGTCTGTGGCACGATCTATGGAGCAGTGGTGGTTGAGGGTATAGCGCTGGTGGCTGAGTAAGTCAGAAGTGACATCATGTCCTTCCTTCCACGACATCTCATAGGGAAAGCCTCTGGGCATGGCACCCACTGAGGAACCTGTTGTGTTACCTTTGAGAGGGCCTTTATTATGGCATTGAGGGCAGGTGGTGGCACTCCCTATGGCGGTGGTGACACGACCTATGCTATCTCGGTGGAGATGAAGTCTTGGCGTCAATCGCAACAATAGCATCAGAACTTGACATCGTCGATACCAGATTGATAAGCTCTCTGGAATTCTACAGTGGTTGCGTAAGTTATATGGGTAGTAGATATGTGGTCAGCATGTGTACCCCTAGTGGCACATAGGAGACGTGATCTCGTGTAATGAGTATGCAAGCACAAAACAAGCGTGGAAGATGGCCTTTGAGGCCAAGCAAGACATTGTACTGATTGAGTTGCCACCTAAGCAATAGACGAGTGCTAATTGATTTGCACTTATGTGTGTGGGCCACGTCAACAAACAGTTATGAACTTAAAGATATATCGCTTAAAAGGGGAAGATATTCTATGCAATCAGTCATACCGGTGCGACTGTGTAGTTAAGCGATCTGGTGCATCCAATTAAAATCCAATAGTGAATGTAATTGTTTATTTAACTTCTTCCACATGAAACCTAATAACTATTTTATATTTAACCCCCGCCAACTAAAAAACAGTCACCATTGGATTTTCACTATATACGTTAGATCACTTGATTACATAATTGCACATGATATATTTCCCTTAAAAGGTTTATAAATTCAATTTTTTTTTGCTTTCGGTGTTTACAGACCTAAGTAAAATACGGGCAAAAATAATAGACCAATGATACATTTAATAACTCATAATTTTGAAAGCAAACAGTAGTAGTTTGGTCAAGATGGCGGATGATTGCTGACCTGAAGGTACGTGAGGTTATCGACCAGTGTCCCAACTGTGGGACCAAACACCGCGACGGAGGACGACTCGACGACGCCGTAAATCGCAGTGAAGAGCAGCGAGCCTGGCCAGATGCGGATCATGTACAGCCCAACTGAGAACTCCCACATCCTTAAATTGCCACCGGAAAATCACAAGATAATCTCACTATAAGTTGATTACCGACAAATAAAAAAACTATAAGTTGATTATTAGTACCATTTATTATATATAAATTTATTCTGTGGTAACCTGGAGATTGCAAATATTGCTTAATTAGATTCTCCTAGTTTGGAAGCTCTATTTTTCCAAGCGTTACTTATTTTCCTAAGGTAAAATGAACTAATTTTCTTTGGTAAAATAAAAATTCCTTAGGATAATGTGGTTTCCAAATTAGCCTTAAAGTTAAAGTTGAAATGCTGAAATAGGGATGGAGAAACAAAAAAGAAAGAAAAGGAAATATGGTTTGATCTGAAAACTCGAGGAGGAATGAAAGGCACGTAACTGATTACGGAGTGAACGCACCTGGCGCCCCATCTGGCGAGGGCGTGGCCGGCGTAGAGGCGGCGGAGCGGGGACGACGCGTCCGGCGACGGCGAGCCCGTGGTGCTCGCGCTTCGGCTTCCGAGAAGAGGCACGACGAGCTGCCCGCCCTCGATTGCCGCATCTTGTTCGTCCATGTCTGGAGCCGCGGCCATCGGCGGTCCTCGGTCGCCCGTACCGGCCTGATCCCGAATCCCCCGGCTCGATCTCACCTGAGTACCGCGACGACTAGCGGTGGCTTGATCTCTTCACGCATGCAGTCGTCGGTCGTATTTATTATCTGATAAAAAGTGAATAAGTTTGTTTATGATCCTTGCGCAGCCGAGGCGGCATGGAACATGGAGGAGAGGAGCGGCCGTATAGTTCAAACAACAGGGAAGATACAAAAAAGCTGCTAAGCTAGCATCACCCATCGTGGAAATTGGTGGCGAGTTTGCCCGGGAACAGCCAAAAACCAGTGGCGGTGGCAGGTGGCGTGTGGCGGCAGTGGGATTTGCAGATCAGGAATCAACCTGCTTCAACACGCGATGCGAAGCATGCCGCGGTAGGTACATAGGATGATGGGAGCACCATCAGCTTCTGTCCGAATGATCAACTTGACCACTAAGGGCATGTACAGCCTACTCCGGTTTGGTTTTCCAACTATAAAAGACTGCATGATATAAGTAAGGCGAAGCAACTAGAGAATATGACCATCAGATTAGTATATTAAAAATTGGTTTATTTTGCTTCTAAGTGTGTGGATAACTATATGTACCTAGGAGCAGTTTAGTCAAGAAAAATAACCATTTATAAATAAGTGGCGAAATCTAAACCATTTAATACACATTAGGATCTAATACACGGCGGGATTGAGTGAATCCATGTCATGTCACATAAACCATATGTGTTTTCGTTACGGCTAGGATTTAATACGTGGCTTATTTTTCACTATTCGCTTATACCACATACCACATGGATATAAATGTATTAGTTGTGAATTGTTCGCTTCCACACTAGTATAGTGAAGTCCATGTTTTTTTAAAATGCAGTCCATGTACGCTTACATACTAGTACAGTGAAGTTCATATTTTTTTCGCAAAATGTAGTCTATGTTCGCTTACACTCTAGTATAGTAAAGTCCATGTTTTTTTGCAAAATGCAGTCCACGTTCAACAAAATGTAGTTCAGTTCAACAAAATGTAGTTCAATGCAGAAGCATGGACAGCTGATCTAGTTTTAGCTGTAACGTATTTCAGTTTAAAGCAGTTTAAAGCATGAACAAAATGCAGTTTAAAGCAGCATCCTCTTCTGCATTTGGAGCTTCAGCTTTTGTGCCTTCTTTGAACTAGCACCATCAACACCACTTCCTTGTCCTGCATGCAAGTGTTTTTGTTCAAGTTATAACGAGTAATAGAAGATGAATTTTTCATGCTCTAGTCAAAATTCATGCAAGCAAAATAGAAGAACTGCATGCAAGCAAAATAGAAAATAAAGGGGACCCTAACACAACTTTTTTACTATTTTTTCTCCTAGAATAGCAACCCCTGTATCTAATGATACTCAGTCCCATAGAACAACATGAAGGAGGATACTTAGTTCTTAGTATATTAACAGATATACTACACATAAAGTATGCATGCGTCATTTTAGAAGAACAAATACCTAGGATGATCGAAATATTTTAAGTCAGCTTGTTGGAGATGCTCTTAGCTTCTACAGATTTACTAGCTTAGTTTCAAAAACTAAATTAAGTCATGAGGCAGATATGCTCAAGTACTTTGATTCAACATGCCATAGCATAAAGAACGAGACAGATAAGCTCAATTACTTTGATTTCAACATGCCCTGGCATAGAATGAGAGAAGAGGGGAAGGAAGAGAGCATACCAGCTAAGCCATCTCATTTCTCAACCAAATCAGTGTAGACTCAGCATCATCGCAGGCACTCAAGAAAATTTGCCTATTGTCAAGGTCCTTGAAGGCATTGTAGGCTTTTGCTTTTTCCTCCTTTGTAACTTCCATTGTACCAAGAATGGATATGCACTTCTTGATTGAGAAGTCTGCAGCTTGACTCACTTCCTTTTCCTCCCTCTCTTTTGCTAGTTGTGTGGCTTCTTCCTCAGCTTGCTTCATTCTCATGTCAATGTATCTTCCCATTATTCCTTCTAGGTTATCGCCCTTTTTATGCCTCTTTGTCCTCGTTTCCTCGTTGTTCCCTCTTGCAGCAGTAGTCCTTCTTTGTGGCATCGGATTATGCCTTTCACCTGTTGCATCTCCTGCCATAACTACATGGACATCATCTTCTTCATGTGTCGGCAAGATTTCTTCCAATTCATCTTGTTCATGTTCTATGTTGAGAAATTCATCTCCATTTCCTACTTGACTAAGATCTGGAAGTTGGGTGGAGGTGTAGTTGTAGGTCCCTTCAGCTGTTTGTCGTGCACAATGAAGTTTTACTAAAAAAGTGTAGACAACATAACATATTGGAAATCATGCACATTGTAATGAGACTAACCATCATAAAGCTCCCCCAAGGCCTCATATAGAGGAAAAGACTTGTTGCGGAACTTTTTAGCCTTAGGATGAGAAGTCAGTATATTTTTCCATAAAGCTGGGTCAGCCGTAATCCTCCCTATCTTCTCATCAAAATGAGCTCCACTTTGATTCTTTGCATCCTTTAGCAACCTATAGTCCCTTTTCAGCTCTCTTTCCTTATCTTGTATTTGTGTCTTTGTGAAATAGACATATTGTTCCCTCTGATGAAATTCCTTAACAATTTTGTTCCATGCTTCTGTTGTCCATCCATTTTGACCCCTATAATCAACTGTTTTGTGCTCATGCAAGAGGTCCACAAGAGTCTTCTCTGGAGTTGAGTCCGAAGCGGCTCTTAATTTCTCTACACAAGACAAGGAAGAAACACCAGTTGCAGAATTCCAAGAGGCTTTTAATTTCTCTTGATTTGTCTACTTGCATACCTTTTGGAGAACCTCCATGCTTTCTTGGATCACCAGCTTTAGGAGAAGGCTTCTTTGTTGCACTTTTTGATAAGAGCATGTTGATTCTTGGAGGACCCCTTCCAAACATGGCTACACAGATAAGTTGCATAAGTTTGATAATAAAAAAATGATTCTCCAAATGTTAAAGGATAGAGTGAAATGGTCATGTAAAAGTTGAACAACATTAGACGACATCATCTCTGAGAACAATAGCACCTGGACTGCATGTACATGTTCTTTGAGAAAAAACATGAACTTAAATTATGCAACTTATGGTTCCTAATACAGGGAATAAAATTAAAATAACAACAATGAGTGGGGAACATGTTTTTTCATTAGAAAGCAACATTAAACAAAGACAGTTTCTACGAATGATAATCAATCCACATTTCTTATGCCACTAATTTCTACGAATGATAATAATTCAACATTCAACACATGTGCCACTAATTTCTATGTTGTTGGTAATCATTCCACATTTCTTGTGCTATTGCATCTCTAAGATTATTGCCTTGGACATTTCCTTGACGGCCTTGATCGCCATCCGGTAGATCAACAAAGTTTTGTGGTGAGATATTATCTGGTTGATTATCTAACCATTCCTCATCCCCATTGAGTGATCGAATAATATTGTGAAGTACAGCGGCTGCTACTGGTATCTTCACTTGATTCCTTATTTTATGAAATGTGGTAGCTTTGAGGATGGGAAAGCGCTTCTTCACAACTCCCAAAGTCCTTTCAACATGATTCCTCAGTATGGCATGGCGATGGTTAAATAATTCCTTGTAGTTATGAGGTCTACGGTGACCTTGCCTATACTCCTTTAGATGGTACCTAACTCCACGATAAGGTGCAAGGAATGACGTGGTGTTGGCATACCCACCATCAACCAAATAGAACTTATTTGGAGGTACATGGAATCCATTGTTCATTGTAGATCTCAGAACTCTAGCATCTGTAGCAAATCCATCCCACCCAGTAGATATGAAAGTGATATTTAGGTCAAAATCGCAAGCTACCATCACATTTTGGCTAAGAGTTCCCTTCCTGTTTCTAAAAGGAGCAGCTTTGTCAGGTGAAATTATAATGGGCACATGAGTGTCATCAATTGCACCGATGCAGTTCTGCAAAAAAAACTATATGTGAATTTCTAAAATCTAGAAGAAAATGGATAGATATTGGGCAAGAATAGAAGTGCCATCACCTTGAAGTAAGGATAGCACCTAGGATTCCTTTCAATTTTCGGATGCACTTGAATTGGAGAAGGAGGCTTCAAAAATCGTTTGGCGAGGGAAGGGACAACTAGCTTGTATTTTTTTATTTTCCTACTTACATGCATTAGAGGATTCTTAAATGTTTTGAATACTTGTATCTTTGTATGTAAGATTTTGTGAAAGTGTGGTCGTAACCACAAAGTGACCTCTAGGCTTTCCATTCATATGTAAATCTGATTGGTTTTTGGTCAAGAGTTGAATCATATCTTTCTTTCTCTTTTGATTGAGTTCTTGTGCTCATATTTGCCTTTCATGTTGGAGAAGTGTTTTATGGTTTATTGTGGCCTGAGTAACTGTTTTGAAATAATTGCCATCCCTAGTATGGACCGATTCATTTCGTGAACAAGTTTCCGACCTAATTGAACTTTTAACAAAACCCCAATTCAGGTTTGAGTTTCTGATCTGGTTCTTAAATCTTCATATTTTGGTGATCAAATTGATGAAACATCTTTGTCTTCTCAATTCTTCTCTGCCTATAAAGTTTGAGGGCAATCAGAATATTTTTGGTCGGGCACCACTATCGTGCCTATGAGTAACACTGATGCGCCTCGCCACTGCCGACCATCCAAGTGGCACTACCACTCTATTGTGGAAAGAAACTAACAGGTAGTCATATGAGTGACCAACACACATGGAGTTGATAAGTCCGCTGCTGCTACGACCGTCTTTCCTAAACACGTGCGACTCTGAATGCCTCTAAGTGCTAGATGCAATCAATCTAGTTGTTAACCTAGCTTGACCTGTCAGCCAGGGAGGTTGTGCTATGATCGGTGAATCGCTTTGAAAATACACAATAACAAATAAAACATCAAATTCTAGCCTGATCATGCAGGTCGACCCGTCCTGGTCGTGCTAATCTATAAATAAAGATGATTGTCCTCTTTTCTGAGCTAGCTAAAATCTATAAACATTATGCATTCAAAGCGACCATAAAGGAAATAAAACTACCCTAAAGAATGATTTAGATGGTCATCGGTCCTAAAACGATGCATGACATGCACACGACCAAACAAAAGAAATGGGCCAGAGAGCCGTTAGGACTACCCACACCATATGCCAAACCTAGGGCCACATAAATGATAAAATGTTCATAGGAACATCCTGGATCAGATCTATAGCATATATCATACTGATGACCCTAATAACATATGTAATTATGAGCAGATGTCCACACGCGCGAAAATAGATCAAGACATCTAAGGAAGTCCATCTAGAATAGAAGACGTGACTAAGACATGTAAGGCAAAGTGTGTGAATCATCTAGGCCCCTTTGTGATATTTTGGTAATTAATGACAACCCTATGTGGACTAACAATTCTTGGAGATATAATAATGCAGGTTGGACCAGAGGTAAATAGAGCTTTATCTAAAGTCTTGGAGACTTAAAGCATTGGTTGTGGATCAGTTGAAGGAAAAGGTATAACATAGGTTTTGTTTTTGCTGGTCACTAGGTGTTTAGAGAAGAAATTGACCGGATTAGTAGGCTAGATAGTCGTACTAACAAGAGGGGTCAATGATAGTTATCTGTGTAAAACTTAGTGCCTCATAGAGCATCTTGTAGTTGCATTTGCATGAGGACTAATAGCGCTTCCGATTCTGAGGGTTAAAATGTTTTCAAAAGCGTGGTTGAAAAGTCATGTGGTTCAGTGGTCATCAGACCGTCCGGGCGGGGTCGATAGACCATCCGCGACTCACCATGTGGACCAGTAGAAGTGGTTCTTCTCGGAGTATTTTGAGCTCTTGTACTACAGACCGTCCAGGCCTTAGGGCCAGACCGTCCGTGGTCCTAACTAGAGGGATTGCAAGTTTGCACAAGTCCATGTGTGGTTGTGTAGACCGTCCAGCTAGGGTCGGCGAACCATCCGCAGGAGCCAAAATGGTTTGGGTAGGGACTATGTGTTTTTGTTAAAGTGTACTATAGACTTTCCGCGGTTTCAACTCGGACAGTACTGGCTCCTAGGTGGCGGACCGTCTGGCCTTGGAGGGTGGACAGTTCGCAAGTGTAAGTTAACTTGGTCAGTGCTTGGGTGTGATAAGTTACTAGGTCTTGAACCATCCGGCTAGGGTTGGCGGACCATCTGGGTCTACCTTTTTCTAAAAGGTCTGACATGTTTCAATCAGGAAAACTAGCCGTTACATGTACGTTGGATCGTCTGGCCTAAGGGCACGGACCTTCCAGATGTGCGCAGAAAGTGGACATCTTGCACATAACAGTTGGTTTTGAGTGGAGGACTATAAATAGAAGTGGAGGACTATAAATAGTCGTTAGGGCCTACAATAAAAAAGTAAAGGCTAAATCATTCTAGGTTGGAGATTTGGTGTGGAAGTCAATCCTACCATTGAAGACTAAGGATCACAAATTTGACAAATGGTCTCCAAATTGGGAAGGGTCTTATAAGGTTGTACAGGTTATTTCTGGTAATGCATACATGTTAGAAATATTGCTTGGAGAGAAGATACATAAAGCATTGAATGGTCGTTTCCTAAAACAGTATAGGATGCCTAAAACGGTGATGTTGTAACATTAGGTTATATTTCTAGAAAATATGTAAGGAACAAGGTGGTTTTGGCTCGCCAAACTCCACCAAAAGGTAGAGAGCATGTATTGAGCAACAAATCTGGCACATAGACGATAGGGCAGTCCATGATCAGATTATTCAGGCTAGAGTCCTTATCTCTTGTGAGGTTATCCTAATATATCGCAAGATTTTGTTAGGAAGCCTAGGAACGGGTCCATACCTCCCTCCCTATATATACGAAAGGATACGACCGATTGAATCATCCAACAATCAAACCCAAGTATCAATTTATCTTATTTACCTTATGCATTAGGCTTATGAGTAGTTTTAGCCCTAGTTATAGTTTTCTAATCTCCAGTTTTCACCTCTCTTCAACTCTACATCGTCTAGGTGAGTTTTGGATGGCTTGCTGACACACCTGGTTTTAGAAGATAAACCGAATACGAACCATGTAAGTGCTAGAATCAGAAATTCACGTACACAGCGATTACATAATTGGACATCATCACACAGTGCTCAAATAATAGCAGAAATAAGTATAACTTTATTACATCATGATGCCCAAAACATCCACATAGTCATTAACTTAAACATAAATCAAAGTGCGGAATGAAACACAGTAAGATAAGGCCTCCATAGGCAGCCGACTGGAGGTTTGCCGCTAGTCTAGAATAGAATTCCTCGAAGTCCTAAAACTCCTGGAAATCCTCAGCATTTGCTTCATCTTCTTCTGAGCAATGGTTACAATAGGGACAACCTTGTGTTTGGTGTTTAAGCAAGGGTGAGTACACATCAACGTACTCAACAAATGTCCCGTTTGGCTGAAGTGGACTAGCTGTATGTGGGGTTAAGCACAAAGCAGATGCTTTTAGTTGGTTAGATATTTATCATTAATAGAAGCCAAGTTTTATCATAAAACCCAAGTTAATATTCCTAAAAGAGAGCACCTCCTCCAAGAGGAAAGTACCAAATATCATAATTATTGCCGTCATCATTAAACCATCAACATAAATGAATCCAAAGTATCACTAATCAAAGAGGATCCCAAGGCTGCTCTTAACCGTGAGCACAGCTGATATACCAGTTTTTGACACACTACAAAGGTTGCACACTTTACCCACGAGTCGTGATCCCTCTCCAGCCTGGGTTTGCAAGACCCGATCTTCACTACTGAGGTGAATGGCCAGGGATTCACTACGTAGCCTTTACAAAGATTCTCCTGGTGTGTAGCTGCCCGTTAGGTTTTGCCAGTCGTACAAACACATTACTCCACCCTAAGGTGAGAGACTAACAAAACCAAATCGAATGAACCTCGGCACCCACCCTTAGCAGAGCAAGCACTATGCCCCATCCCCCATTGATGGCACAACGGCGAATCAGACTACACCCCAAGTTCCTCCAATTAATCATCTAAGGGAGTCCCATTCCACCATAATGGTTGTCTTTTTGTCCCGGTTGGTCTCTCAACGAACAGGTCCTTACAGAGAGGTACTCGAGAAACCACCCGAGCCCCCTAAAAAGCCCCAAGTTCATAATCATAATCATAATGAATCATAGTATCATAAAGTAATTCTCATGATGTTCGTTGATTAGGGTGAAGCACTAGCAAGTAGCTGATTATAATAACCCAATCCAAAAAGGTAATCAAGGACATGATAAATAGAAAGATAGTTAATTCTTAGGTTAATCAGAGTATGTGGGATAATGAATTATAAAGTACATGGGACATAATAGGTCAGAGAACACTTGCTTGTGCCAAACTATTGCTGCTCAAGGGCTTCTTCTGCAACTTCCCCGGCCTCCGTGGACGGAACGTTATCTAAGCGAGTGTGAACATACATTCAACATTCTTGGAACAAAAATAAACAGTACACCATACAAGGGAAAAACATGTGCAATACAAAATAGTGAAAGGGAAATGGCCTCAACATTTCCTATAATCGATTTTTGTGTTTGACGTCCATCACAAACCATACGGACTAACTAGTTTTCCTAGTGAATGTTTTTTCTCAGGTGCATATAGTTCAACATATACTTACAAAGAAAATACTTGAGGGAATTCTACAAAGTTTGGAGCATACAAGATTTGGTGCAGCTAGTAGCGCACCGGACACTGTCCGGTGTGCACCGGACACTGTTCGTTGCCGAGGCTAGAGCAACTCGCGAACTGGCTGCTCTCGGTTTTCTCAGAGTCATTCCACTAAAATTCATCGGACTGTCTGGTGCACCACCAGACTGTCCGGTGAGCCAACAGAGCAATGATCAACTTCACCAACGGTCGACTACGGAATAGTCTGACCGTCAGAAGTCAGAAGACAGTCTACGATGTCAGATCGCACCGGACTGTTCGGTATGCCACCGGACTATCTGGTGCCGCAAGAAGACAGAAGACTTCAACGGTCAATAGCTCAAAACTCCAACGGTCGGCTGACGTGGCACACACCCATAGTGAACAGTGTTGTGTCCGGTGCACCACCAGATTGTCCGGTGTGCCCATCGATAACAATGGCTAGAATAGTGGTTGGGGCTATAAATACCCCCAACCACCACCATTCAAGCCATCCAAGCATTGCAACTTCCTCATTCAATACTAGAGCAAAAGAATACACTCCAAAGACACAATCAAAGCATCAAATCCTCTCCTAGCTCCAAAATCAAGTCAAGTGATCAAAAGTGCTTAGTGACTTGAGAGAGGGTCATTTGTATTTGTTTTGTTGCTCTTGTTGCTTGGTTGCTTTCTTCTTCTCAGTCTAATATTTCCAAGTGCTTTGTAAAGATAGCAAGAGACACCTAATTATGTGGTGATCCTTTTGGGGTCTTAGTGACCTGTGTGATTAATAAGAAACACTCAACCGGTCTAAGTGACCGATTGAGACAGGGAAAGGGTTGGAATAGACCCGGCCTTTGTGGCCTCCTCAATGGGGAGTAGGTTCCTTGGAACCGAACCCCAGGAAACAAATCATCGTGTTCACTTGTGTTGATCTTCACTCGATTTGTTTCTCCCCTCTCCTCTCTCTCTAAAGTTCTCTTACTCACATCATTTTGAGTTTGCTCCCAAAATTATCTGCTTTGTTTGAGCAACTCATAGCAAGAGAAACTATCTTCCGCACTCCAAATTATTTCTAACACTAACCCTAGTTATAGTGCTTGTTTAAAGTTGTCACACCCGGTTTTTAGAAGGTAAACCGAATGCGAACCATGTACGTGCCAGGATCAGTTATTCACGTACACAGCAGTTACATAACATGGACATCATCACACAGTGCTCAAATAGTATTA
Source organism: Zea luxurians (assembly GCA_029449295.1). Lineage (NCBI taxonomy): Eukaryota > Viridiplantae > Streptophyta > Magnoliopsida > Poales > Poaceae > Zea > Zea luxurians. The sequence goes on from JAOPSE010000008.1 coordinate 131,549,731, forward strand.
AAAGGGGAAATAATAGTCGATTACATCATACGTCTGAGACGTCCATATAGTTCTTACAATAAATCAAAGTGCGGAAAAGAAACGTAGATAACGCGGCCTTCACAGGCAGTCAACTGGGGGTTGCCGCTAACCCATGCCTAGAACTCGTCGTAGTCTTGAAACTCCTGGAAGTCTCCTTCCACAGCTTCATCTTCTCCTGAGCAGTGGTTGCAATGCTGACAACCTGGGGGGGGGGGGGGGTTTGGTGTGTAGAGCAAGGGTGAGTACACATCAACATACTCAGCAAGCATCCCGTTTGGCTGTAGTGGACTAGCTTTATGTGGGGATAAGTCAAGCAGTTGCTTTTAGTTGGTCAGGTTATTACTTACTAGTAGAAAGCCAGGTTTTAACATTAACCCAAGTTATTAGCCCAATGTATCCTTTCCAAATGGAAAGAATACCACTTACCAGCACCATAATCATAACCAGAACCATCAATCTCATTGCCACCTGTACCAAAATGTCTCTGATCAAGTATCACTAATCTCTGGAGCTCCCTTGGCCGCTCATAACCGCGAGCACGGCTGATATATCAGTTTCATAACACTCTGCAGAGGTTGCGCACTTTACCCACAAGCCGTGATTCCCTCTTGCCTCGGGCCGATCAAACCCTTAAACACTACCAAGGTGAATAGGCAGGGTCTCACTACATAGCCTTTACAAAGATTCCCCGAGGCTGTAGCCACCCGTTAGGTTTCCTAAATGTACCGCACTCCTCCCCAAGGGACAAATCAACCTTGGCAGAGCGAGCCGCATACACCGAGCCCCATTGACGGCACAACGGCTAAGCGAACTACACCCCGGTTCCTCTAATTATTCAGCTAAGGGCGTCCCATTCCACCCTCATGGTTGCACTGTTTTCCCGGGCGGTCATCCATTGAACAGGTCCTTACGGAGAGGCACTCGAGAAACCGCTCGAGTCCCCTTAAAGGTCACAAATATAATCATAAATAAGAAGGGAAAACAGCGTATCATAGATAATCACATCATGTTCATTGATTAGAGTTGAGCAATAGCATCAAACTAAGCAGTAATAATCCGACCCAAATAGGTAAACAAGGACACGGATAACAAAAACTAGTCAATCCTTAGGTATAAATGTGTAATGCGGGAGGTGAATTAAAGAATGAATAGGACAGAAATAGGTCAAAGGACACTTGCCTCCACCAACCGACTGCTGCTCAGGGGCTTCTCCTGCGAATTCCTCGGGCTCTTCGACCGGATCGTTCTCTATGCGAGCGCAAACATACATACATCCACATATTTAATACAAAAGAACAGTACACCATACAAGGGAACAAGTAAAGCGAATATGCATCAAGTATGACATTCGATATCGCATTTGTTATGGTTAGAAAGAAACGGGGAAAGGTCTCGCAGGGGGTTAAAGTTTATGCACTAATGATTAGTTACAACTGGTTCTTAGCAAAAGAATTCTGTTATATACACTAATGGAAACCTAGTCATTTTAAGTTGATCAACATTGCACTAGGTAAACAATTAACTAAATGAATCAACTAGCGCAACGAAATTCTAAATTAAGCTTCCTATTTCAATAACATGAACAATGATTAGCCTACCTAAAATAAAATAACTATGATAACAGAAAGTAAAACAAAATAAATAAATAATAATATAAAAAAATAAAAAAAATAAAAAAAGGGGGGGCGGTTGAACCGGCCCTGGGGGCGGTTGAACCGGCGGCTGGGCCGGCCGAGCAGGGGCGGCCGAGCGCGGGGGGGGGGGGGGGGGCGGCTGAGCCGGGGCGGTTGAACCGGCCCTGGGGGCGGTTGAACCGGCGGCTGGGCCGGCGGGCGCGCAGGGGCGGGGGCGCGGCCAGGCGGGCGGCCAGGGCGCGGCTAGGGCGCGGCTGGGGCGCGGCCGGGGCCGGCGGTTGGGGGCGCGCCATGGCCGGACGGGGAGGGGGAGAGGAGGGGAGAGGGGAGAGGGAGGGGAGGGCCTCACCGGAGACGGGGACGGGGCGGCCGAGCTTGGCAGGGGCGACGGCGGCTAGGGCAGGGGAGGGAATGGGAGAAAGGGGAGGGAGAGAGAGGGAGTTGGGGGGAAAAAGGGAGGGGGGGGCGGCTGGGCCGACTAAGGCCCAAGAGGGTGGCGCGGGGGGCGGCTGGGCCGGCCAGGGGGGCCCACGGCGCGGGAGAGAGAAAAGGGAAGAGGGAGAGAGAAAGAAAGAAAAAGAAAAAGAAAAAGAAAAAGGTTATCTCCTTTTCGAAATTCGTTTTTCCTAGATGAATGCATCCACGTTCTCAATCAATCCAAAAGAATGCACGGTTCGGCATGGTGCATCAAACAACATAAAGTATTTAGGGTTTTCTTTACACGGGAATTCCAAACCGAATCCCGCTAGCTTTGGAAAAAGTCAAGGTCTAGCGAGGGGAAAAAGAAAAAGAAAAGGTAACGCCCGAATTTGGCGAGTGAAGAAAAGAGAAAAAATTCAACTGCAAAATTCGGGGCGTTACAAACCTATCCCCCTTAAAAGAATCTCGCCCTCGAGATTCAGGGTTGGCTAGCAAAGAGCTCTGGGTACTTGGCCACTAGATCATCTTCACGCTCCCAGGTTGCTTCTTCCTCAGAGTGGTGATGCCATCTAACTTTGCACATTCTGATGGTCTTCCTTCGGGTGACTCTGTCTGCAACCTCGAGGATCTGAGCTGGCTTCTCAACATAGGTTGTCACACCCGGTTTTAGAAGGCAAACCGAATGCGAACCATGTACGTGCCAGGATCAGTTATTCACGTACACAGCAGTTACATAACATGGACATCATCACACAGTGCTCAAATAGTATTAAAAGGGGAAATAATAGTCGATTACATCATACGTCTGAGACGTCCATATAGTTCTTACAATAAATCAAAGTGCGGAAAAGAAACGTAGATAACGCGGCCTTCACAGGCAGCCGACTGGGGGTTGCCGCTAACCCACGCCTAGAACTCGTCGTAGTCTTGGAACTCCTGGAAGTCTCCTTCCACAGCTTCATCTTCTCCTGAGCAGTGGTTGCAATGCTGACAACCTGGGGGGGGGGTTTGGTGTGTAGAGCAAGGGTGAGTACACATCAACATACTCAGCAAGCATCCCGTTTGGCTGTAGTGGACTAGCTTTATGTGGGGATAAGTCAAGCAGTTGCTTTTAGTTGGTCAGGTTATTACTTACTAGTAGAAAGCCAGGTTTTAACATTAACCCAAGTTATTAGCCCAATGTATCCTCTCCAAACGGAAAGAATACCACTTACCAGCACCATAATCATAACCAGAATCATCAATCTCATTGCCACCTGTACCAAAATATCTCTGATCAAGTATCACTAATCTCTGGAGCTCCCTTGGCCGCTCATAACCGTGAGCACGGCTGATATATCAGTTTCATAACACTCTGCAGAGGTTGCGCACTTTACCCACAAGCCGTGATTCCCTCTTGCCTCGGGCCGATCAAACCCTTAAACACTACCAAGGTGAATAGGCAGGGTCTCACTACGTAGCCTTTACAAAGATTTCCCGGGGCTGTAGCCACCCGTTAGGTTTCCTAAATGTACCGCACTCCTCCCCAAGGGACAAATCAACCTTGGCAGAGCGAGCCGCATACACCGAGCCCCATTGACGGCACAACGGCTAAGCGAACTACACCCCGGTTCCTCCAATTATTCAGCTAAGGGCGTCCCATTCCACCCTCATGGTTGCACTGTTTTCCCGGGCGGTCATCCATAGAACAGGTCCTTACGGAGAGGCACTCGAGAAACCGCTCGAGTCCCCTTGAAGGTCACAAATATAATCATAAATAAGAAGGGAAAACAGCGTATCATAGATAATCACATCATGTTCATTGATTAGAGTTGAGCAATAGCATCAAACTAAGCAGTAATAATCCGACCCAAATAGGTAAACAAGGACACGGATAACAAAAACTAGTCAATCCTTAGGTATAAATATGTAATGCGGGAGGTGAATTAAAGAATGAATAGGACAGAAATAGGTCAAAGGACACTTGCCTCCACCAACCGACTGCTGCTCAGGGGCTTCTCCTGCGAATTCCTCGGGCTCTTCGACCGGATCGTTTTCTATGCGAGCGCAAACATACATACATCCACATATTTAATACAAAAGAACAGTACACCATACAAGGGAACAAATAAAGTGAGTATGCATCAAGTATGACATTCGATATCGCATTTGTTATGGTTAGAAAGAAACAGAAAAAGGGTCTCGCAGGGGGAGGTTAAAGCTTATGCACTAATGATCAGTTACAATTGGTTCTTAACAAAAGAATTCTGTTATATACACTAATGGAAACCCAGTCATTTTTAGTTGATCAACATTGAATGAGATAAACAACTAATTACGTGAATCAACTAGCGTAACGGAATTTTAAATTGAGCTTCCTATTTCAATAGCATGAACAATGATTAGCCTACCTGAAATAAAATAACTATGATCACAGAAAGTAAAATAAAATAAAATAAAAATAAAAAAATAAAAAAAATAAAAAAAAACAGGGGGGGGCGGTTGAACCGGCCCTAGGGCGGTTGAACCGGCCCTAGGGCGGTTGAACCGGCCGGCTGGGCGACCGAGCACGCAGGGGCGGGGGCGCGGCCGGGCGGCTGCCAGGGCGCGGCCAGCGGCTGGCCAGGGGCGGCCGGGGCTGGCTGGGCGCGGCCGGGGCCAGGCGCGCGGCCAGGCGGGCGGGCTGGGGGCGCGCGGCCAGGGGGCCAGGGGCCAGGCGGCCAGGCGGGCGCGCGGCCAGGCGGGCAAGCGGCCGGGGGAGGCGCGCGGCCAGGCGGCCAAGCGGCCGGGGGGCGCGCGGCCAGGGCGGCCAGGCGGCCGGGCGGCCAGGCGGCCAGGGGCCAGGCGGCCAAGGGCGGCCAAGGGGAGAGGAGGGGGGGGAGGGGAGAGGGAGGGAGGAGGGAGGAGGGGGGGCTCACCGGCGATGGGCGGCCGAGCCGGCAGGGGGCGGCCGAGCAGGGGACGGCGGCGGCTTAGGGCAGGGGGTAGGGGCGGCGGCTTAGGGAGAGAATGGGAGAGAGGGAGGGAGAGGGAGAGGGAGTTGGGGAAAAGAAAAGAGGGGGGTGGGGGCGGCTGGGCCTATTGGGCCCAAAGGGGGGGCGCGCAAGGGGCGGCTGGGCCGGCCAGAGACGGCCCACGGCGCGGGAGAGAGAGAAAAAGAGGACAGAGAGAAAGAAAAAGAAAGAAAGAAAAGGTTTTCTCCTTATTTTCGAAATCCGATCTTTCTAGATGAATGCATTTGCACTTTCAAACAATCAAAGAATGCATAGATCGGCATGGTGCATCAAACAACATAAAACAACTCTAGGGTTTTTCTTTACACGGGAATCCCAAACCGAATCCCGTTAGCTTTGGAAAAGGTCAAGGTCTAGCGAGGGGAAAAAGAAAAAGAAAAGGTAACGCCCGAATTTGGCGAGTAAAGAAAAGAAAAAAATTCAACTACAAAATTCGGGGCGTTACAAACCTATCCCCCTTAAAAGAATCTCGCCCTCGAGATTCAGGGCTGGCTAGCAAAGAGCTCTGGGTACTTAGCCATCAAATCATCTTCACGCTCCCAGGTTGCTTCTTCCTCAGAGTGGTGATTCCATCTGACTTTGCACATTCTGATGGTCTTCCTTCGGGTGACTCTATCTGCAACCTCAAGGATCTGAGCTGGCTTCTCAACATAGGTCAAGTCCTCCTGGACTTCCAGACCTTCCACTGGCAACTGCTCTTCTGGCACACGCAAGCACTTCTTCAACTGAGACACATGAAAGACATCATGCACAGCAGACAAACTCTCTGGCAGACTGAGCTGATAGGCCACTTCTCCACGCTTTGAGAGGATCTGGTAAGGACCAATGTAGCGGGGTGCTAGCTTGCCTTTCACTCCGAATCTTCTGACTCCTCTGATCGGTGACACTTTCAGATAGACAAAGTCTCCGACTTCAAAACTCAGCTCTCTTCTTCTTGTGTCTGCATAGCTTCGCTGCCTCGATTGCGCTATCTTCAGATTCTCTCGGACCATCTTGATGTTCTCTTCGGCTTCAAGCAAAATATCTGGCCCAAACACTTGCTTTTCTCCAGGCTGATCCCATTGCAACGGAGTTCTACAACTCCTTCCATAGAGCGCTTGAAATGGTGACATCTTCAAACTGGCCTGATAACTGTTGTTATAGGAAAACTCTGCATAAGGCAATCGCTTATCCCATCCGGACTGATCTTGCAACGCACAGGCTCTCAACATATCTTCAAGAATTTGATTGGTTCTTTCAGTCTGACCATCTGTCTGCGGATGATAAGCTGAACTGAAATTCAGATGCGTGCCCAAGGCTTCATGCAACTGCTGCCAGAAATGAGAGGTGAACTGCGTTCCTCTGTCTGACACTATCTTCTTTGGCACACCATAAAGACAAACGATCCGAGACATGTACAACTCTGCCAATACTGCACTGTTGTAGCTGGTCTTGACAGGTATGAAGTGGGCTGACTTGGTCAAGCGGTCCACCACTACCCAAATGGAATCGTAGCCGGCTCGAGTGCGAGGCAATCCGACTATGAAATCCATACCGATTTCATCCCATTTCCACTGAGGAATCTGCAACGGTTCCAACAATCCAGCTGGTCTCTGGTGCTCTGCCTTAATTCTTCGGCAACTATCGCACATAGCCACATGCTCTGCGATTTCCCTCTTCATTCCATGCCACCAGAATTTCTTCTTCAGATCCTGATACATCTTCTCACTGCCAGGGTGAATCGAATAAGCTGTCTCATGAGCTTCCTTGAGAATCAACTCCCGAATGGACTGGACATTGGGAACACACAAGCGGTCTTTGAACCATACCACACCTTCAGCATCTTCTCGAAAATCTTTCCCTCTGCCATCTAGAATCAGTCGCCGGATTTCACTGATCTTCTCATCATTCTTCTGCGCTTCTTTGATTTCGCGCTCCAAGGTAGGTTCCAATTCAACTGTGACTCCTCGCGAATTATTCAGAAATCCGAGACTCAACCTGTCGAACTCCTTGGCCAACTCATAAGGCATCGGACGAGCAACCATCAGATTGACTTGACTCTTTCTGCTCAAAGCATCTGCCACTACGTTCGCTTTGCCTGGATGGTAATGGATCTCCAACTCATAGTCTTTGATCAGCTCTAACCATCTTCGTTGCCTCATGTTCAGCTCTGACTGAGTGAATATGTACTTCAGACTCTTGTGGTCTGTGTAAACATCGCATTTCTGTCCATACAGATAGTGCCTCCATGTCTTCAGTGCGTGAACCACTGCTGCCAACTCTAGATCATGGATTGGGTAGTTCTTCTCATGAACCTTCAGTTGTCGGGACGAGTAAGCCACAACTCTTCCCTCTTGCATCAACACGCATCCCAAACCTGTGTAACAAGCATCACAGTACACAGAGAAGGGCTTGTGCACATCAGGCAAGACTAGGACAGGCGCTGTTGTCAACTTCTCTTTCAGCGCTTCAAAGGCCTCTTGACATTTCTGGGTCCACTTGAACTCAACCTTGTTGCCTAGCAACGCTGTCATTGGTTTCGCAATCTTCGAAAATCCTTCAATGAATCGCCGATAATACCCTGCCATTCCAATGAAGCTTTTGATTCCTCGAGCATCCGTTGGCGCTTTCCAGTTCAGAATGTCTGCCACTTTCTTCGGATCCACAGCCAATCCTTCTTTGTTGATTATGTGACCCAAGAACAGGACTTCACTGATCCAGAACTCACACTTGCTCAACTTTGCATACAACTGGTGCTCTCGCAATCTCTGCAATACCATCCTCAAATGATCTGCATGCTCTTCTTCGCTTTGAGAATAAACCAGAATGTCATCAATGAATACCACCACAAACTTATCGAGATAATCCATGAATACACTGTTCATCAAGTTCATAAAGAACGCTGGTGCATTGGTCAAACCAAAAGACATCACTGTGAACTCATATAACCCATACTTGGTAATGAACGCTGTCTTCGGAATGTCCGAAGGTCGGATCCTGAGCTGATGATAACCTGACCTCAGGTCGATCTTGGAGAACACACTGGCTCCTCTCAACTGGTCGAACAGATCTTCTATTCGGGGCAAGGGATACTTGTTCTTGATCGTGACTTCATTCAAAGCTCGATAATCGATACACATCCTTTTGGTGCCATCTTTCTTTTCCACAAACAGGACAGGGGCGGCCCAAGGCGAGGTGCTTGGCCGGATGTAACCTTTCTCTGACAGCTCATCAATCTGCTTCTTAAGCTCAACCAACTCTGGTCCGGATATTCTGTAAGCTCTCTTAAAGATAGGGGCGGTTCCAGGAAGAAGCTCTATGGCAAACTCAACTTTCCGCTCTGGTGGCATACCCGGTAAATCCTTTGGAAACACATCTGGAAATTCAGACACAACCTTGATACTCTCAATTGGGTCTGCTTCACTGCTATCGACAGCCATCTGATAACAACTTCCTTTCTTTGGCTCAGGCGGGACTAACTCGGTCACCACTTCATCTCCTAGTGGGGACACCAACTTGATTGTCCTTTTATCACAACTGATAACTGCCTGATACTTATCTAGCCAATTCATCCCTAGGATGACATCTATTCCCTGAGTACCCATTACTATAAGGTTAGCGGGAAATGCTATCCCCCTTATTTCCACACTTACACCCAAACATATGCTATCAGCTCGAATTCTACCACCAGCTGAGTCAATTTGAATGGGGGTTGACATGGTAGTAATTGGAAGATTATGTGCTTCTACCCATGATGCAGTAATGAAAGAATGCGTTGCTCCAGTATCAAATAACACTTCTGCAATATGGGAGTCGACTGGGAACGTACCTACTGTCACGCCGGGGGTCTCCTGAACTGCTTCAGCCTCCAAGTGATTCAATCTTCCGTGATTATAGCGCTGCTGAGGGCGGTTGCCTGCTCCAGGCTGAGACGCATTCTGCTTTGCTGGGGCATTGGGGCCTGACTGCTGCTGGGCTGCCTTCTTCGGACATTGCATCACCTAGTGGCCTTGCTCTCCACAGTGGAAACATGCTTTGTTTCCAACCTGAGCTGGTGCTGCCTGATTGCTCTGCTGAGTTGCGGGGGCAGGAAGACGAGGTGTCTGCTGATTCTGCCTCTGAAACTGACCTCCTCCTGACTGATTGCTCTGACGGTTCTGGTACTGATGCTGAGGATACTGCCTTTGGAACTGCTGATACTGCTGACGCTGCTGATGCTGCTGAGGTGGACGCTGGTTCTGCCTGAACTGCTGAGGTTGATTGCCTGAGAAACGAGGGCGGCTGCTGCTTCCAGGCTGGGGTCCACTGATCTTGCGCTTACGATCTTCCATCTCCTTACGCTTTCTTTCTGTCATAATTGCTCTGTCAATCAGGTGCTGGAATGTCGGGAAGGTATGATTCATCAGTTGGTACTGAAGAGGGTCAACCAAGCCTCTCAAGAAACGGTACTGTCGCTTGGCATCGGTGTTGACATCTTCAGGAGCGTAGCGAGACAACTGCAGAAACCTGTCTCGATACTCACTGACAGATGATGACCCTTGCTTAAGGGCCAGGAATTCCTCCTTCTTCACTGTCATCAGACCTGCAGGGACATGGTACTGACGAAAGCTACCTCTGAACTCTTCCCAAGTGATGGCATCGGGGTTGGCATGGGTGGCGAGGTAAGACTCCCACCATGATTGGGCTGCTCCTCTCAACAGACGGGGACCATACAAGACTTTCTCCCTGTCATCACACTGAGCGGTATGCAACTCCCGCTCCACAGTGCGCAGCCAACCTTCAGCATCCATGGGGTCAGAAGAGTGAGCGAACGTTGGGGGATGACCTCTCATGAATTCAGCACGCTTGTCTCTGGGCATCTGAGGCATCTGAGGCTGGGGTGGTGCTTGCTGCTGCTGCTGCTGAAGGGCGGCCAGAGTCTGACCGATGGCCTGAACTGCCTGAGTCTGCATCAGAAACATCTGCTCGATCGACATCGGGGGCGGGGGCGGCAGCTGCTGTTGTTGGGGCGCCTCATCTTGCTGACCGGCTTGCTCCTGCTGAGCACGCCTTCCTCCTCTGCGCCTGTTCTCTGACATCTGCAGAACGCAACCACACATCAGAACTGATCTGGCAAATCTTGCAGCATAAGAAAAGAGTATAGAATTCTCCAACAGCACTGAACAGATGAGCATCTTCACTGATCTCCAACATAGACCACACAGCTTCTCAGATAAAGAGGAAAGTAGAATAAAGGGTTTCCCAACTATATAACTAACTTTATTAACATAATAGGTAAGCCAAAATGCAGGGGATACCCACACTCTGGTGACAGTCATTACAAAGATCCAAACCAAACATAGTTCATCATGACAAACATAAATGCACAGGATATAGCAAACTACCCTGTCTAACTAAGACTAACTAAGACCGAGATTAACGCTAAGACTGAAGCTTCTATGTATATATATTTCGTATTAATTACAAGATCCACTCTAACGATCTATGGTTCTAGATTTATCTTAGTCTTGCAGTCGGGATTGCCATAAGACTGGAGTCCACGCCGAGGCGAGCGGTACGGGTGCTGAGTCCCAACGGGAGCGGGGGAACCATCATCCAGGTGACGACGTTCCGCGCGCTCAGCCCGCAGCAGGGCGATCTCAGCACGAGCCCTACTCAGCTCGTCTAATGCATGGTCCAGCTCCGTGTTTAGCACGGCGGCTAGGTTGACTGTGCTGCTCAACCTAGGATTGTCCTCACCAGCAGGCGAAACAATCACGCCTCCTGTGCTGCCAGATGGACGGCGGGGGTAATACCTCAGGTCGAGGCCGTCAGCTACCCCACCGAGAACCGAGCAGTAGTGCGAAAGCGCACGCCGTGCAGCATCCTGCATGGCTGCCTCAGCTGAGTCCCGCTCAGAGATAGAATAGTGCTCTGAGCAAGCCTCCGCGCCCTGGAGACTGTTCTCCGGACGGCGCACCAAACAGGTCGCCTCCCAGCGGTCCGGGTAGACCCCGCGACTATGCTGGTAGACCACACAGCGATACTCGATGGACCAAGTACGCCGGTCAAGTGCCCGACGTAGCAGGGTGTCGAGCGCGTCGTGGAAGTGACACCCGCGAGCAGCGTCGCGAGTGATGGGTCGAGCAACCCATCCTTCCGGCTCATGGTCAGCAGAGAAGTCGATGTCGTGGCTCAAACTGTCGTCGCCACCTCCGTTGCCTGGATCTCCTCCAGCAGCTACTCCAGAAGCTGGGGCGCCCAGTGGTGGTGCAGGGGGCACCTCCAGGGGAAGCACAGGAGAGCAGCTCCTCACAGACTCTATCTCCTGCTGGAGCGAGAAAGAAGAGCCCTGCTGCTCCTGTCGTCGACGTTCCTGCTCCTCATGTAGGCGGTGGTGCAGTCTCTCCAAGTGACTGGACTGTCCGGCCACGGGACGGCGAAGCGGACGCTCAGCAAGGCGGGAGGGTAAGAAGGGGATGACGGACTTTCGTGCAGTGTGTCTAAGTCGAGCCATCTACAAAAGACATCGCAAGCAAAAGGGTGAGAACAGAATTAATATGACCAGCAAATAATGAATCATAAATAAATGAAGGATTAGAATAAAACATAATTTTCAGCAAGGTATAATATATAGTAGAACATAGGTTTGTGGTCAGTAGGACCAACTTTTGAAGGGATATCAAAGTCAAGGCAGTGACAGAGGTCTATAATCCTTAGAACGACCATTCTACTCTAGGATAGCGGTCCTACAGTCAGCACGGCTTTGATACCACTTATGTCACACCCGTTTTAGAAGGCAAACCGAATGCGAACCATGTACGTGCCAGGATCAGTTATTTACGTACACAGCAGTTACATAACATGGACATCATCACACAGTGCTCAAATAGTATTAAAAGGGGAAATAATAGTCGATTACATCATACGTCTGAGACGTCCATATAGTTCTTACAATAAATCAAAGTGCGGAAAAGAAACGTAGATAACGCGGCCTTCACAGGCAGCCGACTGGGGGTTGCCGCTAACCCACGCCTAGAACTCGTCGTAGTCTCGGAACTCCTGGAAGTCTCCTTCCACAGCTTCATCTTCTCCTGAGCAGTGGTTGCAATGCTGACAACCTGGGGGGGGCGGTTTGGTGTGTAGAGCAAGGGTGAGTACACATCAACATACTCAGCAAGCATCCCGTTTGGCTGTAGTGGACTAGCTTTATGTGGGGATAAGTCAAGCAGTTGCTTTTAGTTGGTCAGGTTATTACTTACTAGTAGAAAGCCAGGTTTTAACATTAACCCAAGTTATTAGCCCAATGTATCCTCTCCAAACGGAAAGAATACCACTTACCAGCACCATAATCATAACCAGAATCATCAATCTCATTGCCACCTGTACCAAAATATCTCTGATCAAGTATCACTAATCTCTGGAGCTCCCTTGGCCGCTCATAACCGTGAGCACGGCTGATATATCATTTTGATAACACTCTGCAGAGGTTGCGCACTTTACCCACAAGCCGTGATTCCCTCTTGCCTCGGGCCGATCAAACCCTTAAACACTACCAAGGTGAATAGGCAGGGTCTCACTACGTAGCCTTTACAAAGATTTCCCGGGGCTGTAGCCACCCGTTAGGTTTCCTAAATGTACCGCACTCCTCCCCAAGGGACAAATCAACCTTGGCAGAGCGAGCCGCATACACCGAGCCCCATTGACGGCACAACGGCTAAGCGAACTACACCCCGGTTCCTCCAATTATTCAGCTAAGGGCGTCCCATTCCACCCTCATGGTTGCACTGTTTTCCCGGGCGGTCATCCATAGAACAGGTCCTTACGGAGAGGCACTCGAGAAACCGCTCGAGTCCCCTTGAAGGTCACAAATATAATCATAAATAAGAAGGGAAAACAGCGTATCATAGATAATCACATCATGTTCATTGATTAGAGTTGAGCAATAGCATCAAACTAAGCAGTAATAATCCGACCCAAATAGGTAAACAAGGACACGGATAACAAAAACTAGTCAATCCTTAGGTATAAATGTGTAATGCGGGAGGTGAATTAAAGAATGAATAGGACAGAAATATGTCAAAGGACACTTGCCTCCACCAACCGACTGCTGCTCAGGGGCTTCTCCTGCGAATTCCTCGGGCTCTTCGACCGGATCGTTTTCTATGCGAGCGCAAACATACATACATCCACATATTTAATACAAAAGAACAGTACACCATACAAGGGAACAAATAAAGTGAGTATGCATCAAGTATGACATTCGATATCGCATTTGTTATGGTTAGAAAGAAACGGAAAAAGGGTCTCGCAGGGGGAGGTTAAAGCTTATGCACTAATGATCAGTTACAATTGGTTCTTAACAAAATAATTCTGTTATATACACTAATGGAAACCCAGTCATTTTTAGTTGATCAACATTGAATGAGATAAACAACTAATTACGTGAATCAACTAGCGTAACGGAATTTTAAATTGAGCTTCCTATTTCAATAGCATGAACAATGATTAGCCTACCTGAAATAAAATAACTATGATCACAGAAAGTAAAATAAAATAAAATAAAAATAAAAAATAAAAAAAATAAAAAAAAACAGGGGGGGCGGTTGAACCGGCCCTAGGGCGGTTGAACCGGCCGGCTGGGCGGCCGAGCACGCAGGGGCGTGGGCGCGGCCGGGCGGCTGCCAAGGCGCGGCCAGCGGCTGGCCAGGGGCGGCCGGGGCTGGCTGGGCGCGGCCAGGCGGGCGGCCAGGCGCGGCCGGGGCCAGGCGCGCGGCCAGGCGGGCGGGCTGGGGGCGCGCGGCCAGGGGGCCAGGGGCCAGGCGGCCAGGCGGGCGCGCGGCCAGGCGGCCAAGCGGCCGGGGGAGGCGCGCGGCCAGGCGGCCAAGCGGCCGGGGGGCGCGCGGCCAGGGCGGCCAGGCGGCCGGGCGGCCGGGCGGCCAGGCGGCCAGGGGCCAGGCGGCCAAGGGCGGCCAAGGGGAGAGGAGGGGGGGGAGGGGAGAGGGAGGGAGGAGGGAGGAGGGGGGCTCACCGGCGATGGGCGGCCGAGCCGGCAGGGGGCGGCCGAGCAGGGGACGGCGGCGGCTTAGGGCAGGGGGTAGGGGCGGCGGCTTAGGGAGAGAATGGGAGAGAGGGAGGGAGAGGGAGAGGGAGTTGGGGAAAAGAAAAGAGGGGGGTGGGGGCGGCTGGGCCTATTGGGCCCAAAGGGGGGGGCGCGCAGGGGGCGGCTGGGCCGGCCAGAGACGGCCCACGGCGCGGGAGAGAGAGAAAAAGAGGAGAGAGAGAAAGAAAAAGAAAGAAAGAAAAGGTTTTCTCCTTATTTTCGAAATCCGATCTTTCTAGATGAATGCATTTGCACTTTCAAACAATCAAAGAATGCATAGTTCGGCATGGTGCATCAAACAACATAAAACAACTCTAGGGTTTTTCTTTACACGGGAATCCCAAACCGAATCCCGTTAGCTTTGGAAAAGGTCAAGGTCTAGCGAGGGGAAAAAGAAAAAGAAAAGGTAACGCCCGAATTTGACGAGTAAAGAAAAGAAAAAAATTCAACTGCAAAATTCGGGGCGTTACATAGGTCAAGTCCTCCTGGACTTCCAGACCTTCCACTGGCAACTGCTCTTCTGGCACACGCAAGCACTTCTTCAACTGAGACACATGAAAGACATCATGCACAGCTGACAAATTCTCTGGCAGACTGAGCTGATAGGCCACTTCTCCACGCTTTGAGAGGATCTGGTACGGACCAATGTAGCGGGGTGCTAGCTTGCCTTTGATTCCGAACCTTCTGACTCCTCTGATCGGTGACACTTTCAGATAGACAAAGTCTCCGACTTCAAAACTCAGCTCTCTTCTCCTTATGTCTGCATAGCTTCGCTGCCTCGATTGCGCTATCTTCAGATTCTCTCGGACCATCTTGATGTTCTCTTCAGCTTCAAGCAGAATGTCTGGTCCAAACACTTGCCTCTCTCTAGGCTGATCCCATTGCAACGGAGTTCTACAACTCCTTCCATAAAGCGCTTGAAATGGTGACATCTTCAAACTGGCCTGGTAACTATTGTTATAGGAAAACTCTGCATAGGGCAATCGCTTATCCCATCCGGACTGATCTTGCAACGCACAGGCTCTCAACATGTCTTCGAGAATTTGATTGGTTCTTTCGGTCTGGCCATCTGTCTGCGGATGATAAGCTGAACTGAAATTCAGATGTGTGCCCAAAGCTTCATGCAACTGCTGCCAGAAATGAGAGGTGAACTGCGTTCCTCTGTCTGACACTATCTTCTTTGGCACACCATGAAGACAAACGATCCGAGACATATACAGTTCTGCCAATACTGCACTGCTGTAGTTGGTCCTGACAGGTATGAAGTGGGCTGACTTGGTTAAACGGTCCACTACTACCCAAATGGAATCATAGCCGGCTCGAGTGCGAGGCAATCCGACTATGAAATCCATACCGATTTCATCCCATTTCCACTGAGGGATCTGCAACGGTTGCAACAATCTAGCAGGTCTCTGGTGTTCTGCCTTAATTCTTCGGCAACTATCGCACATAGCCACATGCTCTGCGATTTCCCTCTTCATTCCGTACCACCAGAATTTCTTCTTCAGATCCTGATACATCTTCTCACTGCCAGGGTGAATCGAATAAGCTGTCTCATGAGCTTCCTTGAGAATCAACTCCCGAATAGACTGGACATTGGGAACACACAAGCGGTCTTTGAACCATATCACGCCTTCTGCATCTTCTCGAAAATCTTTGCCTCTGCCATCTAGAATCAGTCGCCGAATCTCACTGATCTTTTCATCATTCTTCTGCGCTTCTTTGATTTCTCGCTCCAAGGTGGGTTCCAACTCAACTGTGACTCCTCGCGAATTGTTCAGAAATCCGAGACTCAACCTGTCGAACTCCTTGGCCAACTCATAAGGCATCGGACGAGCGACCATCAGATTGACTTGACTCTTTCTGCTCAAAGCATCTACCACTACTTTCGCTTTGCCTGGATGGTAATGGATCTCCAACTCATAGTCTTTGATCAACTCTAACCATCTTCGCTGCCTCATATTCAATTCTGACTGAGTGAATATGTACTTCAGACTCTTGTGATCTGTGTAAACATCGCATTTCTGTCCATACAGATAGTGCCTCCATGTCTTCAGTGCGTGAACCACTGCTGCCAACTCTAGATCATGGATTGGGTAGTTCTTCTCATGAACCTTCAGCTGTCGGGACGAGTAAGCCACAACTCTTCCCTCTTGCATCAACACGCATCCCAAACCTGTGTAACAAGCATCACAGTACACAGAGAAGGGCTTGTGCACATCAGGCAAGACTAGGACAGGCGCTGTTGTCAACTTCTCTTTCAGCGCTTCGAAGGCCTCTTGACATTTCTGGGTCCACTTGAACTCAACCTTGTTGCCTAGCAACGCTGTCATTGGTTTCGCAATCTTCGAAAACCCTTCAATGAATCGCCGATAATATCCGGCCATTCCAATGAAGCTCTTGATTCCTCGAGCATCCGTTGGCGCTTTCCAGTTCAGAATGTCTACCACTTTCTTCGGATCCACAGCCAATCCTTCTTTGTTGATTATGTGACCCAAGAACAGGACTTCACTGATCCAGAACTCACACTTGCTCAACTTTGCATACAACTGGTGCTCTCGCAATCTCTGCAATACCATCCTCAAATGATCTGCATGTTCTTCTTCGCTTTGAGAATAAACCAGAATGTCATCAATGAATACCACCACAAACTTATCGAGATAATCCATGAATACACTATTCATCAAGTTCATAAAGAACGCTGGTGCATTGGTCAAACCAAAAGACATCACTGTGAACTCATACAAACCATACTTGGTAATGAATGCCGTCTTCGGTATGTCCGAAGGTCGGATCCTGAGCTGATGATAACCTGACCTCAGATCAATCTTGGAGAACACACTGGCTCCTCTCAACTGGTCAAACAGATCTTCTATTCTGGGCAAGGGATACTTGTTCTTGATCGTGACTTCATTCAAAGCTCGATAATCGATACACATCCTCTTTGTGCCATCTTTCTTCTCCACAAACAAGACAGGGGCGGCCCAAGGCGAGGTGCTTGGCCGGATGTAACCTTTCTCTGACAGCTCATCAATCTGCTTCTTAAGCTCAACCAACTCTGGTCCAGATATTCTGTAAGCTCTCTTAAAGATAGGGGCGGTTCCAGGAAGAAGCTCTATGGCAAACTCAACTTTCCGCTCTGGTGGCATACCCGGTAAATCCTTTGGAAACACATCTGGGAATTCAGACACAACCTTGATACTCTCAATTGGGTCTGCTTCACTGCTATCGACAGCCATCTGATAACAACTTCCTTTCTTTGGCTCAGGCGGGACTAACTCGGTCACCACTTCCTCTCCTAGTGGGGACACCAACTTGATTGTCCTTTTATCACAACTGATAACTGCCTGATACTTATCTAGCCAATTCATCCCTAGGATGACATCTATTCCCTGAGTACCCATTACTATAAGGTTGGCGGGAAACGCTATCCCCCTTATTTCCACACTTATATTCAAACATATGCTATTAGCTCGAATTCTACCACCGACTGAGTCAATTTGAATGGGGGTTGACATGGCAGTAATTGGAAGATTATGTGCTTCTACCCATGATGCAGTAATGAAAGAATGCGTTGCTCCAGTATCGAATAACACTTCTGCAATATGGGAGTCGACTGGGAACATACCTACTGTCATGCCGGGGGCCTCCTGAACTGCTTCAGCCTCCAAGTGATTCAATCTTCCGTGATTATAGCGCTGCTGAGGGCGGTTGCCTGCTCCAGGCTGGGACACATTCTGCTTTGCTGGGGCATTGGGGCCTGACTGCTGCTGGGCTGCCTTCTTCGGACATTGCATCACCCAATGGCCTTGCTCTCCACAGTGGAAACATGCTCTGTTTCCAACCTGAGCTGGTGCTGCCTGATTGTTCTGCTGGTTTGCTGGGGCAGGAAGACGAGGTGTCTGCTGATTCTGCCTCTGAAACTAACCTCCTGATTGATTGGTCTGACGGTTCTGGTACTGATGCTGAGGATACTGCCTTTGGAACTGCTGATACTGCTGACGCTGCTGATGCTGCTGAGGTGGACGCTGGTTCTGCCTGAACTGCTGAGGTTGATTGCCTGAAAAACGAGGACGACTGCTGCTTCCAGGCTGGGGTCCACTGAACTTGCGCTTACGATCCTCCATCTCCTTACGCTTCCTTTCTGTCATGATTGCTCTGTCAATCAGGTGCTGGAATGTCGGGAAGGTATGATTCATCAGTTGATACTGAAGAGGGTCGACCAAGCCTCTCAAGAAACGGTACTGTCGCTTGGCGTCGGTGTTGACATCCTCAGGAGCATAGCGAGACAACTGCAGAAACCTGTCTCGATACTCACTGACAGATGATGACCCTTGCTTAAGGGCCAGGAACTCCTCCTTCTTCACTGTCATCAGACCTGCAGGCACATGGTACTGACGAAAGCTACCTCTAAACTCTTCCCAGGTGATGGCATCGGGGTTGGCATGGGTGGCGAGGTAAGACTCCCACCATGATTGGGTTGCTCCTCTCAACAGACGGGGACCATACAAGACTTTCTCCCTGTCATCACACTGAGCGGTATGCAACTCCCGCTCCACAGTGCGCAGCCAATCTTCAGCATCCATGGGGTCAGAAGAGTGAGCGAACGTTGGGGGATGACCTCTCATGAATTCAGCACGCTTGTCTCTAGGCATCTGAGGCATCTGAGGCTGGGGTGGTGCTTGCTGCTGTTGCTGCTGCTGCTGCTGCTGAATGGCGGCCAGAGTCTGACCGATGGCCTGAACTGCCTGAGTCTGCATCAGAAACATCTGCTCGATCGACATCGGGGGCGGGGGTGGCAGGTGCTGCTGCTGAGGCACCTCATCCTGCGGAGCGGCTTGCTCCTGCTGAGCACGCCTTCCTCCTCTGCGCCTGTTCTCTGACATCTGCAGAACGCAACCACACATCAGAACTGATCTGGCAAATCTTGCAGCATAAGAAAAGAGTATAGAATTCTCCAACAGCACTGAACAGATGAGCATCTTCACTGATCTCCAACACAGACCACACAGCTTCTCAGATAAAGAGGAAAGTAGAATAAAGGGTTTCCAAACTACATAACTAACTCCATTAACATAATAGGTAAGCCAAAATGCAGGGGATACCCACACTCTGGTGACAATCATTACAAAGATCCAAACCAAACATAGTTCATCATGACAAACATAAATGCACAGGATATAGCAAACTACCGTGTCTAACTAAGACTAACTAAGACCGAGATTAATGCTAAGACTGAAGCTTCTATGTATATATTTTGTATTAATTACAAGATCCAACTCTAACGAGCTATGGTTCTAGATTTATCTTGGTCTTGCAGTCGGGATTGCCATAAGACTGGAGTCCACGCCGAGGCGAGTGGTACGGGTGCTGAGTCCCGACGGGAGCGGGGGAACCATCATCCAAGTGACGACGTTCCGCGCGCTCAGCCCGCAGCAGGGCGATCTCAGCACGAGCCCTACTCAGCTCGTCTAATGCATGGTCCAGCTCCGTGTTTAGCACGGCGGCTAGGTTGACTGTGCTGCTCAACCTAGGATTGTCCTCACCAGCAGGTGAAACAATCACGCCTCCTGTGCTGCTAGATGGACGGCGGGGGTAATACTTCAGGTCGAGACCGTCAGCTACCCCACCGAGAACCGAGCAGTAGTGCGAAAGCGCACGCCGTGCAGCATCCTGCATGGCTGCCTCAGCTGAGTCCCGCTCAGAGATAGAATAGTGCTCTGAGCAAGCCTCCGCGCCCTGGAGACTGTTCTCCGGACGGCGCACCAAGCAGGTCACCTCCCAGCGGTCCGGGTAGACCCCGCGACTATGCTGGTAGACCACACAGCGATACTCGATGGACCAAGTACGCCGGTCAAATGCCCGACGTAGCAGGGTGTCGAGCGCGTCGTGGAAGTGACACCCGCGAGCAGCGTCGCGAGTGATGGGTCGAGCAACCCATCCTTCCGGCTCATGGTCAGCAGAGAAGTCGATGTCGTGGCTCAAGCTGTCGTCGCCACCTCCGTCATCTGGGTCTCCTCCAGCAGCTACTCCAGAAGCTGGGGCGCCCAGTGGTGGTGCAGGGGGCGCCTCCAGGGGAAGCACAGGGGAGCAGCTCCTCACAGACTCTATCTCCTGCTGGAGCGAGAAGGAAGAGCCCTGCTGCTCCTGTCGTCGACGTTCCTGCTCCTCATGCAGGCGGTGGTGCAGTCTCTCCAAGTGGCTGGACTGTCCGGCCACGGGACGGCGAAGCGGACGCTCAGCAAGGCGGGAGGGTAAGAAGGGGATGACGGACTTTCGTGCAGTGTGTCTAAGTCGAGCCATCTACAAAAGACACCGCAAGCAAAAGAGTGAGAACAGAATTAATATGACCAGCAAATAATGAATCATAAATAAATGAAGGATCAGAATAAACAAAATTTTCAGCAAGGTATAATATATAGTAGAACATAGGTTTGGTCAGTAGGACCAACTTTTGAAGGGATACCAAAGTCAAGGCAGGGACAGAGGTCTATAGTCCTTAGAATGACCATTCTACTCTAGGTTAGTGGTCCTACAGTCAACACGGCTTTGATACCACTTATGTCACACCCGGTTTTTAGAAGGTAAACCGAATGCGAACCATGTACGTGCCAGGATCAGTTATTCACGTACACAGCAGTTACATAACATGGACATCATCACACAGTGCTCAAATAGTATTAAAAGGGGAAATAATAGTCGATTACATCATACGTCTGAGACGTCCTTATAGTTCTTACAATAAATCAAAGTGCGGAAAAGAAACATAGATAACGCGGCCTTCACAGGCAGCCGACTGGGGGTTGCCGCTAACCCACGCCTAGAACTCGTCGTAGTCTTGAAACTCCTGGAAGTCTCCTTCCACAGCTTCATCTTCTCCTGAGAAGTGGTTGCAATGCTGACAACCTGGGGGGGGGGGTTTGGTGTGTAGAGCAAGGGTGAGTACACATCAACATACTCAGCAAGCATCCCGTTTGGCTGTAGTGGACTAGCTTTATGTGGGGATAAGTCAAGTAGTTGCTTTTAGTTGGTCAGGTTATTACTTACTAGTAGAAAGCCAGGTTTTAACATTAACCCAAGTTATTAGCCCAATGTATCCTTTCCAAATGGAAAGAATACCACTTACCAGCACCATAATCATAACCAGAACCATCAATCTCATTGCCACCTGTACCAAAATGTCTCTGATCAAGTATCACTAATCTCTGGAGCTCCCTTGGCCGCTCATAACCGCGAGCACGGCTGATATATCAGTTTCATAACACTCTGCAGAGGTTGCGCACTTTACCCACAAGCCGTGATTCCCTCTTGCCTCGGGCCGATCAAACCCTTAAACACTACCAAGGTGAATAGGCAGGGTCTCACTACGTAGCCTTTACAAAGATTCCCCGGGGCTGTAGCCACCCGTTAGGTTTCCTAAATGTACTGCACTCCTCCCCAAGGGACAAATCAACCTTGGCAGAGCGAGCCGCATACACCGAGCCCCATTGACGGCACAACGGCTAAGCGAACTACACCCCGGTTCCTCTAATTATTCAGCTAAGGGCGTCCCATTCCACCCTCATGGTTGCACTGTTTTCCTGGGCGGTCATCCATTGAACAGGTCCTTACGGAGAGGCACTCGAGAAACCGCTCGAGTCCCCTTGAAGGTCACAAATATAATCATAAATAAGAAGGGAAAACAGCGTATCATAGATAATCACATCATGTTCATTGATTAGAGTTGAGCAATAGCATCAAACTAAGCAGTAATAATCCGACCCAAATAGGTAAACAAGGACACGGATAACAAAAACTAGTCAATCCTTAGGTATAAATGTGTAATGCGGGAGGTGAATTAAAGAATGAATAGGACAGAAATAGGTCAAAGGACACTTGCCTCCACCAACCGACTGCTGCTCAGGGGCTTCTCCTGCGAATTCCTCGGGCTCTTTGACCGGATCGTTCTCTATGCGAGCGCAAACATACATACATCCACATATTTAATACAAAAGAACAGTACACCATACAAGGGAACAAGTAAAGCGAATATGCATCAAGTATGACATTCGATATCGCATTTGTTATGGTTAGAAAGAAACGGGGAAAGGTCTCGCAGGGGGTTAAAGTTTATGCACTAATGATTAGTTACAACTGGTTCTTAGCAAAAGAATTCTGTTATATACACTAATGGAAACCTAGTCATTTTAAGTTGATCAACATTGCACTAGGTAAACAATTAACTAAATGAATCAACTAGCGCAACGAAATTCTAAATTAAGCTTCCTATTTCAATAACATGAACAATGATTAGCCTACCTAAAATAAAATAACTATGATAACAGAAAGTAAAACAAAATAAATAAATAATAATATAAAAAAAATAAAAAAATAATAAAAAAAGGGGGGGCGGTTGAACCGGCCCTGGGGGCGGTTGAACCGGCGGCTGGGCCGGCCGAGCAGGGGCGGCCGAGCGCGGGGGGGGGGGGGGGGGGCGGCTGAACCGGCCCGGGGGGCGGTTGAACCGGCGGCTGGGCCGGCGGGCGCGCAGGGGCGGGGGCGCGGCCAGCGGCCAGGGCGCGGCTGGGGCGCGGCCGGGGCCGGCGGTTGGGGGCGCGCCATGGCCGGACGGGGAGGGGGAGAGGAGGGGAGAGGGGAGAGGGAGGGGAGGGCCTCACCGGAGACGGGGACGGGGCGGCCGAGCGGCGGGGGCGCGGGGCGGCCGAGCTTGGCAGGGGCGGCGGCGGCTAGGGCAGGGGAGGGAATGGGAGAAAGGGGAGGGAGAGAGAGGGAGTTGGGGGGGAAAAGGGAGGGGGGGCGGCTGGGCCGACTAAGGCCCAAGAGGGGGGCGCGGGGGGCGGCTGGGCCGGCCAGGGGGGCCCACGGCGCGGGAGAGAGAAAAGGGAAGAGGGAGAGAGAAAGAAAGAAAAAGAAAAAGAAAAAGAAAAAGGTTATCTCCTTTTCGAAATTCGTTTTTCCTAGATGAATGCATCCACGTTCTCAATCAATCCAAAAGAATGCACGGTTCGGCATGGTGCATCAAACAACATAAAGTATTTAGGGTTTTCTTTACACGGGAATTCCAAACCGAATCCCGCTAGCTTTGGAAAAAGTCAAGGTCTAGCGAGGGGAAAAAGAAAAAGAAAAGGTAACGCCCGAATTTGGCGAGTGAAGAAAAGAGAAAAAATTCAACTGCAAAATTCGAGGCGTTACAAAAGTTTATAATTTTCAGGTTTCGCCTATTCACCCCCCTCTAGGCAACTTTCAATTAGTATCAGAGCTCGGTGCTTCATTAGAGTTTAACAACTCGAAGTGATGTCGGGAGAACACGCCAAAAGGGAGATGGTCACCGGCGAAAAGCCCGAAGCCTCAGGAAAGAAGAACGATGAAAGGACTCCGTCGAAGGAGGGAAACGATAGGCACAAGAAGGAATCCACCGGGTCTATCAAGTCACATAGGAAGGGTGACAAGAAGAAAAAGAAAATGAAGAAGGTAGTCTACTATGAGACCTTCCACCTCCAGCGCCGAGTCCAAAGTGCCAAGAGAATAAGAAGTATAGTAAGATGCCTAGGCAAACCACCATATTTTGATGGTGAAGATTATTGTATGTGGAGTGATAAAATGGGGCACCATCTAACATCAGTCCACGAAAGTATATGGGATATTGTTGAGTTTGGAGCGTAGGAACCACAAGTGGGTGACGAGGACTACGACTCTGATGAGGCCAGCCAAATAAGGCACTTTATTTCCCAAGCAACCTCTATACTCCTCGCTTCCTTGTGTAGAAAGGAGTACAACAAGGTGCAAGGGTTGAAGAGTGCCAAAGAAATTTGGGATGTCCACAAAACAGTGCATGAAGGGGATGAGGTGACCAAAATCACTAAGAGCAAAATGATCGAGGGAGAACTCAGTCGATTCGTCCTCAACAAAGTAGAGGAGCCACAAGCAATGTACAACCGGATCAAGACAATGGTCAACCAAGTCCGCAACCTTGGGAGCACTAAGTGGGATGACCATGAAATGGTCAAGGTTATTGTAAGATCTCTTGTTCTTCGTAATCCCACTCAAGTTCAACTAATTCGTGGAGATCCTAGATATAAAAAGATGTCTCCCAAGGAGGTCATTGGCAAGTTTGTGAGCTTTGAACTTATGATCAAAGACTCCAAACATATTATCAACTTAGAGCAAGGAGCCACCTCCACACCTGAGGTGCAACCCGTTGCATTCAAAGCAGCGGAAGAAAAGAAGGAAGAGTCTACACCAAGTAGACTCTCAATCGACGCCTCCAAGCTCGACAACGAGGAGATGTCTCTTATCATCAAGAGTTTTCGACAAATCCTCAAGCAAAGGAAGGGGAAGGACTACAAATCCCGTTCCAAGAGGGTGTGCTATAGGTGTGGTAAGTCCAGTCACTTTATAGCTAAATGTCCATATACAAGTGACAGTGACAGGGACGATGACAAGAAAGGGAAAAAGAAGATGGAGAAGAAAAGATATTACAACAAAAAAGAAGGGTGGCGAAAGCACATGGGGCAAGAATGGGACTCCGACGAGAGCTCCACCGACTCCTCCTTCGACGAGGACGCCACAAACATCACCATCAACAAAGGGCTTCTCTTCCTCAACGTCGGTCACAAATGCCTAATGGCTAAGGACAGCAAAAAGAAGAAGGTACATTTTAGAGATAGCCCCAAATACACTACTTCTGATGGTGTGGGTAGCTCTAGTGATGATAATGATGATTTAACTGCTCTTTTTGCAAACCATACCAAAGATTAAAAAAAGATTAATGAATTGATAGAAACCATTAATGAGAAGGATGAAATTTTGGAAAGCCAAGAGGACTTGCTCGTTAAGGAAAATAAGAAATTTGTTAAGCTCAAAGATGCCTATGCTCTTGTAGTAGAAAAATGTGAAAACTTGTCTAAAGAGCTTGATATTTGCAATGATTCAATTTCTTGTCTTAGAACTAAAAATGCTAGTTTAATTGCTAAGATTGAAGAATTGAATGCTTGCAATGTTTCTACATCTACTATTGAGCATGTCAATATTTGTACTAGATGTAGAGATGTTAATATTGACGCCATGAATGATCACCTTGCTATGATTAAAGAACAAAATGATCACATAGCTAAATTGAATGCTAAAATTGCCGAGAATGAGTTAGAAAATGAAAATTTTAAATTTGCGCGTAGCATGCTATATAATGGGAGATGCTCTAGCATTAAAGATGGCATTGGCTTCCAACAAGGGAGCCAAAGCAACATCAAGCTTAATGCCCCTAAAAACAAGATTTCTATTTTTGTAAAGGGCAAGGCTCCCATGGTTCAGGATAAGGAAGGCTATATTTTATATCCTGAGAACTATCCTGAGCACAAAATTAGAAGAATTCATGCTAGGAAATCTCATTCTGTTTCTCATCATGCTTTTATGTATGGTAATGAAGCTTCTAGCTCTAGGCATACAACTCATATAAAAATGCATAGGAAAAAGACTGTTGATGCATTCAATGAACATAGCATTTCATTCAAAACTTTTGATGCATCACTGTGCTCACTAACAAATCAGGCAAAGTAGTTGCCAAATATGTTGGGGGCAAACATAAGAGTCCCAAGACTTGTGTTTGGGTACCCAAGGTGCTTCTTTCTAATGTGAAAGGACCCAAGACCGTTTGGGTACCTAAGAACAAGGTCTAAATTTGTTTTGTAGGTTTATGCATCCGGTGGGACAAGTTGGATAATCGATAGCGGGTGCACAAACCACATGACAGGGGAGAAAAGGATGTTCTCCTCATATGAGAAAAATGATGATCCCCAAAGAGCAATCACATTCAAGGATGGAAATCAAGGTTTGGTCAAAGGTTTGGGTAAAATTGCTATATCTCCTGACCATTCCATTTCTAATATTTTTCTTGTAGATTCTTTAAATTACAACTTGCTTTCTGTTTCTCAATTATGCAAAATGGGATACAACTGTCTTCTTACTGATATTGGTGTTACCGTCTTTAGAAGAAGTGATGATCCAATAGCTTTTAAGGGAGTGTTAGATGGTCAGCTATATTTGGTTGATTTTAATGATAACAATGCTGAACCAGACACTTATGGTACGTTTGGTTGCAATGACGAGACGGGACGAACCCTTAAATAAGGTTGTTTGGTTTAGGGTCAAGGGTTGGGACAGGACTATCCCAATGTTGTCCCAGTTATCCCTCAAAATTGGAGGGACGAGAGAGGACGTCAGGGGACATGTCTGTCCTGACTATCTCGCAACCAAACGCACCCTTACTTAATTGCTAAGACTAAGATGGGCTGGCTCTGGCATCGCCGACTTGCTCATGTTGGAATGAAGAATCTTCACAAACTTCTAATGGGGAGCACATCTTAGGACTAACAAATGTTCATTTTGAGAAATATAAAATTTGTAGCGCATGTCAAGCGGGGAAGGATGTTGTAGTTCACCATCCACACAAGAACATCATGATGACTGAAAGGCCGCTTGAGCTACTCCACATGGATCTATTTGGCCCGATCGCTTACATAAGCATCGGCGGGAGTAAGTATTGTCTTGTTATTGTGGATGATTATTCTCGCTTCACTTGGGTGTTCTTTTTGTAGGAAAAATCTCAAACCGAAGAGACCTTAAAGAGATTCTTGAGACGGGCTCAAAATGAGTTTGGATTGAGAATCAAGAAGATTAGAAGTGACAATGCAACAGAGTTCAAGAACTCTCAAATTGAAGGATTTCTTGAGGAGGAGAACATCAAGCATGAGTTCTCTTCTCCCTACACACCTCAATAAAACGGTTTTGTGGAGAGAAAGAATAGAACTCTTTTGGATATGGCGAGGACCATGCTTGATGAGTACAAGACACCAGATCGGTTTTGGGCAGAGGCGATTAACACCGCCTGCTACTCCATCAACCGTCTCTACTTTCACCGAATCCTCAAGAAAACATCGTATGAACTCCGCACCAGTAAGAATCCCAATGTTTCTTATTTTAGAGTTTTTGTGAGCAAATGCTTTATTCTTATTAAGAGAGGTAGAAATTCTAAATTTGCTCCTAAAGCAGTAGAAGGCTTTTTACTTGGTCATTACTCAAACACAAGTGGAGCAAGTTGATGAGTCATTACTTCAACAAGTCCACTAGATTAGTTGAAGTTTCTTGTGACATTGTGTTTGATGAGGCTAATGGCTCCCAAGTGGAGCAAGTTGATCTTGATGAATTAGATAATGAAGAGGCTCCATGCGTTGCGCTAAGGAACATGTCCATTGGGGATGTGTGTCCAAAAGAATCCAAAGAGCCTTCACAAGCACAAGATCAACCATCATCTTCCATACAAGCATATTTACCAACTCAAAATGTGAAATGGCTCAAGAAGAAGAGTATAAAGACCAAGACGATGAGCCACCTCAAGAGGAGGACATTGATCAAGGAGGAGATGTAGATGATCAAGACAAGGAAGATGATCAAGAGATTAAGGATCAAAGACCACCACACCCAAGAGTCCACCAAGCAATTCAAAGAGATCAACCCGTTAACTCCATACTTGGTGACATCTACAAGGGGGTAACCACTAAATCTCAAGTTGCTCATTTTTGTGAATATTACTCTTTTGTGTCTTCTATTGAGCCATATAGGACAGAGGATGCACTTAGAGATCGGGACTAGGTGGTGGCAATGCAAGAGGAGCTCAACAACTTCACAAGGAATGAGGTATGACATTTAGTTCGACGTCCTAACTAAAATGTTGTAGGTACCAAGTGGGTATTCTGCAACAAACAAGATGAACAGGGTGTGGTGACTAGGAACAAAACCCGACTTGTTGCAAAAGGGTATTCACAAGTTGAAGGTTTGGATTTTGATGAAACCTATGCACCCGTAGTTAGGCTTGAGTCAATTCTTATATTAATTGCTTATGCTACTTACCATGGCTTTAAGTTGTATCAAATGGACGTGAAAAGTGCCTTCCTCAATGGACCTATCAAGGAAGAGGCGTATGCTGAGCAACCTCCCGGCTTTGAAGATAGTGAGTATCCTACACATGTTTATAAGCTCTCAAATAGGCTTTATGGGCTCAAACAAGCCTCAAGAACATGGTATGAATGCCTGAGCGACTTTCTTATCACTAATGGTGTAACACCCAAAATCCTATTTTGGGATTTATAGATGCTTCTCTAATAAGATTAAGAATTAAAATGTCTCCTAATATGGGTTCCTCATTTTTTTGTTATCTTCTCCTAATATGGGTTGGGGAATACTAAAAATTTGTGAGAAATATAAATCCTAAAACTTTTAAAACTAGAATTTAAAGTGAAACCCAGAAAAGAAAACCTAATCTATTTGTTAAATTGGAATATTCCTCCCATAATCTATGCAATTAGAAATACTATTCAAAATACCCAAGTAACTTTTATTAGAAAATGTATTACCATCTCTCAAAAATAAGTAATCAACAAATAACCTTTTTTGAAGTAACTTTTATTCTGATCACGCGTTCAAAATAATATTTCCCTAAAATCAATAATATGAGTTACTATTTAGTGTTTGATTTGGAACATTTAATTAAAGGGATGTAATAAAAAAAGAGGTAAATAAATAACCAAATATATTTTATTGCATTTGCATACTGGAGTTTTGTTTGCGCATAAATCTGGTTTGAAAGTTGAACTCAGTTTTGAATTTGAATATAAAAAAGAGACTAAAATAAAATAGAAAATGAAACAAAAAAGGGGAAAAGAAATTACCTACGCCTTCGGGCCCGTTCACACTCACCGGCCCAGCTTTGCGAAACGTGCACCCTCAGCCCATTCTTCCGTTCCCTGTGATGGTCGTCTAGCTAATGGGCCGCTCGGCCAAGGCTCCTTTGCCGAAAGCCAGAGGTCACTGTCGTGTGGGGTCATCGGGCCATCTGACACCGCGCGCGCGGACCTTTACTAGCCATCACTGGCGTGCGGGCCCCCCGTTCAGATCCTTCTCCCTAGGTGACAGCGAGCGTCGTAACAAACCAAGCTAGTGCGCCGGCGAAAATCAAGGATCCTGTTGGCCGATTAAACTCGTGTTGCTTGAGCCTATAAAATCTAAAGCCGACGCGCCCTATCCCAAAAAACCAAGAGCATTGCGGCCAACCGAGCACCACCGCGGCAAGGAAGAGGGAGCCGGTTGAAGCTAGTGAGGGCGTGGGGATCTGCCGCCGCGAGGCAAATTGCTTATGACCTCGCAGGTGTTGGATCTTTTATGGGTTTGGCCCATTTATTGAATAAACTCTAAGGTGTGTAATGGTGGAGAATACCAATAGTACCACATTGGAAGTCCAAGGGTCTTTTGCCTTGACTTATATGGTGGGATTTATTCCACTTAACTTGAGAAGTCAAGAAATGGACAAGGGCGTGCCACGCGCGCGCGCGCGCCGCCGCCGGCCGGGCGTGGCGTGGCGAGGCGAGGCGTGGCGAGGCGTGGCGAGGCGTGGCGAGGCAGGCCGGCGAGCGAGCGAGCGAGCGAGCGAGCGGGCGTGGTGTGGTGTGGTTGTGTTAATTTTTAGCACTCACTAACCGCGTACGTCAGCCGAGTGACCCTGTCTCTTCGTCGGCCGAGTGACTCTCCAGCCGAGTGACTCTGTCTCTTCGTCAGCCAGCCGAGTGACCCTTCTCCTTCAGCTGGCCGACTTATGGCGTGACTCGGCGAGTGCTGGCTGACTCATGGCATAACTCGGCGAGAGCTGGCCGACTCTTGGCGTGACTCGGCGACCTTTCTCCTTCAACTTCCCTCTGCGAGAGGTTAAATAGAGGAGCACCCCTGTCACTCGGTACAGGTGAAAAACCACTTTCAGAACCACAGTCCAGCCGCCGAGTGAGGGTATTTCCATCTCGTGACTCTGCGCGCACAGAGAAGCGAGAGGGCAGGTGCCTCCGAAGCCGGTGCCGTTCGAGACCTTGCACGGGGGATCAGCAATTAGGTTTTTGGGGAGCGTCTACGCGACTGCCCAAAACATCTACGACATGACAAAGGAAGTAGGACAAGGATCTGGATCAGAGCGCATCGGAGGGTATGATCAGTTTATTTCCTTACTGTTTTGCGTTCTACAGATTATATATGTTTTATATATGCATCTGTACTGTTTCATATATAGCAAAGAGTTTATCTCATCTGTTCTGTTACCTTATAATGTGTTATATCTGTTTGTTTTAATTTTACAATCATGTTGTTTATGTTTCTATTTGTTTATTTTCAATTGTTCAGTCAGTTTACATGTTTATCGTATCTATATGATCTATATAATTCATATGCTTTATGTTTTCATGATCCATATTGTTATGGATATATTTGAGAAAGTGATTTCTATGATTAATTATATTTTATATGTCATCATCATAATGTTAATTTATGGAATTAAAATGATACGGAAAATGCCTATAATTCTAACAATCCAAAAACCTAATGTTAGGCATTTTTCTGTCAGAGGTTTTGCTGCTGTGCTAAAGCCTGATCCTTTTGATGGTAAAAACTTCTTGATATGGAAAGCTAAGATGGAATTGTGGCTAACTGCAATGTCTTGTTTTCATGCCGCTGAGGGCAAGCCTGCCAACTTACCTCCTGAGGATGAGGCTAAGTTTAAGGCTGAAGACAACCTCTTTCGAGGAGCAGTAATTAGCGCACTGGATACAAAATTCCAGAAAAGCTATATCATTCTTCCCACAGGGAAAGAGCTGTGGGATGCTCTTGTTGGAAAGTTTGGAGTTACTGACGCTGGTAGCGAGCTGTACCTCATGGAGCAGCTGTATGACTACAAGATGGTTGAGAACCGATCTGTAGTGGAACAGGCTCATGAGTTTCAGGCACTAGCTAAGGAACTCGAACTTTTTCCTTGTCCTTTGCCTGACAAGTTTGTGGCTGGCGGTATAATCGCCAAGTTACCACCTTCTTGGAAAGACTTTGCTACCTCTCTCAAACATAAGAGACAAGAGTTCAATGTGGAAGAGCTCATTGGTACTCTTGATGTTGAGGAAAGAGCTAGATCAAAGGACAATGGAAAAGGTGTGGAGACCTCTACTGCTAATGTGGTGCAGAAGAGAAACTTCCGCAAGTTTAACAAGAAGAAAAACCAAAACAAACCAGAGAACGCAAATAAACCTGTTCATACAGCACAGTTTAAAAAGAAGAACAACAATAACAAGGGAAAGGGAGGTTGCTTTGTCTGTGGCAGTGATCAACATTGGGCTAGAGAGTGCCCTGATCGCAAGTTCACTCAGGACAAGGAATCAGCTAATGTTGTAACCACTGAAACTGGAGATGGAACATCTGGGTATGGTAACTCTTTACCATTTGTTCTCTCAGTTTGTAATTCACCTGAGTGGTGGATGGACAGTGGTGCAAATATTCATGTGTGTGCTGATGCCTCTATGTTCTCCTCCTACCAGGTCGGGAGGTCTGGCGCCTTGTTAATGGGAAATGGGTCGCGTGCTCATGTTCTTGGTGTTGGTACGGTCATTCTGAAGTTTACTTCGGGAAAGACGGTGCCATTGACGAGCGTGCAGCATGTGCCCTCTATCAAGAAGAATCTTGTTAGCGCATCTATGCTATGTCGAGATGGCTACAAAGTTGTTCTTGAGTCAAATAAATGTGTTGTGTCGAAACATGGTACTTTTGTTGGTAAAGGATATGACTGCGGAGGGCTGTTCCGCTTATCACTGCATGATGTGTGTAATAAACTCGTGAATTCTGTTCATTTTTCTGATGAGTCGGATTTATGGCATTCACGTTTTTGTCATGCAAGCTTTGGCTGTCTTATGCGGTTAGCAAATATAAATTTAATTCCTAAATTTAACTTGGTCAAAAAGTCTAAGTGCCATGTGTGTGTTGAATCAAAACAACCTCGCAAGCCTCACAAGGCTGCTGAGGCGAGGAGTTTGGCACCTCTAGAACTTGTTCATTCTGATCTGTGCGAGATGAATGGAATTTTGACCAAAGGTGGTAAAAGATACTTTCTCACTTTTATAGATGACTCCACTAGATTTTGTTATGTGTATCTCTTAAAAACAAAAGATGAAGCGTTCAATTATTTTAAGGCCTATAAAGCTGAAGTTGAGAACCAACTTGAGAGGAAAATAAAACGTTTAAGGTCCGACCGAGGTGGAGAATATTTCTCTAATGTGTTCGATGAGTTCTGCGTGGAACATGGTATTATTCATGAGAGGACACCGCCATTCTCACCACAATCCAATGGGATTGCTGAAAGGAAAAACCGCACTCTAACAGATTTGGTGAATGCCATGTTGAGTACAGCGGGATTATCCAAGGCATGGTGGGGTGAGGCGATTTTGACAGCATGTCATGTCCTGAATAGAGTTCCAACAAAGAACAAAGAGATCACTCCATTTGAGGAATGGGAAAAGAGAAGAGTAAATCTCTCGTATTTGCGCACTTGGGGTTGCTTGGCTAAAGTGAATGTGCCAATCAACAAAAAGCGTAAACTTGGGCCTAAAACTATTGACTGTATATTCCTTGGGTACTCTTTTCACAGCACTGGGTGTAGGTTCTTAATTATAAAATCTGATGTGCCTGATATGTATGTTGATACTATCATGGAATCAAGAGACGCAACATTTTTTGAGAATGAGTTTCCCATGAAGAATACACCTAGTGATACAAGTCATGAGACTATAATTCCCCATGAGCACGAACTCTCGATTCCTATAGATTATGCTGAGGATTCTCACGTGCACATCCCTGAGGAGGATGACACTATAGTCACTCGAAAGAGCAAGAGACAGAGGGTTGCAAAATCCTTTGGTAATGACTTTATAGTGTACCTTGTGGAAGACACACCAACTACCATTAGTGAGGCATATTCCTCTCCTGATGCTGACTTATGGAAGGAAGCAGTAAGGAGTGAGATGGAATCTATTATGTCTAATGGAACTTGGGAGGTCGTTGACCGTCCTTATGGTTGTCAACCTATAGGTTGCAAATGGATCTTCAAGAAAAAGCTTAGGCCTGATGGTACAATTGAGAGGTACAAGGCAAGGCTTGTGGCCAAAGGATATACCCAAAAGGAGGGTGAAGATTTCTTTGATACCTACTCACCAGTGGCTCGATTGACTACGATTCGCACATTAATAGCCGTGGCAGCCTCTTATGGTCTTATCATTCATCAGATGGATGTTAAGACAGCTTTCCTTAATGGAGAGTTGGATGAGGAGATCTACATGGATCAGCCAGAAGGGTTCATTGCGGATGGTCAAGAGAACAAGGTGTGTAGGTTGATAAAATCATTGTATGGCCTAAAACAAGCACCTAAGCAATGGCATGAAAAGTTTGATAATACTCTTACAGCAGCTGGCTTTGTTGTAAATGAATCTGACACGTGTGTATACTATAGATATGGTGGGGGTGAGTCTGTTATGCTGTGTCTTTATGTTGATGACATTTTGATCTTTGGATCAAATCTCAATGTGATTGAGGAAGTTAAAAATCTTCTATCGAGCAATTTCGAGATGAAAGATTTGGGAGAGGCTGATGTCATTCTAAACATCAAGCTTGTTAGAGAAGCTGATGGTGGGGTAACTTTGTTACAATCCCATTATGTGGAAAAGGTATTGAGTCGCTTTGGTTTTAGTGACTGTGATCCTGCTCCAACACCTTATGACCCCAGTGTGCTATTAAGAAAGAATCGGAGAATAGCAAGGGATCAATTGACATACTCCCAGATCATTGGCTCGCTCATGTACCTTGCAAGTGCAACAAGGCCAGACATCTCTTATGCTGTGAGTAAGCTAAGTCGGTTTGTGTCGAAACCAGGAGATGATCACTGGCGTGCTCTTGAGAGAGTGTTGCGGTATTTGAAAGGTACTATGACATACGGTATTCATTATACCGGAAACCCAAAAGTGCTGGAAGGCTATTGTGATGCCAACTGGATTTCTGATGCTGATGAGCTTTATGCCACAAGCGGATATGTGTTTCTGTTTGGAGGTGGCGCTGTTTCCTGGAAGTCTTGCAAGCAGACTATCTTAACGAAGTCTACAATGGAAGCAGAACTCGCAGCATTAGACACTGCTGGGGCTGAGGCCGAGTGGCTTCGTGATTTCCTATTGGACTTACCGGTAGTTGAAAAACCGATACCGGCTATTTCCATGAACTGTGACAACCAAACGGTGATTACTAAGGTTAACAGTTCTAGGAATAACATGAAGTCTACAAGGCATGTTAAGAGGAGATTGAAATCTGTCAGAAAGTTGAAAAACTCCGGAGTTATAACTGTGGATTATGTTCACACATCGAACAATCTGGCAGATCAATTCACTAAGGGTCTATCACGCAATGTGATAGAAAGTGCATCGAGGGAAATGGGTATGAGACCCATGTGAGATCTACTCTAGTGGTAACCTGCTCTATGTGATCGGAGATCCCGTGAAGTAGAGTGGAGAAACAAGCTAGGAGTAGATTGTGAGGAAAGATCCCTTTCTTAACTCATTTCTGATGCACATCTTTCCTATCTGTAAGGCAGGATGGTATTTACCTTAATGTATTCCAAGAGTCTTATAAAGGTGAGATGTTGTCCTACAGAACATCTTTTGAGGAATACACCTATATGAGTCAGACTGCTAGTCACAGTCTATGGGACTTGGGTAATCCCTAAATACTCATGAAAGGCACTGAAGTGTGACTTATATGCTTCTAAACAGCGGGAATACCCTTTTGCAGCCTAGTATCAGCAAAGGATTTGAGTGAATCTTATTTCGCACAAAACTGTCAATTCAAGGCATAGTCCATTGTTCAGTTGTGAATGAGTGAAACTCTTATTCTAGATGGATGTTCAACTTAACAGTCTCCATCGAAACACTGGTATATCAAAGGATTGTGATTCTGATACTTCATCATTACAGACCCTAGAGTTTGGTGGGGATTGTTGGATCTTTTATGGGCTTGGCCCATTTATTGAATAAACTCTAAGGTGTGTAATGGTGGAGAATACCAATAGTACCACATTGGAAGTCCAAGGGTCTTTTGCCTTGACTTATATGGTGGGATTTATTCCACTTAACTTGAGAAGTCAAGAAATGGACAAGGGCGTGCCACACGCGCGCGCGCGCGCCGCCGCCGCCGCCGGCCGGGCCGGGCCGGGCGTGGCGTGGCGTGGCGAGGCGTGGCGAGGCGAGGCAGGCAGGCAGGCGAGCGAGCGGGCGTGGTGTGGTTGTGTTAATTTTTAGCACTCACTAACCGCGTACGTCAGCCGAGTGACCCTGTCTCTTCGTCGGCCGAGTGACTCTCCAGCCGAGTGACTCTGTCTCTTCGTCAGCCAGCCGAGTGACCCTTCTCCTTCAGCTGGCCGACTTATGGCGTGACTCGGCGAGTGCTGGCCGACTCATGGCATAACTCGGCGAGAGCTGGCCGACTCTTGGCGTGACTCGGCGACCTTTCTCCTTCAACTTCCCTCTGCGAGAGGTTAAATAGAGGAGCACCCCTGTCACTCGGTACAGGTGAAAAACCACTTTCAGAACCACAGTCCAGCCGCCGAGTGAGGGTATTTCCATCTCGTGACTCTGCGC
Source organism: Zea luxurians (assembly GCA_029449295.1). NCBI lineage: Eukaryota > Viridiplantae > Streptophyta > Magnoliopsida > Poales > Poaceae > Zea > Zea luxurians. The sequence continues at coordinate 131,585,384 of JAOPSE010000008.1, forward strand.
GCACAGAGAAGCGAGAGGGCAGGTGCCTCCGAAGCCGGTGCCGTTCGAGACCTTGCACGGGGGATCGGCAATTAGGTTTTTGGGGAGCGTCTACGCGACTGCCCAAAACATCTACGACATGACAAAGGAAGTAGGACAAGGATCTGGATCAGAGCGCATCGGAGGGTATGATCAGTTTATTTCCTTACTGTTTTGCGTTCTACAGATTATATATGTTTTATATATGCATCTGTACTGTTTCATATATAGCAAAGAGTTTATCTCATCTGTTCTGTTACCTTATAATGTGTTATATCTGCTTGTTTTAATTTTACAATCATGCTGTTTATGTTTCTATTTGTTTATTTTCAATTGTTCAGTCAGTTTACATGTTTATCGTATCTATATGATCTATATAATTCATATGCTTTATGTTTTCATGATCCATATTGTTATGGATATATTTGAGAAAGTGATTTCTATGATTAATTATATTTTATATGTCATCATCATAATGTTAATTTATGGAATTAAAATGATACGGAAAATGCCTATAATTCTAACAGCAGGAGCCTTGACTGTTCATCTAGGAGACTCATTGGGGCTCGGGGAGCGTGGTCGTGAACCAACGAAACCGGGGAACCTAGCGGGGGTCGAGCAATTGCTCGACGTCGTTGCGCTCTGCCATGGGGCCGCCACGCATCGTGAACCAACCATGGAGCCACACGACCGAAGGTGATAACGCCTAGTAGATACTAGTAAATGGCGCCCGCCTTGCGCGCGTGAGAAAAAACCGTAATATAAGTCATAACAATATTATATTGATCTAAGCAAGTTGTACATGCACATTTCATAATATAAATGATAATTTAGCAAATTGTTTATATATATTGTAGGTTATATATGTATATACACAAGATAAAATAGTAGTTGGTTCTGGATCAGACAAATTTGAAATTTGGTTGCTATATATGATACGACTTCAAAATTGCTTAATTCAACCATGACTTTATATTAAGTAAAAGTTCATTTTGTACTGGTTGCAGATTAAAAGTGTTATCACTATTAATTTTCAATCATTATGAAAACTGCTGTTGGGGGCCTTCGTCCTCCGAAGGTCCTCAAAAACATGATTTGACAATGTTTTCCAAGTGGATTATGTGAACAGGTATCTTCGGTCTCAAAATTATAAAGCACAGTCAGGACGAAGCCTGAACCAGACGAAGGGCGAGCTGATTACCAAGCTCTACGAAGGTGCACAGCCGAAGCTGTGTGCAAGGAAGCTTCGTCACGATAGCAGAAAGGGTAACCGACTTAAAGATGAAAAGACTACGTGGGCCTCGACAGATTGCCATAAGTCATTAACAAATGTAGTGGACATGGATGTAATTTTACGTGGGCTGCGTCCCGCGTCTATAAATAGATGAACAGTACTCCCGTACTGTTCACGCTGACTGGACATTCGCTTTTGCGTCACGCTTGTACTTTCTACCTTCTCTCAGGACCGAAGGTACATTTGTAATTTGAAATCATTTCTATTTGCTCATGTTAATAGAATAGAAATGATTCTATGATGATGTCTAAATTATATTTCATGCTTTATATGAACCCTTCGTCATTATTTGTTATATTTACGAAGGTATGTTTTTTATGACCTTCGTCCGAAACTCATTATTCCCGAAGGGGCATAATGTCTCGAAGGACGAAGGACTTTTACACCTAACACTTTTTATGTTGCCTTGTTCTTAACTCTAAGCATTTGAGAACAAGTCCCCAACATTGGCGCCCACCTCCGGTGAACTCACTTCCACTTCGAGCTTTTTTGAACACCTTCGGAAGCTATAGACCTTCGCTATGGCGCCGAAGAAAGCTTCAGCGATTGGGGTTTCAGCACTGCAACCGCTGGACCACAACCAGGAGACCGTCTCTCTTCGGGAGGCCCGAAGCCAGAAGAGAAAGGCCGTTAGCCCGACGCTTCAGGAGGAAGAGCTAGACCAAGAAATCAGGGATATGGAGATGCTACATCAACAGGTGCAGAGGAAGAAGGAGAAGATGGCCCGGCTAGCTGAGTTGCAGCGGCAGATAGACGAAGCCTCTGAGGAAGTCCGCCATCTTACCCATGATGAGCAAAACAGGAGGCCTCAGCAGAAAGACCTTCACCAGGAGGGCTTCGTCAACGAAGATGACTGGTATGACAATTTCCATCAGGGAAATTTTGTTTTCGATGATGCTTCTCCTTTGTCCGCTGAGCTGCAGGCTACACCTTGGCCTCCATCCTATAAGCCACCTCAGCTTCCCATGTTCGACGGTCACTCAGACCCGAAGCAGTTCTTGATGAGCTACGAAGCAACAGTGTCTTTGTATGGGGGCAATACTGCAGTCATGGCGAAGTCTTTCGTTATGGCCGTCAGGAATGTTGCTCAGACCTGGTACTCCTCCCTTCGACCAGGGACAATCACCTCATGGCAGAAGCTGAAGGATATGTTGTTAACCAGCTTTCAAGGATTTCAGACGAAGCCGGTCACTGCACAGGCTTTGTTTCAGTGCACTCAGGATCATGAGGAATACCTTCAGGCGTATGTCAGAAGGTTCTTGCGTTTGAGGGTACAGGCACCAACGGTGCCCAATGAAATTGTTATCGAAGCCATGATCAAGGGGCTTCGTCCTGGACCTGCAGCCCAATACTTTGCTAGGAAGCCTCCTCAGACGCTGGAAAAGCTACTCCAAAAGATGGACGAGTACATTCGGGCTGATAATGACTTTCGCCAAAGAAGGGAGGAAGCCTTCAGATTTTCTGAGATGACCAGGGGCTTCGGGGGACGTTTCTATCCGAGGCATGTCAGGTCCATCCACAACACTCAAAATGATGATAAGGGGAGTCAGCAGAACAGGCCACAGTGCTCCTCACAGGCTTCGGGGCAGCAGCAGACTTTCTTTCGGCCACCAGCTCCAAGAGGCAGAGGCGCTAGGGGCTTCGGCGGGAGATTTGGAGATCAACCAAGGAGGACATTTTGCTTATTCTGCGGTGAGAACAAGGGCCATACCACCAGGATGTGCCATGTTACCATCCAGAAACAAAAGGAGCTGGCAGAAGCTGCAGCGCAACAGGGACAGCCGAAGCAGGTCATGCATACTGCTTCGTACCATCAGCCTTACATCCCGGAGTATGTGAGCAACCATCCTGCAGCTTCCGTAGCTTCGGCAAGTCAACCTCAAGTTTCATGGCAACAGCCCCCGCCTCCACCTCCGCTGCAACAAGGCCAGCAGCCAGAAGGGAGTCAATATGCTCCACATCAAAGGGACTTCAGAGAACAATCCGAAGCTCGCACAGTCAACAGCACTGTGCCAGAATCGAAGCACATTTATTGACACATATCCTACCTTTGATAACTGTCTTTTCCATTCAGTCCTATTCTCTGTAGCAAAAAACATTGATAGTTTCCATGTAATAATTTCGCTGTTTTCCATGAGGAAAATCAGTTGATGAAGTTTTTGTATTAACAAGGAGGACCTTCGAAGTATTAAAAATCCTTCGGAGTAATAGAAAGTCGTTCTAAGGAACGCAGAGTAAGTTTATGAAGTCACAAAAAGCCGTTCCAAAGGGAGCGCAGTGTAAGTTTTCTGCTCAAAAGTCGTTCCTAAAGGAATGCAGAGCTTACAGCGAAAAGTCAACGCTGATACCGTCTAAGTAAAAGACGAAGAAGCTCCAAAGACGTTCCTAAGGGAATGCAGAGCTTATACCGTCTAAGTAAAAGACGAAGAAGCTCCAAAGACGTTCCTAAGGGAATGCAGAGCTTGCGAATGTATTTTGTGTGTATCTTCGGAACAGACGTCATTTGCATAACATAACATCATCACATCATTTCGCATAGCATAAGCATCATACATCATGTTGCATGCGGCAAAAGAAGGGTACACAGTATTAATCTTCGGAAGAATGATTTGAGAAAGTGCAAATTGTGCAAAGTCACGAGGGAATGCAATGATAATCTTCGGAAAATAGCTTCGGAGGCTGTTTTTACGAAGCATGGACAAGCTTCATCAGAGCAGTATCGAAATTGTATAGCTTCGGAGAATGTTATCATGAAGCATGAACATGTCTCATCAGAATAATTTTAACGGAGAATGTCTTCTTCACGAAGCATGAAAAGAAGGGAAGGTGTTTTTTCGCCGAAGGCTCAAAAAGGTATGTAGGTAGAGTTCCATGCATCGTAAAGAATTGAATAATGAAAAGAAACTTGTATATTACATCCAAATGTACAAAATATTACATAGATCACAATTTAAATGTTTTTTCTAAATAGCATCTAGTCTTCTTTTAGTACTGCTTCGGCGGCTTCATTTAGAAGTTGATCAACAACTTTGTCCATAATAGCTTCGGCCATTTCTTTAATTTCATCGTCCCCTTTTGTGTGGGGGTCGGCAGTCGACCCAGCAGCTTCTGAGGGAAGAGAACATTTCTTCATTACTATTACAAACTGTGAGCAGAGTTTGAAACAAAAATTACAACACAATAAGAACGACTAATTAATACCTAATTGCCTTTCGGGCTCCGTACTTTTTTCGGCAGCTTCTGCCACTTTCCTAGCATCGTGGATGCCTTTTTCGCTCCTTTGGATGATTTCTTGCGCCATTCCTCGGCCGCCGTCGTTCCAGATATCAGTAAAAAATTTGCCACCAACCACGCTTGCTTCGGCCGAGGGGTCCTTGATGTCTTCGCAAGATAAGGTAGCTTCGGACTGAGCTAAAAATTTTACATGATCGCAACCTTTTTTCTCTAAGACAGAAGCAATTCCTCTGGCGCCCGAAAAAGCGCAGATATCACCGCGACTGCTCAGGATCTCCTCGAAGGCCTCTGCTTCGTGACTAATCCATTCCAATGGACCTTCGGGATTGCCTCGAGAGAAATTCTCTTCGCTGGAAAAGGCGCCCACGCTGGCGAAGCTGGTTTTAATTTTATTCACGCACTCTATAGATTTAACATAACATTTTCCCTGAGATGCACGAAGCTCTTTAACTCTTAACTCCAATTTGTTGACCATATGATCACTGAGTTCTCGTTTTGTTTCCTCAAGCACGCGCTCCTCTCTAGCTCTAGCCAGCTGTTTCTGAAGATCTTTAATTTCACGCTTTTGGGCTTCGGCCTGGGTTTTTGAAGCAGCTTCGTCCTTCTTTACTTTGTCTACCAGCGTAAGCAGAATTTTATCCTTTTCCAGAGCTTCGTTTCTCAGTTTGATAACTTCGGAGCGCAAATTGTTGAACGCAATCTCATAGCTTTCATCTTCAGCGCTTTTCTGGGCTCTTAATGCGTTGCTTAGAATTAAGCCCTGTACGAAAAAGAATTCATATAAGAATATAGGAATGAATTACGTATTAAAAAAGTTTTTCCAAACGCTTAATTCCCAAACCTTTAGGCTATTGTATGCAAGACTGTCTGCGAGATCCTCTTTCGTCATGGCGCTTAATCCAGCTTCGAGCTTCGGGAAGCCTATACTCCTGGCCATCTCTCGGCAAACAGATAGTTCTTTATTATCAGGTAGACAGTATAGGAAGTCATCTTCATTTGTCCCATTGAATATTACTGCCCCCTTCGGATATTTTAGCTCTTTCGCATAATGGTTGGCTTCATAAGTTTCTTCTGCAGATAGTTTCTTCCCCGAAGCGTGTCGTATAATGTAATCGCATATGCTGGCAGGAGCTTCGGGGATGGCAGTGTCAATTTCTTCAACTACAACTGGTTCTGATATTTTTATTGCTTCGGCTTCCAAAGGTTGCTCTTTGTAGGGCTCTGAAGGCCCAGCTTCAGCTTCAGCTTGTTGCGTCGAAGCTTCAGTAGAAGCTTCAGCAACTTCAACACTCTTTTTTGGAGTTGTGCTTGAAGACTTAATTGTCTCCAAGACATCTAGCGCTTCAGTCTTCTCTTCCATCTTCGGCACTGGAGCTGGTTCTGTAGCTTCAGAGGCCAAAGAAGTTTCACCAATGAATTCTGGCACTGTGGCCGGCTCAATAAAGCGTGTCCGATGGGTGAGCACCTTCATCTTTTTTCTTTGAGGCGCTGGCTCACTAGGGGCACTTGTGGTAGCTTCTGTCGCAGGAGAAGTATTTTTCCTTTTGCGACCCAATACCGGATAGTGATAGTCAGGGTACATAAACCCGACTGCGTCAAACACACGGTTGAGCCTTTTCTTCTTTCGGCCTCCGAAGGCTGCTGATAGCGCAGTATTTTCGGCCTTCGAATATGCTCCAAGTAGTTCGTCACTTAAAGTTTCAATGCTCTTCAGCCAGTCATCATCAGGTTCAACAAATTTATCTGCATATTTGAATGTGTATTTCAGTCTAACTAGTCCGCCTTCGTCGGACTCTTTAATAGTTTCCTTCGGCATTTCCCACTTTTCTGCAAGTGGCCATACCCTGAAGGCAATGTGCTCTTGGACTAAGTCCCTTGTCCCAATAAAGGAGCAAACTACGCCGAAGGCTCTTTGGCACTCTTCGGCTGCCTCATCCATTTCAACCTTCGGCCTTCGAAGTCCGAAGCGTTGCCAGATTGGGTGCATAATGATACTTTTGACATTATCTTGCGCTGTTAGGTCATTTTTCACATAAAACCATTCAGTCATCCAGGCTCCGGGCCACCTCTTCCGAAAGGTCGGCACAGGGCAGCTTGACCCGGAGCGGGCGCCGAAGCTGTAGCACCCAAAATTGTTGTGATATTGCTCTTTTCCCCAGGGTTTCGTCTCGTACAATAACTCGTGAATGTTGCAGAAGCTTTTAGCGTTTGGTTCCAAACCTTGGCTTCTCATAGCCCAGACAAAAATCCCCATCCTTATGATAGCTTCGGGAGTGAGTTGATGAAGATAGACTTGAAATGTTTTCAGTACCTCAACAACAAAGTTGCTCAGAGGGAATCGAAGCCCAGCCTTGAGAAAGCTTCGGAAAATCACAACTTCATCTTCTTCGGGGGTGGGAGAAGTCTTTTCTCCAGCATCAGCCCTCACAATAGTTATATCTCGAAAATACCGCCCCCTCATATTATCAATATGGCTCTGCTTGATAGTCGTTTTCCCGAAAACCGTGTGACTTGGCCGCCATGGACGATCTTCGGCCTCTTCACCACCACTCTCCACATCATAGCTGTCGCTGTCACCAGTATCTTCGGACAAACCTTCGAGAATCTCCTTGGTGATTTTCTCTGTATTCGTCTCTGCCATCGCTATCAGGAACCCCAGATTCTTCTCTTCCTCGAGACTCAGCTTCGTCTCAGCAGGGATCTTCTTGCCTTCAGGCATCTTCGGAAACGCTAAAAAATTGTTCCCGAGGCCGAAGCTTCAAAATCAAAAAGACCAGCAAATCTTAGTGCGCAAGAGCTAAAATTTTTAGTGGGCCGAAGCAGATGGCAAGTGTGCGTACCAAATAAGTTTGCGGTGCGATCTTATTTATACGCCCAGGGCGTTGAAAATTGAAAGGTCCCGCTTGTCAGTGAATGTTGCTATTCTAGCAAAGGGAAGGTGTTTTTTCGGACCTTCGGCTCAAGGCCTTCGTCCATATCGCAATCTGAATTTATTATTAACAAATTAATATTGTGAGGGGCTACTGTTGGGGGCCTTCGTCCTCCGAAGGTCCTCAAAAACATGATTTGACAATGTTTTCCAAGTGGATTATGTGAACAGGTATCTTCGGTCTCAAAATTATAAAGCACGGTCAGGACGAAGCCTGAACCAGACGAAGGGCGAGCTGATTACCAAGCTCTACGAAGGTGCACAGCCGAAGCTGTGTGCAAGGAAGCTTCGTCACGATAGCAGAAAGGGGAACCGACTTAAAGATGAAAAGACTACGTGGGCCTCGACAGATTGCCATAAGTCATTAACAAATGTAGTGGACATGGATGTAATTTTACGTGGGCTGCGTCCCGCGTCTATAAATAGATGAACAGTACTCCCGTACTGTTCACGCTGACTGGACATTCGCTTTTGCGTCACGCTTGTACTTTCTACCTTCTCTCAGGACCGAAGGTACATTTGTAATTTGAAATCATTTCTATTTGCTCATGTTAATAGAATAGAAATGATTCTATGATGATGTCTAAATTATATTTCATGCTTTATATGAACCCTTCGTCATTATTTGTTATATTTACGAAGGTATGTTTTTTATGACCTTCGTCCGAAACTCATTATTCCCGAAGGGGCATAATGTCTCGAAGGACGAAGGACTTTTACACCTAACACTTTTTATGTTGCCTTGTTCTTAACTCTAAGCATTTGAGAACAAGTCCCCAACAACTGCCTTGCAAACTTAAAGCTCGTAGTCTTAAGTCTAACCCAGGAAACTTTTTTTCTAGATTATGGCTGAAACATTGTGATTATGGTTCAATGAGACAAAAAAGGAAAACGTTTTTCTAGATTATGGTTGAAACATTGTGATTATGGTTCAATGAGACAAAAAGGAACTTCGTATACATGATATACATTGGTTTATTTTACGTGCAAAGTATCAGGTATGGCACGATATATTGGACGATGAAAATAAAGGAACACATTTTGAATTTTCTGAGTAATATTTCAGTAGTACCGTGAGTAATGAACCAATGATAATTCAAGACATTCTAAGACCATAAGTTGAAACATGTAGTGAAGCCTGATTACCGGAGGTGGCAGTTTCCGTTTCAGGTGGCAGGTGAAATCGTCAATAAGAAATTCTTCTAGAGGAAGGATGAAGAGCATACAGAATGCATAATTTGTCAGAGATGAGCAAGTGCATCTCAACATTCAATTATATATAAGCTGAAGAAAACAACTGTGCGGGAAATTGAGACCCCAATTTTACTAAAATGTAACAGAGATGCTGAAATTATAAGTATTTTATATTTATAAAAGAAATATGTGAATCACACGTATAACAGAAGTGACAAAATTATTTGAAATAATTCTGTCACTACTATTGCTTAACAGAAATTTTGTCACTTTTATAATTTCAACATTTCTGTTATATTTTCAAAAAAAAGGTACAACACACATCAATGGTTTACCTTCTAATTTGAACTTTATAATATAACATAAATGCTTAAATTCAGTTCAGTACAAAAAAATGACAGAAACCATGTAATCAATTGTTGATCCTGCTAGCCCTTAGGTATTCTCTTCCAGATTTCCAGGTCCGACTATGATGTGGTTCTCTAAATGTGGAAACATGGCTTCATGAAACGTTTCCCACCAAAGAGCTCACCACAAGCAAGGTAAATGTGTGTTTTAGTCAAATCCCATAGCAGGTAGCACGTAGAATAAGACCTATGTGCACAACAAACCAAATAGAATATTAGATTACTTCAGTAGTAAAAAAATTGTTCATGATGAAAGGCTTACCATGTGCCTAGAAAGCCATCATAATACTCCAGCAGCACTCGTTTTTTTATTCTGAGATGAAACCACTTATTCCCCATTTAGCAGCTTGGGAAATGAAATTTTATCCCTTCGTGTAGCGGGTTGGGAGGTGACGAACTGATGAAAGGGGTATTAGCATCACCAAACCAGACCACACAGACGGGCAGCCCTTGAAAGAACTGCGAGCGAGGCAGAAGGGCAACATGCCTGCCGACAGAGGTGATGTATGGCACCCGAAATTCCAGCAAGGTGAGGAGAAAGCTTGAGGACTCCGTGTGCAAGAGGAAGGATGGTGTGCCTCCTCCTCCAGGCTCTCCTTTCCGATGCGCCCTTTGTCGCTTTCTTCTCATCCACCACGGAAGCAAAGGAACGGAAAGGAGAGGAATCGGATGACGTGATGCAACGATTCCTAGCCGATGGTGGGGCTTCCATCTCCCGTGCTATCTTGAAGCTTTCATTGAGCGTGTCTTGACTAGACTGGTGTGCGCCCCTTGATCCATCTCCCAGGCGCGTGGTGACTTGGTGGACAAACGGGGGCGGCGTTGCGAGGAGAAAGGGAGAGAGAGGTGGGGGCCGCAGGGCGATGCGAGCAGCGGCGGCCATAGGTGGGGTGAAGCGAGGTGGCGAGGGATGGGGAGAGTAGGCGGCAAATCTATTGGAGAGAGGCGGTCTGGCGGCCGCGTATTCGTGGGAGGTAGAGGAACCAGTCGACTGGAAACGTCGAGACTCTTCGAGCCGCGAAAGGGTGGGCTGCTCGGTTCGATGAAGATCCTACGACTGTTAATATTTCGATGACGTGGCTGCACGAAGAGCGACCTTTGCGTCGCGCTTTAATATATAGGAATTGTGACCGTGCATCGGAGCGTTGTATCACCTAACGCCGACGGGCTCACCACCGTTGGGCACTCTGTTCTGCCGTCGGCTGATGCCGAAGGAAGGAAGAAGAGGAACCACAGCCATTGATCAGCTTGTCGGCGGACGTGATTAGAAACATTATACCCGTTTGTCCAAATTGTTCCGGACCTTCGATCTTGAATCGGTCGATCGGGAAGCAATCGTCGTCATCTAACGTCTCCGCCATGGATCTCGGATCGGGCAGTCACTGTGGCGTATCGGTTCAGTGGGGGCTTGATTTAAACCCACGCGTCCAACTCTGACCCAACGGCCAGAATTCGTGGATACCCTTTCGGCCATAGTTTTTTGCTAAAGAGACCCTCCACTCTTTATAAACCAACCCGCCATCCTGCGCAGTGTAAAAGTTAATACGTTTGGGTTCTGAAAGTTGCACAGAGCACCTGTAAGTCTTCAAAATATGGTCTGTAGTCCACAGTTCATTGAATTAACTAAAACAATTTCGAGATAATGGTTATTAGTATGAAAATAATTCCAATAACTTGGAAGATTCATAACTCCTTTGTTTTTACTCCTAATTGATCCGTTCAAATTGCGTTAGCTTCATATAAATATTTACTACGCAGTAATAGCATTGGTTATACCATATCTCATACTTTTATAGTCAGATATTTATTTAACCTATGTTTACTTGAGTAACTCTTCTAATCAAAACTAACCTGCGTATAATTGCAATCTGATTAAAATATGATCTCTAGACAAACTATAAGTAAGATTAAAGTTGAATTAATTATTTATTTGGGTTATATTTATAGAATCAACATAAGACCTAGTGTTAATTACTTAATCACGTAGGTCTTCCAAAAATCATAACTCTTTAACCGTAACTCTGAATTTAGTGGTTCTTGAACCCATGATTTCATAGCGACGCGTAGAATATTATACAGTTTGTGCTTATGTCTGGTGTGATGTTATTTTTGTTTATACAATGTTTGTTTCTATTGCTACGAATAGCAGCGAGGTTACGAGTCACCTGAAGAGCACGTTGGTACCTAGGAATCTTGAGTCTCAGGCAAGTTGTGCCCTTGATCATTTTTCTTTACCTAATAATGTTCCTATTAATCACTGTCACATGCTCAGGTTAATTTTATGGGACCTAATAGGTTTCCCTAGCATTGTTTATCCCCACCTTGCAAATAGATGAATTATTGGGTAGATTTGCTATTGCTCTACCTGGTTCGGGAAACTAATGTTTTATTATGATCATCTTCCAATTATGTTGTTGTTTAATTATTGTTTATGATGAGATCATGTTGTTAATTGGAACATGGAGAACCACCCGGGACAATAGTGCTACCACAAGGGTGGAATGGGACGCCCTTGGCCAAGTAATTAGGAAAGCTATGGAGAGATTACCTTACCTGGTTAGGGGCAAGCGAGGAGGCATCGCTGCAGAGTATAGGGAGGTCCTCGGGTCGAACTGTCTATAAAGCTTTTCGGATGACGAATTTCTATGCTTCCTTCTTCCTGAATCCGTAGCGGGTTTTCTCGAACTACTGGAACTTTGGAAAGGCCTTGTAGTGCTACCCTACCTTGCTTCCTTGGTAGATGTGTATGGGGTCCGTACAACCCGTGGGAAATGGGTAACACGACTTGTGGGTAAAGATGTGCAACCTCTGCAAAGTGTAAAACTTGTATATCAGTCGTGCTCACGGTCATGAGCGGCTCGGACACTGACATGATTGATTTATGGAATTAAACTGAATTTGTCATTTGCATTGCATTGTGGGTGTTGTTATTAATCTTGATCTCTTATTTAATTGGGTTGGTATCTACTTATACCTAGTAACTACTAATAATATTTTGACCAACTTTAAAAGCAATGCCTAGCTTTAACCATTCTCTTTGGTAAGCCTTACACTTCACATGAGCTCCCACCTTTGGTGAGTTCATGCACATTATTCCCCACAACTTGTTGAACGATGAACGTATGTGAGCTCACCCTTGCTGTATTCACATCCCCCTAGGTCAAGGACAGGTACCATAGGATGAGGCGTATGAGGGAGGCTGTGATGAGTTCGGGAGTGGTCTAGGCCGTCGTCTCCCAGTCAACTTTGGTTGTTGGATCGTTGTCTTCATATGATGTAATTATTTAATTATTTTGTACAGAACTCCATTATATATTATTGTTGTGACATTCGTTTCTGTACCATGAGTCATCATATGTGTAAGACTTGGTCCGAACACACATGGTGATTATTTCGCGCCCGGGTTTTTGGTGTCACACCCGGGCTTTAAGGGACAAAGCCGGGTCCATCTCATACATGCGCCAAAGAAGACAACATATATAATAACAGAGTGTCTAGAGATAAATGTCACAATATAATCAGAGTATTTATTACATAGTGGAAGTCTTACAAAATAAAAGATAAATATAACAGGATCAAAAATCCATCCTTGGCGCCAGAAAATTAACTGGGAGACGACAACCTAGACCACTCACGAACACAGCGCAACATCCACCATGCGCCTCATCCAGTGGTACCTGTTCTTGACCTGTGGGGGGTTTGAGACAGCAAGGGTGAGCTCACACATGTTCATCGCTCAACAAGTTGTGGGGAATAATGTGGCATGAACTCACCAAAGGTGGGAGTTTATGTGATGTGTAAGGCTAATCAGCAATAGGGGTTAAAGCTGAGCGTTGCTTATAATTAGTTGGTCAAATATTTATTAGCAGTTACTAAATGTAAGTGAATACCAAACCATAATAAATAATAGAACAAAATTAATAACAAATACCATGCAAATGCAAATGACAAATTGAATTTAATTTCCACAATTTAATCATGCGAGAGTCCTGAGCTGCTCTTGACCTTGAGCTCGGCTAGTATACCAGTTTTACACTCTGCAGAGGTTGCACCCTTTACCCACAAGTCGTGTTTCCCATGTCGCCAGGGTTTGCAAGGCCCTTAGACACTACCGAGGTGAATGGCTAGGGATCCACTACGAGGCCATTACAAAGTTCCACTAGCTTCCGAAAACCCGCTACAGTTTATGGGAAGAGCACTTGCAAGAATCCCCCGTCTGACCGCCATCGTAGCAAAATCAACCCAAGAACCTCCTTGCATGCAACTCCCCTACTGCCCTTGCCCCTTTCGGGTAAGGTAGTCTTCCACTAGCTTTCCTAATTAGTTAGCCAAGGGGTCCCATTCCTCCCTTGTGGTGGCACGTGTTTCTCAAGTTAAGCTCCATGTTCCAATTAAGATAATATAATGATCTTGACATGAACAGAAATAATATAACAGAATAATTGGAACATGGATATAATGAAATATTAATCCTAAAACCATATAGAGCAATAGCAAAAACTACCCAAATGAATCAGGGGTAAACAAGGTAAACAGGATAAACAAACTAGGGTGACCTATTGGGTCCCATCAAAATTAAACCTATGCATTGAATAGTGATAATAAAGAATATTATTAGGTAACAAAACTGGATCAAGGGCACTAGGGACTTGAGATTCTAGGTACCACTTGCTCTTCAAGTGACTCTTAAACTCGCTGCTAGTCATAGCAATACAAACAGACATGGTATAGAAAAAATTAACATCACACCAAACATAAGTATAAATTGAATAATAATGATCTACGCGTCGCTACGAGATCGTGGGGACGTGAACCACTAAAATCAGAGTTACGATTAAGGAGTTATGATTTTATAGAGGATTTATGTATTTTGTACAAGATTAAATATGATATAAATTTTAATGTGTCTTTCATGTGAAAGCAATGGTACTAGATGATAAACAATAATATTACAAAATTATAGGAACTAAAACGGATTAAAAAGAGCTAAAATGAATTTTTCTAGGAATTAAACAAGATCTAGAATTATTTTTATACTAGAAATACATTTTCTGTATTAATTTATCCAATTTCCTATGTCTCTGGACTGAGCGCATTATTATTAGAAAGTGCAGGGGTCTCGACATAAATGTTTCCCAAGACTCAGAACTAAACTGCGGTGGATGGCGGGTTGAATAAATGAAAAGGCAGGGGTTCTTATGCAAAATTCATCGGCTAAAGGGGTATAGGACGATCCTAGCCATCCGATCGAAATCAGGTGGTCCAGATTAAATCGCACCCAGGTCAAACTGGTACGCGACCAGGGGCATCGGATCCCGATCCAATGGCACCTAAAAGATCATGAACTACGCGATCACCCAGCCATCCGATCTAAAATCCACGCTCCACATTTTCCCCCGTGCCCAGATCTAATTGAATCCTCACGATTTCCATCCAACGGCCACCATTTACTGGCCACCAACCAGTAACCCGAAGCTAATCTCGTTCGTCCGTTGCGAAATCAACGGCCCAGCGCCTTCCCCCCCTTTTTCCAGAGCGCAGCAACCCAGGATGCCCAATCTGACCCTACGCGCGAGGATTTATGTCGAGGATGCATAGAGAGACTGATCCCGCTAGGTCCTAGCGTGATTGACGAAGTGGAGAGCTCCACCCATGGCGGCGGAAAACACACCACGGCGGCGCACAATGCCAGAGCCCACAATGCCCCGCATTCACGCCAAAAATTCTAATCCGCGAGTGCCTACAGAGTGCGCATACCGAGGGGAGTCGACCAAGGTAATCTTACCGTGGGTTACGAAGCAGCGAGTCCCAGCGAGGTCGTGCGGCGGTCCAGCGTGCAGAACCAACGTCGACGAGCAATCACGCACAATCCGAACTCCTAGGTCGCCCGTCGTTGACGCGAACGCCCCAATGACGCCCCCGCGACACTACCCGAGCACTTGAATGGACCCGACGTGGGTGAACATAGGCTTTGGATGGAGACCGCTAACCAAACTCGCATAATCACGGTGGCTCCCAACTCATGGTGCCAGCGGCTCACGCGACGACAAGGCGGTGACTAAGTTAACGGGGCATGAGGGCCAGGGGTTGTTTATATGCAGGAGGAATCGATCTCCGAGGACTTGGTCATGCCGGGGAGCTCGGGGTTCTGTTGCGCTTCTGTTAGGAGCCCGAGTCAGACGCGAAGGAGACGGTCCTGACGAAGAAGCCCCACATGACAGTGTCGGTCTGCGCAAGGTGCGTACGAATGGTGTGGCCGGCCAATGGGAGGCGAGTAAGTGGGCCGCACAAGCAAAGGAGACCCAGGCCGGCTGAGGTGAGAAGGGCCCAACGACGATTTTCTTTTTTTTCTTTTATTTTATGTTTCCAATTCCTTTTCTCTATTTCATTTTCTATTTTTGTTTGCTATTTTAGATTTTATATTCCTATTTTGAACATAATTCTAATGTGGACCCAAATACTAACTTCATATTTAGTATAACTATTATTATTATTTTATTTATCTTCCTCTCACCATTTAATTTGAAAAGCATTAAATGATTCTCATAGTATCTTTCTCAACTCTTTTCAAATCCATGTTTGATCTTCAAATTTCCAAGAGTCCAAATTCATACTAATGTGAATATAACTTCTATTGTTTACAATGTTTTTATTTATTTTTCTCCTTGTTATTTATTCATGGGAGGAATATATGGTTTCCTTAAAAAAATTTCCCTAATTCCCAAAGCATTATAATACCATATTTGTTTATTTATTATATTTTTTATTAGACAAATTTTGGGCCTTACATTTGGTGCCCCTGAAATCCGGGTGTGACAAATGGCTTCAAAGTTGGAAAAGTTGACCCTACTCTCTTCACTAAAACAATTGCTAAAGACTTGTTTATATGCCAAATTTATGTTGTGATATTATCTTTGGGTCTACTAACAAGTCATCTTGTGAAGAGTTTAGTAGGATTATGATACAAAAATTCGAGATGTCTATGATGGGGGAGTTGAAGTATTTCCTTGGATTCCAAATCAAGCAACTCCAAGAAGGCACCTTCATTTGTCAAACTAAGTACATTCAAGATATACTCAAGAAGTTTGGAATGAAGAATGCCAAACCCATCAAGACTCCCATGGGAACAAATGGGCATCTTGACCTCGACACAGGAGGTAAATCTGTAGATCAAAAGGTATACCAGTCGATGATAGGTTCTTTAATCTATTTATGTGGTTCACAACCGGATATTATGCTTTCCGTATGAATGTGTGCAAGGTTCTAGGCTAATCCTAAGGAAGTTCACCTTAGGGTCATGAAAAGAATCATGAGATATTTAGTTTATACTCCTAAGTTTGGGCTTTGGTACCCAAGGTATCTACCTTTGATCTAATTGGGTATTCAGATGCCGATTATGCTGGATGTAAAATTAACAGGAAGAGCACATCAGGGACTTGTCAGTTTCTGGGAAGATTCCTGATGTCTTGGGCTTCAAGGAAACAAAAGTCAGTAGCTCTATCCACCGCCGAAGCCGAGTATATTGTTGCAGGACATTGTTGTCCACAATTACTCTAGATGAGGCAAACCCTTAGGGACTATGGCTACAAGTTGAGCAAAGTCCCTCTCCTATGTGATAATGAGAGTGCAATCCGCATGGCGGATAATCCCATTGAACACAGCTGCACTAAGCACATAGACATCCAGTATCACTTTTTAAGTGATCACCAACAAAAGGGGGATATCGAAATTGCTTATGTTAGCATCCACAACCAATTAGCCGATAACTTCACCAAGCCCCTAGATGAAAAGACTTTTAGCAAGCTCAGGAATGAACTCAATATCACCGATTCTTGGAACTTTGATTGAAATCTTGCACACATTGCTGATTTATATACCTTTGATCATGTATCTTTCTTTTGGTACACATGCATATTTCTTATTCTTCTTGTGCCAAAGCTAAGATTAATGTGCTTCCAAGTGTATTTCTATCCTTAGTCTTACATTGAAAGGGAAATGCAGTACTCTACAAAGGCAAGGCTTCCACTATGACTCTATCGGTATCATTTATCCTTTGCCCTCCTCATGAACTTTCATTCATATCCTATTTCAAAAGTGAGAAGTAATAGGCCTCTAGTCTCTTTGGTTTTAGCGCTTAATGCCAAAGGGGAGAGAGTAATAGGCCCAAAGCAAAAGAACCCCATCACCACCCTATTTTCTAAAAACTTTCTCAAAAAGGGGGAGAGATTATTCAAATTGCAAAAAACCTCTTGACAAATAAGAGGAGAACTTCAAGGGGAGCTTTTATTTAGCCAAAGGAAAAGCATTTGAAACAGGGGGATAATTTTCAAAAACTTGAAAATGTCTTTTGAAATCATATTCTTATACCATTGGCTATTTGCAAAAGAATTTGAAAAGACTTTTCCAAAAGATTTGCAAAAACAAGCTAAGTGGTGCAAATGTGGTCCAAAATGTAAACTAGATCAAAGCAACCATATATGTTTAAAACTACTTTAATTTCAAAGTAACTTATGCACATATTACAAATTGCAAACTAGTTACATTTCTACACTTTGTATTTGCTTTGGTTCGTGTTGGCATCAATAACCAAAAAGGGGGAGATTGAAACAGAAATGGCCTCAACATTTCCTATAATGGATTTTGGTGTTTGACGTCCATCACAAACCATACGGACTAACTAGTTTGCCTAGTGAATGTTTTTTCTCAGGTGCATATAGTTCAACATAAACATACAAAGAAAAGACTCGAGGGAATCATACAAAGTTTGGAGCATACAAGATTTGGTGCAGCCAGTGGCGCACCGGACACTGTCCGGTGCCCAGGCTAGAGCACCTCGCGAACTGGCCGCTCTCGAGTTTTCTTAGAGCCATTCCACTTAAATTCATTGGACTGTCCGGTAAGCCAACAGAGCAACGGTCAACTTCACCAATGGTCAACTATGGAACAGTCTGACTGTTAGAAGTCAGAAGATAGTCTGCGAAGTCAGATCACACCGGACTATCCGGTGTGCCACTGGACTGTCCGGTGCAGCAAGAAGATAGAAGGCTTCAACAGTCAACATCTCCAAACCCCAACGGTCGGCTGACGTGCCACGCACCGGACAGTGAACAGTGTTGTGTCCGGTACACCACCATACTGTCCGGTGTGCCCATCGACAGCAACGCCTGAAATAGTGGTTAGGGCTATAAATACCCCCCAACCACCACCATTCAAGCCATCCAAGCATTGCAACTTCGTCATTCAATACTAGAGCAAAAGAATACACTCCAAAGACACAATCAAAACATCCAATCCTCTCCAAGCTCCAAAATCAAGTCAAGTGATAAAAAATGCTTAATGACTTGAGAGAGGATGATTTGTTTTTGTTTTGTTGCTCTTGTTGCTTGATTGCTTTCTTCTTCTCACTCTAATCTTTGCAAGTGCTTTGTAAAGCTAGCAAGAGACACCTAA
Organism: Zea luxurians; assembly: GCA_029449295.1. Lineage (NCBI taxonomy): Eukaryota > Viridiplantae > Streptophyta > Magnoliopsida > Poales > Poaceae > Zea > Zea luxurians. Next base: position 131,603,910 of record JAOPSE010000008.1, read on the forward strand.
TTGTGTGGTGATCCTTGTGGGGTCTTAGTGACCCGAGTGATTAAGAAGAAACACTCAACCGGTCTAAATGACCGGTTGAGAGAGGGAAAGGGTTGGAATAGACCTAGCCTTTGTGGCCCCCTCAATGGGGAGTAGGTTCCTTGGAACCGAACCTCAGGAAACAAATCATTGTGTTCGCTTGTGTTGATCTTCACTCGATTTGTTTCTCCCCTCTCCTCTCTCTCTTTAAATTTCTCTTGCTCACATCGTTTTGAGTTTGCTGTCAACATTATCCGCTTTGTTTGAGCAATTCATAGCAAGAGAAACTATTTTCCGCACTCCGAATTATTTCTAACACTAACCCGGGTATAGTGCATGGTTAATGTTTATAATTTTCCGGTTTCACCTATTCACCCCCCTCTAGGTGTCTTTCAAATAGCGCTCGCTTCTACGGTCACACGAGAGAAAAATGCCAAGATCGAAACAACGATTGAGAAGTTATTGCGTCTACGTTATACAAATATGAAATATAACATTTAATTCGACATACTCGCATTACTCAACATTTATTAGTCGCAATTAGATTTGTCGCCTAGTTGTAATTAGTTTGCTACACTAACAACTTTTAGTTAGATAAGTAATTCAAATAGCATTAGCGACTGTAAGCGAGACAAAATAACGGCGCGAGATGAAAATTGCAATGAGCACGTGCACACTACGCGCACAGCACGTGCCGAAACTACACACGAGAACTGATTAATTTGTAACATGATTAAACTAAACAATTATTTAATAAATAATAGTTCAGTTAAGATTAACTACGCTGATGTTGATTTATAAATGCACATTTTGAAATCATAAATTAGATTTAAAATAAAACATCGTTCTATTAACCTCCGGTCAAACAAATGTGTAAATAAATTAGATAACATGTGCAACAACAGAGAATATTACTTCTAACATGTAGGCAATTTTAATACGAATCTAACCCAACTTGAACAGAGTGAATCAGATTTAAAACGCAAAAGTATGCAATTTTAATTTGAACTAAATTCCTGCGTACGAATTATATGAACATGGACTAAATTGCAAAAGACCCATCTTCTTCCTCCTCTCCCTTCTCCTTACTCTCAACCATGGGAGGGGGGCTATGCAATGGGGAGGGGGCGTACCGGTGCACCACCGTCAGGCGTGGCGCGGCGCACGAGGGGGGGGTGGGGGTGGGGCGCGCAGGCGGGCCCGGCCGCCACTGGGGGGAAGAAGGGGAGGGGGCACCACCACCAGGGAAGATGAGGGGAGGGAGAGGGAGGCCCTGCATGGATGGGAAAATGGAGAAATGGAGAGACCCTAGGTACAACAATGGTGGAGGCTCACTAGAGAAGACGACCCTCGCTGAAGCCGAGCACAAATTCGTCGATTGGGGACGAACCGTTGGTCAGATCGATGAATCAAAGGCACTGGGACGAAGCTCTCAATGAGACAGATGCAGTGGTATTCTCAGATACTGCCAACAATGCACGGATCGAAAGTAATTGCTCGCCGAAGTTGTCGTCGGAGTTGGAACAGTCCCAAACTTCGGCGAGCAATTCCGGGAGTTTCAGATCAAATCTGAGGGTGGGGTTTCGAATTTTGAAAAGGGCTTGACGAGAGGATTCCAGCCATATATATTTCTAGGGTTTGAAAATATTTTATTTTTCATAATTATCCTATTTTAAAATTAAAAATCATTTTCAAAAAAGGCTGAAATGGTTTTTAGTATCCGAAAAATATCACGAAGACTCCAAATATTCTAGGAAACTTCCTAGACATGATTTGGCACCCAATGCACTCAAAAAACATATTTAGAACTTTTTAAAATGTTTTGAAGTACCTCAAATAAATATATTTTGAATTTCAAAAAATATAAAAATATTCAGAAAATATGAAAATTTACGGGTAACTTTTACAAGACATGTTGACATGATTCAAATACTTTTTGCACTTGAAAACACTATGCAGTAGCATGAATGCAACAATCATGACACTTTTGGAGCTCACGCCTATATAGAACCAAAATAACTCTCTACTATTTTGACAAAGGGAAAAGAAAAATGAATAAAGGAAAGGGTAACACCTGAATTTTGGGTACAGAGCAAAGAAATTTTTATACCGCAAAATCCAAGGTGTTACAGACCTATCCCCCTTAAAAGAATCTCACCACCGAGATTCAAGGCTGGCTAGCAAAGAGTTCACGATACTTAGCTTTCAGATCATCTTCATGTTCCCAGGTTGCTTCCTCTTCAAGGTGGTGACCCCATCTGACTTTGCACATTCTGATGGTATTCCTCCAGGTGACTCTGTCTCTTGTCTCTCGAATCTGCGTTGGTTTCTCCTCATATGTCAGGTCTTCTTGAACTTCCTGTCCTTCCACTGGCAACTGCTCCTCTGGTACTCACAAGCACTTCTTCAGCCGAGACACATGGAACACATCATGCACTACTGACAGGTCTTTTGGTAAGCTGAGTTGATATACCACTTCTCCATGCCTTGCCAGAATCTGGTATGGCCCAATATATCGCGGTGCTAACTTGCCCTTGACCCTGAATCTTTTGACTCCTCTGATAGTTGACACTTTTAGATAGACATGATCTCCCACTTCAAAACTTATGTCTCTTCTTGTGTCAACATAACTACGCTGCCTTGACTGCGCTATCTTCAGATTCTCTCGAACCATTTTGATGTTCTCTTCTGCTTTGAGCAAAATGTCGGGACCGAACACCTGCCTCTCTCCAAGTTGATCCCAGAGCAGTGGAGTTCTACAACTCGTCTCATATAGTGCCTGAAACGATGACATCTTCAAACTGCCCTACTGGCTATTATTATAAGAAAATTCCGCATAGGGCAATTTCTTATCACAACCTGACTTTGTGACACCCCAGTGTCACCTAGGGTTTTTCTCAGTGCTAACCCAAGAACCATCATTTCATGTAAGCCAAAGTGAGCATGAAGCATCAAATCAACTTAAGAATACAAAATCCACTAAGTTTATATCTAAAGAATCATGTTCAAAACAAAAGGGGCTTTCAAAAAAGAGAAAAATACTGAAACCCTAATATCAACCCTAATTAAGCTATTTAAGTAGAAATGAAGAAAAGGGGTGAGAGACCATGAAAAACTTGAAATCATGGCTTAGGCCAATTATAAAAATTGAAGTACACTAAATAAGCTACAATAAATATTATGAAAGCTTGGCCAAAATAGTTTATTAAAAACTTCAAACAAGCCATTCAAGTGAAGGTTCAATGGGGAAATCTGAAATTCAGATTTCTGAATTTTCAGCCTTTGAACCAAAACCGAGCGCATTCACCTTGATCCTTAGCCCTAATCCTAATGCTCCCATTGACAAAAACGTGTCTAACTATCCCCTCTATCACATGTCAGAAGATGGCATCAGGACACGATCCCTAGACACAACAAAACCAAAGATTTGCCTCGGGCTCGGGCTGGGAGACAGACCAGACTTTAGAGCTCCAAATCTTTGAAACTAGTAGGCCAAATCCTATGACCCCCACACAACATCGGTAGCTTATAGGGAGGAGAAGACGTTTTGTGCACTGACCAAGGCAAGAGCAGGCTCAGATGAATGACCACACGCGCCAGAACTCGGGCAGAATGAACGCGCACACATGTTCTACCCTGGTCGGCACGCCGGCGTTTGCCGAACCCGCACGCGCTTGTCCCAGCGTCTGGTCAAGTCTGCCGCGCACCCTCACCCTCGACCGTGCTCGCCCGCGCCTTTAAAGCCTCCCCCAGACGCGCCTCACCTCACCCCGTGCTCACCCTCGCTTGCTAGACGCCCCTCCTTAGCTCCGGCGAGCCTTTCCTCCGCCCGCCACCACTGCCCAAGCCTCGGCCACCATGGCCAGCCCATTCCAGTCGCGTCCAAGTTGTGCTTGCCCCTCGGTTAGCTTCGCCAGTGGCCTGTGGAGCTTTCCAAGTGCTCGGACCCGACAGAACCTCACCGGAGACCCAAGATCATCCTCGTCGGACTTCGGTCGCCCGCCTGCGCGCGTAGACCGAGATATCCGGTGAGTCATTCTTTGATTCCTTGCACACACGCCTTCCTTGATCTCTGGTGAAGCTCAATTACCCGTATGATTGACCTATCATGCCCTGGTTAGGCCGGACTCCTCGCCACCGACGAGCTCCCCTGCTTGCACACGTGGACCGGTCGACTCCGACCATCCCCGACGGTAACCCGCACATCGCCGTGACCCTCAGGACCTCCCCTACACCCTCGATCACCTCAGCGGAGCAGTCTCGCAGTCGGTAAGCCCCTCCGCCCCTTTCTTCCTCCGTGGCCACTGTTTCGTTAGGGAAGGATCGCGGGTTCGATTTCAAGAAACCCTAGGGGGTTTTCTACAGAGCCATAGACTCATGTGAATAGTGCACCGAGGACCTATTTGTAATTCACTTAAGATCTTTCACCAGGGACCCCAGCGCAAAACTGTTTTTCCTTTATCCATTTCTATTTAACCTTTTTTAATTCAGCAGAGAACTTAGAGAATTTATATCTTGAGTTATATTCAACCAAATTTAACCAAACCAATTTTGCTAGATTCAAAATATTATGGACTATCAATTAAAAAAACTGAACCCTATACCTTCTCTTTTAAATTTTAGAGTTTGAAATTGATTAAGGAAAGAGACCCAACCTTATTAAATTGAAGAAAATTAGTTATGCTTCGGTGCTGAACTAAAGAAAATTTGTTGATGTTCAAACCCCATTTAGACAAGCTAAAAATAGTAAGCACCCCAGTATTGAAAATTTAAGTAAGGTTATCTATTAAAAGCCATTTTTGCCCAAAACTTAGGAAAATAAGAAAGGCATTAAAGAATAATGAACAATGAATGCAATTATTTTTCCTAGTCTACTTAAGTAACAAAGAACCTAGGAAAAATAAAGGGAACCCTAGTCCAGAACAGATTCAAAGTGAAATGTTTTATTAAGCACTAACCAAACTAGAAAAAAAATTATTAGAATTATGAAAACAATTTCAAAATTGTTAATAAAAATCAAGTGGACTTGTAACCACTAGAACCCCACTACAAAAATGATAAACACCACAGCCCATCATTTTAAGTTGGGTAAACAAAAAGAACTTGATATTAAGCCATATTTCAATTAAATCATAAGTAAGCCAAGAATTGTGCAACAATGAGCAAATAAATTTTTACTAGATCAATAATGGAATAGGCCACTAGAGAAAAATGCAAAACCCAATTGAAAGCTGCAAAATAATACCCACTGCCAATACTTCATGAAAAAGGCCATTTAATCCAAATAATTCCTACCACCCTTCCCTTAAGCAAAAAGTTACCAAAATTTAGAATGATTGCTCTTGCACAAAGAAGAAGATAGGAAAACTTGGAAATCTGTTGTTTGATATTTTTCAAAGATAGTGGTAGTAGAAAGCACCCCTTTGGCTAGAAACTTTAGAAAATCATAGCAAAATAACTAATAAGTATTAATGGCTAAAAATTTGTTCAAAGTCATGTTATAATGTCTAAATGCCAGCAAAAATATGTCTTAGAGAATAACCCACTGTTAAAAAGGAGTTGTAGTTAAGAATACCCCCTCTGCCCTAATGTTTAATAATTTTATCCAGAGAGAACCACTCACTTTTTATGCCCCAACTTTTGAGACAGAGAATTATACACTAGTAAGAAGCCACTATAATATTTGTAGAAGTTTTGGAAATTTATTATGATAGCTTGTAGTTCAAATCCACCTTAAAAACATAAAAGAATTAGAAAGGAAGAGAGGAAAAATAAACCTCGCTCCAATAAGTGCAACTAGAAATCTTAATAAATTCTCATTAAGACCTTAAAAGGAAATCAATGGAACACCAAAATGGACTTACCACTTAGTTTAACTAAGCATGACCCTAAATTGCTAAGTATACCCGAGAAATCTTCAAGTAGCAAGATTAAGCCCTACCTTATTAAAATGATCATTCACTATCCAAGTTTAATTGCTAAATTGCATATCATACCATGCATATATCTTACTCATTGCATTCATTAGATTGCAATCTCGCTGACGGAGAGTACGTGCTCATCCCCGAGCAAGGAGCTGTCCACGAGGAAGACCAGGAGCAAGCTCCCGAGACTGCCATCGAGGATCTCCCTGCAGCCCCAGCTATTGAAGGTAAGCCCTGGTTTTATGCATAACTGTATCTATATATGCTACTTTACTACACTTAATGTTTGTAGGATTGTAATGTGCACTTAAGTGTAGGAGTTGTTTGAAACCTCTAGTTGCATGAACTTAGGATTCCTTTTGAGATGGATACTAGTATGCTAGGTCAAGTAGCTGCTTTGCTAATTAGGATCTCGGTAGAAGTCGAGTGATTTTTCTAGCACTCGCGCGAGGTCAGGAATTGATTGTATTCATCTTGATAACGGGATCTATGATGGTCCATGGACTTGGATCCAGGGAGGATGCCTTGTCCATGAGACAGGAAAAGGAATTAAGGATTAATGTGTGGATACCTGAGTCAAGTGTTTGAACGTACTAAACACATGTCGGGAAATATGGTAACCGGTAAACCTAGTACCTGAGTGAAGCCGGGCGCGGACTTTATCCCTCAGCGGACTTTATCCCTCACGCGACCTGAGATTGGGTCTCCCATGCTAGCTATGGTGGGTACAACTGCGGTCACTGCTCAGCGGCAGCCGGAGTTAGTGGAGCATTGTATGCCAAGGCAGTGAGGCCTGGCCGCGAACGGGGAATCGATGGGGATGGTTGACATGTGTGAGGACGAAGTGCCCTGACATGTCGTGTGTTTAGGTTTACCTTGCAAGGTTAAAACTCGATTCGATTCGTCGGCTTCTCGCAGCTAATGAGACTGCTTGACCCCTTGTACTACATTGAGTAAGAAGTGAAATGAGGTTGCTGAGATAACTTGTTGATTGTACTAAATGCTTGCTACCATGTATGGTTAGAAGGAGCAACTTAGCTAAATAATGATACTAAAAATTGAAAAGCTAAAACTTGATTTTAGACTCAGCTAGTGCTTTTGGCAAACCAAACCCCTTAGCCAAACAGCTGCATGGTCTAGAGGTAGAGGAGTAGTTTCCTCACACCGGGTAAGTCTAGCTGAGTATTAGTATACTGAGCCTTGCTTGTGGCATAATTTTTGCAGGTATGCTTCAGGATATGGTTGATGGTGTGACCTGGCCTACCACCCTGCCACCGGGTTGGACGGTCGAGTGGGATGCTACTCTAGCAGGAGAGGAGCAGGAGGAGTAGTGGGCTAGGCCTTGCCCATTTCCTCGCTATCGACGATATCGATTATCCGCTTCAATTTATTTTGTGAACTTATTTCAGCTACTTGAAAAACTCCGATTTTGTAATAACTCCAGTACTTTAATTTGAGGTTTCCTGTTTTATTGTATTTCTTCTATGACTCACCTTCGAGTGAGTATGTGGTATTTGATCCTAGTTAAGTGGCTTTATCAGACTAGATCTGAGGGACTGACGGGTTATTCCGATTTAAGTGTGTTACGGCCCTTGAGACGTAACTTAGGCACTTAAACTGGAATAATTTGGGCGGTTCTGCCACAACTGGTATCGGAGCAAATACCACCACACAGAAGGACAATAAACCATGAATAGTAATTTTCAAAATCTAAAACTTGCTTAGAAACTGATAAGAATCGTCAGGACTAGACCGCTAGACCTAGGACGAAAGGCCTTAGGGATAGTGAGAGAAATAGGTGGCTAATTAAGTAGGCCATGTGGGCCAGTCCTTAGCTTTTAAAGGATGCCCTAGAATATTTTCTTCCTTCCACCGAAATCTTTACATCTGATACGCTTCCACAGATGACCTCACCTATCCCCGCCAGTGGAGGAGACACTCGTTTCAGCTCTAACTTCCTTTCTTACGATGGCTTTCCTTCCATCTTGTGGGAAGTGCTTAACTCCGTCGGTTACCCTACGCCCCCTTTGTAACGGTGCAGTTGTACGAGGAGCATCGGGTACCACGTTGCCGAGTCTGGCTAACTTTGGAGGCTCATCCCCTTCAGCCAGGTTGGCGTTCTCTTGACTTCGAGACGATTGGATTTAGGACAGATGACACCACTGAAGCAGCAGCCTTGAAGACTCTGATGACTTTCTGTGGCTACCATCCCCTGGAGATGGTGATGCACCCACTGGGACTCTTTCCTGCTGAGAAGAAGGATGACCCCATGTGGTGCAACCGTGTGAGCCATGTGAAGGATGTGTGGGAAATGTATCCTGACTTGGTTGGGAGAGTCACTGTTCAGTGCACGAGTGCGCTGTACCGCCTTCAGGCCCTGCAGAGAACGCTATGGCACATCTTGCTAACATCGCTCAAACCACCAAGCTCACCCTTGACAACCGAGAAGACTTTATGGTCGACTTGTCCTCCGAGTTGGTGCAGAAGGACCTACAGGTGGAAAGGCTGAGCTAGCGCATCGCCACCTTGGAGCAGTAGGTGGAGATCCGAGACAACACCATCGATGTCTTGGAGAACCAGCTCCATGATGTGCAGCGGGAACTCGAAGAAGCTAATGACCACCTGGACATGCATCACTTGGAGATGGAGGCTAATGAGGCCGGAAGCAAGGGAGAAGAGGCTCCTGAGGAGTTGGGACCAGCCCCTGGTGCCAATGTGACTACCTCCGCGGTGCCCCCTTCACCCGCATATAGTGTCGCTTCCACCAGTCAGGGTTAATCGGTCGTTTTGACGCTTTAGGCGGATAGAAACCTACGCGAGCTTAATAAGGCAGATTTTGGACTAGGCTTACGGGTACTTACCCTAATTGATGTAACCCTTGAGAACTTTTGAGATCTATGGGATGTTTGTAACCATGTTATCTTCATTTGAACTTAATGTTAAGATTATGGCGATTTTATTTCCATATGAGATAATGGAATGATGTTCGAAATTGTGATAACAATGGCGACGATCTCTGTTTCCAGATGGCAGCTAGGCAGCGTCGCGGGCATAACGAGCAAGTTCCCCCACCACCTCCTCCAGCTCCCATAGTGTAGGAGCTAATGGCCTAGCAGAATGAGATTCTGCGACAGCTCTTGCAGCGCCAGCCCCACCCTCTGCAGTATGGTGGAGGCCAGCCGCAGCCACCTCAGGTAGAGGCGACCTACCAGGAGTTCCTGAGTATGCAGCCACCCTTGTTCACCAAGGCAGAGGATCCGCTGGACGCCGATGTGTGGTTACGCGTCATGGAGTCCAAGTTTCCCCTCCTCACGGGAGACTGCCCTGATCATATCAAGACTCACTTCACCGCACAGCATGCTTCGCGGATCTGCTCGGACTTGGTGGGACCACTTTCGTACTATGCTACCCGCTGATCGTGGTGTCTTGGGAGGAATTCAAGATGCTTTCAGAGGACACCACATCCCAGCTGGAATTCTTGATCGCAAGCTGAATGAATTTCTAGCACTCAATCAAGGAACCCACATGTTATTGCAGTATGCTCAGGCCTTCAACGACCTGTGCCAGTATGCAGGTTATCATGCTGATTCCGATGAGAAGAAGAGAGACTGCTTCCGTAGGGGTCTCAACACAAAGCTACGGGAACATCTCAACACTGTCCGGGCTGATAGCTTCAATGAGTTGGTCAACCTGGCCATCTCCTAGGAGGATTGTATTGTAGCTCACCCGGCAGAGAAGAAGAGAAAGGCACCAATGGTAGCACCATCAGCTCAGGCCCAGAGGTTCAGGATTGTTTCTCACAATCAGAGTAGGGGATTTTAGCAGCAGGCAGGCAGATGGGTGATCAGGCCACCTCAGCAGCAGCAGCCGGCACTCACCCGTTTTCCAGCTGCCGCTTCAAGGAACAATCAGCCTCCACAGCAGCAGCAGTTCTGCCAGGGCAATGGGAACAAGTGCTTTACTTGTGGCAATGTGGGCCACTACGCCAAGAATTGCCCAAGAAATCAGCAGAGGCAGATGCCAGCACCAAATCAAGACAAGGGAAGAAACCAGAAGGTACAAGTCAAGCAAGGGAAGCTCAACTTCACTACTCTGGAGGAGTTACCTGAGGGAGCCCCCATCATGACTGGTATCTTTTCAGTTTATAATCAACCTGCTTTAATTCTGTTTGATTCTGGTGCATCTCATAGTTTCGTTAGCCAGAAGTTCAATGCTAAATGTCAACTGCCTTTCTATCACACAAAAGGGTCATTTATGATAGCCACACCTAGAGGCAAAATTACAACTAATCAATTAAACCAAAGTGTGCCTATTCAACTAGGAAGCCACATTATCAAAACCACCCTTCTTGTTTTTGGTTTGGAAAATGTGGATCTTATTCTGGGAGCTAATTGGATGACCCTACACCAAGTAGTGCTTGATGTAGCCAGCCGCATCGTGGAAATCAATTCCCTAATCTGTGGGAGTTTCACCTTGTTTCTGCCCAGTCAAGACTCTACTCAGTCATGTGCTTTTGCTATGACGGAGTCACCTCTGAAGAAGATCCCAGTGGTCTGTGAGTATGCAGATGTTTTTCCTGATGAATTGCTAGGAATGCCACCAGACCGGGATATTTAATTCGCCATTGAGTTGCAACCGGGAATGACACCTATTTCCAAGAGGCCTTATCGGATGCCACTCGCTGAGTTGGCAGAATTGAAGAAGCAATTGCAAGAGTTGCTGGACAAAGGCTTTATCCACCCAAGTACTTCGCCATAGGGATGTCCAGCCTTGTTTGTAAAGAAGAAGGATGAAAGCTTGAGGCTATGCATAGATTACCGCCCCCTTAATGCGGTGACTATCAAGAACAAGTATCCTTTGCCTCGTATTGATGTTCTTTTTGATCAGTTGGTCGGAGCCAAAGTGTTTTCCAAGATAGACCTTCGCTCCGGCTACCATCAGATCAAGATACGAGCAAGCGATATTCCGAAGACTGCCTTCTCAACCAGATATGGGCTATATGAATTTTTGGTGATATCATTTGGGCTAACTAATGCACCAGCATATTTCATGTATTTGATGAACTCTGTTTTCATGCCTGAATTGGACAAATTCGTAGTGGTTTTCATCGATGATATCTTGGTGTACTCGAAGAACGAAGAAGAACATGCTGGGCATTTGCATGTAGTGCTTCAACGTCTGCGAGAGCATCGTCTTTACGCCAAATTGTCAAAATGTGATTTTTGGCTAAAGGAGATCAAATTCTTGGGTCACACTATCTCTCAGGCAGGTATAGCTGTTGATCCTGATAAGGTGTAAGAGGTGATGAACTGGAAGCCGCCAACGACTATCCATCAGATTAGGAGTTTTCTAGGATTGGCTGGTTATTACTGAAGATTCATTCTGGATTTCTCTCGAATTGCGAAGCCCATAACTGAATTGCTGAAGAAAGAAGTCAAGTTTGTTTGGGGTCAGAAGTGCGAAGATGCCTTCCATACATCGAGGCAACATCTGACCACCGCGTCGGTGTTAGCGCAACCCGACAGCAGCAAGCCATTTGATGTGTATTGTGATGCCTCTGGCACTGGACTAGGTTGTGTCTTGATGCAAGACAACCGAGTCATTGCTTACGCATCAAGAGCACTCAGGCCTCATGAGCAGAATTATCCCACTCATGACCTGGAGTTGGCAGCCGTGGTCCATGCATTGAAAATGTGGAGACACTATTTGATGGGAACCCACTGCAACATTTTCACTGATCATAAGAGCCTTAAGTATATCTTTACTCAGGCTGATCTCAACATGAGGCAGAGAAGATGGCTAGAGCTGATCAAGGACTATGACCTGGAGGTACATTATCACCCAGGGAAAGCCAATGTGGTAGCAGATGCCTTGAGTCAGAAATCGCAATGCAACTGTGTTATGATGGATTCTCGCATTAACACCTTGTGTGATGAGTTGAGCAAGATGAAGATTGAAGTGATTCCTTCTGGTGCTTTGTCTCACATTTCCGTTGAGCCAACTTTGCAAGACCAGATCATCATGGCCCAGCTCAGTGACAAGGGAGTGCAAATTATTAAGGAGAACCTCCATCAGAAGACCGAGAAGTATAAATGTTTCCGCCAAGATGGAAAGGGTATATTGTGGTTTGAAAGCAGATTGGTAGTTCCTAAAGATGTGGATCTCAAGAAGAAAATCTTGGATGAGGCCCATCTCTCCAAATTCTCTATGCATCCTAGGAGCACCAAAATGTACCATAATATGAAGCCCTTGTATTGGTGGACCAGAATGAAGAGGGAGATAGCCCAATATGTATCGAAATGTGACACCTGTCAGAGGATAAAGGCAAGCCACTTGAAATCAGCTGGAGCTTTGCAACCCCTATCTATACCTTCGTGGAAATGGGATGACATCAGCATGGATTTCATTGTGGGTCTGCCCAACACCTCTCGTCATCATGATTCAATCTGGGTCATTGTGGACCGATTGACAAAAGTGGCACATTTTCTCCCAGTGCACACCACTGATAAGGCTCAAAAGTATGCAGAGTTGTACATTGATCGGATCATGTGTTTGCACGGATTGCCCCGGACTATTGTTTCTAACCGAGGAGCCCAATTTGTTGCTAGATTTTGGGAACAACTGCAAGAGTCTTTGGGAACCAAGCTAATCAGGAGTTCAGCTTACCACCCACAGACTGATGGTCAGATTGAGAGGGTAAATCAAATTCTTGAAGATATGCTGAGAGCTTGTGTGATCGATTGTGGCAAGAACTAGGATAAGCACCTCTCCTTTGCAGAGTTTGCTTATAATAACAATTATTAATCCAGCATGAAGATGGCACCCTTTGAAGCTCTCTATGGGAGAAGGTGTAGAACACCCCTCAATTGGTCTTAGCCTAGAGAAAGAGAAGTTTCCAGACCTGACTTAGTGACTGAAGCCGAAAGGAAGGTCAAACTAATCAGGAAGAATCTAGAAGCTGCTCAGGCCAGGCAGAAGAGTTAACATGATAAGAGGAGGAAACCTCTCCAGTTCGAGGTGGGAGACTTCGTATATTTGAAGGTATCACCCACCAAGGGAGTGCAGAGATTTGGGATCAAAGGCAAGTTAGCCCCTCGTTACATTGGACCTTATGAGATCATAAAAGCATGTGGACCCGTGGCATACAAATTGAAGTTACCTCCAAAAATGTCTGCCATCCACAATGTGTTCCATGTATCATAGCTGAAGAAGTGTGTTCGATTGCTGATCGAGATCGTAGTAGAACCAGAATTGGAGATAGAGCCAGATCTGTCATACCGAGAGTACCCTTCCAAGGTTCTGGATTGCAAAGAAAGATCAACTCGGGCTAAATCGATCAAGATGTATAAGATCCAATGGAGTAATCACTCAGAGGAAGAGGCTACTTGGGAGACTGAGGAATTCCTGCGTTCCAACTTCCCTAATTGCCTACCTAAGGAAATTGGTACATAATCATGCCCAACCCCTCCCCTGCCCTTCGAGCCTAAAATTCAGAAAAATGATCTTAAATTGGAATGAGTTAATTATAAAACTAAAGATAAAAGGACTTCCTTATGAAGTTGCAAAGAAAATGACATTCGAAGAGCAGTTGCCTTAATGAATAAAGCACCCACTTCATGTAAGTCTCACCCTTCGCTTCACCCCAGGAGGACTCCGACCCAAATCTCGGGACAAGATTCCTTTAAGGGGGAAAGGCTGTGACACCCCAGTGTCACCTAGGGTTTTTCTCAGTGCTAACCCAAGAACCATCATTTCATGTAAGCCAAAGTGAGCATGAAGCATCAAATCAACTTAAGAATACAAAATCCACTAAGTTTATATCTAAAGAATCATGTTCAAAACAAAAGGGGCTTTCAAAAAAGAGAAAAATATTGAAACCCTAATATCAACCCTAATTAAGCTATTTAAGTAGAAATGAAGAAAAGAGGTGAGAGACCATGAAAAACTTGAAATCATGGCTTAGGCCAATTATAAAAATTGAAGTACACTAAATAAGCTACAATAAAGATTATGAAAGCTTGGCCAAAATAGTTTATTAAAAACTCCAAACAAGCCATTCAAGTGAAGGTTCAATGGGGAAATCTGAAATTCAGATTTCTGAATTTTCAGCCTTTGAACCAAAACCGAGCGTGTTCACCTTGATCCTTACCCCTAATTCTAATGCTCCCATTGACAAAAACATGTCTAACTAACCCCTCTGTCACATGTCAGAAGATGGCATCGGGACGCGAGCCCTAGACATGAAAAAACCAAAGATTTGCCTCGGGTTTGGGCTGGGAGACAGACCAGACTTCAGAGCTCCAAATCTTTGAAACCAGTAGGCCAAATCCTATGACCCCCACACAAGATCAGTAGCTTATAGGGAGGAGAAGAGGTTTTGTGCACTCACCAAGGCAAGAGCAGGCTCGGATGAATGACCACACGCACCAGAACTTGGGCAGAATGAACGCACACACGTGTTCGACCCTGGTCGGCACACCGGCGTTCGCCCAACCCGTGCGCGCGCTCGCCCCAGCGTCCGGTCAAGTCCGCCGCATGCCCTCGCCCTCGGCCGTGCTCGCTCGCGCCTTTAAATCCACCCCCGGACGCGCCTCACCTCACCCCGTGCTCACCCTCGCTGGCCAGACGCCCCTCCTTAGCTCCGGCGAGCCTTTCCTCCGCCCGCCACCACTGCCCAAGCCTCGGCCACCGCGGCCAACCCGTTCCAGTCGCGTCCAAGTTGCGCTTGCCCCTCGGTTAGCTTCGCTAGTGCCCTGTGGAGCTTTCCAAGCGCTTGGACCAGACATAACCTTACTGGAGACCCAAGATCATCCTCGCCAGACTTCGGACGCCCGCCTGCGCGCGTAGACCAAGCAATCCGGTGAGTCATTCTCCGATTCCTTACACACACGCCTTCCTTGATCTCTGGTGAAGCTCACTGACCCATTTGATTGACCTATCATGGCCTGGTTAGGCCGGACTCCTCACCGCTGACGAGCTCCCCCGCCTGCGCACGTGGACCGGCCGACTCCGACCATCCCCGATGGCGACCCGCACATCGCCGTGACCCTCAGGACCTCCCCTACACCCTCGACCACCTCACCGGAGCAGTCTCGCCGCCGGTAAGCCCCTCCGCCCCTTTCTTCCTCCATGACCACTGTTCCATTAGGGAAGGACCGCGGGTTCGATTTCAAGAAACCCTAGGGGGTTTTCTGCAGAGCCGTAGACTCATGTGAATAGTGCACTGAGGACCTATCTGTATTTCACTTAAGATCTTTCACCAGGGACCCCAGTGCAAAACTGCTTTTCCTTTATCCATTTCTATTTAACCTTTTTAAATTCAGTAGAGAACTTAGAGAATTTGTATTTTGACTTATATTCAACCAAATTTAACCAGACCAATTTTGCTAGATTCAAAATATTATGGACTATCAATTAAAAATACTGAACCCTATACCTATTGTTTTAAATTTTAGAGTTTGAAATTGATTAAGGAAAGTGACTCAAACTTATTAAATTAAAGAAAATTAGTTATGCGTCTGTGTTGAACTTGAGAAAATTTGTATATGTTCAAACCCCATTTAGACACTGTTAAAAATAGTAAGCACCCCAGTATTGAAAATTTAAGTAAGGTTATCTATTAAAAGCCATTTTGCCCAAAACTTAGGAAAATTAGAAAGGCATTAAAGAATAATGAATAGTGAATGCAATTATTTTTCCTAGTCTACTTAAGTAACAGAGAACCTAGGAAAAATAAAGGGACCCCTAGTCTAGAACAGATTCAAAGTGAAATGTTTTATTAAGCACTAACCAAACTAGAAAAACAATTATTAGAATTATGAAAACAATTTCAAAATTGTTAATAAAAATCTAGTGGACTTGTAACCACTAGAACCCCACTACAAAAATGATAAACACCTTAGCCCATCATTTTAAGTAGGGTAAACAAAAAGAACTTGATATTAAGCCATATTTCAATTAAATCATAAGTAAGCCAAGAAGTGTGCAACAGTGGGCAAATAAATTTTTATGAGATCAATAATGGAATAGGCCACTAGAGAAAAATGCAAAACCCAATTGAAACCTGCAAAATAATACCCACTGCCAATACTTCATGAAAAATGCCATTTAATCCAAATAATTCCTACCACCCTTCCCTTAAGCAAAAAATTACCAAAATTTAGAATGATTGCTCTTGCACAAAGAAGATAGGAAAACTTGGAAATCTGTTGTTTGTTATTTTTCAAAGATAGTGGTAGTAGAAAGCACCCCTTTCGCTAGAAACTTTAGAAAATCATAGAAAAATAACTAATAAGTATTAATGGCTAAAAATTTGTACAAAGTCATGTTATAACGTCTAAATGCCAGCAAAAATATGTCTTAGAGAATAACCCACTGTTAAAAAGGAGCTGTAGTTCAAAACACCCCCTCTGCCCTAATATTTGATAATTTTATCCAAAGAGAACCACTCACTTTTTAAGCCCCAAATTTTGAGACAGAGAATTATACACCAGTAGGAAGCCACTGTAATTTTTGCATAATTTTTGGAAATTTATTATGTTAGCTTGTAGTTCAAACCCACCTTAAAAACATAAAAGAATTAGAAAGGAAGAGAGGAAAAATAAACCTCGCTCCAATAAGTGCAACTAGAAATCTTAATAACTTCTCACTAAGACCTTAAAAGGAAATCAGTGGAACACCAAAATGGACTTACCACTTAGTTTAACTAAGCTTGACCCTAAATTGCTAAGTATACCCCAAAAATCTTCAAGTAGCAAGATTAAACCCTATCTTATTAAAATGATTATTCACCATCCAAGTTTAATTGCTAATTGCATATCATACCATGCATATATCTTACTCATTGCATTCATTAGATTGCAATCTCGCTGACAGAGAGTACGTGCTCATCCCCGAGCAAGGAGCTGTTCACGAGGAAGACCAGGAGCAAGCTCCCGAGACTGCCATCGAGGATCTCCCCGCAGCCCCAGCTATTGAAGGCAAGCCCCAGTTTTATGCATAACTGTATCTGTATATGCTACTTTACTACACTTAATGTTTGTAGGATTGTAATGTGCACTTAAGTGTAGGAGTTGTTTGAAACCTCTATTTCCATGAACTTAGGATTCCTTGTGAGATGGATACTAGTATGCTTGGTCGAGTAGCTGCTTTGCTAATTAGGATCTCGGTAGAAGTCGAATGATTTTTCTAGCACTCGCGCGAGGTCAGGAATTGATTGTATTCATCTTGATAACGGGATCTATGATGGTCCATGGACTTGGATCCAGGGAGGATGCCTTGTCCATGAGACGGGAAAAGGAATTAAGGATTAATGCGTGGATACCTAAGTCAAGCGTTTGAACGTACTAAACACATGTCAGGAAATATGGTAACCGGTAAACCTAGTACCTGAGTGAAGCCGGGCACAGACTTTATCCCTCACGCGACCTGAGACTAGGTCTCACATGCTAGCTATGGTGGGTACAAGTGCGGTCACTGCACGGCGGCAGCCAGGGTCAGTGGAGCATTGTATGCCAAGGCAGTGAGGCCTGGCCGCGAATGGGGAATCGATGGGGACGGTTGACATGTGTGGGGACGGAGTGCCCTGACATGTCGTGTGTTTAGGTTTACCTTGCAAGTTTAAAACTCAATTCGAATCGTCTGCTTCTCGCAGCTAATGAGACTGCTTGACCCCTTGTACTACATTGAGTAAGAAGTGAAATGAGGTTACTGAGATAACTTGTTGATTGTACTAAATGTTTGCTACCATGTATGCTTAGAAGGAGCAACTTAGCTAAATAATGCTACTAAAAATTGAAAAGCTAAAACTTGATTTTAGACTCAGCTAGTGCTTTTGGCAAACCAAACCCCTCAGCCAAACAACTGCATGGTCTAGAGGTAGAGGAGTAGTTTCCTCACACCGGGTAAGTCTAGCTGAGTATTAGTATACTCAGCCTTGCTTGTGGCATAATTTTTGCAGGTACGCTTCATGATATGGTTGATGGTGTGACCTGGCCTACCACCCTGCCACTGGGTTAAACAGTCGAGTGGGATACTGCTCTAGTAGGAGAGGAGCAGGAGGAGTAGTGGGCTAGGCCTTGCCCATTTCCTCGCTATCGACGATATCGATTATCCGCTGCAATTTATTTTGTGAACGTATTTCAGCTACTTGAAAAACTCCGATGTATGTAATAACTCCAATACTTTAATTTGAGGTTTCCTGTTTTATTGTATTTCTTCTGTGACTCACCTTCGAGTGAGTATGTGGTATTTGATCCTGGTTAAGTGGCTTTATCAGAGTAGATCTGAGGGACTGATGGGTTATTCTGATTTAAGTGTGTTACGGCCCTTGAGTCGTAACTTAGGCACTTAAACTAGAATAATTCGGGCGGTTCTATCACAAACTTATCTTGCAGTACACAGGCTCTCAACATGTCCTCTAGAATTTGGTTAGTTCTTTCAGTCTGACCGTCAGTCTATGGGTCATAAGCTAAACTGAACTTCAAATGCATGCCCAAGCCTTCTTGTAGCTGCTGCCAAAACTGAGAAGTGAACTGTGTTCCTCGATCTGATACTATCTTCTTCGGAACACCATGCAAACAAACAATCTGAACCTTTGTTAAGTGGTCCACAAACACCCAAATGGAATCGTAGCTGGCCCGGGTACGAGGTAAGCCAACTATGAAATCCATTCCGATCTCCTCCCACTTCCACTGAGGGGTCTATAACGGCTGTAGAAGTCCACCTAGTTTCTGATGCTCTGCTTTAGTTCTCTGGCAGTTGTCACAAATGACCACATGCTCTGCATTTCTCTTTTCATTTCGTACCACCAAAACCTCTTTTTTAGATTCTGATACATCTTCTCGCTGCCGGGGTGTATGGAATATGTTGTCTCATGAGCTTCTTTGAGAATTAGCTCCCGAATAGACTTGATGTCGGGAAACACAGCCTATCCTTGAATAATACTATGCCTTCCGTGTCTTTCCAAAAATCCTTGCCTTTCCCATTTAATATTAGTTAGCGGATTTCGTTGATCTTTTCATCATCTTTCTATCCTTCTCTGATATCCCGCTGTAGGGTGGGTTCCAGCTCAACTGTCACTCCCTGGGTACTGTTTAGAAATCCGAGGCTCAATCTGTCAAACTCCTTGGCTAACTCATATGACATTGGGTGAGCAGCCATCATATTGACTTGACTCTTTCTGCTTAGCGCGTCTACAACCACATTCGCTTTGCCTGGGTGATAATGTATCTCTAGCTCATAGTCTTTGATTAACTCCAGCCATCTTTGTTGTCTCATGTTCAATTCTGACTGGGTGAAGATATACTTTAGACTCTTGTGGTTGGTGTAAACATGACACTTCTGTCCATACAGGTAGTGCCTCCATGTTTTCACCGCTTGAACCACTACTGCTAACTCTCGGCCGTGCGTGGGATAATTCCTCTCATGAACCTTCAGCTATCGGGATGAATATGCAATGACTTTCCCTTCTTGCATTAAGACACATCCCAAGTCGGTGTAAGAAGCATCACAATACACTGAGAACGGCTTGTGAACGTCAGGCAGAACTAAGACTGTCGCTATCATCAACTTCTCTTTCAGCACTTCAAAGGCCTCTTGGCACTTCTAGGTCCACTTCAGTTCAACTTTGTTTGCTAGCAAGGTTGTCATGGGTCTGGCAATCTTTGAGAAACCTTCAATGAAATGCCAATAATATCCAGCCATTCTAATGAAACTTTTGATTCCACGAACATCCTTCGATGCTTTCTAGTTCAGAATATCTGCTACCTTCTTTGGATACACAACTAATCCATCTCTATTATGATGTGACCCAAGAACAGGACTTCATGAATCCAAAACTCACATTTACTCAGCTTGGCATATAACTGGTGCTCTCGTAGCCTTTCTCAAGTGATCCGCATGCTCTTCCTCACTCTAGAAATATATGAGAATATCATTAATGAACACCACCACAAACTTGTCAAGTTAATCCATGAACAAATTATTCATTAGATACATGAAGAACGCTGGTGCATTGGTCAGACCAAACGACATCACTATGAACTCATACAACCCATACTTGGTGGAAAATGCTATCTTTGGTACATCAGAAGGTCGAATTCTGAGCTGATGATAATCTGACCTCAGATCTATCTTCGAGAAGACACTGGCTCCTCTCAGATGGTCGAACAGATCTTCTATTCTAGGCAGGGGGTACTTATTCTTGATGGTGACTTCATTCAAATATCTTTAATCTACGCACATCCTCTTCATACCATCCTTCTTCTCCATAAACAACACTGGAGCGGCCCAAGGCGAGGTGCTGGATCTGATGTAGCCCTTCTCCAACAACTCGTCTATCTTCTTCTTGAGTTCCACCAACTCTGATACGGACACTTTGTAGGCTCTTTTAGAAATGGGGGAGGTGCCTGGGATAATCTCTATGGCAAATTCAACTTTTCTCTCGGCTGGCATGCCTGGTAACTCTTCGGGGAACACATCTAGGAATTCTGATACTACTCTGATGACCTCAAGCGGATTGACTTCCAAACTATGGACAGATATCTGATGACTTCTTCCTTTCCTTGGCTCAGACAAGATCAACTCCACCAACACTTCTTCTTCTGACAAAGACATTGTCGGTGTTTCGAAACCTGGGGGGTCCCTGGACCGACGAGTGAATTGTCGCCGCGTGCCCCAGCCTAGATGGGTCGGTGCGAGGCGGAACACGAAGGGGGGAGAAGAGCAGCCGGAGGGAGACAGGCGTGGGAGGTGGAACCCGCGGCCTTCATGTTTGCCCCGCGCCCAGGTCGGGTGCGCTTGCAGTAGGGGGTTACAAGCGTCCACGCGGGAGGGAGCGAGCGGCCTTGCTCAAGTGCCGTCCCGTCCTTCCCCGCGCGGCCAACCCTCTGTAAGAGGGCCCTGGACCTCCCTTTTATAGGCGTAAGGAGAGGATCCAGGTGTACAATGGGGGTGTAGCAGTGTGCTAACGTGTCTAGCGGAGGAGAGCTAGCGCCCTAAGTACATGCCATCGTGGCAGCCGGAGAGGTTTTGGCACCCAGTTCGTGTGATGTCATGGCCATCGGAGGAGCACTGGAGCCTGGCGGAAGGACAGCTGTCGGGGCTGTCGCGTCCTTGCTGACGTCCTCTTGCTTCCGTAAGGGGGCTGAGAGCCGCCGTCGTCACAGGGTACACGGGGCGCCATCATTACTCGTATAGTGGAGTGAGCCGGATGGGACGCCGGTCTTGTTCCCCGTAGCCTGAGTAAGCTCGGGGTAGGGTAATGATGGCGCCTCCTGTCGACGTGGTCGGTCCGTGCCCTAGGTTGGGCGAGGTGGAGGCTCCTCCGTGGTCGAGGTCGGGTCTGTCTTCCAAGGTCGAGGTCGAGTCCGAGCCCTGGGGTCGGGCGAAGCGGAGTTCGTCGTCTTCCGGGGCTGAGCCCGAGTCCGAGCCCTGGGGTCGGGCGAAGCGGAGTTCGTCGTCTTCCGGGGCTGAGCCTGAGTCCGAGCCCTAGGGTCGGGCGGAGCGGAGTTTCCTATGACGCCTGAGGCCGGACTTGGCTGTTGTCAGCCTCGCTCTGTCGAGTGGCTCAGCAGTCGGAGTGGCGCAGGCGACACTGTCCTCTTGTTAGACCGGTCAGTGGAGCGGCGGAGTGACTCCGGTCACTTCGGCTCTGTCGACTGGAGGGCGTGCGTCAGGATAAAGGTGTCAGGCCACCTTTGCATTAAATGCCCCTGCGATTTGGTCGGTTGGCGTGGCGATATGGCCAAGATTGCTTCTTGGTGAAGACTGGGCCTTGGGCGAGCCGATGGTGTGTCCGTTGCTGGAGGGGGTCCTCGGGCGAGACGTAGATCCTCCGGGGTCGGCTGCCCTTGCCCGAGGCTGGGCTCGGGCGAGGCGCGATCGCGTCCCTCGAATGGACCGATCCTTGACTTAATCGCACCCATCAGGCCTTTGCAGCTTTGTGCTGATGGGGGTTACCAGCTGAGATTTAGGAGCCTTGAGGGTACCCCTAATTATGGTCCCCGACAGACATCAACCTCACAATCCTCTTATCACAGCTAAGACATGCTTGGTACTTGGTCAACCAATTCATCCCTAGGATGACATCTATGTCCACATCCCGAGTACCCATTACTATCAAATCAGTGGGGAACTCTATCCTCCTTATTTGGACTCTTGCACTTGGGCAAAATTTATCCGTTTGGGTCCTCCAACCAATTGAACTAATCCTCATAGGCGGGTACATGGGTGCTACTGGTATGCTGTGTGTTTCTACCTATGATGCAGTCACAAAAGAATGTGTGGCTCTAGTATCAAATAACACATTTGCAGAATGAGATTCGACTAAAAACGTACCTAGTGCCACTCCTGGGGTCTCCTAAACTATGTCGGCCTCCAAGTGGTTCACCTTTCCATACTGAGCACGTGGTTGTCCATGGTTATTTGCTCCTTGCTGAGGTGCATTCTGTCTTGCTAGGGCATTAGGAGCTGACTACTGTTGAGCTACTTTCTTCGGGCAATGCGACACCCAATGGCCTTGTTCACACAGTGGAAACATCCTCGGCCCGCTCCTTGCACTGGGGCTGTCTAACCATTATGATTAGTTGCTGAGGCAGGAAGGTAAGGTGCCTAACTGTTCTGCATCTGGTATTGGTTTCCTCCTGATTGATTGTTCTGACGATACTGCTGTTGCTACTGCTGAGGGAACTGCCTCTGAAACTGCTGTTGATTCTAGCGTTGATCCTGCTGCTAATATCCCTACGGATGGCATGCCTAAACTGTTGAGATGAGTTGCCTGAGAAATGGGGGCGACTGTTGCTCCTGCTGGGTCCACTTATTTTGCGCTTCTGGTGTTCCATCTCCTTGCGCTTCCTCTCTGTCATGATGGCCCTATCAATCAGATGTTGGAAGGTCGGGAAGGTGTGGTTCATCAACTGGTAATGCATGGGATCAACCAAGACTCTTAGAAATCGGTACTACCTCTTGGCATCAGTGTTGACATCTTCTGGTGCATAGCAAGACAACTGCAGTAATCGGTCTCGGTACTCACTGACTGACATGGGTCCCTGCTTCAGTGCCAGGAAGTCCTCTTTCTTCACTATCATCAAGCCCTCTTGAACATAATATCGGTGGAAATTTTCTCTGAATTCCTCCTATGTGATGGCTTCAGGATTGGCATGGGTGGCGAGGTAGAACTCCCACCAGGACTGTGCTGCTCCCATTTGAAGACAGGGACCATACAGAACCTTCTCTCTATCGTTGCATTGAGCGGTGTGCAACTCCCGCTCTACTGTGCGCAGCCATTCTTCGGTGTCCATGAGGTCTGTAGAGTGGCCAAAGACAGGGGGATGACCCCTCATGAACTTTGCACACTTGTCCTTGGGTAGCTGAGGCATCTGCACTTGCGGTTGGGGTTGAGGTTGCTGCTGCACCTGTTGCATGGCTTCTAGAGTCTACCCAATTGCTTGCACTACTTGAGTCTGCATAAGGAACAACTGCTCTATTGTCATCGGGGGTGGTGGTGGTGGCAACTATAGCTGGGGTGCCTCATCCTGTGGGGCATGCTACTCTTGCTGGGAACGCCTTCCACCTCAGCGCCTATTGTCATACATCTGCAGAATGCATTCACACATCAGAACTGCACTTAAAATCTTTCAGCATAAGAAAAGGCATACAAAGATCTTCACAATACTGAATGAACAAACATCTTCACTGATTCTCAACACAGCCAAACACAGCTCTCAGATAAAGAGGAAAGTGGAAGTAAAAGGTTGCCCAAATAAATAACTAACATTATTAACACTGTAATTAAACCAAACTGCAGGGAACACCCACATTTTGGTGACAGTCATTACAAAGATCCAAAACCTTCACATGTTCACCATGACATAGCATAACATAGCATAGGACACATGATAAGCAAACTATCCTCGTGGCGTTGCATAAGCATAGTACCCTTGTGGCGGTGAGCGGTACGGGTGCTGAGTCCTGGCGAGAGCGAGAGAACCATACTCCTGATGACGGCGCTCCTGCTCCTCTAACAAGCAATGGGTGTAGCCTCTCCAAGTGACTGGACAGACCGGTCACTATGCGTAGAAGCGGACGCTCCGCAAGACGAGAGGGCAGAAAAGGAATCACTGATTTGCTTGTTGTGTGTCTAAAGCGAGCCATCTACAAAAGACACCGTAAGCATAAGGATGAGATTAGAGTTAATAGCACCACCAAGTAAACCATAGACATATTAGGAAACAAAATAAAACAATATTTTATCAAGGTATAATATATACAAAGTGAAGCATAGGGTTGGTCAAGACGATCGAATTTTGAAGTGGCAACAAAGACCATGGTGAGAATAATGGTCCATACTCCTTAGAACGACCATTCTACTCTATGTTAGCGGTCCTACAGTCAGCAAGGCCTTGATACCACTTATGTCACACCCGGTTTTAGAAGGTAAACCCAATGCGAACCATGTACGTGCCAGGGTCAGAAATTCACGTACACAACGATTACATAATTGGACATCAACACACAATGATCAAATAATAGTGGAAATAAGTATAACTTTATTACATCATGATGCCCAAACATCCACATAGTCATTAACTTTGTCGGTGTTTCAAAACCCGGGGGGTCCCTGGACCGACGAGTAAATCGTCGCCGCGTGCCCTAGCCCAGATGGGTCGGCACGAGGCGGAACGCAAAGGGGGGAGAAGAGCAGCCGGAGGGAGACAGGCATGGGAGGTGGAATCCGCGGCCTTCGTGTTAGCCCCACGCCTAGGTCAGGTGCGCTTGCAGTAGGGGGTTACAAGCGTCCACGCGGGAGGGAGCGAGCGGCCTTGCGCGAGCGCCGTCCCGTCCTTCCCCGCGCGGCCAACCCTCTGTAAGAGGGCCCTGGACCTCCCTTTTATAGGCGTAAGGAGAGGATCCAGGTGTACAATGGGGGTGTAGCAGTGTGCTAACGTGTCTAGCGGAGGAGAGCTAGCGCCCTAAGTACATGCCATCGTGGCAGCCGGAGAGGTTTTGGCACCCAGTTTGTGTGATGTCGTGGCCATCGGAGGAGCGCTGGAGCCTGGCGGAAGGACAGCTGTCGAGGCTGTCGCGTCCTTGCTGACGTCCTCTTGCTTCCGTAAGGGGGCTGAGAGCCGCCATCGTCACAGGGTATGCGGGGCGCCATCATTACTCATATAGTGGAGCGAGCCAGATGGGACGCCGGTCTTGTTCCCCGTAGCCTGAGTCAGCTCGGGGTAGGGTAATGATGGCGCCTCCTATCGATGTGGTCGGTCCGTGCCCTAGGTTGGGCGAGGTGGAGGCTCCTCCGAGGTCGAGGTCGAGTCTGTCTTCCAAGGTCGAGGTCGAGTCCGAGCCCCCGGGTCGGACAAGGCGGAGCCCGTCGGCTGAGGCCAGGGCTGAGTCCGAGCCCTGGGGTCGGGCGAAGCGGAGTTCGTCGTCCTTTGGGGCTAAGCCCGTGTCCGAGCCTTGGGGTCGGGCGAAGCGGAGTTCGTCGTCTTCCTGGGCTGAGCTCGAGTCCGAGCCCTGGGGTCGGGCGAAGTGGAGTTCGTCGTCTTCCGGGACTGAGCCCATGTCCGAGCCCTGGGGTCGGGTGAGGCAGAGTTTCCTATGACGCATGAGGCCGGACTTGGCTGCTGTCAGTCTCACTCTGTCGAGTGGCTCAGCGGTCGGAGCGGCGCAGGCGACGCTGTCCTCTTGTCAGACCGGTCAGTGGAGCGGCAAAGTGACTGCGGTCACTTCGGCTCTATCGACTGGAGGGCGTGCGTCACGATAAAGGTGTTAGGCCACCTTTGCATTAAATACCCCTGCGATTTGGTCGGTTGGCGTGGCGATTTGGTCAAGGTTGCTTCTTGGTGAAGACTGGGCCTCGGGTGAGCTGAAGGTGTGTCCGTTGCTGGAGGGGGTCCTCAGGCGAGACATTGATCCTGCGGGGTCGGATGCCCTTGCCCGAGGCTGGGCTCGGGCGAGGCGCGATCGCGTCCCTCGAATGGACCGATCCTTGACTTAATCGCACCCATCAGGCCTTTGCAGCTTTGTGCTGATGGGGGTTACCAGCTGAGATTTAGGAGCCTTGAGGGTACCCCTAATTATGGTCCCGGCTGCCCTTGCCCGAGGCTGGGCTCGGGCGAGGCGTGATCGCGTCCCTCGAATGGACCGATCCTTTACTTAATCGCACCCATCAGGCCTTTGCAGCTTTGTGCTGATGGGGGTTCCTAGCTGAGATTTAGGAGCCTTGAGGGTACCCCTAATTATGGTCCCCGACAGTAGCCCCCGAGCCTCGAAGGGAGTGTTAATACTCGCTTGGAGGCTTTTGCCGCACTTTTTTGCAAGGGGACCAGCCTTTTTTGGTTGCATTTTGTTCCGGTGGCTGCGCGCGAGCGCACCCGCCAGGTGTAGCCCCCGAGGCCTCGGAGGAGTAGTTTGACTCCTTCGAGGTCTTAGTGTGTTTCGCAACACTTCGGCTGGTCTAGTTGTTCCCTCATGCGAGCTGGCCGTAGCCCGGGTGCACGGTCAGGTCCCAAGTTCTCGGGCTGGTATGTTGACGCTGTCAATGGTTTGGCCGGAGCTGGGTTTGCGAGAGCTTGCCCCGAGCCTCTGCACAGGGCGAGAGGACGGTCAAGGACAGACTCGACTTTTTTACATACGCCCCTACGTCACCTTTCCGCAAGGAGGAGGGGGGAAAGCGCCATGTTGCCCTCGGAGGGCACCGAACATGGTGTCTCCGGTGAGCTACTGGCGGGTAATCCGAGTGGACGCCCGTGCCCCATTTGTTAGGGGTCGGCTAGAGGCCCGGAGGCGCGCTCCAAAAGTACATGCGGGTGATCTGCCGGACCCGGTCCCCTTTTGACGGGGTCTGAGGGCTCGATGCCTCCCTCTGATGGGATTCCGTTACAAGATCGTTCCCGCTGGTCTCGGAAATGTCCTAGGGTACCTCGGGAGCGTAGCCCGAGCCTTGGTTATGTATCGAACGTACCTAGGGTCATCCCTCGCTCTATGTCTGAGGCGACTGTGAACCCTTCGAGGGCCAGCCTACGAACCCCTGATCAGTAGTGGGCGCGGAGCCCGCGTGGCCTGAGGCGGCCGTTGAACCCTTCCGAGGGGCCGGCCATCGAACCTCTGACCAGTAGTGGGCGCAGAACCCAATCGCTCTGAGGCAGCCATTGAACCCCTCCGAGGGGTCAGCCTTTGAACCTCTGATCAGTAGGGAGGCTCGAGGCCTATTTTCTTCATGGAGAAGGATCCTTTTTGGGGTATCCCCCTTTCCCGGTCCCTGTTGTAAGAGAGAGAAAGAGGAAAAGGATACGAAATCGAATGACGTGGCGTACCTTTTTCGACGCGGTCATTATGGTGAAGGCAAAGCATCGCTTGCTTCTCCTGCCTGAGGCGCCGCCTGTCCCGCCGCGGAGTTAATGCGACGGGGCGAGTGGTTCGTGAGGCGGTCATTGCGCGTGTGCGAGCCGTTCGAGGAACGGATCACGGGCGCGCCGTCTTCACGCCGTGAGAGAGGGTTCTCTCGCTGCCCCTGGATGGGACGTAAGCTTGGCTGACGACGTGACCGCTGCTCCTGCCCGCCTGCCACCGCCATTACTGCCGGCCCATCTTTGGCCGTATTGACCGTCATGCCTGGCTGGCACTGCTGGGTCATACGCAGGGTTGCCTCGAGTCGCGGTATTGGTTCCACAGTCGAGGAGGCGCGGTAGTGGTGCGAGTGGCGGTGCAGTTGCTCGCACGTAGCAACCGGCGAGCCGGTTGCATGACGTGTGGGCCTGGGCCTCCATGTCGGGCGCGTTGGAGTCGAAGGGGCGCGCCCACTTGGCACGGTTGCTTGCCGCCTGCATGGCTGTCCGCCCTTTCACCCGCTGGTCTGGGCGAAAGTGGAGGAATGCTTGTAACCGTCGGGCGATTGCACGCACCGCGCGCGGCGGTTTGGCTCCTTCTGCCCTGGACCGGCTTGCATGACGCGTGGGACCCAGCCCTCGTGCCGTACGGGGAGGACCTTGTAGCGTGTTGGAGAAGACTTAGCCTGCAACGGCTGAGGACGCAAGTAGGGAGAGTCGCCTTTAAAAGGAGGGTGACCCCCTTGAGAGACGACCATGTCTTCGCGCTCCCTTATGCACCATGTCTTTCTGCCTTCCGAGCCCCCGGATGGGGAACACCCGCAATCCTTCCGCCTTGTCGTCGGAGGAACGCAACTTTGTGGAAGTTAGTACCTTTCAGCCATCGTTCGGCTTCAAGGATTTTCATCAGGCAGCTCGGCTGCATCCCCTCGCCGGTGGTCACCCAAGATGGTGACCACCAGTCCCTGGGTGGGGAGGAGCAAGCCGGGCTGTGATCTTGGTCCCGCCCTCAGCTTCAAGGATGTTCATCATCCTTGCTGGGCGGAGGCCGGGCTAAGCCGGAGCTCTACCTCCCACGCGGGCCGGCTGGTCACCTCCTCTTCCAGCTTCTGGTGGTGGAAACCATCCTCCGGCCCTGCGGAGGAGGCGTCCTCCAGCCATGCCGGGGAAGGCGAACTGTTGCTGTCCAGCTAGGATGCAACATTCCGTCCTTCTCCTCGCTTTCGTGGTGAGGACGGGAGTGAGGACCTGCCGGTGCGCCTTGCCGACTGTCGGCGTCGGTGGAGAGGCAGACGCCGCCGTCCGTGCTGACGTGGTGGCAGCTGGAGGAAGCTTCCCCCCTGTTAAGGCCATCGGCGCCGCCGACGGACCGGCCCCCGGCTCTTTGGCTTTAATGTCTGGTTCGCGTCCCTTGAGTGGGGATGCGAACGAGAGCCTTCCGGTGGCCGTGTCCGTCCTGAGACCATAGCTGCTGCTGTGGGGACGGAACCGGAGTTCCGTTTGCAATAGCACCTTGAATGCCAGTGTCTTGTTCATTGCGGCTGTCGGGGCCTGAACATGTATGTATCTTCGGCACGGAGCCGTGTTTTTCCTTCATTTCGAGCACTAAGACTCGCCTGTTGGTTATCTGAACCGTTTCACCGAGCGTGAGTCGCCTCGTGCGAAGGTGACGAGTGAGGTATCCGTATCCCAGAGGCGTAGGAGTCCCTCGGCTCGGTCGGCCTTGCTGTCCGAGGCTTCTCTTGCTTAGTTAAAGGAACCCCTCGGCCGCTCTTCAATGAGCCGAAGCCGGAGGTAGCGGTGTCAGCACGGACAGAGGCAGAGTTGGCTCGAAGAGAAGATTTGGTCGGCCGGAGCCTGGCCAGGTCGTCCACTGGCGGGACCGACGCCGAAGTTGAGCTGCCGAGGCCACAAGCCGGGCTGATGTCTTCGGGGGACAGCTGGCCGGGGCCTCGGGGTGGCCAGCCGAGCCGTCTGCTCGAGCCGGATTCCTGGAGAAGACCCTGGCGGTGATGGCCCGGGTGTGGTGCTGATGTCGTCCTTCAGAGTGGAGATCCTCCGACCGCGTCGCCGTCCGAGGCTAGGTTAGACCCCGCCGAAGGTGTAGTTGACGCTGAGGGTACTACTGCCCCCTTCAACTGTCGACGTCCGAGCCTGCCGGATCGGGTTGTCTTCTAGTGTGTGTATGTTTTCTGTGGCCGCCGAGGCCCAAACACACTGTCGTCGTGTTGTAAAGCTGTGTCCCTTTTCCTCTTGTTTCGAGTATCTGGACTTGCTCACCGGTAACAAACTTGTTTGTCCGAGCGAGAGTTACTTTTCACGAAAGGTGATGAGTGAGGTATCCGTATCCCAGAGGCGTAGGAATCCCTCGGCTCGGTCGGCCTTGCCGCTTACGTGTACTCTTACCCGCCCATAGGGTTTTGTCACCGTCGCAGTCGAGAAGGTCCGAAAAATCGTTTCGGCAGAGGAGCTTTCGAGCATGAAGACTTGTTCGGTCCACGGAGTCACTTATCCGAGCGCGAGTTACTTATCGCAGAAGGTGATGAGTGAGGTATCCGTATCCCGGAGGCGTAGGAGTCCCTCGGCTCGGTCAGCCTTGGCTGCTTACGTGTACTCCATCGTTTTCAGGATCCACTTTTGAAGTAGTCGAAAAGCACGAAAGGCATTCTTGCAGAAAAGATTTTTTTCTTTTTTCGAGGAAAATTTCGACGCAGAGAGGGTTCCCCCCTTCTAGCCCCCGAGGGAGGGTCGGGCTTTGCCGAGGCAAGGCTGACCCTTCCTTGACGACCAGACTTTGTGTGTGAACGGGGTGTACGAATAACTTGGAAGCATCTTAAGGGTAAAAGCGGCGTAGCTGTTGGATGTTCCAAGCGTTGCTGTAGACCTCGCCTTGACTGTTGGCCAGCTTGTATGTTCCGGGCTTCAGAACCTTGGCGACGATGAACGGCCCTTCCCAGGGAGGCGTGAGCTTGTGCCGCCCTCGGGCGTCTTGTCGCAGCCGAAGCACCAGGTCGCCCACCTGGAGGTCTCGGGACCGAACCCCTCGGGCGTGGTAGCGTCGCAGGGACTGCTGGTATCGCGCCGAGTGTAGTAAGGCCATGTCCCGAGCCTCTTCCAGCTGGTCCAGTGAGTCTTCTCGATTGGCTCGATTGCTTTGGTCGGCGTAGGCCCTCGTCCTCGGGGAACCGTATTCTAAGTCTGTGGGCAAGATGGCCTCGACCCCATAGACCAGAAAGAACGGTGTGAAGCCCGTGGCTCGGCTCGGCGTTGTCCTCAGACTCCAGACCACCGAAGGGAGTTCCTTCATCCACCGCTTGCCGAACTTGTTGGGGTCGTTGTAGATCCGAGGCTTGAGTCCTTGCAGGATCATTCCGTTAGCCCGCTCCACTTGCCCATTCGTCATGGGGTGAGCCACGGCAGTCCAGTCCACCCAGATGTGGTGATCCTCGCAGAAGTCCAGGAACTTTCTGCCAGTGAACTGGGTGCCGTTGTCGGTGATGATGGAGTTCGGGACCCCAAAGCGATGGATGATGTTGGTGAAGAACGCCACCGCCTGTTCGGACCTGATGCTGTTTAGGGGTCGGACCTTGATCCACTTGGAGAACTTGTCAATGGCGACCAACAGGTGCGTGTAGCCCCCGGGTGCCTTCTGCAAGTGGCCGACGCGGTCTAGACCCCACACAGCAAACGGCCAGGTGATGGGTATGGTCTACAGAGCCTGAGCGGGCAGGTGGGTCTGCCTCGCGTAGAACTGACACCCTTCGCAGGTGCAGACAATCTTAGTGGCGTCGGCCACCGCCGTCGGCCAGTAGAAACCTTATCGGAAGGTGTTCCCAACAAGGGCTCGAGGTGCTGCGTGATGGCCGCAAGCCCCCGAGTGTATCTCTTGTAAGAGCTCCTGGCCTTTGGCGATGGAAATGCATCGCTGGAGGATGCCCGAGGGGCTGCGGTGGTAGAGCTCCTTCCCATCTCCCAGCAAGACAAAAGACTTGGCATGCCGCGCCAACCACCGAGCTTCGGCTTGGTCGAGGGGTAGCTCTCCTCGGTGGAGATATTGCAGGTACGGGGTCTGCCAGTTTTGATTAGGCGTGACCTCGCTCTGCTCCCCCTCGACGTGCAGTGCCTCACCCTCGGGGGCCGAGGGTACCTTGGGCCGAGCCGAGGGTGCCTCGGACCGTGCCGAGGGTACCTCGGACCGTGCCAAGGGTACCTCGGACTGAGCCGAGGGTACCTCGGGCTGAGCCGAGGGTGCCTCGGGCTGGGCCGAGGCCTTCTCGGGCTCGGGCGTGTCGTCGGTCTTGACGGAGGGTTGATGCAGGTCTCGGGAGAATACGTCCGGGGGAACTGTTGTTCGCCCCGAGGCTATTTTAGCCAGCTCGTCCGCAGTCTCGTTGTAGCGTCGGGCGATGTGGTTGAGCTTGAGCTCGTAGAACTTGTCTTCCAGGCGCCAAACCTCATCGCAGTAGGCTTCCATCTTCGGGTCACCGCGAGCGTCGAGGCGTCGGACCCCTAGCTCGATGGCGGTTCGCAACCCGTTTACCAGAGCCTCGTACTCAGCCATGTTGTTGGACGCCGGGAAGTGGAGGCGTAGCACGTAGCGTAGGTGCTTCCCGGGGGGCGAGATGAAGAGCAGGCCCGCGCCGGCCCCCGTCTTCATCAGCGACCTGTCGAAAAACATGGTTTAGAGCTCCGGTTGGATCGGAGCTGTTGGGAGCTGGGTGTCGACCCATTCAGCCACGAAGTCCGCCAAGACCTGGGACTTGATGGCCTTCCGAGGGGCGAACGAGATCGTCTCGCCCATGATCTCCACCGCCCACTTTGCAATTCTACCCGAGGCCTCACGGGACTGGATGATCTCCCCCAGGGGGAAAGATGACATCACAGTTACCGGATGAGACTCGAAGTAGTGTTGCAACTTCCACCGCGTCAGGATCACCGCGTACAGCAGCTTCTGAATTTGTGGGTAGCGGATCTTGGTCTCGGACAGTACCTCACTGATGAAGTAGACTGGCCTCTGGACGGGCAATGCATGCCCCTCTTCTCGTCTCTCAACCACAATCGCGGCGCTAACCACCTGAGTGGTCGCGGCGACGTAGATCAAGAGGGCTTCTCCGGCAGCGGGCGGCACCAAGATGGCCGCGTTCATGAGGAGCGCCTTCAGGTTCCCGAGGGCTTCCTCGGCCTCAGGGGTCCAAGCGAAGCACTCGGCCTTCCTTAAGAGGCGGTACAGAGGCAGGCCTCTTTCACCGAGGCGCGAGATGAAATGGCTCAGAGCCGCGAGGCATCCCATGACCCTCTATACGCCTTTCAAGTCCTTGATGGGCCCCATGCTGGTGATGGTCGCGATCTTCTCCGGGTTAGCCTTGATGCCCCGCTTGGAGACGATGAACCCCAAGAGCATGCCTCGGGGGACCCCGAAGACACACTTTTCGGGATTGAGCTTCACGCCTTTCGCCTTGAGACATCGGAATGTCACTTCAAGGTCGGAAAGGAGGTCGGAGGCTTTCCTCGTCTTGACTACGATGTCATCGACGTAGGCCTCGACCGTCCGCCCGATGTGTTCGCCGAACACATGGTTCATGCACCGTTGGTACGTTGCACCCGCATTCCTCAAACCAAACGACATGGTAACATAGCAGTACATGCCAAAGGGTGTGATAAAAGAAGTCGCGAGCTGGTCAGACTCTTTCATCCTGATCTGGTGATACCCTGAGTAGGCATCGAGGAAAGACAGGGTTTCGAACCCAGCAGTGGAATCCACGATTTGATCGATGCGAGGCAGAGGGTAGGGAACTTTCGGACATGCTTTGTTTAGACCAGTGTAGTCTACACACATCCGCCATTTCCCCCCTTTCTTTCTCACAAGCACAGGGTTGGCAAGCCATTCGGGATGGAATACCTCTTTGATGAACCCTGCCGCCATTAGCTTGTGGATCTCCTCGCCTATGGCTCAGCACTTTTCTTCATCGAATCGGCGTAGAGGCTGCTTCACGGGTCGGGCTCCAGTTCGAATATCCAGCGAGTGCTCGGCGACTTCCCTCGGTATGACGGGCATGTCCGAGGGACTCCACGCGAAAACATCGGCGTTTGCGTGGAGAAAGTCGACGAGCACTGCTTCCTATTTGGGGTCGAGCTCGGAGCCGATCCGGATCTGCTTGGAGGCATCGTTGCAGGGCTCGAGAGGGACGGACTTAACCGTCTCCGCTGGCTCAAAGTTGCCGGCGTGGCGCTTCACGTCTGGTGCCTCCCTAGAGAGGTTCTCCAGGTCGGCGATGAGGGCCTCGGACTCGGCAAGGGCCTCGGCGTACTCCACGCACTCCACGTCGCATTCGTACGCATGTCGGTACGTGGGCCCGACGGTGATGAACCCGTTGGGGCCCGGCATCTTGAGGTTGAGGTAGGTGTAGTTGGGGATGGCCATGAACTTGGCGTAGCATGGCCTCCCCAACACTGCGTGGTAGGTTCCTCAAAACCGGACCACTTCGAACGTGAGGGTCTCCCTTCGAAAGTTGGAGGGCGTCCCAAAGCAGACGGGTAGATCGAGTTGCCCAAGGGGTTGGACGCGCTTCCCGGGGATGATCCCGTGGAAAGGCGCAGCGCCCACCCGGACCGAGGATAGATCGATCCACAGGAGCCCGAGGGTCTCAGCGTAGATGATGTTGAGGCTGCTGCCTCCGTCCATGAGGACCTTGGTGAGCCTGACGTTGCCGATGATGGGGTCGACAACGAGCGGGTATTTCCCCGGGCTCGACACATGGTCAGGATGGTCGGCCTGGTCGAAGGTGATGGGCTTGTCGGACCAGTCTAGGTAGACTGGCGCCGCCACCTTTACCGAGTGGACCTCCCGACGCTCTTGCTTGCGGTGCCGAGCCGAGGCGTTTGCCACTTGCCCACCGTAGATCATGAAGCAGTCGCAGACCTCGAGGAACTCTCCCGCCTTGTGATCTTCCTTCTTAGCGTCGTCGAGGGCCTTGCCACCCTCCGTGGGTGGCCTGGCCTTGTGAAAGTGGCGTCGAAGCATGGCACACTCCTCAAGGGTGTGCTTGACGGGCCCCTGATGATAGGGGCACGGCTCCTTGAGCATCTTGTCGAAGAGGTTGGCACCTTCGGGAGGTTTCCTAGGGTTCTTGTACTCGGCGGCGGCGACAAGGTCCGCGTCGGCGGCGTCGCGTTTCGCTTGCGACTTCTTCTTGCCCTTCTTCTTGGTGCCGCGCTGAGTTGACGCCTCGGGAACATCTTCCAGTGGGCGGCCCTGGGGCTGCTTGTCCTTCCGGAAGATGGCCTCAACCGCCTCCTGGCCAGAGGCAAACTTGGTGGCGATGTCCATCAGCTCGCTCGCCCTGGTGGGGGTCTTGTGACCCAGCTTGCTCACCAGGTCGCGGCAGGTGGTGCCAGCGAAGAACGCGCTGATGACATCCGAATCGGTGATGTTGGGCAGCTCGGTGCGCTGCTTCGAGAATCGCCGGATGTAGTTCCGGAGAGACTCTCCTGGCTGCTGGCGGCAGCTTCGGAGATCCCAAGAGTTTCCAGGGCGCACATACGTGCCTTGGAAATTGCCGGCGAAGGCTTGGACCACGTCGTCCCAGTTGGAGATCTGCCCCGGAGGCAGGTGCTCCTGCCAGGCTCGAGCGGTGTCAGGGAGGAACAGGGGAGGTTGCGGATGATGAGATTATCATCGTCCGTTCCACCCAGTTGGCAGGCCAGCCGATAGTCTGCGAGCCACAGTTCCGGTCTCGTCTCCCCCGAGTACTTTGTGATAGTCGTCGGGGTTCGAAACCGGGTCGGGAACGGTGCCCGTCGTATGGCACGGCTGAAAGCCTGCGGACCGGGTGGTTCGGGCGAAGGACTCCGATCCTCCCCGCTGTCGTAGCGTCCCCCACGTCTGGGGTGGTAGCCTCGGCGCACCCTCTCGTCGAGGTGGGCCCGACGGCTGTGATGATGGTGCTCGTTTCCGAGGTGACCCGGGCCCGCAGGCGCTGTGTTGCGCGTGCGCCCGGTGTGGACCGAGGCTTCCCGCATGAATCGAGAAGTCGCGGCGTGTTGTTCCGAGGGGTACCCCTGCCTTTGGGAGGCGGAGCTTTCGGCCTATCGGACCGCGGCGTCCTCCAGGAGATTCTTGAGCTCTCCCTGGATACGCTGCCCCTCGGTGGTTGATGGCTCCGGCATCGCGCGGAGAAGTATTGCCGCTGCAGCCAGGTTCTGGCCGACTCCACTAGAATCCGGTGGCGGCCTTACCCTGACGTCGTCGGCAATGCGGTGCTGGATGCCCTGGGGGAGATGACGCGCTTCTCCGGCCGGAGGTTGGCCCGCCCATTCCTGCCCGATGTCCTGGCGGATCGGCACAAGCGTTCCTGCTCCCTCGTCGAGCCTGGCCTGCATCTCACGGATTTGCTCGAGCTGTGGGTCAGGACACCCCGCCGGGACGGGGACCACAGCTAGCTCCCGAAGGATGTCGACGCGAGGCACGGGCCCAGGGGGATCACCGTTCTCCGGCATACCAAGATGGTTGCCTTCGCCGGGACCCCCTAGATCGACGTGGAAACATTCGCGGCTCGGGCCGCAGTCCTCGCCGCCGAGGCTGCGGCTACCGTCGGAACAGTCGGAAAGGCAATAGTCGCATGCGGTCATGAAGTCCCGCATGGCACTGGGGTTACTAATTCCGGAGAAATCCCAACAGAGGTCGGGCTCGCCGTCTTCCTCGTACCCCGAGGGCCCGTAGGTCGAGACGGTCGTCAGCCGGTCCCAGGGTGACCGCACACGATACCCCAGAGGGTTTGGACTCGCCTCTATGAGAATGTCCACCGAAGCGGAGTTGCTTGGCGGGTCGAGGCCGAATCCAAAAGGCACGAGATGGGAATCGATCGGTACCTTTTGGTCGACGGGCGGTGACGAAGTTACGTCAGGGACTGACTGCACCGTCGTCTTAGGTACGAGGGTGACGCCTAGCAAGTCCTTCGCGAGCGTGCTGGCGTCGTTCGTTTGCTCGAGGTTGGTGTGTTGCGGGGAGGCGGCGCTCGTCTTTGTCTCAGACGTGAGGCCGATGCCCGACGCGCTCTCCGTTGGGGCACCGGCGCCGTCGACTCGCTCGACAGCCAACGAGGCGCCGCTTCCCGCTTGGCTTTGGTTGCCCCGCCTCCTCCTTCGTCGGTGGGGGAGGGGACGGGACAAGCCCGAATGTCGTCCTTCCACCACGTGGGGAAGGCGTCGTCGATTTCCCCGCCAGCGGGCGGGTTGTCGACCGCCATTGTCGCTGTCGCGCTGCGGGGGAAGGAGTATCATGTCGTAGCTGCCGTCGAGGGACATGAACTCAAGACACCCGAAATGGAGAACCATCCCGGGCTAGAGAGGTTGCTGGAGACTGTCCATCTGGAGCTTGACGGGAAGCTGTTCGTCAACACGCAGCAGGCCCCTACCTGGCGCGCCAACTGTCAGTGTTTCGAAACCCGGGGGTCCCTGGACCGACGAGTAAATCGTCGCCGCGTGCCCCAGCCCAGATGGGTCGGCGCGAGGCGGAACGCAAAGGGGGGAGAAGAGCAGCCGGAGGGAGACAGGCGTGGTAGGTGGAACCCGCGGCCTTCGTGTTAGCCCCGCGCCCAGGTCGGGTGCGTTTGCAGTAGAGGGTTACAAGCGTCCACGCGGGAGGGAGCGAGCGGCCTTGCGCGAGCGCCGTCCCGTCCTTCCCCACGTGGCCAACCCTCTGTAAGAGGGCCCTGGACCTCCCTTTTATAGGGGTAAGGAGAGGATCCAGGTGTACAATGGGGGTGTAGCAGTGTGCTAACGTGTCTAGCGGAGGAGAGCTAGCGCCCTAAGTACATGCCATTGTGGTAGCCGGAGAGGTTTTGGCACCCAGTTCGTGTGATGTCGTGGCCATCGGAGGAGCGCTGGAGCCTGGCGGAAGGACAGCTGTTGGGGCTGTCGCGTCCTTGCTGACGTCCTCTTGCTTCCGTAAGGGGGCTGAGAGCCGCCGTCATCACAGGATATGCGGGGCGCCATCATTACTCGTATAGTGGAGCGAGCCGGATGGGACGCCGGTCTTGTTCCCCGTAGCCTGAGTCAGCTCGGGGTAGGGTAATGATGGCGCCTCCTGTCGACGTGGTCGGTCCGTGCCCTAGGTTGGGCGAGGTGGAGGCTCCTCCGAGGTCAAGGTCGAGTCTGTCTTCCAAGGTCGAGGTCGAGTCCGAGCCCCCGGGTCGGACAAGGCGGAGCCCGTCGGCTAAGGCCAGGGCTGAGTCCGAGCCCTGGGGTCGGGCGAAGCGGAGTTCGTCGTCCTTCAGGGCTGAGCCCGTGTCCGAGCCCTAGGGTCGGGCGAAGCGGAGTTCGTCGTCTTCTGGGGCTGAGCCCTAGTCCGAGCCCTGGGGTCGGGCGAAGCGGAGTTCGTCGTCTTCCGGGGCTGAGCCCGTGTCCGAGCCCTGGGGTCGGGCGAGGCGGAGTTTCCTACGACGTCTGAGGCCGGACTTGGCTGCTGTCAGCCTCACTCTGTTGAGTGGCTCAGCGATTGGAGCGGCGCAGGCGGCGCTGTCCTCTTGTCAGACCGGTCAGTGGAGCGGCGAAGTGACTGCGGTCACTTCGGCTCTATCGACTAGAGGGCGTGCGTCAGGATAAAGGTGTCAGGCCACCTTTGCATTAAATGCCCCTGCGATTTGGTCGGTTGGCGTGGCGATTTGGTCAAGGTTGCTTCTTGGTGAAGACTGGGCCTCGGGCAAGCCGAAGGTGTGTCCGTTGCTGGAGGGGGTCCTCGGGTGAGACGTTGATCCTCCGGGGTCGGCTGCCCTTGCTCGAGGCTGGGCTCGGGCGAGGCGCGATCGCGTCCCTCGAATGGACCGATCCTTGACTTAATCGCACCCATCAGGCCTTTGCAGCTTTGTGCTGATGGGGGTTACCAGCTGAGATTTAGGAGCCTTGAGGGTACCCCTAATTATGGTCCCGGCTGCCCTTGCCCGAGGCTGGGCTCGGGCGAGGCGTGATCGCGTCCCTCGAATGGACCGATCCTTGACTTAATCGCACCCATCAGGCCTTTGCAGCTTTGTGCTGATGGGGGTTACCAGCTGAGATTTAGGAGCCTTGAGGGTACCCCTAATTATGGTCCCCGACAAACTTAAACATAAATCAAAGTGCGGAATGAAACATAGTAAGATAAGGCCTTCACAGGCACTAGGGGTTTGCTGGTAGTCCAGATTGGAATTCCTCGAAGTTCTAAAACTCCTAGAAACCCTCATCATTTCCTTGATCTTCTCCTAAGCAATGGTTGCAATAGGAACAGTCTGGTGTTTGGTGTTTAAGTAAGGTTGAGTACACATCAACATACTCAGTAAATGTCCTGTTTGGCTGAAGTGGACTAGCTGTATGTGGGGTTAAGCTCAAAGAAGTTACTTTTAGTTGGTCATGTATTTATCATTAATAGAAGCCAAGTTTTATCATAAAACTCAAGTTAATATTCCCAAAAGAGAGCACCTCCTCCAAGCGAAAAGTACCAAATATCGTAATTATAGTCGTCATCATTAAACCATCAACATAATTGAATCCAAAGTATCTCTAATCAAAGAGAATCCCAAGGCTGCTCTTAACCGTGAGCACAACTGATATACCAGTTTTTGGGACTCTATAGAGGTTGCACACTTTACCTACGAGTCGTGATCCCTCTCCAACCTACATTTGCAAGACCCGATCTTCACTACCGAGGTGAATGGCCAGTGATTCACTACGTAGCCTTTACAAAGATTCTCCTGGTATGTAGTAGCCCGTTAGGTTTCGCTAATCGTACAAACACAGTACTCCTCCTAAGGTGGGTGACTAACAAAACCAAATCGAATGAACCTCGACACCCACCCTTAGCAGAGCAAACACTATGCCCTAGCCCCCATTGATGGCACAACGACGAAGCAGACTACACCCCCAAGTTCCTCCAATTAATCAGCTAAGGGCGTCCCATTCCACCCTCACTGTTGTACTGTTGTCCCGGGTGGTCTCTCAACGAATAGGTCCTTGCGGAGAGGTACTCGGTAAACCGCCTGAGCCCCCTAAAATGCCACAAGTTCATAATCACAATCATAATGAATCATAGTATCATAAAGTAATTCTCATCATGTTCGTTGATTAGGGTGAAGCACTACCAAGTAGCTGATTATAATAACCCAACCCAAAAAGGTAATCAAGGACATGATAAATAGAAAGCTAGTCAATCCTTAGGTTAATCATAGTATGTGGAACAGTGAATTATAAAGTACATATGACATAATATGTCAGAGAACACTTGCCTGCACCAAACTGTTGCTGCTCAGGGGCTTCTTCTGCAACTTCATCGGCCTCTACGGACGGAATATTATCTACGTGAGTGCGAACATACATTCAACATTCTTGGAATAGAAAGAAACAGTACACCATACAAGGGAAAAACATATGCATTACAAAATAGCGCTCGCTTCTATAGTTACACGAGAGAAAAACGCCGAGAACGAAACAACGATTGAGAAGTTATTGCGTCTACGTTATACAAATATCAAATATAACATTTAATTCGACATACTCGCATTACTCAACATTATTTAGTTGCAACTAGAGATGTTACCTAGTTTTAATTAGTTTGCTATGCTAACAACTTTCAGTTAGATAAATAAGTCAAATAGCATTAGCTACTATAAGAGAGATGAAAATCGCAACACGTGAAGCAGCACAACAACACGTGCAAAGTACACGCATAGCACGCGTACGACGCATGGGCCGACACTACACGCGTACGACGCACGGACCGACACTACACGCGAGAGGTAATTAATAGGTAACATGATTAAACTAAACATATATTTAATAAAGAATAAGTCAACTAAGATTAACTACGCTGATGTTGATTTATAAATGCGCAATTCGAATCCATAAATTAGATTTAAAATAAAACGTCGTTCTATTAACTCTGGCCAAACAAACGTGTAAATAAATTGGATACATGTGCAACAGCAGAGAACATTCCTTCTAACATGTAGGCAATTTTAATAAGAATCTAACGCATCTTGAACGGAGTGAATCGAATTTAAAACATAAAAGTTATCGCAGTTTTAATTTGAACTAAATTCCTGCGTACGGATTAAATGAAACAGGGACTTAATTACAAAAAAACCTTCTTCTTCCTCCTCTCCCTTCTCCTTCCTCTCAACCATGGGAGGGGGAGGGGAGAAGAGGGGGGTTGCGCACGGGGGAGCCAAACCGGCTGGCCGCCGTCGGGCGCGACGCGGCGCGTGCGCGTGCGCCAGTGCCGCCGCAGCCGGCTGTCAGGGGGAAGGGGCGCGTCGCCAGGGGGAAGAAGGGGAGGGGGGCGCTGCCACCAGAGAAGGTGAGAGGAGGGAGAGGGTGGCCCTGCATGGATGCAAAAACAGAGAAATGGAGAAACCCTAGGTACAACAATGGTGGAGGCTCACCGAAGAAGACGACCCTCGATGGAGCTGAGCACAAATTCATCGATTGGGGATGACCCGTCGGTCGGATCGACGAATAGAAGGCATCGGGACGAAGCTCTCAACGAGACTAACGCAGTGGTACACTCGGATTCCGCCGACGACGCACGGATCGAAAGTAATTGCTCGTCGGAGTTATCGCCAACAATTCCAGGAGTTTCAAATTAAATCTGAGGGTGGGGTTTTGAATTTTGAAAAGTGCTCGACGAGAGGATTCCAGCCATATATATTGCTAGGGTTTGAAGATATTTTATTTTTCATAATTATCCTATTTTATAAATTAAAAATCATTTTCAGAAAAGGCTGAAATCGTTTTTAATATCCGAAAAATATCTCGAAGGCTCGAAAAATTCTAGGAAAATTCCTAGACATGGTTTGGCACCCAATGAACTCAAAAAACATATTTATAACTTTTGAAAATGTTTTTATGTACCTCAAACAAATAGATTTTGAATTTCGAAAAATAGAAAAATATTCAGAAAAATATGAAAATTTACTAGAAACTTTTACAAGACATATTGACATGATTCTAACACTTCTTGCACTTGGAAACACTATGCAGCAGCATGAATGCAACAATCATGACACTTCTAGACCTTACGCCTATATAGAACCAAAATAACTCTCTACTATTTTGATAAAGGGAAAAGAAAAGTGAATAAAGGAAAGGGTAACACCTGAATTTTGAGTACAGAGCAAAGAAATTTTTATACCCCAAAATTCAGGGTGTTACATCTGTTGACCACGCACGGATGGTATGTGTGCCTGTAGAGGAATAGCGGAGCTCTCTGTGTAGTCACAGACAATCCGGCTATCTATCGCAGATGGTCCACACTCCTGGTATAGAGTCCCTCAAGGTTCTGCACGTTACACACAAGCCTTAGGTTTTGTTTGTTGTTTGGCCCAAAAGGACATCAATAGATCTTATGACGATCCAATAGCGATTATGTACTATGTAGTAGTGATTAAAAATATGGAATCATTTGCAGCAGTGAGCTCCCGTGTGCCGGGGGATGCTGTTGCTTCTTGCTCTGAATAGGTGGGTCGGAAAAAAATCTTTGACAACTTCGATTCTGGTAGGATGGCAGTTTCCTATAAATAGAATCATGCATGTACGCAACTACCTGCAATTCTACCTAGAATGGCCCATTGTTGGGAGCCTCCCTGTTCTGAAGGTCCTAAAAAACATGATTAACCATTGGTTTCCAGCATGATATTGGTTGTTGCAAGGAGCTTCGTCTTTGGAATGAAAGTTCTTCCCCTATAATGAAGGCATACGGATGAAGATGTGATCTAAAGATGATAAAACAAACGCCAAAGCTATTGCCAAAGAGCAGCAACTTTGGTTTATAATGATGATGAAGACTAAAGATGATGCTGGCTGAAAGGGAAAAAGACTGCTTAGCCCTATGCCTATAAAGATGATTCATGTCATGGTTATAAGTAAGTGTCAAGGACATAAATGTAATTTTACCCGGGCTACATCCCATGCCTATAAATAGACGAACAGTAGTACCATACTATTCACGCTGAATTGTAATCACTCTCATGTCAGCATCTTCGAGCAAGCCGAAGGTATCAATGTAATACACATTATGTTAATACTCATGTATGATTTATGGAATGTGAACATGAATGGATCGATAAGTTACACTTTCCATTTCCATGTCTTTGTATTCTGATTTATTTATAAGATAATGAAGGTTGTCCTTTGTAACCTTTGTCTGATGATCATTATGTCCATGGGGAGATAATGCTTCGAAAGACGAAGGTCCTTAATACTAAACCATTGTGTTGCCTTGTTCTAGATTCATAGCATTTGAGAACAAGTGACCAACATTGGTGCCCACCTCCGGTGAACTCACTTCCACAGTCTTCGACAAGCGTTTGCCTTCGTCATGCCGCCGAAGAAGGCTACAGTGCCAGGGCTACCCTGCAGCCACTGGACACAAATCAAGAGACACTCTCACTGAGAGAATCTAGGAGCCAGAAAAGGAAGGCTACCAGCCCAACACCCCAGGAAGAGAAGTTGGACCAGGAAATCAGAGACCTGGAAGGTATACATCAGTAGGTACAAAGGAAAAGAGAGAAGATGCTTCGGCTAGCCAAACTTTAGAGGAAGATCGATGAAGCCGCTGAAGAAATGCGCCACATCCCACACGATGATCAAGGGCGAGGGCCTCAACACAGAGAGCTTTGTTAAGAAAGTCCAACCAACGATGATGGATGGTACGATGACCTTTACCATGCTAACTTTGCTTTTGATGATGCTTCTCCCATGGCAGCAGAGTTGCAGGCTACCCCATTGCCACCTTCATACAAACCACCACAACTCCCCATGTATGACGGGCATTCCGACCCGAAGCAATTCCTCATGAGCTACGAAGCAACCATATCATCATATGGTGGCAACACTACTGTCATGGCAAAGTCCTTCGTCATGGCAGTCAAAAGTGTGGCTCAAACTTGGTATTCTTCTCTTCGGTCAAGAACAATCACATCGTGGCAGAAGCTGAAGGATATGCTAGTCACTAGCTTCTAGGGCTTCCAAACGAAGCCAGTAACTGCTTAGGCTCTATTCCAATGCACGCAAGACCATGAGGAGAACTTGCAGGCATACGTTCGAAGATTCTTGCGACTTAGAGCACAGGCGCCAACGGTGCCTAATGAGATCATCATCGAAGCCATGATCAAGGGGCTCTGACCAGGACCGATAGCACAATATTTTGCAAGGAAGCCACCACAAACCTGGGAGAAGCTTCTCCAGTAGATGGATGAGTATATCTGAGCTGACATTGATTTTCGCTAGAGAACGGAGGAAGCTTACAGGTATTTTGAGATGACTAGGGGCTTCGGAGGAAGACTCTGCCCCTGGCATGTCAGAACAATCCACAATCCCAACACAAATGATGACAGGCCAAATCACACCCAGAGCAGCCAGCAAAGCTCATAATCTTTAGGAATGCAGCAAACTTCCTATAGGCCACCAGCCCCAAGAGGTAGAGACGGGAGAAGCTTCGGAGGAAGGTT
Source organism: Zea luxurians (assembly GCA_029449295.1). Lineage (NCBI taxonomy): Eukaryota > Viridiplantae > Streptophyta > Magnoliopsida > Poales > Poaceae > Zea > Zea luxurians. The sequence goes on from JAOPSE010000008.1 coordinate 131,647,659, forward strand.
TGGCACTCAGTCCAGAAGATTGTTTTGCTTATTCTGTGGACAGGATAAGAGACACACAACAAGGACGTGCCAAGTCATGATCCAAAAGCAGAAGGAAATCGCTAAAGCCGAAGCACAATAGAATCAACCGAAGCAGGTCTTGCACACTACTTCGTGCTATTCGCCATATATCCCTGAATATGTGGGCATCCAGCAACCCACGACATTAGTTGCTTCGGCCAGTCATTCACAAGCTGCATGGGCTCAGTTACCACCGCCACCACCACTAGCGCCTACTTTGGTTCATAATCAGCAGCCAGAAGGGCATCGCTAGGCGCAGCAATAATGTGATACTCTGGAGGAGTCCAAAGCTCGCACAGTCAATAGCACTGTGCCCGAGTCAAGGCATGACTACTGAAAGCAGTGTAGGGATTTGATCAGAAAGTTTCCTAATTCAATGTATTTTTACCTTTTTGCCTTTATATTTCCCTCTCAAAAGACAATATAATGAGGTTTAACCTTTAGCCTGATGTAATAAATCTGTGGTTACACCATCAAGTGTAACAAAAATGGGTGAATAAGCTCCAAAGTCATTTCGAAGGGGATGCAGAGCTAAAATACCACCTAAGTAAAGGGTGAAGAAGCTCCAAAGTCGTTCCTAAGGGGATGCACAGCTTTGTAACACCTCTGGTGTTACAAGAACTAAAACTTTGGCATGACATCATATGCATTAGCATTTCATTATGCATATTACACCTAGAGTGCATCCACTAGGTAAAAATTTCAGAACAAGTTGTGATGTGATGACTTGAAGTGATCCTTAACCCTAGGATAGGATACTTACTCAAGGGATAGAAGAATGTGGGTGTGTGAGATAACAAATTGAGTATGATCTCAAAGGTTAGTGGAGGTGTTCAAAATAGATTAAACTTAGAGAGTTTGAGTGGCACATAAACCCTAGAACACTCAAAACCCTAATAAGGACCCTAGAAACCCTAATTAGTGCTCCATGATATGAGGTCAATTTCTATACACTTTTGGACCAAAGTGTATATATCAAAGTGGTAGAGTAACAAAAATTAAGCCACTTTTACATTTAGAGATTTCCAGGTTTTGTGGAACAAATTGGAGTAAGTTGCAAAAAGTCTCAAAGGCACCACATGGCTAAATTCTGAAAAATAGTGAGATTGTGCTGACTTGGGGTCCCTGTATCTCCTAATCCATGGAGATTTTGCCATAGGTTATTACAACATGATTGTAGAGTTACTATAGTAGTCTAAGTTTGATTAAGTGATTGGGTCCTAGAGCTACATGGAAATTGGAGAATAATGGACTTGAAGTCAAGCTATCAGTCATAAGGATACTCTGATCCTAGCTTAACAATGGTGCTCATCTGACTTTGGAGTCACGCAAAAGACGATTCAGTGGGGTTAAGCCCAAGGTCACTGTGGTGAAGTTGAATACTGTATATAGGAGTATAACCTTATTAAAGTAAGGTTGACTTGTTGTTATGTGAAAACAGAAGTAATGGTGCCTTGAAGTGGCGCTGTCAGTCGGTCTAATGGGGAAAGAATGCAATTGCTGCATTTGGTTATACTGAATCTGAGATTCAGTGTTATTGAGCCAGCTTTAGCGTCGTTGTGTGCTTAATCTGTGGAGATCTTCAGCATGGTCGTTATACCAAAGTGAAAGAACGTTGATTAATGTACCACTTTGATGAGAACCGATTTGCAAGTCGTTACACGAATCAGGGCGCAAAGTTCATCTGAACTGGGGCTCGCAGGCACGGTAGCAATCTAGGTTTAGTGCACTTCACCGTGGATAAGAATGCCACCGCTGCTGTGTTCACTGCTCAGACTCACGGGCGTGGGTAAAAATCTTCCAAGACATGGCGCATGTAACCATGAGGTGGCATGGTTCGATCGAAGCATTTCACCTGGGCGCTCGTCATGGCCTTACCCGGGCACAAGCTCGCCAGCGCACATGAAGATTTTTTTGAAATTCTGTCCGATTCCGGTAGCCTCTCTATAAATTGAGCCCAAGCGCTGCTTCTTTACCACCTTATGCACATGAGTGCTAGCGCGACTCGCTCAATTTCATGAAGAAACTCAGTGAAGCCGTTAGCTTCCTCTCGTCGTCCTCGGCTCCACCGTGGAGGACCGCTCTGTGGTCAGGTCAAATTGAGCAAGCATTTCTTTAATTCTGTCACATTCAAACTTCCTCCGGTGTTATCGGTGCTCATCGATCCATTTAATTTAACGCTACCACCTTTACCGCATCGGAACAGTCCTTCGACGCTAGAATACTCCATTGTCAGACATCTCTATTCTTCATCTAGGACGTCCCACTACTATTCCGAGCTCCTGGTGATTTCTTAATGCCTGTCGTGCCCATCAATTAACTTCTACTGCGTCGTAGCTTCGGAACCAAGCCCGACGAACCTTGGAGTCCACCATGAATCGAGTAACATAGGCCGTAGGCCATGATAATATGATTGGTTGTGGGATAGGGATCGATTAGGCCTAGGAAAAGGGCTGGGGTGCTCGTCGCCTCGAGAGTGGGCTGCCGGCGGTGAGCTCCAGTGGCGGCAGCCATGTGTTCGACGCGGCGCTCGTCGGGGACTCACTGTCATAAATAAAACAAAGGAGAAGGGCTTAGATGTGATTGTAAGTGACACATGAGAATAGTACCAGAGGGAATTTCGCGATTGTTTGAACCGTCAGGAGTCTCGTTAGAAATTTGTCGCGTGGTCGTGGGCGCACGCGACGTCAGCATGGGCTTGGATTCGCTGGGCCAAATTTGGCCCGGTGCTGTTCACTAATTTCCCTTTTCGTTTTATTACCAACTTGGAAAATTTGTAGAAAATAGTAGAAAGTTGGTAAAATCATGAGACAAATTTTTCTAGACTCCTAAAATCACAGAGTATTTAATAAAAATAGTTCCAGGATTTTTATCCTAAACCTGGAATTATAAAGCAATTAAAGGTTCTCAAACCAAGACTTTTAGAATTTTAGAAATAATTTAGTAGCTCTAAAAATGGTAAAACTTTTTGGGTAGGCTTGGTATGATGATTGAAGACCATGGGTGAAGTTTGAAATGATTTGGGCACTGTTTGGTAAAAAACTCAATAACTAGCCTCATAGGGTTAAGTTACTTAATACTGATAGAATACCAACTTAGGAAACCCTAGTGATTAGTTTGTACCATGAAGGAAAGTTGTATTCAAGATACAACTTAGTATATTTCTATTATGTAACTGCATAATCATGACATCACATAAGCATTCATGTACATGTATTGTCATGTATAGAACACGAGGAAGAAACTGTGGTACAAGAACATGTTCTCCCAAGCTGAAAATCCTCCAGCAGACAACAACTTTCTGTGGAGTGGACCCAGAACCTCCTGCAACACAAGGCAAGCCCCAGTGCATTTACCCCTTTCCTTGTTGTTTTAAAATCTTTATCACCTTATATGATGCATTAGGTGATAGGAGTTGTGTACTAAACAATTGATGCATTCCCTTCCTTGGAAAATGATTACCATTCCTTGTTACCTAATTTACTTAAAGTTTTCTGATGCTTAGCCTTGCTTTAGAACACAAAATGTTTTGTTTTAAACAAAAGGTGATGCTTCATATGGGATGGGGATTTTTATAAAGAAAAGACTTATGATGGTGAATTCATCAGGCCATGATGGGTTCAACATTTGAAAAGAGTACCTGTACCAGGTACCAAACTTTGGGGTTGTAAGTAATAAAGTCGAGACTGAGTGGGTGACTTGCACGAGAAAGGAGTCTCGATGTAGTGTCTCCGCCTGAGTCGATTAAGGACCGAACCAATGTAGGCTTGATGATCGAGGACCTTTTAACTGGCCACATGCCTCATCATGGGTATGCTTTGCCTCGGTCAGACCAATATCACAAAGGCCACCACGCAATGGGAGTGGAGGGATGGCGAGAGTAGCGTGTACCCTCTGTGGCAAGCGGCTGGACGGTGGAGTATATGTGCTCTCGGTTGGCGTGAACCCATTCTAGTCTTGAGAAACCCAGTGGTGAGTTGACATATGCAAGGGTTAAGTGCTACATATGTCGTGTGGTTGGAGATCCCCAGCTGGGTATTAATCGATTCAAATCACCGTTATTTCTTGGACATGAAGACTCAGTCACTGCCCTACACGTAGCATCAAGTGAACTGAAGGGGTGATTAAGAGATGGCTAGTATAGGCCAAGTGCTTGATCTAGGATAGAAAGAAATCTAGATGCAGGTAACTACTTAACCTGATAATAAAAATGGATTTCTAAGGATCCACTCTTAGTAAGCTTTTTTGCAAATAGAGTCCTTGAATCTTGAGAAGCTTTACCTTGAATCCCAAAAGCTAGCATATCCTTGAGAGTCTTTTTCCTTTGACAGGTAAGACCTACAAAAGTACACTTCGTACTCAGGGTTTTCAAACCCATGATGTTGTAGGTGATGAAACAGCTGAGTTCTGCTGTTTTTGTTCCAAGGTGATTCTCAAGCAGGAGGATGAACACTAAAAATTATTTGGGGAGGGTGTTTTGCCCCTGGTAATGTAATAATAAGTTCCACACCCAAACACCCGGTTATGTAATAACTACTCTTTATATATTTTTGTATGAATGTAAATTATATTATTGTAATCCTTTCCACTCATTCTCTACTCTGATTTGTGTAATGTCCGTGTGATGGGTTAAGCGCTCTTGGGCGATATGATGGAGATACAGATAACCAAACTTGCCGAGTCATTATGCACACCTACATGACTATCTGAGGTCCTTAGGACAAGGACATCTATGGGTAGGCCTAATACCTTGGGAGGTTCCATCAAAAGCTTAGCTCAAAAGTCATTCCTAAGGTAATGTAGAGCTGAAATACCACCTAAGTAAGAGGTGAAGAGACTCCAAAGTCATTCCTATGGGGATGCAGAGTCTTATCTTTTATGTTTTGTGCTTCAACATCATCTGCATCATACCATCGCATCATATTGCATCATGACATCGCATCATACATCATTTTGCATCGACAAAAACAGAGACTCACGAAAGAGTATTAAAAAAGCATGATCCATGCTTGTGACAGTACTGTCATACGAAGTTTACGCTTTCAACGATGCTATTCCTACACAACATCTACAGCAAGAATCATACATCATACAGTTGCTTCGGCAAAGAAGGGGGATTTCTTTCTGAAGCGTGAAAAGAAGGGAAGGTGTTTTTTTCGCCGCTGGCTCAAAAACGATATGTATGAAGGTTCCATGCTTCACAAAAGAAATATATTCATCAACATACATGCAAATTGTTTATAAGTGTTTCTTACAAAACCAGGAACCATGTACAAGAACATTAAACTATCAAAAGTACAAAGCTTCAGTCTTCGTTTAGGACTTCGTCGGTAGCTTCGTTCAGTAGCTTGTCGACATCTTCGTCAATAGCATCATTAGCTTCGTCAATATCTAGCGCCTGCTTGATAGATGGGTTAGTTTCAGGATCATATGGTTTGGGAGGGGGAGAAAGCTTAGCTGCATTAAAATACAAATATCTATTAGTGCCAAAGCTGAGAAACTTACGAAACTGAGTTATAAAGGGTATACCTATAAGGCTGACCCACTCAGCAGCTTCCTCGACTCTTTTAGCCTCTTCTAAGGCATCATGAGATTCTTTCTCATTTTTTAATGGTTTTATCAGCAATTTCTCGTCCACCCTTCAGCCATACTTTGGAATAAAACTTCCCACCCAAAGTAGTAGCTTCGGCTGAAGGGGTTTTAACGTCGTCAGCTGAGAAGGCAAAATCTAGCTGAGCTACAACCTTGGCATGATCACAACCAACCTTCTCCAAAATGGATGCAGCCCACGGGCACCAGCAAAGGCACAAAAGTCCCTCTGTCACTAAGAATTTCCTTGAAAGCCTCAACCTCGCCATTTATCCATTGAATAACTTTGTCAGGATTTCCATGGATGAATTTCTGCTCAGAAGAAAATGCACTAACTTTAGAAAAGTTGTTCTTCAGATTTTTAGCACATGCTATAGCCATATCATAGCATTTTTCCTTAGCAGCACGAAGCTCATCGACATTTTTCTCTGCCCTTGATCTTTCAATTTCACATATTTCATGTTTTACTACTTTAACATTAAAATTCTCAGTTGCTTCGGCAGTCTTCTTCTTTAGCTCTTGCATTTCGGCTTCTTGGGCTTCAGCTTGAGCAGAAAGCCTGGCTTCGCTAGATTTTAATCTGTAACACCCGGTTTTAAAGAACAAAGCCGGGTGCATCTCATACATGCGCCAAGAAGACAACATATATAATAACAGAGTGTATAGAGATAAATGTCATAAAACATCAGAGTATTTATTACATAGCGGAAGTATTATTACAAAATAAAATAATAAAGATAAAACGAACTAAGGATCGATGGCGCCAATGTCGACTGAGAAACGCCACCTAGATCAGATCGAACTCCTCAGTGTTAGGCGGCTCCTCTTCAACCACCTGTTCTTCTCCTGTGGGGGGGTGTGAGACAGCAAGAGTGAGCTCACATACGTTCATAGCTCAACAAGTCGTGGGGAATAATGTGGCATGAACTCACCAAAGGTGGGAGTTCATGAAGTGTAAGGCTGATCAATGAAATAAAGGCTAAGGCTGAGCATTGCTTTTATAAGTTGGTCAAAATTTTATTAGCAATTACTATGTGTAAGTAAATACCAAACCTTAATAATAATAAAGAACAATAATAGTAAAATAATCCCAAATGCGATGCAAATGTCAAATTAAATTTAAGTTCCATAGTTAATCATGTGAGGGTCCGAGCCGCTCATGACCGTGAGCACGGCTAGTATACTAGTTTTACACTCTGCAGAGGTTGCGCATCTTTACCCACAAGTCGTGTATCCCATGTCGCCAGGGTTTGCAAGGCCCTTAGACACTACCGAGGTGAATGGCTAGGGATGCACTACGAGGCCTTTACAAAGTTCCACTAGCTTCCGAAAACCCGCTACAGTTTATAGGAAGTTCCAATGCAGGGTTCCTGGCTGACCGCCATCGCAGCAAAATCAACCAGGGACCTCCCTACACTGACCACTCCCCTACTGCCCTTGCCCCTTTCGGGTAAGGTAGTCTTCCACTAGCTTTCCTAATTAGTCAGCCAAGGGCGTCCCATTAAACCCTTGTGGTAGCATTGTTTTCCCGGGTGGTCGCTTCATGTTCCCATTAATTTAATGATCTTAACATGAACAATAATAATAACAAAATAATAACAGAATAATCATGAATAATGAATCTCCATACCCAATCCACATAAAGCAATAGCAAGTACTACCCAAAAATATTTTAGGGGTGAACAAGGTATAGAGGTAATCAAAACTGGGGTAACATGAAGGCTCCCATCAAAATTAACCTATGCAGATCATTAAAATTAATAAGAACATGGCTGGGAAAAGTAAGTGATCAAGGGCACAACTTGCCTGTAATGAGCTCCTGCTCAGCTACCTCTACTTGCTGAACCTCAGTTTCCACAGTAGCTTGCTCGTCTACTCGCATCAACACAATACATACATAGTATAGCCAAAATCAACATCACACCAAACAGATGAATGAAATATACAGTAAAAATCTACACATTAAAATGAAACCATAGGAACTGGAATCACTAAATTTGGAGTTATATATTTCAAGTTATGAATTTCTGTAGCTGCTATGTATTTAATACAAGATTAAGTATTAGATAAATTTAAATGAGCCTTTCATGCTAAAACAGAGGCACTAATGCGTAGACAATATTATTACAAAAATTTAGGAACTGGAATGGATCAATTTGGAGCTAAAATGAATTTTCTATGCATTTTACAAGTTTCTAGATTTGTTTTTGTATTAAAAATGAATTTCTAATATTAATTTCTCTGTTTTTAATACTCTCGGGACTGGGCGTCATTTTCTGGAAAAGTCAGGGGGTCTGGCGTAAGTTATCCTAGACACAGCGAATAGTAACACATGGACGGCGGGTTGATTCTGCGAAAACAGGGGGTTTTATTTGCAAGATTGGCCGGCCGAAAGGGTAAGAAGTGATATCGGCCGCCCGATCTGAGATTAAAGGGGCAGATTAGATCCCGGATCCGTGAACCGGTACTCATCCGCAACCCACGGATCGGAATCCAACGGCGCGGATTTAAAGAGTCGTGGTCGGTTCCGGTCCGTCCGATCGCAAATGAACGGCCCCGATTAGATCGAGTGCCGACCGAACGGGTACACGATCATAGCCGTTGGATCACCATCTACGGTCCGGATTTAAAATAACCAGACACGCTCGCAACCGTCGGATCGCAGATCTACGGTCGCGGATCTATTGGACGAAGGGGTACGCTACTTCTAATCTCAGCCGTTCCCTGGGATATCGACGGCACATAAGCCTTCTTCTCCCCTGGATGCCGAGCGCGACGGCGCCCGCTCCCTCGGCGTCCCGCTCGCCGGAGCGCCATGCAATCGGCCGCAAACCCGCCCGAGTTTCCAATCCAACCGAGCCACACTAAGCCAAAGGTAGTGCGAACCCGATAGAGCCCCCAATTTGATGTTTGACTAACGCTACCGCCCTGGCCACGGAGTAGGGCGGATACGCGGCGGCGCATAGACTCCGGTGAGCCCCCGTGGTCCACCCACTGCCCCACAAGCCAAACCGAGACGTGCTATGCGTAGTGCGGGTCGATACAAACGACAGAGAAGAGTAATTACCGGCCACGAGCGAGAGTTGTAGTCGGTCCCCGACGCGCAGCGGCTTGCGACGGTAGGGAAGTCCGGCGAGCGATTCCCACGGTCTTCGGTCACCACCGGCCGATTGCGCCCACGAACGGCTTCACCGAGACCCGCACGATCTCTCGGTGCTCCGATTAGGGTCCAATTCGAGCGGTCAACCGATGCCCGCGGCGGCGGCGATGAACGCGAAGACAACAGGGTTTCTGGGGGCGGTAATCACGCGAGAAGGTGGCAGGGAGGGTCACAGGGTTCCCGATTCCGCGCTTGAGGGATCGTGGAGAACCCAGGGGAAGGTTTTATCACCCCAACGCGGACGACTCGGTCGACGCCAGGATTTCCGCGCGCGCGAATTTGTTCCGAAGCCTCCGGGTTGAGGATGAACCTGACAGCGGGTCCCGCGGTCCAGCGACTCACGCGACGGACGCACGCGGGTGATGCACTGGCCGAGCGGGCCCATTGTTCAGTGAACGGAGCGGGAGTTCGAGTGAGAGTAGCGGCCGCCAAGTGGGCCCCACCGGTCAGCCAAAGAGTAGCCAGCGCCCGCACCCGTGGGTGTGGAGTTGGCGAGTACGGGCCGCGCGAAGTAACAGTGAATGGGCCGAATTACCATCTGGCGGCCCAGGTAAGCTTTTCTTCTTTTTCTTTTTATTTTTCTGTTTTCTTTCTTCTAGGTTTAAATTTGAATTTGAATTTAGTTTTCAACCCTTGTGCACATTTGTTATCAAATCATATTCTGGAATATGAAATACAAATTTTTGGAATATATTTATATTATTTTCTTTATTTTCATAACATTTCTCTTCTTCCTTTAAACCCTAGTTTTCAATGTGGCTTAATCAAGCTTCAAATAATTATTACCTTATCATTTTTATCATCATGGTTTTATTTAATGCACAACACATAAAACTCCAACAAATGCACTTTTTCTTTATTTTAGAATAATTGTTTTATTTAGTCACTCTCAATTACATAGGTGCTCTTTTTATGATGCAAATGAAACACACAAAATGATGAGCTCTCTCTATTACTCTTGGTATACAACTTGAGTATTACAAATCCTACCCCCCTTAAAAATAATCTCGTCCTCGAGATTTAAGAAGATCTAGGAAAAAGGTGGGGAAAATCTATACGAACTCTTCTTCTCTTTCCCAAGTTGCTTCATCTTCACCGTGGTGACTCCATTGAACTTTACACATCTTTATAACCTTATTCCTCGTAACTCGAGTCAAAGTATCCAGAATCTTGATGGGGTACTCAGCATAAGTTAGATCATCTTGAACACTAAGGTCCTCCATTGGTAACTGTTCCTCAGGCACCCTGAGGCATTTCTTCAGCTGAGATACATGAAAGACATCATGAACATCAGCAAGATGATCCGGTAACTCCAGTTGATATGCAACCTCTCCCACTCGCTTTAAGATTAAAAAGGGTCCAATAAAGCGAGGGGACAACTTTCCTTTGAGTTTGAATCTTCTCATACCCCGGAGTGGTGATACCTTCAAATAGACATAATCTCCCTCCTTAAACTCAAGTAGTCTTCTCCGGGTATCAGCATAACTTTTCTGCCTGGACTGTGCAGTTCTCAAATTCTCCCTGATCTGTTGGACTTGTTCCTCTGCTTCCTGTATAATCTCAGGTCCAAACAACTGCCTTTCACCAGTTTGATTCCAATACAAGGGAGTCCTGCACTTTCTGCCATACAAAGCCTCAAACGGTGACATCTTCAAACTGGCCTGATAGCTATTATTATATGAGAACTCCGCATACGGTAGACTCTTATCCCAACTTCCACCATGCTTAAGAGCACAAGCTCTTAACATATCTTCCAGTACTTGGTTAGTCCTCTCAGTCTGCCCATCAGTCTGGGGATGGTAAGCCGAACTAAAATTCAATCTCGTATCCAATGACTCGTGCAACTTCTTCCAATATCGAGAGGTAAACTGTGATCCTCGATCTGACACAATCTTCTTTGGCACACCATGCAGGCATACAATCCGTGCCATGTACAACTCTGCCAACTTAGCTCCTGAATAAGTGGTCTTCACTGGAATAAAGTGGGCTACTTTAGTTAGCCTGTCCACAATCACCCATATAGAATCATATCCAGCAGACGTGCGGGGTAATCCAACGATGAAGTCCATGCCAATCTCTTCCCATTTCCACTCAGGTATCTTCAGTGGGTGCAATTGTCCGGCTGGCCTCTGGTGTTTAGCCTTAACTCTTTGGCATACATCGCACATAGCCACATGTGCAGCCACATCTCTCTTCAATCCATACCACTAATATTTTTGCTTTAAATCCTGATACATCTTAGTGCTCCCAGGGTGGATAGAATAAACTGAATCATGTGCTTCCTTCAATATAGTTTCCCGAAGACTATCAATATCGGGAACACAGATCCGATTCTTGAACCATATCGTGCCTTGCTCATCCTCTGTGAACTCCGGGCCTCTACCCTCTGTTATCAGATCCTTGATCTCCTGGATTTTAGCATCACCAACCTGACCTTTCCGAATTTCTTGTTCCAAGGTAGGTTCCAATTCAATGGTGACTCCTTCCATATGTGTGACAATTCCCAGGTTGAGTCTCTCAAAGTCTTTTGCTAATTCATCGGGTAGCTGGACAACGAAAGCGGAGTGAACATGCTCCTTCCGACTCAAGGCATCTGCAACCAAATTCGCCTTGCCTGGGTGATAGTGAATCTCCAAGTCATAATCCTTAATGAGCTCCAACCAACGGCGTTGCCTAAGGTTGAGATCCTTCTGAGTGAATATATACTTCAAACTCTTATGATCCGTGTATACTTGGCACTTAGTTCCCATGATGTAGTGTCTCCAAATCTTAAGTGCATGCACAACGGCAGCCAGCTCTAAGTCATAGGTGGGGTAGTTCAATTCATGCTTCCTCAACTGACGAGATGCATAGGCAATCACATGACCATCTTGCATAAGCACACATCCAAGTCCTTGGCCACATGCATCACAATAAATGTCAAATCCCTTCTGTAGATCTGGCATAATCAGTACTGGAGGTGACATCAATCTCTCCTTCAATTGATCAAAACTCTCTTGGCATTTCTCATCCCACTTGAATTCTCTTCCTTTCTCCAAAAGCGATGTCATGGGCTTAGCAATCTTAGAAAATCCTTCAATAAATCTCCGATAATATCCTGCGAGTCCCAAGAAACTCCGAATCTCCGTAACTGTAGTGGGCACTCTCCACTCCATAATCTCCTTCACTTTAGCAGGATCCACTGCTATTCCTCCATTAGAAATAATATGACCAAGAAATGGCACCTCGCCAATCCAAAACTCGCACTTGCTGAACTTAGCGTAGAGTTGATTATCTCGTAACTTCTGTAGCACCAACCTTAAATGTTGCTCATGATCACTTTCATTCTTAGAATAGATAAGAATATCGTCGATGAATACCACGACGAATCTGTCCAAATACTCCATAAACACCTTATTCATCAAATTCATGAAGTAAGCTGGTGCATTGGTTAGTCCAAATGACATAACAGTAAACTCATATAATCCATATCGAGTCGAGAAAGCCGTCTTGGGAATATCCGATGGTCTAATCCTCATCTGATGGTAACCGGATCGGAGATCAATCTTCGAGAATACTCTAGCACCTCGCATCTGATCAAATAAATCCTCAATACGGGGCAACGGATACTTGTTCTTCACCGTAACATCATTAAGAGATCTATAATCCACTCACATCCGCTGCGATCCATCCTTCTTCTGCACAAATAACACCGGTGCTCCCCAAGGTGAGGAACTTGGACGAATGTAACCAGCCTCTTGTAACTCCGTTAACTGCTTCTTCAGTTCCTTCAACTCTTCTACGGACATTCTATATGGCCGTTTAGAAATAGGGGCGGTTCCAGGTAGGAGATCAATAACAAACTCAACTTCTCTATCAGGTGGCATCCCTGGTAACTCCTCTGGAAAGACGCCCGGAAAATCTCTAACCACCCGGATGTTGTCACCAACAAACTCCTCAGGCATAAAGAACATTGCACGCATGGATGAGGAGGTTACTGCAATATTAACTTGAAATCTTTCTCCTTTAGTGGTAGTGAGTTCTATGGTACCTCTACCACATGCTATAACGGCCTTTGCCTTTCTTAACCATGACATACCAAGGATCAGATCTATACTGCTTGACTCTAATATTATAGCAGTAGCTCCAAACTCTCTACCCATAATGGTTAATGTCAATCTAAGTGTCATTTGATTCGCCTCAACAGGCCCTTTAGGTGTAACTACTATCAGGGGTTTTCTCATATTTAGCAGTGGTATTTCATTTGTGTTGGCATATCTAGCAGACATGAATGAATGTGTAGCACCAGAATCAAATAATATGGTTGCAGGAATTGCATTAACATAAAACATACCAATTACGAGGTCCCCTCCATCCGGAGTATCATCAACGCTGACTTGATTCACCCTGGCTATAGAATATCCCTTGCCAGGGGTCTGTTGCTTGTTCTGAACTGGAGTAGTAGCAATCCTCTGTGGGCAGACATTTGCATAATGACCAATCTTCCCACACTTGAAACATTGAGTGCCCGGACTCTGTCCTGCAAACTTCGTCGGGGTGCCAGTAGGGGTAGCCTGTCGAGGAGGTGGAGTCCTCAGTGGTGACTGCTGAACTGGGCGTGGTCCTCCTGGTCGGGTCGGTGTACCCAGTGGTGAACTGTAGCGAGGACGAACACTGCTGCTACCCTGTCCCTGTGAGATAGCCTTCCTCTTCAAATCACCCAGTTGAACACGCTTGTGTTCAATAGCAAGAGCCTTATCCAACAGTCTCTGAAATGATGGAAATGTGTGTGCCACTAGAGCATACTGCAGTGGTCCATTAAGTCCTTCAATGAAATGCTCCTGCTTCCTCTCGTCTTCGGCAACTTCTTCAGGGGCATATCTGGATAGCTGAATAAACTTGTCGCGGTACTCGCTGACTGACATACTTCCTTGCTTCAGCGACAGAAACTCCTTCTTCTTGATCTTTATCATCCCAGCTGGAATATGGTAGTTCCTGAACTGTGTACTGAACTCCTCCCAAGTGATAGTATCCGCAGCATCATGGGCAGCAGTATAAGAATCCCACCAGTCAGCAGCAGGACCAGTCAGACGTCCAGAAGCATATAAAACCTTCTCCCGATCAGTGCATTGTGCAATATTCAGCATCTTCTCAATTGACTTCAACCAATCGTCTGCATCAAGTGGATCTGGCGAGCTGGCGAAGGTTGGTGGCTTGTGACTCATAAACTCCCGGTGCTTATCCCGAGGTGGAACTGGTGGTGGTGGTGGAGGCAGTGGCACTTGTTGCTGCTGTTGCTGCTGTTGCATTTGTTGTTGTAGCTGCTGTTGTTGTGCCCTCCTTTCTTGACGTATCTCATCTCTCTCCTGGCGCAACTCCTGGCGTATGTCTTCTCTTTCCTGACGCATCTCTTGGCGTTCTTGCTGCATCTGGGCACGCATATCAGCCATAGTGTCTGCCATTTGCTGCATCACCGCCATCTGAGCAGCAACCAGTGGGTCAACTCCGCCTGGTGGAGGATTAGGAGGATTCATCACTGCAGGCTGTGGCTGAGGTTGTCTAGATATCCTCCGAGTGTGTTGGTTAGGAGGCAAATCAATTCCACCACCCCTCCTGGTATTGACCATCTGAGTTAGATACATATGGTAAGAAAGAGCAGTAGACAAGGCAGTAATTACAATCATGTTACTTTGGGGGATTTATTAGCTAAGCAGATTAATACTTCACCTACTATAGCTAATTCAATACCTTATGTTGGTACATGCTAAAATGTCCATCTATACTATTCCAATCAATCAAAGAAGCAAATCAGGCATTGATCATCAGAACAATCAACCAATATTTTTAATAGAGAAAATAGTTTTAATTTTGTCTTAGGCTTCCTATCTCTTAAAAATGTCATAGGGGTAGGGATTCCAAGGTGTGAAATCCATCTTGTCTCAGAGTAGAAAAGGTAAGAATGATCAGAGTAGAACAGTAGAAGATGAGACAGGATCAAGATAAGTGTAGAAAGAATCAGAGTAAGGTGAGTGTAGAATGAATCAGAATGAGATAAGTAGGTAAGGGTTTGTCCAGTCTATCTAGGTTTCGTCCTACAGTCAACATTTCCTCTGATACCACTTCTGTAACACCCGGTTTTAAAGAACAAAGCCGGGTGCATCTCATACATGCGCCAAGAAGACAACATATATAATAACAGAGTGTATAGAGATAAATGTCATAAAACATCAGAGTATTTATTACATAGCGGAAGTCTTATTACAAAATAAAATAATAAAGATAAAACGAACTAAGGATCGATGGCGCCAATGTCGACTGAGAAACGCCACCTAGATCAGATCGAACTCCTCAGTGTTAGGCGGCTCCTCTTCAACCACCTGTTCTTCTCCTGTGGGGGGGGTGTGAGACAGCAAGAGTGAGCTCACATACGTTCATAGCTCAACAAGTCGTGGGGAATAATGTGGCATGAACTCACCAAAGGTGGGAGTTCATGAAGTGTAAGGCTGATCAATGAAATAAAGGCTAAGGCTGAGCATTGCTTTTATAAGTTGGTCAAAATTTTATTAGCAATTACTATGTGTAAGTAAATACCAAACCTTAATAATAATAAAGAACAATAATAGTAAAATAATCCCAAATGCGATGCAAATGTCAAATTAAATTTAAGTTCCATAGTTAATCATGTGAGGGTCCGAGCCGCTCATGACCGTGAGCACGGCTAGTATACTAGTTTTACACTCTGCAGAGGTTGCGCATCTTTACCCACAAGTCGTGTATCCCATGTCGCCAGGGTTTGCAAGGCCCTTAGACACTACCGAGGTGAATGGCTAGGGATGCACTACGAGGCCTTTACAAAGTTCCACTAGCTTCCGAAAACCCGCTACAGTTTATAGGAAGTTCCAATGCAGGGTTCCTGGCTGACCGCCATCGCAGCAAAATCAACCAGGGACCTCCCTACACTGACCACTCCCCTACTGCCCTTGCCCCTTTCGGGTAAGGTAGTCTTCCACTAGCTTTCCTAATTAGTCAGCCAAGGGCGTCCCATTAAACCCTTGTGGTAGCACTGTTTTCCCGGGTGGTCGCTCCATGTTCCCATTAATTTAATGATCTTAACATGAACAATAATAATAACAAAATAATAACAGAATAATCATGAATAATGAATCTCCATACGCAATCCACATAAAGCAATAGCAAGTACTACCCAAAAATATTTCAGGGGTGAACAAGGTATAGAGGTAATCAAAACTGGGGTAACATGAAGGCTCCCATCAAAATTAACCTATGCAGATCATTAAAATTAATAAGAACATGGCTGGGAAAAGTAAGTGATCAAGGGCACAACTTGCCTGTAATGAGCTCCTGCTCAGCTACCTCTACTTGCTGAACCTCAGTTTCCACAGTAGCTTGCTCGTCTACTCGCATCAACACAATACATACATAGTATAGCCAAAATCAACATCACACCAAACAGATGAATGAAATATACAGTAAAAATCTACACATTAAAATGAAACCATAGGAACTGGAATCACTAAATTTGGAGTTATATATTTCAAGTTATGAATTTCTGTAGCTGCTATGTATTTAATACAAGATTAAGTATTAGATAAATTTAAATGAGCCTTTCATGCTAAAACAGAGGCACTAATGCGTAGACAATATTATTACAAAAATTTAGGAACTGGAATGGATCAATTTGGAGCTAAAATGAATTTTCTATGCATTTTACAAGTTTCTAGATTTGTTTTTGTATTAAAAATGAATTTCTAATATTAATTTCTCTGTTTTTAATACTCTCGGGACTGGGCGTCATTTTCTGGAAAAGTCAGGGGGTCTGGCGTAAGTTATCCTAGACACAGCGAATAGTAACACATGGACGGCGGGTTGATTCTGCGAAAACAGGGGGTTTTATTTGCAAGATTGGCCGGCCGAAAGGGTAAGAAGTGATATCGGCCGCCCGATCTGAGATTAAAGGGGCAGATTAGATCCCGGATCCGTGAACCGGTACTCATCCGCAACCCACGGATCGGAATCCAACGACGCGGATTTAAAGAGTCGTGGTCGGTTCCGGTCCGTCCGATCGCAAATGAACGGCCCCGATTAGATCGAGTGCCGACCGAACGGGTACACGATCACAGCCGTTGGATCACCATCTACGGTCCGGATTTAAAATAACCAGACACGCTCGCAACCGTCGGATCGCAGATCTACGGTCGCGGATCTATTGGACGAAGGGGTACGCTACTTCTAATCTCAGCCGTTCCCTGGGATATCGACGGCACATAAGCCTTCTTCTCCCCTGGATGCCAAGCGCGACGGCGCCCGCTCCCTCGGCGTCCCGCTCGCCGGAGCGCCATGCAATCGGCCGCAAACCCGCCCGAGTTTCCAATCCAACCGAGCCACACTAAGCCAAAGGTAGTGCGAACCCGATAGAGCCCCCAATTTGATGTTTGACTAACGCTACCGCCCTGGCCACGGAGTAGGGCGGATACGCGGCGGCGCATAGACTCCGGTGAGCCCCCATGGTCCACCCACTGCCCCACAAGCCAAACCGAGACGTGCTATGCGTAGTGCGGGTCGATACAAACGACAGAGAAGAGTAATTACCGGCCACGAGCGAGAGTTGTAGTCGGTCCCCGACGCGCAGCGGCTTGCGACGGTAGGGAAGTCCGGCGAGCGATCCCCACGGTCTTCGGTCACCACCGGCCGATTGCGCCCACGAACGGCTTCACCGAGACCCGCACGATCTCTCGGTGCTCCGATTAGGGTCCAATTCGAGCGGTCAACCGATGCCCGCGGCGGCGGCGATGAACGCGAAGACAACAGGGTTTCTGGGGGCGGTAATCACGCGAGAAGGTGGCAGGGAGGGTCACAGGGTTCCCGATTCCGCGCTTGAGGGATCGTGGAGAACCCAGGGGAAGGTTTTATCACCCCAACGCGGACGACTCGGTCGACGCCAGGATTTCCGCGCGCGCGAGTTTGTTCCGAAGCCTCCGGGTTGAGGATGAACCTGACAGCGGGTCCCGCGGTCCAGCGACTCACGCGACGGACGCACGCGGGTGATGCACTGGCCGAGCGGGCCCATTGTTCAGTGAACGGAGCGGGAGTTCGAGTGAGAGTAGCGGCCGCCAAGTGGGCCCCACCGGTCAGCCAAAGAGTGGCCAGCGCCCGCACCCGTGGGTGTGGAGTTGGCGAGTACGGGCCGCGCGAAGTAACAGTGAATGGGCCGAATTACCATCTGGCGGCCCAGGTAAGCTTTTCTTCTTTTTCTTTTTATTTTTCTGTTTTCTTTCTTCTAGGTTTAAATTTGAATTTGAATTTAGTTTTCAACCCTTGTGCACATTTGTTATCAAATCATATTCTGGAATATGAAATACAAATTTTTGGAATATATTTATATTATTTTCTTTATTTTCATAACATTTCTCTTCTTCCTTTAAACCCTAGTTTTCAATGTGGCTTAATCAAGCTTCAAATAATTATTACCTTATCATTTTTATCATCATGGTTTTATTTAATGCACAACACATAAAACTCCAACAAATGCACTTTTTCTTTATTTTAGAATAATTGTTTTATTTAGTCACTCTCAATTTGCTCTTTTTATGATGCAAATGAAACACACAAAATGATGAGCTCTCTCTATTACTCTTGGTATACAACTTGAGTATTACATAATCTCTCCACCAAAGAGAGCAGGATCTTATCATTCTCAAGAGCTTCGTTTCTCAATGTTATGACCTTCAAACGAAGGTTTCCATGTGGTATTCGACAGCTTCCATCTTCTGCATCCTTTTGGGCCTTCAAAGCCTTGCATAGAATCAAGCCCAAGCAAACGAAGAGTGAACACATAACGATGATAAGAATTACCACAAAAATAGTTCACCGTGATAAAAATTACAAAATGACAAGCCAAAGTATACAAACCTTCAAGCTGTTGTAGGCAAGGCTATCTGCAAGCTGATCCTTCGTCATCGCAGACAAACCAATTTCAAGCTTTGGATACCCTACGTTATCCATTATTTCATAGCAAACATTGACCTCCATACTGTCTGGAAGAAAGTAGAGGAAGTCAACTTCGTTATCTCCTTCGTATACCAAGGACCCTTGGGGATATTTCAGTTCCTTAGCATAATGTTGTGTTTCTGCAACTTGCTCTGCCGATAGATGTTTTTCCGAAGCATGTAGAACAATATAATTCAAATCACCCTAGCGAGGTGCTTTGAGAGCAGGTGTCATGGGTTTTTTTTGAAGGCTCTCTTCCACAAGTTTTTCTGGCGCAGCTTCTGAAGGTCTCGCTTCAGTGTGAACAGAAGAAACGCTTGCAGTGAATACTTCTTTGGCACCTTCAATTTTCCCGCCAGAAGCTTTGGCAGAAATAGGAGGTGGCGTTTTCATAGATTCCAAAACAACATCCAAAACACTAGCCATCCTCCTCTTTCTCAGAGTTGATGTTATAGTAGCTGATAGCTTTGGCAACGCTATCACAAGCACCTTTGGTTGCTCTGCTGGCTTCTCTGATTTCGGCTTTTCGACTGGGTCTGCACTAGCTTCAATCAGCATCACAGGAGCAATCTCTGTGGTGGCTAGGGAGCAGTTTCTGCCTTTTCAATTAACTTCGGCACAATGGCCACTACTAGAGATATGCTTATTTAAGACGCACATTTTAAGACGTATATCAATGCATTTTATAGAACCGTCTTTTATCATATGGAGATGAGTAAGTTAAGACGGTTTGTTGGAGATCTGTCTTTAATAAACAAGTGTTTTGAGACAGTTACATAGTAAGAAATGTCTTATATTGATTTAAGACGAATTGTTATTGAAAACCGTCTCAAATCAAAATACCTTTTGAGTCATTAAGATTGCAAGAATTGTCTTAGATTTTGGTTAGTATATTAGACACTTTTGTATATGAAACCATCTCAAATAAAGATATTATTTGAGTCGTTTAGACAATAAGAATTGTCTTAGATGTTAGTGGGTATACTAGACACTTCTAAATGTGAAACTGTTTTCATATGATATTTCTAATTAGACATATTGTGAAAAAATGTAGTATATAATGAATTCAACTTAGTTTGATGATATCTCTTCAGGTTTTTTAAAACCTGAACCCTCCTCTCTCCACGTTAACGTTTGGCGCGTACGACGACACCACATCGTGCTGACGTGTGAAAAATTATTTATCATTTTCTTTTTGTGTCTTCAATTTCTCTCCTGACCACGAGCCCTCACTAGAGATTGCCCCTCGACCTGATTCGGTTTGGACCCAACTTCCCTCCCTAATTCGTCTGCCACATGGCAGCTCCCGAACCCTAACTCGTGGTCCCTCCTCCCCTATGCTCCCGCATTGTCGCCGGTCCTACTGGTCGCGGCTCACCCATACTCTCGCGCGCCTGAACCCTAAGCATCCTCCTCACCGCTGGTGATTACTGCCATGAGCCTCTACGAAGGGCATGCTATGAACACAGCCTCCTACCACGACCACATTGGGATGACAATTTTACTCGTGAGTTTGAATATCCGTCAGATATCCAATCCATTAGATTCAGATTCAGGTATATAATTTAACCCACGGGTCTCATTCGTATCTGACACGTCTTAAATTCCGATCAGGTACAGATTGTATCTCTGCATTGTACATTTCCTTATCTTTAAAGCCGCACGGAAACGATGCATACTAGGCTATCCACGTATGCAGAATTTCGTCTCCCGCATGATTGTTCATCCACGGCTTCTATCGTTCAACCGCTTTCCATCTCTAGATGCTTCTACCTGGTTCACGTTCCCTTGCAGTTTGGTGAACACACCTCTATCGCCCCGACCTCGACGCGACCTCTCTCGCTTGGATCCGGACGGCCCGGTCCCTCCGCCCTCCCATGCGCACGGCGCCGCCGCCGCCGCAGCCGACATGATGCTCGCCTCCCTCGCCCGCGCCCTCGGCCGGTC
Source organism: Zea luxurians (assembly GCA_029449295.1). Taxonomy (NCBI): domain Eukaryota; kingdom Viridiplantae; phylum Streptophyta; class Magnoliopsida; order Poales; family Poaceae; genus Zea; species Zea luxurians. The sequence goes on from JAOPSE010000008.1 coordinate 131,668,402, forward strand.
CATGCGCTCCTCCCGCCCGCGCCAGACGAGTATCCCTTCTCAAGTTCTCATCCCCTCCCCGGCCCCCCTATCCTCTCGTAGGTCTGACCTCTCGCTGCTCCTTCTAGGGTTTCCAGCTCGGGGGCCTCCGGCAGCCGCCCGTGCCACCGCTACCGCTGCCTGTCCACGGCGGTGAGGGTGGGGCAGCAGGATTTGTTTGCAGCTACCTGACTGCGGCCTTGTCGGCAGCTCTTGGGAAGCCATCCGCGGGCAAGACCATGGATTAGAGATATGTCCTCGCCAGCCCACATTTCCGACGCCTCTTCTCGGACGGGTCCAAGAAGAGTACGTCCCCTCGTTTTGACGAGATTATTACCAATGGTTTTGGTGGCTCTATTTCTGAAATGGTGCCCCTTTCTAATTTTAGACAAACTATTACCCCAAGGGTAAGAAGGAGGTGCCTAAAGGAGATGGTACAAACAAGTCTGAATCTAAGCGTAAGTTTCCTTCGCGCTTGACTTGATTGTGTAGAGGATGTTAGCCATGTTATGGATGCAAATATCATAGCTTTTTTTAGGTGCCCATAGTAAATGGAATCGGTGCATATATTTGAGTTGACTAACAAGTTGCCAACTAACGTGTTATTTGTTGATTTCCCTTTTGCTGCAACTAGGGGTGGTAATGGATCGCGGTTCAAATGTTTCTTCATATTTTTTTGAGCCTTTAAAATAATTTTAGTTCAAAAATGAATAGAAATAGAGCGAGCCCCATCCTAATCTGATCCAATCCTTAAATTTTATAGTGTAAAATTTAGAGCCCATTACCACCCTTAGCTGCAACTGTTTTGGTAAATTGTTATACCAGTTATACTTTATAAATGGCTCTTGGAGTACGGATGTATAATGATTTATGCACACTATGCTTCAATGTGTAGTTTTGTGACATCAGTGCTAACTATTTCACTTCTGATGAAATGCAATATTCTAGCGCGTAGAGGATTTTCAAGATAATGCTATGAAACAGATGCAGAATTTCCTTGCGCCTTCATTGATTCTTGGCCTGATGCTATCATCCATGTCATCTAGCTCCGCAGACCAGAAGGAGGTGATTACTTCCTACTTTGTTAACCTTGTTCAGAATAGTTCTGCAAGTTGATAGTTTCATTTGTTATTTTGTTCCTTTCCTGGTAAGCTATGTTTGTTGGGTTATGTTTTAGTCCCCTAAGAACTGGTACTCTATGTATGTTTGTGTTGTTCACACTTGCAAAATTTGTTTGTCAAACTTCAAAGAAATGAAGAGAAAAGACTACGCCACTATATAGTCTTTAAAAAGGCTAGGCACTGTATTTAACTCTCTGCCCTGTCCTCCAGTCAAATTCCCAGGATCACAATAAGGTACAAGAAACGCCAGGGAGTAGAACTGTAAGAGACACAAAGACCTTAGAGGCTTAGAGACAATACACTATTGCTGAGTAACCTTTGTGTAATTTACTGTCCTAAATTGAAATTCTTTTCATTGATCCTCTTCCGCCAATGCATGGGAGAATTATTAGTTTGCTACCATTTGCTTTGTCCTTGAAATTTTCTTAGCTGGCCTTTGACTGTGAATTCAATATTGGGAATTCATTGTTTTCTTAGATGAAGGTGATGACTGCTCGCTTGCTTTTATTTTTTGGTTCTTCTCTCTGCCATCGAATATCATGATAGATTTATTGATCAATTAATGTTTCTCAATCTTTAAGGAGGTTCAATACAAAATTAGATACTATGCGCTTTCACTCACCATGGAATTATTTGCACTGTCCGAGTATGAGTTACAATATTGTGCCTTCGATTTTGGCCGCGAACAAGGTGTCTTCAATCTGGAAGAGTAGATGTTTACTTTTCGGTGAATATGCAAGTTCAATTTTTTGTTTGGCTGTATTAAGATGTTAATTTACTAATGCATTGCTTACTAATTTTCTTTCATTTGCATATGCAAAATAATGAAATGTCAAAACTAAACTCTTTCAATCATGATAAGTTTATCACATTCACTAACAAAGGTACCATGTAAAAAAGACCACCGCAAAAAATATTGAAATGTTAAGATTAAGATTGAATCAGAACGATACTTGCACTATTTCCTCTTCCTTATGGACTTCACCTTTAGAGAAAGAAACATACTCTTCAGCTTCAAGATCATATTCTGTAGGAAAAGAATTATATATACCAACTCTTTTCACATGGATTTTTAAAACTTGTAGTGTTTAAAGAACGAGAAATGGATTTGCTTGTTTCTAATTCATTTTACTTGCTGGATATCGATATGCACATGCACTTTCAGGTAAATTCACTCCTACTTTACATCCTTTTTTTCCTTGCAACCATTGTCTCAGATAGATAACCTTCTGCAGTCAGCTTATAATCAGGGGGACAAATGAGGATGATGCCAACTCTCCTCCATGTATGTTGACGTCACATGTCTGTCCAATAATCTTCATTTCATTTTGCTTCACTTATCTATGGATCCTTGGTTCTGTACTACAATTCTAAAACCTGTTTTGGAGTTGGATCATTTAGTTGTATTCCCCAAGAGCTTTTTACTTAAGTATCTGGGATGTGAGAGAACTTAGTTTTGTTCACAATAAAGCTGCCATTATATCCTTATTTATCAAAGAAACTTGGAGACATAATGGAAATGATGTTTGGTGGGTGTTATGTAATTATGGTTATGGCCGTTTTTTCAATCTACAGAGGAATTATGATAATATTCCCTTGCAGTGCCTGGATAGTTCATTGTTTTTTTACTACGGAATGAAGTTAGCCAAACTAAATCTGTGATCACCGCCTCGATGTAGTTCATCCTGTTTGATTTTGTTACCTATACTTTATTTGTGACTGGCCATGTGAACATGTACTGGCTTGGTTTCTAATGTCCACCTTCCCATCCCTGTTTTTCCCTCCTGATGTAGTTCATCCTGTTTGATTTTGTTACCTGTACTTTGTCTGTGACTGGCCATGTGAACATGTACTGGCTTGGTTTCTAATGTCCACTTTCCCATCCCTGTTTTCCCCTCCTTCAAGACTTCTTCAGTGATCTTTTGGTACATCGCTGCTGATACAAACAGCCTACCCAGACTGCTTTTGTGAAGGTATGTGCGTACCTTATTGCTTCTTGAGGCTGACTCATGTGATTGGTGGTGTTTGGAAGATACATTAAAGTTTAATTCGACAAATGTCTTTTGCTTAGGGCTCCTAGCTTGGTGTTTCTTGTTCTGTGATACTTGTGCATGCGAAGTAGGTGAACTGCTACTTAAATGGTACATATTTAGCTTAATTACTTACTGGTGGCATTGCAGATTATAGGTTTCTATCTTAAAGATACATTAGTAGGTTGTAGTACTCACACTGCTTCTGTTCTCATCTGTTCACACACTGCATCTGTTCACAGCCTGATTCAGAGGCATGCATGAGGTTGTAGTAGGCGAGACCACCCAAAAGCACTCCCAACGCCTGACCACAAGAGCTAGCAGATAGCAGCCCTATTGTTAGCAATCCAATAATCACATACGAAGTTTTCTTTGAAATTTTTTGAGTCTTGAATTGACTTCTTCCTTAATTTATAGTTTCAACTCAAAACGAATACACTATTTTTTGTTGAACCACATTTTTCCTCTGCTCAGTTTGGCATCATTATTGTAATAATTAATCCATTCTGGTAAACTGGCTCTAGAAAATTTTCTTGAATGGTTTCCTATCTTTTGCAGTCTAAGCTACATTATGTGCATGGAATTTTGCAATATACCTTCTATTTCTTGCTCACATGATTGATGTGATTTTGAATTCATTTAGCACATTGCTTTCAGAGAAGCCATTTGCAGTGCAAGGATGAAACTTGGTCAGAGTGTGTACCATATGGATTGGCAGGTATCTTTCAGCTTCTTACATATTAAAGGTTATATTGTACTTTTCCGAGCTAATCTGCCTCTATTGGCATTGACAATTTACTTCTGTAGCCCCAAATAAAGCTCTGGATTGTCCTATTCCCATGACAAGGTTGTGCTCTTCTCCTGCAGTGAAACCAAAAAAGAAGGCGCGCTACTGTTCTTCCGTATTCATGTCAATGCAACAACAGGTACAAGTAGTCTTCTTGGGAGCTACTCAGTAATTTTGTGTTCCAGCGTAGCTATTTCCACTACAAACTACCAAATCATTACAAACTCATGATCTGCGTTGCAAGCGATGAGTGAAGGGTGACTAATAGGCTTCTTTAATCAGCACTGCAGTATCTTTTGTTGAATTAACTTATACTCACTTCATTTTATTTATATAATACAGTCCATTTAGCAAATTTTGTTTGATGTGCAGTGACACGACCTTGACAGTCAAGATGCTCTTTCAGGTTATTTTCTCCTGAAACCTCTTCTTCTTTTGCCATCTCCTAATGTTATGGTCCTAGTTACATCTCCATTCATTTCAGGAGATGGTCCTAGTTACCTTACATGGTTCTGTTGGACACAATGAAGCCATCCAGATATGCTATTAAAAATCCTGCTAGTCATTATGGCTTTAAACTGTACCATGTCTGTTCTATTTTCAGCTAGGCAGAGCATGAACTATCAAAGGATGATGTTACAGACAATTCACATGTGAGAGAACTATGTTGAGTGGTTCTTCAAGGGTAAAGTTTATTGTCTCACCTAATTGTCAGTCGTAGTGATTTTCAGAGCAACATGGTGTCTTTTAGAGGTTTTAGTTTGTCCATTCGAGTAGCTAGCTATGGCCTTTTATGAACAACATGCCAAAACCAGTCTTAGCCTCCTATTTTGTGATGCCTCTAAACCTGTAACATTGATGACAATGATTAGTAATGATGCTGACGAATGCTATTTTTTCATTAAGGTACAGTAGGCCAGCAGACACCAGGCAGTAAGGTGATGTATGAGTCATTTGTATCTGCCGCGTTTTACCTGTATACATGAGATACCTACCCTGCCCTGCTCCTTCTCGTGTACATCGAGGAGCTCCACTTTAGCAGTCTGTGCTACTATGCTTCTTCCACTCCTGAAACTGAGCCTGCAGGTGCAGGCAATGCGGTCGCTCGCCGGAGTCCTTATCCAATCGGCGAAGGCACTGAACTCGCGAAGCCGTTGGGATCCGCAAGCAAGGTCATGTTCATGCACATCGTGTTGGATGAAGTTAGTACAGCCTGCAAGATACGGAATCTGTGTAAGCAAGAGCATTCATACCTTGTTAGCTTCCTTCTCTCTCTCTCAAGATCGATCTAGAGACCAACAAGATCATGGACTTCTTCAAGTTTGACGTCGGCAACGTGCTCATGGTGACCGGCGGGAGGAACACCGGGCGTGTAGGAGTGATCAAGAACTGGGAGAAGCACAAGGGCAGCTTCGAGGTCATCGACGTGCTGCTTGGAGCTTTTTGCATGCTATGTCTAGTTTTCTCCTATTTGTTGTACAGGAAAACATAGAATGGAATTCAAATTTGGTGGTCGCAAAAGTGTGGAGACTTGAATTCATATAAAATTAGGCTTAACATTAGTGCAAACAGTTGTATTTTAGTTTAGATTTAGAGTACACTTATGTATGCCTTGTTTGACAATGCTTATTTATGATATATTGAATAGTACTTATTTATATTATATTAATTATAATGTTGTTCAATATATGTGTATGTATATTTCTCTTTCAAATTATTATAACGTGATGTCTGAAAAAATGATTATAAATTGAAGAATGTACAGCCATGTAAGTCATTTCGTTTAAATCTTAATAAGACGGTCACCAAAATGTCTAATATTAGTCTCCTAAATAAGACGGTTTCTAAAACGTCCATTATTAGTCACCTAAATAAGATGGTTTTCCTATTGTAATCGTCTATTATTGTAGGATATTCGAGACAGTTTGATAAATACATTATGACTTATAATGTTTGTATTCTCTACGGTTCTTTAGAAGCAGTGTCTTAAACAAAAACCTAATTTAAGACGGTTTATCGGACAAAATGACTTAAACAAATACCTTTTTCAGACGGTTATAAATTAAAAATTGTCTTATATAATATCTTTTAAGACGGTTTTTAAACATCTTAAATGTGGGACATCTTTTACGACTCCATCAAATTTGGACACTTCATAAGCGTCTTAAGAACTGAAAATTAACCGTCTCATATAACATGTTTTGTAGTAGTGGGCCATCACAATGGGTTTCGATCTACTTGTCAAGACCTTGACTTTCTTCGCCTTCGGCGCACAAGAAGATGTTGAAGCAACAACTTTCCTTTTTCTCCCTTGCTTTTGGACGAGAAAGCAGTAATATGGGTAAACAAACCTAATAACATCAAACACCCTATTTGAAAGTCGCCTAGAGGGGGTGAATAGGCGAAACTTGAAATTTATAAACTTAAACACACACTAAGGCCGGGGTTAGCATTAGAATTAAATTCAAGTCCAAAAGATTGTTTCTCTTGCTAAGAGTTGCTCAAAGGATGCGGATGACATATGGGAGCAAACTCAAATCAATATTAGCAAGGAAACATTTAGAGAGAGGAAAGAGTGCAATACAAATCATGTGAGAATCAAAGCGAGTAGACACAGTGATTTGTTTTACCGAGGTTCGATTCCAAACAACCTAGTCCCCGTTGAGGAGGGCACAAAGGCCAGGTCTATTTCAACCCTTTCCCTCTCTCAAACGGACAATTAGACCGAGTGAGCCTTTTCCTTAAACTCACGGGTCACTAAGACCCCGCAAGGACCACCACACACTTGGTGTCTCTTGCTTTGCTTACAAGTCTCTTGAGAATAAGAAGGGAAAAAGAAAAGGCCAATCCAAGAAACAAGAGGAACAAAAGAACACAAAACACCCTCTCTCAAGTCTCTAATGGAATTGAGTTGATTTGGAGGCTTGGAGAGAATTTGATCTATTAGATGTTTCTTGGAGTGAAGTCTTTTGCTCTTGCAATGAATGGGATGTTCAGAAAACTTGGATGGCTTTGAATGAGGTGGTTGGGGGGTATTTATAGCCCCCAACCACTTCCATAGCCGTTGGTGAAGTTTGCTGGCGATGGGCGCACCGGACAGTCCGGTGGATACCGGATAGTCACTGTTCACTGTCTGGTGTGCGCCACATCAGTGCGTCCATTAGGGTTTGGAGTAGTTGACCGTTGGAGAGCATTGTCTTCTTGCTGCACCGGACAGTCCGGTGCCACACCGGACAGTCCGATGACCTCTGACTTCTGCGCTCTGACTTCTGTCGCGGCACTGTTCAGCATTGTAGCGTTTTGGAGACGACCATTGGCGCGTAGGGAGCCATTGCTCTGCTGGCTCACCGGACAGTCCGGTGGCTCACCAGATAGTCCAGTGAATTATAGCGGAGCACCCCTCTGAATTCCCGAGATTGGCTTGTTCGAAGGGCGCCTGGCCTGGTGCACCGGACAGTCCGGTGCGCCAGAAACCAACACACTCTACGTCTTGCTCCATTTTTTGATTGTCCCCAACTGAATTTCTTTCTTGGTTTGTGTTGAACCTTATGCACCCGAGATAAATGATATCTAGACAAACTAGTTAGTCCACGTGGTTTGTGATGGACGTCAACCACCAAAATCGATTATAGGAAATGGTTAAGCCCATTTCCCTTTCAATCTCTGCCTTTTTGGTGATTGATGCCAACACAAACCAAAGCAAATATAAAGTGCAAAAATGTAACTAGTTTGCATTTATGATGAATGTGCGTAGGTTACTTGGAGTTAAACCAATTAAAAGTATCACTAAGTGTATATGGATTGCTTTTCTTCTTTTTAACATTTTGGACCACATTTGCACCACTTGTTTGTTTTTACAAATCTTTTCAAAATTCTTTTGCAAATAGTCAAAGGTATAGAAATGTGATTGCAAGAAGAATTTTTAAGATTTGAAATTCCTCCCCCTGTTTCAAATGCTTTTCCTTTGACTAAATAAAAGCTCCCCCTGAATGAATTCTCCCCTTAGCTTTCAAGAGGGTTTTGAGGTAGATATCAATTGAAAATTTGACTTTTAAAGTGCCAATTGAAAATTCATTTTGAGGCTAACTCAAATACCAATTGAAATAAACACTTTCATTTTGAAAAATCTTGATACCAATTTGAAAAATACACTAAAATTTTAAAATGGTGGTGCGGTTCTTTTGCTTTGGGCTTAATACTTTCTCCCCCATTGGCATTAATCGCAAAAAACGAAGAACTTTGAGAGCCCTGTTTTCAATTTCTCCCCCTTTGGGGCCTAATACTTTCTCCGAAATGGTGAAATAAATATGAGTGAAGGGTCATACCATTGAGAGTCACATGAGTAACGACAAAGGGTAAATGATATCGTCAGAGTTGGAGTGGAAGCCTTGTCTTTGCCGGATACTCCATTTCCCTTTCAATCTAAGACTAATCATAGAGATATACTTGAAAACACATTAGTCTTAGCCTTGGCACAAGAAGAATAAGAAATATGCATTTGTACCAAATGAAAGAGATATGATCAAAGGTATATGAAATAGCTATGTGTGCAATGTTTCAATCAAAATTCCGAGAATCAGGAATATTTAGCTCATTCCTAAGTTTGCTAAAGGTATTCTCATCTAGTGGCTTGGTAAAGATATCAGCTAATTGGTTGTGGGTATTAACATAAGCAATTTTGATATCCGCCTTTTGTTGGTGATCTCTCAGAAAGTGATACGGAATGTCTATGTGCTTAGTGCGGCTGTGTTCAACAGGATTATCCGCCATGCGGATTGCACTCTCATTATCACATAGGAGAGGGACTTTGCTCAATTTGTAACCATAGTCCCAAAAGGTTTGCCTCATCTAAAGTAATTGTGCACAACAATGGCCTGCAGCAATATACTCGGCTTTGGCGGTGGAAAGAGCTACAGAGTTTTTTCTTTAAAGCCCAAGATACCAGGGAGCTCCCCAAAAACTGACAAGTCCCTGATGTCCTCTTCCTATCAATTTTACACCCTGCATAATCGGCATCACAATGTCCATTTAAATCAAATGTAGATCCATTGCGGTACCAAAGCCCAAACTTAGCAGTGTAAACTAAATATCTCATGATTCTTTTCATGGCCCTAAGGTGAACTTCCTTAGGATTTGCCTGGAACCTTGCACACATGCATACAGAAAGCATAATGTCCGGTCGAGATGCACATAAGTAGAGTAAAGAACCTATCATCGATCGGTATACCTTTTGATCTACGGATTTACCTCCCATGTCGAGGTCGAGATGCCCATTAGTTCCCATGGGTGTCTTGATGGGTTTGTCGTCCTTCATTCCAAACTTCTTGAGTATATCTTGACTGTACTTAGTTTGGCTGAAGAAGGTGCCCGCTTGGAGTTGCTTGATTTGGAATCCAAGGAAATACTTCAACTCCCCAATCATAGACATCTCAAATTTCTGTATCATAATCCTACTAAACTCTTCACAAGATGACTTGTTAGTCGACCCAAATATAATATCATCAACATAAATTTGGCATATAAACAACTCTTTAGCAATTATTTTGGTGAAGAGAGTAGGATCGACTTTGCCGACTTTGAATCCATTAGTGATAAGAAAATCTCGCAGGCATTCATACCATGCTCTTGGGGCTTGCTTGAGCCCATAAAGCACCTTTGAGTGTTTATAGACATAGTTAGGGTACTCACTATCTTCAAATCCGGGAGGTTGCTCAACATAGACCTCTTCCTTGATAGGGCCATTGAGGAAGGCAATCTTTATGTCCATTTGATAAAGCTTAAAGCCATCGTAAGTAGCATAGGCAAGCAATATGCGAATTGATTCTAGCCTAGCTATGGGTGCATAAGTTTCATCAAAATCCAAACCTTCAACTTGTGAATAACCTTTGGCCACAAGTGTGGCTTTGTTCCTTGTCACCACACCATGCTCATCTTGCTTGTTGCGGAATACCCACTTGGTACCTACAACATTTTGATTGGGACGTGGAACTAAATGCAATACCTCATTCCTCGTGAAGTTGTTGAGCTCCTCTTGCATTGCCACCACCCAATCTGGATCTCTTAGTGCATCCTCTACCCTGTATGGCTCAATAGAGGAAACAAAAGAGTAATGTTCATAGAAATGAGTAACTCGAGATCTAGTGGTTACCCCCTTGTGAATATCACCAAGAATGGAGTTGACAGGGTGATCTCTTTGAATTGCTTGATGGACTCTTGGGTGTGGTGGACTTTGATCCCTAATTTCTTGATCATCTTCCTTATCTTGATCATCTTCATCTCCCCCTTGATCATTGTCCTCCTCTTGAGGTGGCTCATTGTCTTGGTCTTCATCTTCATCTTCTTGAGCCTGATCCTCATCTTTGGTAGGTGGAGATGCTTTTATGGAAGATGATGGTTGATCTTGTGCTTGTGACGGCTCTTCAGATTCTTTTGGATACACGTCACCAATGGACATGTTCCTTAGCGCGACGCACCACGGAGCCTCTTCATCATCTAGTTCATCAAGATCAACTTGCTCCACTTGGGAGCCATTAGTCTCATCAAACACAATGTCACAAGAAACTTCAACTAATCCATTGTACTTGTTGAAGACTCTATATGCCCTTGTGTTTGAGTCATAACCAAGTAAAAAGCCTTCTACAGCTTTAGGAGCAAATTTAGATTTTCTACCTCTCTTAATAAGTACAAAGCATTTGCTCCCAAAGACTCTAAAATATGAAACATTAGGCTTTCTACCAGGGAGGAGTTTATACGATGTTTTCTTAAGGATTCGGTGAAGATATAACCGGTTGATGGAGTAGCAGGCGGTGTTAATCGCCTCCTCCCAAAACCGGTCTGGTGTCTTGTATTCATCAAGCATGGTCCAAGCCATATCCAGTAGAGTTCTATTCTTCCTCTTCACTACACCATTTTGTTGAGGTGTGTAGGGAGAAGAGAACTCATGCTTGATGCCCTCTTCCTCAAGAAATCCTTCGATTTGAGAATTCTTGAACTTCGTCCTATTGTCGCTTCTAATTTTCTTGATTCTCAATCCGGACTCATTTTGAGCTCGTCTCAAGAATCCTTTTTATGTCTCTTGGGTTTGAGATTTCTCCTGCAACAAGAACACTCAAGTGAAGCGAGAATAATCATCCACAATAACTAGATAGTACTTACTCCCGCCGATGCTTATGTAAGCGATCAGGCCAAATAGGTCCATGTGGAGTAGCTCGAGCGGCCTGTCAGTCGTCATGATGCTATTGTGTGGATGATGGACTCCAACTTTCTTCCCTGCTTGACATGCGCTACAAATCCCATCTTTCTCAAAATGAACATTGGTTAGTCCTAAATTGTGTTCTCCCTTTAGAAGTTTTGTGAAGATTCTTCATCCCAACATGGGCAAGTCGGCGATGCCAGAGCCAGCCCATATTAGTCTTAGCAATTAAGCAAGTGTCTAGTTCAGCTTTGTTATCATTAAAATCAACTAAATATAGCTGACCATCTAACAATTCCTTAAATGCTATTGAATCATCACTTCTTCTAAAGACAGTAACACCTACATCAGTAAATAGACAGTTGTAGCCCATTTTGCATAATTCTGTAACAGAAAGCAAATTGTAATCTAAAGAGTCTACAAGAAAACATTGGAAATAGAATGGTCTGGGGATATAGCAATTTTACCCAAACCTTTGACCAAACCTTGATTTCCATCCCCGAATGTGATAGCTCGTTGGGGATCTTCATTTTCTCGTATCAGGAGAACATTCTTTTCTCCCCTGTTATGTGGTTTGTGCACCCGTCGATTATCTAGCTTGATCCACCGGATGCATAAACCTACAAAACAAATTTAGGCCTTGTTCTTAGGTACCCAAACGGTCTTTGTAACACCCCAGTTGTTACTGTACGTTAACCGCGAATATGGACTTAAGTACGAGATGTCGATGAGAACAGTAATCTCAATATCCTGATCAGTTTCGCCTATCATGATTTTAATATCGCATCTGCCTCTGTCTATCTGCACTCTTCCTAAAGTTTTCACGAAGCTCGGAACGTATTTTGTTCCGAAAATTAGCGAGTCCTGTGATTATTTAAAATTCATCAATTGCGCAATACGAATTTAGAAAGCTCAGAACGTATTTTGTTCCGAAAATTAGCGAGTCCTGTGATTATTTAAAATTCATCAATTGGGCAATACGAATTTAGAAACTTAGTTCATTCCTCCGATTTTATCCGAAATGAGATTTATTAGAAGTCGACGACTTAAGTTTTTAGGTGTAAAATAATTTAGTCTCCTTTCGTCAACCGTGACATCGCGTCTAAGGATTTTTAATTGGATTGTTTCTCCAGCAAATTATCATCGATAGAGGTATCAGGTGTCAAGATGCAGATGAAGTTATTTGATCTTAAGCCATATCAAATACAATTTAAAATATCAGACCTGATTTTTGTTGGGTTCAATCCGTGTGTTCCTCACTCGATCCTAATTTTCGAATATAGATAACGGGTAGTAGTTATCTGACAATGAGAATATTCACTAAGTCGAACACTGTCCAAATACTGTCATTGATCTTGTCTTGGTTCGATTCAGTTACACCTCTCCAAACTCTAAACCTAGAATAATGGCTGATATTTATATTTATATTTTATATTTTCAGTTAAAAGGGTGGAAATCTATTTTTATTTATTCATTTATTTATCTATTCTTTATTTTCAACTGACACCACTCACGCTTCTAGCTTTATCTTTCGTTGAACTCATCCCTAGTCACAATACTGTAGTCTGTAGTTCACGTATTTCCTCTCCTCTCCCTCTGATATTTTTTGATGAGCTTAGATTTTTTTGGCCGACAGCCTTATCCTCCAGCCGCCGCCCCTCTCGCATCTGATATTTTCACTGCTGCGCAGGATACGTCGTTGGTTCTTCATCTTCCTAGCCGACGCTTCCTCCACCTTGCCTATGGGCGCACCTTCCCAGCCGTGCGCTTGCCCTCTCATCCTTAAGCTTGTCCGTCCGTAGGGTCCCTGGAGCTCGCCCAGGTCAGCGTTCCTCTCCCTCTCCTCATCTCCATGGCCACTGGCGTTCTTGCTCGGGTCCATGGTCGTGACTCGAGTCGTCCCTTCGTGCTGGCCGACCACAGCTCGCCATGGTGGCACTTCGTTCTTCCCTGTGCCGCTCCCTGCTCCTCTGCTGGCCGTCGCTGCTCCCTGGTGCTCAGACTCGCCAGTCGCTGCCCCAGTCGAGCCCCTCCGCACGCCATGCCGTTCGGATCTCCCGCTCCCGCTCCAGCTCCTCTACGCAGCCGCCGCGCTCCTCCCCTACACCTTCCCTTCCATGGTTGTTGCGCCCTCTCTGTCCTTGGCCTTAGAGCTCGTCGATGGCGCCCTTCTGAGATGCCATCATTTTCCTTCTCTCTCGATCGACTATCGTCACGGATCTCCCTGTGGCATCCATCACGGCATCGGCTACCACCCTTGTGGCTGTGCTGGTGCTCGTCGCCTCGGTTGCCGGTGCCTCCCCAGCCACCCGTGACGCCGTGCTCACTGTCCTCCGCGACATCGCACCGCTAAACCCAATGCTCACCTCGGCCACCATCATCGGCCGTCGTTCCCAGCAGCTTCCACCCCTATCGGACCCCGCCGACTCTGCCTGTGCCCGCACTCAGCTTCGGCATGGCGTCTAGCTCCTTGCCTTCCCTCTGCCTCCCACACTCAGACCTCTGTACGTCGCCGTTGCCGTGTTGTAGAGCTCGCCTTGCTCCTCTGTACGTCGGTGCATGCCTGGGTGCTCGTCGCCTCGCTCGCCGATGATTCCCTAGTCGTCGTGATGCCACACTCGCTACCCTCCATGATATCGTGCCGCTCGCCCTCAGTCGTGGACGTCTTGTGCTCTATCTCATTGTCACCATTCGCGTCGGATATTAAACCTCCACATGCCCTAGATATGTCGTCACCACGTTCATGCATTACCATCCTTGTTTTATGTTCATGCTGGCAAAAGAATCCCAAAACAGTGTGGAGAAGCCAGCCCCAGGTTGATGCCCCCAAGTGCTCAGCGAAAGGCCTAAACATGGATCATCGCCATTTGTGCGGAGTTCTAGTTTATATGGAGAGAAGCAAGGCCTGTAAGCACTCTCTTGGGGCTCGACAAAGCACTTGAACCCGATGTTCATCGTCGTTCTTACAAATATCGGGTCGATTCGGTCATGGTAAGCTGGTTTATTATTTATGTTATTTGGGTTTATGAGTGGATTAATTAGATATATAGTAATCGTGATGATTCTCATATTTTTAGCAAGAGCAGTATAGGGTAATTTAAATCGCATCATCTAATAATTGTCAGTGTGTATGATCGGCTTAGTGTTTTAAGCAATTGTCGATAAGTTTGTTGATATTAACTGTGTTCAGTGTGTTTGAGCGATGGTAGTTGTAAATGTAGGTGTGTCGCCGCCCAAACAATTTGGAGGAGAGTAGCGTTAGCGAGCCAATTTGAGTGCGAAAGAAACGCTTTAGGTCTATAGATTTAAAGATTAGGGTCTGGTGGTACTCTTTGATGTCTGATCAGGTTCTACATGCTAAAGCGAATGATGTGATGCCATGTTAATTATTGTGCTAAACAAGTTAACCTAGAGAATTAGTTTAAAAAGTTAATTAAACAATTTCTATGCTTATTCCAAGTTTGAATGTCGAGGAGTAGGTTTTAGGAGAATAAAATGCTTATACATAGTTTACTGTTATGTGTTGTTGGAATTGAATCCGATTAAGTAGAATGCTATAGCTATAGTTTTAATGTGATATCGACATTTAGTATTTTTGTACTAGATTTGCGATGTCTTGCTAGAGGTGTTTAATATTCTTCAAGTAGCCTTATCTATATTGTAATATTTATACTGGCACTCATACATGTGCATCGTGCATTTCATGAGGTACGCTAATTGATCACGCGATGTGAAGGACAAGAGCTGGATTAATCTCAAGGTGATGTAGATGACGAACCTGAAGATGGATAGACTGAACAAATGCCAAGACCAAGGATGGTTGTCAAGTGATCGTCGTCTAACAAACACTAACGTATTGTTTATTCCAGGTAAGCCCCAGTGCATTTACCCCTTCCTTGTATTTTAAAAAAGACTTTCATACACTTAAGTCTAGTGAAATATGCATTAAGTTTATAGGAATTGCTTGAAAACTATTTGATGCACTGACTACCTTGATATCCATTCCTGTTATAGGCACTTCTTTGGAAGTATCAAATATTGTTTACAAAAATGCTTAGCCCTGCTTAGATCTTGTGGATAGAGGTTGCCTTTTGCAATAATGCCTAGCTCAAGGGTTATCCTGAGGAAGGACAACTTCTACGTGCAAGAATATTTTCATTGGGAGCATGGTGGGATCTTACTGCAAAGTTCCCTATAATGCTCTTTTCATCCTAAGGAACACAAAACAATCCTAAGGATGGAATGTCACACCCGGATTTAAGGGGCAAAGCCGGGTACATCTCATACATGCACCAAAGAAGACTACATATATAATAACAGAGTGTATAGAGATAAATGTCACAATAACATCACAGTACTTATTACATTGCAGAAGTCTTACAAAATAAAAGATAAATATAAAACGAACTAAGGATCATACTTGGCGCCTTAAAGTCAACTGGGAGACGCCACCAAGATCAGATCAAACTCCTCGATGTGTGGCTCCTCCTGAACCACCTGTTCTTCTCCTGTGGGGGTGTGAGACAGCAAGGGTGAGCTCACACGTGATCATAGCTCAACAAGTTGTGGGGAAACCAGTGCGCATGAACTCACCAAAGGTGGGAGTTCATGTGATGTGTAAGGCTAATCAACAATAGGGGTTAAAGCTGAGCATTGCTTTTAATAAGTTGGTCAAATTTTATTAGCAGTTACTAAATGTAAGTGAATACCAAACCATAATAAGAATAATAGAACAAAATTAATAAATAATCCCATGCAATGCAAATGATAAATTGAATTTAAGTTCCATAAATTAATCATGCAAGAGTCCTGAGCTGCTCATGATCGTGAGCTCGGCTAGTATACTAGTTTTACACTCTACAGAGGTTGTACCCTTTACCCACAAGTCATTTTACCCATCTGCCAAGGGATCGCGACTCCCATACACCTCTACCAAGGAAGCGAGGTAGGGCAACACTACGAGGCCTTTACAAAGTTCCACTAGCTTCCGAAAACCCGCTACAGTTTATGGGAACAGCACTTGCAAGAATCCCCCGTCGGACCGCCATCGCAGCAAAATCAACCCGAGAACCTCCCTGCATGCAACTCCCCTACTGCCCTTGCCCATTTCGGGTAAGGTAGTCTTCCACTAGCTTTCCTAATTAGTTAGCCAAGGGGTCCCATTCCTCCCTTGTGGTGGCACGTGTTTCTCAAGTTAAGCTCCATGTTCCAATTAAAGATAATGATCTTGACATCAACATAAATAAAATAACAGGATATTCGGAACATGGATGTAATGAAATATTAACCCAAAACCCATGTAAAGCAATAGCATAACTACCCAAATGATTCAGAGGTAAACAAGGTAAAATGGATAAACAGACTAGGGTGACCTATTGGGTGCCATCAAAATTCAACCTATGCATGAATAAGTGATATTTAAGAACATTATTGGGTAAAAAGTGGACAAGGGCACAACTTGCCTTCAATGAGCTCCTGCTCAGCAACTTCTATCTGCTAGGCACCAGGATCCTCAGCCACTGGCTCCTCTACTAGTCACAATACAAACAAGCACAGTATAAAGGAGAAATTAACATCACACCAAACATGTAAACAAAATAAATAATATTAATCTACACACTAAAATAAGAACCTAGGAACAGGAATCATTAATTTTGGAGTTATGGATTTTAAGTTATGAATTTCCAAAGGTTTTATGTGCTTGACATATGATTAAGTGAGAAATAAATTTTACTACTGTTTTCATGTCAAAACAGAGACACTAGGTGATAAACAATAATCTTACAAAATTTTAGAAACTAGAATGGATCAATTTGGACTTCATATGAATTTCCTATGAATTAAACAAGTTCTAGGAATTGTTTTTATATTAAAAATTCAGTTTATAATTCGTTTTCCTGATTTAAATGGGTTCTGGACGGCGCGTCAAATTCCATAAAGGCCAGGGGCTAACATAGAAATATTCCCTAGACTCAGATTAACCCGCTGAAGGATGGCGGGTTCATTTCATTTAACTTGAAGGTCTTATCTATAAAACTGGCTCAGCGAAAGGGTATCGGGGAACCCTGGCCGTTAGATCAGAAACCGAGCGCCTAGATTAAATCATAAACTGCGCGAACCAGTACTCAACGTCGTCCCTCAGATCCAGATCCGACGGTGTTGATCGCGCCATCACTCATAATCGCCCGATCCTAACTCAATGGCTCGGATTCAATCGCGCGAAAGGTTATTTGTTGATCTAATCTATGCCGTCCAAATCGGATCAGACGGCACATGAGTTGTCCTCCCCGCAGATTTCCTCCTCCCGACGGTGCCCGGCACCAGTGCCGACACGGCGTCGCTGGCGACGGCCAACACGGCCCGACACTATGCCAAACCTAAATTAAAGTACCCTATACGATGCCTAGAGCAGGGCGGGTGGAAAGGTGCACAACTTACCATGGTTCGGGGTGGAGGCCTTTCTGACCGCAACGGTGGCGTGGATCCGCGGTGGTGACGAAGCACGACGAGCAATTGAAGCCACCTTGCTGATCAATCCGGCCAGGTTCTGTCAGGGTCGTCTTCCTGGTGTCGCAGCGAAGCTACATGGCCCCTCTCCGAGACCTCAACGGTGACGGGATCGAATTCTAGCCGCCGCGGCGCTCTACCCTTTCTGGGTTTCTCTAGTGGCGGGGAAATCTTATGCGACGAAGGAAGGGGAGGGGGTTAGGATGCTGCACCGTGCTTTATGGTCGACAGGGAGGTGGAGTCGTGGAGGCCCCCAGGTGTCCGATATCCCCGCGGAGGTCGCGGCGACCTCTGCCATGCGTGCGGAGATGGAGGAAAGGTCCATTGTGCCACTGCATCGAGGGGCCGCCTGTCAGTCTGCTAGCCGCGCCTCGTGAGTCTGTCGCTAGGGTCCACAAGTCGGCGCAACGGGGAGGAGTAGGCAAACGCGCATGAGAGGGCGAATGAGAGGCTGTCCGTGGGACCCTACTGTCGGCGCGCGCAGGATGAAGGAGTGGGCTGCGCAGAAGAGAGGAACTGATGGGCCAAAATGAAGTAGCGAGGCCCAGGTGGGTTTCCCTTTTTATTTTCTTTTCTTTTTCTTTTCCTAATTTGTTTTTCCTTTCCATTTGAATTCAAAAATCAAATTTAACTCTGTGGTAAATCTTCCTCAAATTAAGAGTATAATTTTGCATATACTATTATTACCTTTATTTATAATATTTATTTTGTATATACATTTTCTTTTCTTTCTCCACTTCTAAATTCTAGATTTTCTTTTATATTCCAAATTCCACTTTGGGACTTTAATATATTTCTTTTCATATGATTTTTATATTGTCACAAGATGCACACAAAAATAAGGTCCAGCATGGTGCATAATTTAATGACATATCTTTTATTAATTATTTGTTTTTTAAATATGGTGTTCACATGCACACACATATAGGGGAATAACTTTTCTCCTTTTATATTATCTCTTACAAATTGGGTATTACAAATCCTACCCCCCTTAACAAGAATCTCGTCTTCGATATTTAGGAAGGACTAGGGAAAAGATGGGGAAAATCTATGCGAAGCTCTTCTTCTCTCTCCCAAGTAGCTTCATCTTCTCCATGATGGCTCCATTGCATTTTGCACATCTTTATCACCTTATTTCTTGTAACTCGAGTCAAAGTATCAAGAATCTTGGTAGGATATTCTGTATAAGTCAAATCACCCTGAACATTGAGCTCTTCTATTGGTAACCGTTCCTCAGGGACACGGAGACTCTTCTTAAGTTGAGACACATGGAAAACATTATGCACATCAGATAGATTATCAGGTAGCTCAAGTTGGTATGCCATCTCCCCAACTCACCTAAAGATTCTGAATGGTCCAATAAAGCGAGGGGACAATTTGCCCTTAACTTTAAATCTTCTCATTCCACGAAGTGGTGACACCTTGAGGTACATATGATCTCCTACCTCAAATTCCAGTGGTCTTCTTCTATTATGAGCATAGCTCTTTTGCTTGGTCTGAGCAACCCTCAAATTTTCCCAGATTATACGGACTTGTTCTTCCGCCTCTTGAATAAGCTCAAGCCTAAAGAACTGTCTTTCTCCAGTCTAATCCCAGTATAGAGGAGTCCTGCACTTTCGGCCATACAAAGCCTCAAATGGTGACATCTTCAGACTGGCCTGATAACTATTATTATATGAGAACTCAACATATCATAGACTCTTATCCCAACTTCCTCCATGCTGAAGGGCACAAGCTCTCAACATATCTTCCAATATTTGATTAGTCCTTTTAGTCTGTCCATCAGCCTGAGGGTGATAGGCTGTACTAAAGTTCAACTTTGTATTCATATTCTCATGAAAACTTCTCCAGAATATTGAGGTAAACTGTGAACCTCGATCAGACACAATCTTCTTTGGAACTCCATGTAAACACACAATCCGAGCCATATATAACTCTGCCAGCTGAGAGCCTTTATAAGTAGTCTTGACCGGAAGGAAATGAGCCACTTTGGTCAGTCTATCCACAATCACCCATATGGAATCATATCCCTTCGAGGTGCGAGGCAACCCAGTAATGAAATCCATGCCAATTTCTTCCCACTTCCATTCAGGTATCTTTAGTGGATGCAGTAGTCCGACTGGCCTCTGGTATTCAGCCTTAACTCTTTGACACACATCGCACATAGCCACATGTGCAGCCACATCTCTCTTCAATCCATACCACCAGTATTTTTGCTTCAAATCCTGATACATCTTAGTGCTACCAGGGTGAATAGAGTAATCAGAGTCATGGGCTTACTTTAATATAGTCTCACAAAGGCTATCAATCTCAGGAACACATATCCTATCTTTGAACCATACAGTGCCTTGACCATCCTCCATGAATTCTGGACCTCTACCTTCAGTAATAAGATCCTTAATCTCTTGTATTTTAGCATCACCAATCTGACCTTTGCGAATTTCTTGTTCCAAGGTAGATTCCACATCAATCGTGACTCCTTCAGTGTGAGCAACTATTCTCA
Organism: Zea luxurians; assembly: GCA_029449295.1. NCBI lineage: Eukaryota > Viridiplantae > Streptophyta > Magnoliopsida > Poales > Poaceae > Zea > Zea luxurians. The sequence goes on from JAOPSE010000008.1 coordinate 131,688,560, forward strand.
GGTTAAGTCTCCTGAAATCCTTAATGATCTCTTCAGGTATCTGGGCCACTATAGCTGAATGAACGTTCTCCTTTCGACTCAAGGCATCAGCAACTAGATTCGCCTTGCCTCGGTGATAGTGAATCTCCAAGTCATAATCCTTAATAAGCTCCAACCAATAGCATTGCCTAAGGTTGAGATTCTTCTGAGTGAATATATACTTCAAATTCTTATGATCCGTGTACACTTGGCACTTGGTTCCCATGATATAATGTCTCCAAATCTTGAGCACTTGCACTACGGCTGCCAGTTCTATGTCATGAGTGGGATAGTTCAACTCATGTTTCCACAACTGACGAGATGCATAGCAATCACGTGTCCTTGCATAAGCACACATCCTAAGCCTTGGCCACATGCATCACAATAAATATCAAATCCCTTCTGTAGATTTGGCATAACCAACACTGGTGGTGACATCAATCTCATCTTTAATTGATCAAAGCTATCTTGGCACTTCTCGTCCCACTTAAACTCTCTTCCCTTCTCTAGAAGCGAGGTCATAGGCTTAGCAATCTTAGAGAATCCTTCAATAAATCTCTGATAGTATCCTGCAAGTCCCAAGAAACTCTAGACCTCAGTAATGGTAGTGGGTATGCTCCACGCCATAATCTCCTTGACTTTAGCAGGATCTACTAATATCCCTCCATTAGAAATGATATGTCCAAGGAATGGAACCTCGCCAATCTAGAACTCGCATTTGCTATACTTGGCATAGAGTTGATTATCCCTTAGCTTTTGTAGCACCAATCTCAGATGTTCCTCATGATCACTATCACTCTTAGAATAAATAAGAATATCGTCGATGAATACCACGACGAATCTGTCCAGATACTCCATAAACACCTTATTCATCAGATTCATAAAATAAGCTAGTGCATTAGTTAGTCCAAATGACATAACCGTGAACTCATATAATCCATACCGGGTTGAGAAAGCCATCTTGGGAATGTCAGATGGCCTAATCTTCATCTGATGGTTACCCGACCAGAGATCAATCTTCGAGAATACCCTAGCACCTCTCATCTGATCAGATAAATCCTCAATGTGGGGTAACGGATACTTGTTTTTCATAGTAACATCATTAAGGGATCTATAGTCCACACACATCGTTTGTGATCCATCCTTCTTCTGTACAAACAGAACCGACGCTCCCCAAGGTGAGGAACTCGGACGAATGTACCGAGCCTCTTGTATCTCTGTTAACTGCTTCTTAAGTTCTTTTAGTTCTTCTACAGACATCCTGTATGTCCGTTTAGAAATAAGAGTAGTCCTAGGTAAGAGATCAATGACAAACTCAACATCTCTATCTGGTGGCATCCCTGGTAACTCCTCTGGAAAGACATCCGGAAAATCCCTAACCACACGGATGTTGTTTCCAACAAACTCCACATCTATGAAGAATGTCGCACGTCTGGTAGAGGTAGTTACTGTAATTTCAAATCAAATCTTTCTCCTTTAGGGCTAGTGAGTTCTATTGTACCCCTACCATAGTGTATAATGGCCTTTGCCTTTCTTAACCATGACATACCAAGGATTAGATCTATGCTGCTTGCCTCTAATATTATAGCGGTAGCCCTGAATTCTCTTCCCATAATTGTCAATGTCAATTTATGTGTCATATGATTTGCCTCAACAGGCCCTTTGGGTGTAATTACTATCATTGGTGTTTTCATAATTTTTAGTGGTAACTCATTTGTGTTGGCATATCGAGCAGAAATGAATGAATGTGTAGCACCAGAATCAAATAATACTATTGCAGAAATTGCATTAATATAAAACATACCAAGTGCGATATCATCCCCATCAGGAGTAGCATAAGCGCTGACTTGATTAACCCTGGCAATAGAGAATCCCTTGCTAGATCCTGGAGTCTGCTGCTTGTTCTGAACTAGGGTAGTAGCAATTCTCTATGGGCAAACATTTGCATAATGTCTAGTCTTCCCACACTTGTAGCAAGTAGTGCCTGCACTCTGTCCTAAAAATTTCGTTGGGTGTCAGTGGGGGTAGCCTGACGAGTCGGTGGAGTCCCATGAGGTGAGTGCTGAGCTAGGCGCTGGCCTCCTCCAGTGCGAACTGGTGTACCCTGGGGTGAACCGTAGCGAGGACGAACACTGCTGCTCCCCTATCCCTGGGATATCGCCTTCCTCTTCAAATCTCCCAGCTGAACACACTTGTGTTCAATAGCTAGGGCTTTATCGAGCAGCCTCTGAAATAACGGAAATGTATGAGCCACAAGAGCATACTATAGAGGTCCATTGAGTCCTTCAATAAAGTGTTCCTGTTTCCTCTCATCTTCAACAACTTCATCATGTGCATATCTGGATAGCTGGATGAACTTATCACGATACTCGCTGACTAACATGCTTCCCTGCTTCAGTGATAGAAACTCTTTCTTCTTTATCTTCATCAGTCCAGCAGGTATGTGGTAGTTCCTGAACTGAGTAGAAAACTCTGCCCAAGTGATAGTATTAGCAGCGTCATGGGCAGCAGTGTAAGAATCCCACCAATCAGCAGCAGGACCTGTCAGATGACCAGAAGCATAGAGAACCTTCTTCTGGTTAGAGCACTGTGCAATATTCAGCATCTTCTCTATAGACTTCAGCCAATCATTCACGTCCAGTGGATTAGGAGAGTTAGCAAATGTCAGTGGCTTATGGCTCATGAACTCCTAGTGCTTGTCCTAGGGTGGAACTGGTGGTGGTGGAGGCAGAGGTGCTTGTTGCTGTTGCTGTTGCTGTTGCACCCTTCTCTCCTAGCGTATCACCTCTCGCTCCTGACGCATCTCCTTGCGTATCTCCTCTTGCTCTTGGCGCATTTCCTGGCGTTCCTGCCGCATCTGCGCGTGCATATCCGCCATGGTGTCTGCCATCTGTTGCATTATCCTCATCTAAGCTGCAACTGCTGGGTCAACTCCGGCTGGTGGAGGATTCAGAGGATTCATCTCGGCTTGTTGTTGTTGTATAAGTACCCTCCGGTTAAAGGGGTTGGCAAGTAAATCAATTCCTCCCCCTTCCTGGTATTGACCATCTGAGTTAGAAACATATGGTAAGAGAGAAAGGATTGTAGACAAGGCAGGTAATTACGAGGCATGTTACTTTGGGGAATTTATTAGCTAAGCAAATTAATGTTTTACCTACCAAAGCTAATTCATTACCTTATGGTGGTACATGCTAAGATGTCCATTTATAATATCTCAATCAATCAAAGAAGCAAATCAGGCATTTATCATCAGAACAATCAACCAATATTTTTAAACAGAGAAAATAGTTTTAATTTCGTCTTAGGTTCCCTATCTCTTAAGAATGTCATAAATGTAGGATTCCAAGGTGTGAAACCCATCTTGTCTTAGAGTGGAAAAATAAGAGTAATAAGAGTATGACAGCAAAAGGTGAGACAGGATCAAGATAAGATAAGTATATAATGAATTAGAGTAAGGTAAGTAGGTAAGGGTTTTGTCCATTTGTATCTAGGTTTTGTCCTACAGTCAACATTTCCTCTGATACCACTTCTGTCACACCCGGATTTAAGGGGCAAAGCCGGGTGCATCTCATACATGCGCCAAAGAAGACTACATATATAATAACATAGTGTGTAGAGATAAATGTCACAATAACATCAGATTACTTATTACATTGCAGAATCTTACAAAATAAAAGATAAATATAAAACGATCTAAGGATCATGCTTAGCGCCATAAAGTCAACTGGGAGACGCCACCTAGATCAGATCAAACTCCTTGCTGTGTGGCTCCTCCTGAACCACCTATTCTTCTCCTGTGGGGGGGGGTGTGAGACAGCAAGGGTGAGCTCACACGTGATCATAGCTCAACAAGTTGTGGGGAAACCAATGTGCATGAACTCACCAAAGGTGGGAGTTCATGTGATGTGTATGGTTGATCAACAATAGGGGTTAAAGTTGAGCATTGCTTTTAATAAGTTGGTCAAATTTTATTAGCAGTTACTAAATGTAAGTGAATACCAAACCATAATAAGATAATAGAACAAAATTAATAAATAATCCCATGCAATGCAAATGACAAATTGAATTTAAGTTCCATAAATTAATCATGCGAGAGTCCTGAGCTGCTCATGACCGTGAGCTCGGCTAGTATACCAGTTTTACACTCTGCAGAGGTTGTACCCTTTACCCACAAGTCATGTTACCCATCTGCCAAGGGATCGCGACTACCATACACCTCTACCAAGGAAGCGAGGCAGAGCAACACTATGAGGCCTTTACAAAGTTCCACTAGCTTCCGAAAACCCGCTACAGTTTATGGAAAGAGCACTTGCAAGAATCCCCCATCTGACTGCCATCACAACAAAATCAACCCGAGAACCTCCCTGCATGCAACTCCCCTATTGCCCTTGCCACTTTTGGGTAAGGTAGTCTTCCACTAGCTTTCCTAATTAGTTAGCCAAGGGGTCCCATTCCTCCCTTGTGGTGGCACGTGTTTCTCAAGTTAAGCTCCATGTTCCAATTAAAGATAATGATCTGGACATGAACATGAATAAAATAACAGAATAATTGGAACATGGATATAATGAAATATTAACCCAAACCCCATGTAAAGCAATAACATCACTACCCAAATGATTCAGGGGTAAACAAGGTAAAATGGATAAATAGACTAGGGTGACCTAATAAGTGATATTAAATAACATTATTGGGTAAAAAGTGGTCAAGGGCACAACTTGCCTTCAATGAGCTCCTGCTCAGCAACTTCTATCTGCTGGGCACCAGGATCCTCAGCCACTGGCTCCTCTACTCGCCACAATACAAACAAGCATAGTATAAAGGAGAAATTAACATCACACCAAACATGTAAAAAATACATAATATTAATCTACACTAAAATAAGAACCTAGGAACAGGAATCATTAATTTTGGAGTTATGGATTTTAAGTTATGGATTTCCAAAGGTTTTATGTGCTTGACATATGATTAAGTGAGAAATAAATTTTACTAATGTTTTCATGTCAAAACAGAGACACTAGGAGATAAACAATAATCTTACAAAATTTTACAAACTGGAATGGATCAATTTGGACTTCATATGAATTTCCTATGAATTAAACAAGTTCTAGGAATTGTTTTTGTATTAAAAATTCATTTTCTAATTCGTTTTCCTGATTTAAATGGGTTCTAGACGGCACGTCGAATTCCATAAAGGCCAAGGGCTAACATAGAAATATTCCCTAGACTCAGATTAACCCGCTGATGGATAGTAGGTTGACTTCATTTAACTCGAAGGTCTTATCTGTAAAACTGGCTCAGCGAAAGGGTATCTAGTTGTAAGTGGTTTATCCGGGGTCCTTGGGACATTCGGATGGATCCTATTAAGTTATCCGGTGCATATGCATAGCCGTCTGAGGTCTTTGAGACGAGGACAGGTGTATGTGGGCCCAATAACTTGGAAGGTTCTGCCATAGCTGGTATCGGAGCAATATTAAGTATAATACGGTCACATACGTATTTTCAAAATAAAGTTTTGGTTTCAAAAACCTATTTTCAACTAAACACATTGTTTGGTTTTGAAAACAGATTTGAAAAACTATAATGCTAGCGACATCCTCTGTTAAGCCCTAAATTAAGGACTATCAGGTGGCTTAGATTAAAACACTAACCCACAACCTAGGAAGGGTATTGCATACATGTGTAATGTTATTTTTAGGGCCATTCAGTTTTGAATGGATCGACGCTCATGTAAGGTGAGTTGTGAGAGCATGACTGAACAAACGTCGATCTAGGGGAGAGCATAAACAATGCTTGAGTATATACATGTTACACGTATGTATATATGAAGGCTGCGATGTGGAGTATTTACTTTTCCGGGAATCCGGTACCCCTTGTGTGTATAGGTATACAGATATGGGAATACTGAGAAGTGTAATGTTCTTGTAATGACGCACCTACGCTCAAGTAAGAAGGTGAGTTACCATAATGGGCTGTCCTATGGTTAGTGTGGCAGCGGCGCCTATGCGTGGCTCGGCGCTTAATGAAGAGTTGTCCTGCATATAGAAATATATGGAGTATAAACTATGATAAACTGTAATGTGTAGATCTTGCATCATGGGAAAAATGGGCTGTGATGGAATTTTCTGCAGGTACACTAACCTCGAAAACGTATGTGTAGCTGACGATTAGCAATATACCGAGAGAGTCGTAAGTATGCCACCGATACAGAACGCTATTGCCACATTAGATTGGCAAAAATTTGTGAGGACGCATAGGACGAGCATGCATCCTGATTGTTGCATAGTGTTTGTCATCTGTGCCCGAAAATGCTTCTCTCACCTTTATTCCAGTAGTCGGTGATTGTAGAAAATGTGGAGTAATTTTGTATTATGAACTTCAATGAAATAGTTGTCCTCCGTTCCTTAGGTAATCTGTTTAGGTGTTATATGTGTTTGCTCTTATACTTGGGGTGTCGATAGAAGGTTGGTGATTTGTTTGCCTAACCCCAAAACTAGGCCATGTTCTTATTTAGGTAACCATGACCCAAATTTGAATTTTCCGTTATCACTCCATGACCAAACTCATGCACATGAATGCTTAGATAATTTCTTTGTTGGACATAAAGTGTACCCGGGCTTAAAACAAGAATCTCGAGTCATATCTCCTTGCGAAACCATTCCTTTATTTGATTGGTGCAAGCTGATATCCCTAATTCTAGCTTGCCTCTTCTTGAGGACCATATCGTTGCTTTGTCAATCTGACCTAGAAAAGAAATGTCTGATCATTTTCTTGAGTTTGATGCCTTTGGTTTCCTCATATCTATCGAAGGCATACCAACTTAATCTTATGATTGTTTTCCCTCTATATCTAATCAAATACTGATCTTTGACCTTGTAATCTCTGTGATGGACATAGAAATATGCTTGGGGCTGAATTAACAGTCTCCCATCATACTCCCTTCATTAACAAGTTTAGGTTATGACCATACCTTGTTCGTTTCATCAGGCCATGATCTATTTGGTCTCTACTTGTAACCATTTTTACAGGTGGAGTCTCTTTTGTATATTGTCGCCCTTGCTCAATCCGTTTGTGACGCGTGAGATTTCTTATTGGTTATGTCTGATAATGGTGTTATGACTAAAACCGATGGTGCCGTGACGAAACCGGGGGCCTCCTGTGAATGTACACACATGGTTGCGTTACTTGGCACGCACTGGTATCACAGTTAGTAGTCATAATCCATTATTAGACAATATTGATATGTTCATAATCCATTATTAGACTATATTGATATGTTATCTCTGCATACTCTAGTTTTACTACGTGAGATTCTTTATTGGTGCCAGTTCGGTAATGGTGTCACGATTAATGACTTATGGCCTCCTGTGAATGCGCACACAGGATTGTGCTACTCATCGGATGCTGGTATCAAGGTCTCTGGTCGTGATCCATTATGGAAATACCCTAATATGTTATCTTCCATAGATCTCTTCCTTGAAACAATTCCGGTGTTGTTTATCAAAGTGATCAAGCAACATCTATCATCTCTGTTTGATCAAACAGGCATACCATTTTCATGTGTGGTCTCTTTTCTTTTGATCTTGGTAGTGACTACTTATACAAGTTCCCTTTATATTCTTTGTGTAAAGGTGAAGCCTTGGAGCTTTTTAGTGTTGGAAGGCAGCTGATTAATTCTCAAAAGGGAGATTGACTTTCCCTGCTGCTGAGATGCAGGAGTTTGTTCATTCGCTCTCTTATTTAATCCATTTATTCCTGAACCAAGTCTGTTCATCCCGCATGAAGAAACGGATGAACAACGTGATCAAATGGATTTCTACTCAAGAGCATGATCTCCTGTTAACAAAAGTGAACTCTCGATCATTGGATTGCCGATGGATAATAAGAGGACCTACTCAATGTCAAAAGTAGTTCAACAAGTTGGTTTCACTAACTTGTAAAAGCCCAATGAACAAACGTTGAGTTTAGAGATCGTTTTGTCGAGTTGTCTAAACTCACTTTTGTACAACCCGTCTTAAGGAAGTGTTTATAAGAATCGAGATTAAGTCGGCTAGTAACCACCTAATCATCGCTCTAGTCATGCCTCGATCGCCTCACGTATGGTTTTCCAACGTGCGTGATCAAGTCGAGCCATGATTAGTGCTTGATAAAATGGATTGGTTGTGAAGTTGTCGGTGTTTCGAGACTGGGGGGTCCCTGGGCCGACGAGTGAAGTGTCGTTGCATGTCCCAGCCCAGATGGGTCGACGCGAGGCCGAGCGCGAAGGGGGGAAAGCGGGGAGGCCGGAGATGGGCGAGAGAGAGGTGGAAATCTCGTGGCCTTCGTGTTCGTCCCGCGCCCAGGTCGGGTGCGCTTGCAGTAGGGGGTTACAAGCAGCCACACGGGGGAAGGAGCGAGTGGCCTCACGCGAGCGCCCGTCTCGTCCTCGTCCCCGCGCGGCCAACCCTCTCTAAGAGGGCCCTGGTCCTTCCTTTTATAGGCATAAGGAGAGGATCTAGGTGTACAATGGGGGGTGTAGCAGAGTGCTACGTGTCTAGCGGAGGGGAGCTAGCGCCCTAAGTACACGCCATCGTGGCGGCCGGAGAGATTTTGGCGCCCGATTTGTATGATGTCGTGGCCGTCGGAGGAGCGCTGGAGCTTGGCGGAGGGACAACTGTCGGGGCCGTCGAGTCCTTGCTGACGTCCTCTTGCTTCCGTAAGGGGGCCGAGAGCCTCCATCGTCAGGGAGCGTGCGGGGCGCCATCATTGCCTATCTGGCGGAGCGAGCCAGATGGGACGACAGTCTTGTTCCCCGTAGCCTGAGTCAGCTTGGAGTAGGGTAATGATGGTGCCTCCTGTTGACGTGGCTGGTCCGCGCCCTAGGTTGGGCGATGTGGAAGCTCCTCCGAGGTCGAGGTCGAGTCCGTCTTCCGTGGCCGAGGCCGAGTCCGAGCCCCTAGGTCGGGCGAGGCGGAGGCCGTTGGCTGAGGCCAGGGCGGAATTTGAGTCCTGGGGTCGGGCGAAGCAGAGTTCGTCATCTTCTGGGGCTGAGCCCAAGTCCGAGCCCTGGGTCGGGCGGAGCGGAGTTCGCCGTCTTCTGGGGCTTAGCCCGAGTCCGAACCTTGGGTCGGGCGGAGCGAGGTTCGCCGTCTTCCGGGGCTTAGCCCGAGTCCGAGCCCTGGGTCGGGCGGAACGGAGTTCTCCATCTTCCGGGGCTTTAGCCCAAGTCCGGGCCCTGGGTCGGGCGGAGCGGAGTTCGCCGTCTTCCGGGGCTTAGCCCGAGTCCGAGCCCTGGGTCGGGCGGAGCGGAGTTCGCCGTCTTCCGGGGCTTAGCCCGAGTCTGAGCCCTGGGTCGGGCGGAGCGGAGTTTCCTATGGTGCGTGCGGCTGGGCCTGACTGCATGTCAGCCTCACTCTGTCAAGTGGCACCGCAGTCGGAGTGGCGCAGGCGGCGCTGTCTTTCTGTCAGACCGGCCAGTGGAGCGGCGAAGTGACGGCGGTCACTTCGGCTCTGTCAGCTGAGGGGCGCGCGTCAGGATAAAGGTGTCAGGCCACCTTTGCATTAAATGCTGCTGCGATTTGGTCGAGGTTGCTTCTCGGCGAAGACAGGGCCTCGGGCGAGCCGGGAACATGTTCGCCGTTGGAGGGGGGCCTCGGGCGAGGCGGAGATCCTCCGGGGTCGGCTGCCCTTGTCCGAGGCTAGGCTCGGGCGAGGCGCGATCGAGTCCCTTGAATGGACTGATCCTTGACTTGATCGCACCCATCAGGCCTTTGCAGCTTTATGCTGATGGGGGTTACCAGCTGAGAATTAGGAGCCTTGAGGGTACCCCTAATTATGGTCCCCGACAGTAGCCCCCGAGCCTCAAAGGGAGTGTTAGCACTCGCTTGGAGGCTTTCGTCACACTTTTTTGCAAGGGGACCAGCCTTTCTCGGTTGCGTTTTTTTCTGGTGGGTGCGCGCGAGCGCACCCGCCGGGTGTAGCCCTCGAGGCCTCGGAGGAGTGGTTTGACTCCTCCAAGGTCTTAACGCCTCGCGCAATGCTTCAGCTGGTCTGGTCGTTCCCTCATGCGAGCTGGTCGTAGCCCGGGTGTACAGTCGGGTCCCAAGTTCTCGGGCTGGTATGTTGACGCTGTCAACGGTTTGGCCGGAGCCGGGTTTGCGAGAGCAGCCCCCGAGCCTCTGCACAGGGCGAGAGGGCGATCAGGGACAGACTCGACTTTTTTACATATGCCCCTGCGTCGCCTTTTCGCAAGGAGGAGGGGGGGAGAGCGCCATGTTGCCCTCGGTGGGCGCCGAACATGGTGTCTCCGGTGAGCTGCAGGCGGGTGATCCGAGCGGACGTCCGTGCCCCATTCGTTAGGGGTCGGCTAGGGGCCCAGAGGCACGCCCAAAAGTACCTGCGGGTGATCTGCCGGACCCAGTCCCCTGGCGACGGGGTCCGAGGGCTCGATGCCTCCCTCTGATGGGATTCCGTTACAAGATCGTTCCCGCTGGTCTCGGAAATGTCCTAGGGTACCTCGGGAGCGTAGCCTGAGCCATGGTTATGTATCGAACGTACCCATGGTCATCCCTCGCTCTGTGTCTGAGGCGGCTGTGAACCCTTCGGGGGCCAGCCTTCGAACCCCTGATCAGTAGTGGGCGCGGAGCCCGAGTAGCCTGAGGCAGCCGTTGAACCCGTCCGAGGGGCCGGCCTTTGAACCTCTGACCAGTAGTGGGTGTGGAGCCCACCTGCTCTGAGGCGGCTGTTGAACCCTTCCGAGGGGCCAGCCTTCGAACCTCTGATCAGTAGGGAGGCTCAGAGCCTGGTTCCTTCACAGGGAAGGATCCTTTTCGGGGTATCCCCCTTTCCCGGTCCCTGTTGCAAGAGAGAGAAAGAGGAAAAAAAGGAAAAGGATACGAAATCGAACGACGCGGCGTACCTTTTTTGACGCGGTCATTATGGCGAAGGCGAAGCGTCGCTCGCTTCTCCTGCCAGAGGCGCCGCCTGTCCCGCCGCGAAGTTAATGCGATGGGGCGAGTGGTTCGCAGGGCAGCCGTTGCGCGTGCGTGAGCCGTTCGAGGAACGGAACACGGGCACGTTGTCTTCACGCTGTGAGAGAGGGTTCTCTCGCTGCCCCCAGATGGGACGTAAGCTTGGCTGACGACGTGACCGCTGCTCCTGCCCGCCTGCCACCGCCATTACTGCCGGCCCGTTTTCGGCTGCATTGACCGTCGCGCCAGGCTGGAGCCGCTGGGTCATGCGCTGGGTCGCCTCGAGTCGTGGTATTGGTTTCGCAGTCGAGGAGGCGCGGTGGTGGCGCAGGTGGCGGTGCAGTTGCAGGCGCGAAGCATTCGGCGCGCCGGTTGCATGATGCGTGGGTCTGGGCCTCCATGCTGGGCGCGTGGGGAGTCGGAGAAGCGCGCCCACTTGGCACGGTTGCATGCCGCCTGCATGGCTGCCCGCCCTCTCGCCCGCTGGTCTGGGCAAAAGTGGAGAGCCGCTTGTAACCGCTGGGCGGTTGCACGCACCACGCGCGGCGGTTTGGCTTCTTCTGCTCTGGGCCGGCTTGCATGACGTGTGGGACCCAGCCCCCGCACCGTAGGGGGAGGACCTTGGAGCGTGTTGGAGAAGACTCAGCCCACGACGGCTGGGGACGCAAGTGGGGAGAGTCGCCTTTAAAAGGAGGGTGGCCCTCTTGGAAGGCAACCGTGTCTTCGCGCTCCCTTATGCATCGTGTCTTTCCACCTTCCAAGCCCCCAGATGGGGGATATCCGCCGTCTTTCCGTTTCGTCGTTGGAGGAACGCAACTCTGCGGGAGTTGGTACCTTTCAGCCGTCGTTCGACTTCAAGGATTTTCATCATGCCGAGGCCCCTCTTGCTTAGTTATAGGAACCCCTCGGCTGCTCTTTGATGAGCCGAAGCCAGGGGTAGCGGTGCCAGCGCGAACAGAGGTAGAGTCGGCTCGAAAAGAAGACCAGGTCGGCCGGAGCCTGGCCGGGTCGTCCGTTAGCGGGACCGACGCCGGGATTGACCTGCCGAGGCCTCGGGCCGGGCTGATGTCCTTGGGGGACAGCTAGCCGAGGCCCCGGGGTGACCGGCCAAGCCGCTTGCTCGGGCCGGATTCTTGGAGAAGACCCTGGCGGCGATTGCCCGGGCTTGGTGATGACGTTGTCCTTCAGAGCGGAGACCCTTGGACCGCGTCGCCGTCCGAGGCCAGGTTGGACCTTGCCGAAGGTGTTGTCGACGCCAAGGGTGCTGCTGCTCCCTTTAGCCATCAAGATCCGAGCCTGCAGGATCGGATTATCTTGTAGCGTGTGTATTCTGTGGCCACCGAGGCCGAAACACACCCTCGCCGTATTGTAAAGCCGCGTCTCCTTTCCTCTTGTTTCGAGTATCTGGACCTTTTTGTCGGTAACAGAACTTGTTTGTGCGAGCGAGAGTTGCTTCTCACGGAAGGTGACGAGTGAGGTATCCGTATCCCGGAGGCATAGGAGTCCCTTGGCTCGGTTGGCCTTGCCGCTTACGCGCACTCTTACCCGTCCATGGGGTTCTGTCACCGACGCAGTCGAGAAGGCTCGAAGAATCGCTCCGGCAGAAGAGCTTTCGAACGTGAAGACTTGTCCGGTCCGCGGAATCACTTATCCGAACGTGAGTTACTTATGGCAGAAGGTGATGAGTGAGGTATCCGTATCCCGGAGGCGTACGAGTCCCTCGGCTCGGTCAGCCTTGGCTGCTTACGTGTACTCCGTCGTTTTCAGGATCCACTTTCGAAGTAGTCGAAAAGCACGAAAGATATTCCGGCGGAAAAGATCTTTTTTCGAGGAAAATTTCGACGCAGAGGGGGTTCCCCCCTTTTAGCCCCTGAGGGAGGGTCGGGCTTTGCCGAGGCAAGGCTGACCCTTCCTTGACGACTAAACTTTGCGTGAGAGCGAGGTATATGAACAACTTGAAAACATCTTAAGGGTAGAAACGACGTAGCTGTTGGATGTTCCAAGCGTTGCTGTAGACCTCGCCTTGACTGTTGGCCAGCTTGTATGTTCCGGGTTTTAGAACTTTGGCGATAACAAACGGCCCCTCCCAGGGGGGCATGAGCTTGTGTCGACCTCGGGCGTCTTGTCGCAGCCGAAGCACCAGGTCGTCCACCTAGAGGCCTCGGGACCGGACCCCTCGGGCGTGGTAGCGTCGCATGGACTGCTGGTACCGCGCCGAGTTTAGTAAGGCCTTGTCCCGAGCCTCTTCCAACTGGTCCAGCGAGTCTTCTCGACTAGCTTGGTTGCTTTGGTCGTCATAGGCCCTCGTCCTCGGGGAACCGTACTCTAGGTCAGTGGGCAAGATGGCCTCGGCCCCATAGACTAGGAAGAACGGCGTGAAGCCTATGGCTCGGCTCGGTGTCATTCTCAGGCTCCAGACCACCGAGGGGAGTTCCTTCATCCATCGCTTGCCGAACTTGTTGAGGTCGTTGTAGATCCAAGGCTTGAGTCCTTGTAGAATCATGCCGTTGGCACGCTCTACTTGCCCATTCGTCATGGGATGAGCCACGGCGGCCCAGTCCACCCGGATGCGGTGATCCTCACAGAAGTCCAGGAACTTTCTGCCGGTGAACTGGGTGCTGTTGTCGGTGATGATGGAGTTCGGGACCCCGAAACGATGGATGATGTTGGTGAAGAACGCCACCGCCTGCTCGGACCTGATGCTGTTCAGGGGTCGGACCTCGATCCACTTGGAAAATTTGTCGATGGCGACCAACAGGTGCGTGTAGCCCCCAGGTGCCTTCTGCAAGGGGCCGACGAGGTCCAGACCCCACACAGCAAAAGGCCATGTGATGGGTATTGTCTGCAGAGCCTGAGCGGGCAGGTGGGTCTGCTGTTGGGGTCGTGCTTCGGTGCGCCGAAGGTCTCACACGAAGAAGCAGCTTCGGCTGAAGTCGTCTCCAAGAGATGGCCGAAGGTTCCTTTTCATGGAGCTTCGGCGTTACAAACCGACATAGAGATAGAATGACCTTTTTATCCATAGAGGTCTGAGTCAATGTTGTAAACTTTTGTAAGGGGCATAATTGTAATTTGTCACAGGCTGCGACCTGTGCCTATAAATAGATGAACAGTACCTCTGTACTGTTCACGCGAACCTGTCATTTGCCTTCGCATCGCACTTGTATTTTCGCCTTCCTCAGGACCGAAGGTACATTTGTAATTTGAAATCATTTATATTCGTTCGTGTTAGTAAAGATGGAAATGATTCTATGATAACATTTAAATGTTTATTTTATATCTCATGATTTATATGAGTACTCCGTCCCTCGTTATTATGTTTACGAAGGTACGTCCTTCGTAACCTTCGTCCGAAATTCTTTATATCCCGAAAGGATATAAGGTGGTGAAGGACGAAGGACTTTAACATTTAACATTTTCTGTGTTGCCTTGTTCTTAACTTTTAGCATTTGAGAACAAGCCCCCAACATTGGCGCCCACCTCCGGTGAACTCACTTCCACTTTTCTGAGCTGATGGCTTCGTTCAACAATCAAGCTAGAGCTGCTTCGGCTTCGAAGCTGGTGCTCCCGATAACAGGCGGTTCTTGCTCAGAGCCGGCTAACAAGAAGCAGAAGAAGGAGGCTCAGAGAAGGGTGCAGCATGTTGGAGTGCAGGGACCCTTCATCAAGTCAAAATGGTCTCATATTCCAATTACCTTCTCTCAGGAAGACCTTCAGCTTAAGGATTATCCCCACAATGATGCCATGGTTATCTCTTGCGTGATCAAAGGATTTCTGGTCCACAATGTCCTAGTTGATACAGGCAGTGCAGCTGACATTATATTTGCTAAAGCCTTCAGACAAATGCAAGAGCCTGAAGACAAGATTCATGATGCTACGCACCCCCTTTGTGGCTTCGGAGGGCGGCAGATTGTAGCACTTGGGAAGATTACCATGCCGGTAACCTTCGGATTTGTTAACAACACAAGGACTGAGCAAATTGTGTTTGATATTGTTGACATGGAGTATCCTTACAATGCTATCATCGGCCGTGGTACTCTTAATGCCTTCGAAGCAATTCTTCACCCAGCTTATCTCTGCATGAAGATACCTTCGGACCAAGGGCCTATTGCTATTCATGGAAGCCAGGAAGCTGCTAGAAGGGCCGAAGGAAGCTGGACTGACTCCAAGGCAATCCATAACATAGATGGAGCTGAAGCTTGTGAACAGTACAAATTCAGGAGGGAGAAGGCAGCTTCGGCAGATCAGCCGAAGCCCATGTTATTGTGTGAAGACATAGCAGAGCAGAAGGTGCTGTTGGGCTCGCAATTATCTGAAGACCAGGAGAAAACCTTGATAAGGTTTTTACTCAACAACAAAGATGTTTTTGCATGGTCAGCCAATGATCTCTGTGGAGTAAATCGGGATGTTATTGAACATTCGCTCAATGTTGACCCTTCCTTTAGACCCCGAAAGCAGAGGCTTCGAAAAATGTCTGATGACAAGGCCGAAGGGGCTCGCAATGAAGTAAAAAGACTCCTCAGTGCAGGAGTTATCAGAGAAGTGAAGTATCCAGAGTGGCTAGCTAACACTGTTATGGTGAAGAAGGCCAATGGCAAATGGAGAATGTGTATTGATTTCACAGATCTCAACAAGGCTTGTCCGAAGGATGAATTCCCGCTGCCAAGGATAGACTCTTTAGTCGATGCAGCAGCTTCTTCAGAGCTCATGAGTCTCCTAGACTGCTACTCAGGCTATCATCAAATTTGGATGAAGAAGGAAGATGAGCCAAAAACTAGCTTCATAACCCCAAGTGGTACATATTGCTATCTTCGGATGCCTGAGGGGCTCAAAAATGCCGGAGGAAGTTTCAGCCGAATGACAGCGAAGGTTCTCCAGTCTCAGATAGGCAGAAATGTGTTGACTTATGTCGATGACATTATTGTAAAAAGCACGAAGCAGGAAAATCATATTGCTGATCTGCAGGAGACCTTCGCCAGCTTCAGACAAGCTGGTCTGAAGCTGAATCCAGAAAAATGTGTCTTCGGAGTGAAGAAGGGCAAATTTCTTGGATGCTTGGTTTCAACAAAGGGAATCGAAGCTAATCCAAATAAAATCGAAGCTATACTTCGAATGGAGCCACCAACCACAAGAAAGGGGGCCCAAAGATTGACAGGAAGGCTGGCATCTCTCAACAGATTTATATCCAGATCAGCAGAAAGAAACTTACCATTCTTCGAGGTGCTGAAGTCAGCTGAAGTCTTTCAGTGGGGCCCAAGTCAACAAAAAGCCTTCGAAGAGCTGAAGCAATACTTAATAGATCTCACAACATTAACTCCACCAACGCCAGGGGCTCCTCTATTGTTATATGTGGCAGCTTCGCACTCAGCAGTAAGTGCGGCACTTGTTCAGGAGAAGTTTGATGGACAAGTCAAGAAGCAGGTCCCAGTATATTTTGTATCTGAGGTCCTTAGTGTCTCAAGGAAAAATTATACAGAGCTGGAGAAGGTGTTGTATGCCGTTTTAATGGCATCCAGGAAGCTTCGGCATTATTTTCAGGCATACAATATTATTGTTCCTTCTTCGCAGCCGTTGAAGGATATCATGAGAAATAGGGAAGCTACTGGGCGTATTGGAAAATGGGCTGCGGAGCTCAATGAATTTTACATTGATTATGTGCATAGATCCTCAATTCAGTCTCAAGCATTGGCAGATTTCATTGCCGACTGGACGCCAGGGGCTCAGGACGAAGAAGCGAATAAAGATGCCGAAGTATGGACAGTGTTTTGTGATGGCTCTTGGGGAACCTTCGGAGCAGGTGCAGCTGCTGTGTTGGTCTCACCGTCCAAGGTTAAAACTTGCTATGCAGCAAGACTTGACTTCAGCTGCACAAATAATATAACTGAGTACGAAGCCCTGCTCCTGGGTCTTCGGAAACTAAAGGCAATGGGGATCAGAAGGGCGATTCTTAAAACTGATTCCCAGGTTGTTTCGGGTCATATTGACAAAAGTTGCAAGGCTAAGGACCCGAAGCTTGAAAAATACCTAGACACGGTCCGAAGGATCGAAACTTCCTTCGAAGGATTTTCTGTTAAGAATATCCCTCGAGGACAAAATGAGCATGCTGATTTGTTAGCCAAGTCTGCAGCACAGGGTCTGCCGCTACCTTCGGATGTGTTCTTCGAAACAATAAAGGCACCTTCAGTGGAGCTACTAGAAAGAGCAGTCCTTAACATTTCTCCTGTTTACAGCGAAGATTGGAGAACTGAAATAATCTCTTACCTTCAGGGTAACTTCCTATCAGATGACGAAGCTTATAATAAAAGGATAGAGGCGAGAGCTCGTCCGTATGTCATGATAGAAGGGGAGTTATACAAGCATGGAGTTTGTGCCCCGCTGCTCAAGTGCTTGTCTAGACCCGAAGGTATAGAGTTAATGAAAGAGATACATGCAGGCCTGTGTGGATCCCACATCGGATCCAGGCCATTACTTGGAAAAGTGTTCCGCCAAGGATTTTATTGGCCGAAGGCAGCTTCGGATGCAGCGGAGTTAGTTCAAAAGTGCGAAGGTTGTCAGAAATGTGCAAGAGATCAAAAGCAACCTTCGTCTTTGACACAGCTGATACAACCCATCTGGCCATTGCAAAGGTGGGGCCTTGACTTGTTGGGTCCATTACCACCGGCCCAAGGGAATCTAAAATATGTTATAGTAGCTGTGGAGTATTTTTCCAAGTGGATTGAGGCAAAGCCATTAGCCACAATAACTTCGGCCACTGTCCAAAAGTTTTTCTGGCAGAACATTGTCTGTCGCTTCGGAGTACCGAAGGCCATCACTGTAGATAATGGAACGCAGTTCGACTCCGAAGCTTTCAGAAATTTCTGTGATCAAATTGGAACGAAGATCCATTTTGCATCAGTCAGGCATCCGGAGTCGAATGGGCTTGTTGAAAGGGCCAACGGCATCATAATGACAGGAATAATGAAGCTAATCTTTAATCAACCAAGGGGAAAGTGGCCAGATCAGTTGACCAAAGTGGTGTGGAGCCATAATACAACAACATCAAGGTCTACAGGCTTTACCCCATTTAAGTTGTTATTTGGTGACGAAGCAATAACCCCGGAAGAAGCCAAAGCTGGATCAATAAGAGTGGTAGCTTCGGCAGAATCAGGTCCCGAAGATACTTGTCTCGTGGAAAAAGATGCCTTAGAAGGGATCAGGCTTCAAGCCGTGGAGAATATCAATAAATACCAGGCTGAAACAGTCAAATGGCGAGATAGAAAGGTCCGGCTAAAAAATATTGAGCCGGGACACTTGGTGCTTCGGAGAGTGGCCAACCCAGATACAGTGGGCAAGCTACAATTGAAATGGGAAGGGCCTTTCTTAGTAGCATCCTCGTCGAGGCCTGGTTCGTACAGATTAAAGGACATGGATGGCAACGAAATTCCAAGATCTTGGAATGCAGATGAGCTTCGGAGATATTATGTATAATTTGATGTAACTTTTTATGTTTTTCTTTTTCTTTTTTCATGGCACCCTTTTCCTTTCTAAAGGGGGAGAAAGGTTTTTAATGGGGCCATCATATGTAATTTCCTTTTTAGTTTTATAAGAGCAAAATCCCCCACAGAATGTAAATGTAAAAGCTGAGAACGCACCATCGAGTGCCGAAACTGAAAAAAAAAGAGAGAAGAAGCTCCAAAGACGTCCCTAAGGGGATGTAGAGCTCTGATTCCGCCGAAAGTAAAAGGCGAAGAAGCTCCAAAGACGTCCCTAAGGGGATGCAGAGCTTACAGCGAGAAGTCAACGTTGATACCGCCTAAGTAAAAGGCGAAGAAGCTCCAAAGACGTTCCTAAGGGAATGCAGAGCTTATACTGCCTAAGTAAAAGGCGAAGAAGCTCCAAAGACGTTCCTAAGGGAATGCAGAGCTGATGTGTGGTTGGTTCTAAAGAAATAATGGCTGAGAGTGTGGCTTCGGACATATGTTTTGGACATTCATTCGCACATTACATTACATCATGGCATTTGCATGCATAAGCATTCATTCATAGCATTTATGTACCAAAGTGGTTGCTTCGGCAAAAAGAAGAAGAGGATTTTTATGATTCGTTATGTAAAAGAAAAGCTTCGGCAAAAAGGAGAAGTGGTTTTTTATGATTCGTTATGCTTTGTTGCGTACAAAAAAGAAAAGCTTCGCTAAAAAGAAGAAGTGGTCCCTTATGCTTTGTTGTGTACAAAAAAGAAAAGCTTCGTCGCTCGGCAAAAGAAGAATTGGTCTCTTATGCTTCGTTGTGTACGAAAAGAAGGGAAGGTGTTTTTTCGCCCTTGGCTCAAAATACTGATTTCGTCCACATCAAAGCGCCTCAGCAGAAGGGTAAGAATATATTACAAGGTATGTACAAAGTTCCTTGAGAACAGTTCAATTGTATTTACAAAAGTTGTTGCAAAAGTATCCTAAGTTTTTCCTATAGTATACTTCTACTGATTTTCATTAAGCTTCAGCTTCGGCGACAGCTTCGACGGCATATACTTTAAGTATTACCTTCAGCTTCGTCATCCTACATAAATCAAGGTATCGTGAGTAAAAATCAAGTGCAAAGGAGAAAGTAAGTACGAAGTTTCATTTCTTACTGGTTCAAGATGACTTCGAGCTTCGTCTCCAGCCTTCTCCCGCCCGCCTTTTGTCCATATCATTTTTATAAATCTATTTGAGATACTTCGGGCGAGGTCAGGTATATCATCCAGGATTGATGGAGACAGGGTGAAGTTGGGCCTGTTGACAATTTTTCCGTGCTCGCAGCCGGCCTTCAGGAATGCAGCAGCGGTACCCCGAGAAGCTACCCAAGCACAGAAGTCGCCGTGCCCGGCTATAACTTCGTCAAGTTCTTCGATTTCAGCTTCAATATGATCGAAGGCCTGTGGTAAATTTTCCGCTGAGGGGTTAAACTTCCCGCTGCTGGCTCCAACAGAGTAAAATATCTTTTTTAATCGTTCAATACAATTATTGCTAAACTTCAAGCATTTGTCTTGAAGGCTTGTTAACGATTTCTTCAACTCTGAGCTGGCTTGGACTTCGGCTTCAAGTTTCGAATTAAGTTCTAGCTTCTCCTGATCGAATTGTTTTGATTGACTGATAAGCTTCGAATTCAATTCTGATATCTTAGCCTCAGTCTCTGCCAACAAGCCTTCGGTTGATTGGAGCTCGAAGTCTTTCTTTTCAATGATAGCTGATTGTTCTTTTATCTTGCTCTCTAAATTTTCGATTATAGCTTCGTGCTTTTTGTCCTCTAAGTCTTGTTGCATCCTCAGAGCTTTGCTCAGAAGCATGCTCTGCTAATAAACAACCTTTGTTAAGGAATATTTCCATTATTAAAAACAACAGACGTCAGAGAAAAGTTGTTTACCTTGAAATTGGAGTAAAATAAGCTGCCGACGATATGTTGTCGTCGGTAGCGGCTGATGTCTGTCTCTAGCTTCGGAAAACCGATACTCTTTGATAGAGTACCGATTACCTTAGCTCCAGTTTGGTCTCGAATGCAGCCTAATTTTTCATCGTCCACACCTCCAAATAGGAGAGCTCCTGGCTTGTAGCCGCAAGATTTGGCATAGTCCTTAAGTTCTTCCATTTCGGCCTTCGACAGTTTTTGCCCAATTAAATTTTGGAATGTGTAGGCTTCGTCGTCCGAAGTGTCCTCGGCTATTTCTTTCCCCTTCCCAGGCACTGTGGCCATGGTTTTTTCAGCGGCAGTGGCAGCTTCTTCTGCAGCCATGTCTTCCAAAATTTTGTCAATGTCCTCAATAGTGGTTTCTAAGTTCACATCTTCGGCTGTAGCGGCTTCGGTAGCCGCGACCTCCGAAGGTGCGACTTCGACGTTTGTGGTCCCTTCAGCAGCTGGTGTTTTTTGAATTGACGCCCTCGGTGGCGTCTTGTCGATAACTTCAGTAACTGCAATAATCCTTTGCCGCTTTGGTTTGGTTACCTTCGTTTGTTCCGGCTCTACCACCTTTCGAAAAAGCTTCGTCAGTTGGAGCCCTAATGGACTTAGCTTCGTGGGCATGGGTTCAGTCATTACCTTTAAAATTTCCTCCACGTCGCTGGCAGAAGGCGGTGTGGGGGTCCCCTCTTCTTCGGATAATTTGCGCTTCGGAGTAGATATTTTTCTTTTCTTGGGAATTTTCTTCTCCTTTGCTGGTCTTTCTTCATCCCTGATCAGAGTTTCGGCCACTCTTTTTCTTTTCTGGCCCTCAGCACCCTTGCTCAACTGCTCATAGTCAGGGTACTCGAAGCCCAGGGCATCAAGCACTCGGTTCAGCCTTCGCTTTGGGCGGGTGCCGAAGGTTGCAGTCATTAGTTGATCTTCTTTTTTGGAATAATTCCCCAAAATTTCATTACACATCACCTCGACCGTGTCCAGCCACTCTTGGCAGGGTTTCTTAAAGTATTGTTTGAATTTGAAGTGATATGGAAGCCGGACAAGTTCCCCCTCCTTCTTCTCCCCCTTCAACTTTGGCATTTCCCATTCTTTCAGAGTAGGGAACACTCTGAATGCCAAGAATTCCTGAACCAGATCCCTGGTACTGATATGTTCTGCAATAATTCCGAATTCATCCATTGCTTGTTGTGTTTGACCCTCTGGTGTCATGTTGCAGTGGGGTCGGGTTTCTCCGAAGATCAGCTCGAGTGGACTTTGCACAAGCTTCTCTTTGTCGTCTTCAACCTTGACATAGAACCATTCTGATTTCCAGCCTGCTGGCCGTTTGCTTCGGTAGCTGATCACAGGAAACTTTGCGGTTTTTCGGTAGGCAAAATTGTAGCAACCGAAGTTTTCATGTAGCCCATCTTTTCTGGCCTTTGTTTGATAATGTAATTCATGAACTCGGCAGAAACTGTCGGCAAATGGCTCCACTGCTTGGCTCCGAAGGGCCCAAATATAAACGCTAAGCCTAACAATAGCGTTAGGAGTTAATTGGTGAAGGTAGATACCAAACCTCTTCAATATCTCCGCAATAATCTCGTGAAGAGGGAATCTCAGCCCAGCCTTTAAAAAGCTCTTGAAGATGACAACCTCGTCCTTCTCTAGCTTCGGGGTGGTTTCTCCTCCCCCGAAGCGAAGTAGCTTCTTCTGATTTTCATTGAAATAACCTGCTTTCACCATCTTTGAAAGATCAGCCTTTGAAACAGTTGATTTCCCAAAATCCAGGTGACTGGGCTTGCTGGGCATGGCAATGCGGTAGTCATCTTCGGGATCAGTCCCTTCAATGTTTCCTTCTTCTCCTTCGGCAGTTGTCGGGTTTGCTTCAGCAGCAGGCATTTCTTCCGCAATCACCAGACCGGAACGCTGCATCGCTTCGGAGATGGGCACAGTGTTCGAACCTTCGGCTTCGTCTCCCTCACGTACAACTTTAGCAGTAGATCGCACTCTCGCCATTTGATTCTGAGTTTGGGAAAGTCAGATACCTTTTTCTTTTTTCTTTTCTCCCGAAGCTCTTCTTTCTGACGAAGCAGACGTCGAGATGGACCTTCGTTCGATTCTAAGAATCAAGCTTCGGCTATAGTTAAAAATTTTGGCAGCAAAACAGTGCAAATAGCAATGAATGCTGTGGTAACTTCACACCTACCCGTCTGTTTATATAGTGCTGCAGGTAAGAGGGCGAAGCGGCAGGATTTTTTATACCAAGCGGGCAGTCACTCGAACTCGCTGTGCAGTGGACCGCAAAGATCAAATAGTAACTCTGCAAGGTGGGCCTGGCACGCGCTCGGAAGCCGGATCATTTCTCCGCAACGAGCTCAGGGAAGGTGTTTTTTGGACCTTCGGCTTCCCGAAGCTGAAGAGGCTTTTTTCACGGGTCAAGCTCGTTACGAAAAACGATCTAGCACCGCGAAAGGGGCTACTGTTGGGGTCGTGCTTCGGTGCGCCGAAGGTCTCACACGAAGAAGCAGCTTCGGCTGAAGTCGTCTCCAAGAGATGGCCGAAGGTTCCTTTTCATGGAGCTTCGGCGTTACAAACCGACATAGAGATAGAATGACCTTTTTATCCATAGAGGTCTGAGTCAATGTTGTAAACTTTTGTAAGGGGCATAATTGTAATTTGTCACAGGCTGCGACCTGTGCCTATAAATAGATGAACAGTACCTCTGTACTGTTCACGCGAACCTGTCATTTGCCTTCGCATCGCACTTGTATTTTCGCCTTCCTCAGGACCGAAGGTACATTTGTAATTTGAAATCATTTATATTCGTTCGTGTTAGTAAAGATGGAAATGATTCTATGATAACATTTAAATGTTTATTTTATATCTCATGATTTATATGAGTACTCCGTCCCTCGTTATTATGTTTACGAAGGTACGTCCTTCGTAACCTTCGTCCGAAATTCTTTATATCCCGAAAGGATATAAGGTGGTGAAGGACGAAGGACTTTAACATTTAACATTTTCTGTGTTGCCTTGTTCTTAACTTTTAGCATTTGAGAACAAGCCCCCAACATCTGCCTTGCGTAGAACTGACACACTTCGCAGGCGCGGACAATTCTAGTGGCGTCGACCACCGCCGCTGGCCAGTAGAAACCTTGTCAGAAAGCATTTCCGACAAGGGCTCGAGGTGCTGCGTGGTGGCCGCAAGCACCCGAGTGTATTTCTTGGAGGAGTTCCTGACCTTCAGTGGTGGAGATGCATCGCTGGAGGATGCCTGAAGGGCTGTGGTGGTAGAGCTCCTTCCCTTCTCCCAGCAAGACGAACGACTTGGCGCGCCGCGCCAACCGCCGAGCTTCGGCTTGGTCAAGGGGTAGCTCTCCTCGGTGGAGATATTGCAGGTACGGGGTCTGCCAGTTTTGATCAGGCGTGACCCCGCTTTGCTTCCCCTCGACGTGCAGCGTCTCGCCCTCGGGGGCCGAGGGTACCTCGGGCCGAACCGAGGGTGCCTCGGGCCGTGCTGAGGGTGCCTCGGTCTGAGCCGAGGGTGCCTCGGACTGTGCCTAGGGTACCTCGGGCTGGGCCGAGGGCTCCTCAGGCTCGGGCGCGTCGTCGATCTTGACAGAGGGTTGGTGCAGATCTCGGGAGAAGACGTCCGGGGGAACCGTTGTTCGCCCCGAGGCTATTTTAGCCAGCTCGTCCGCAGTCTCGTTGTGGCGCCGAGCGATGTGGTTGAGCTCGAGCCCATAGAACTTGTCTTCCAGGCACCGAACCTCATCACAGTAGGCCTCCATCTTCGGGTCGCGACATGGGAGTTCTTCATGACTTGGTCGATGACGAGCTGCGAGTCACCGCGAGCGTCGAGGCGTCGGACCCCTAGCTCGACGGCAATCCACAACCCGTTGACCAGAGCCTCGTACTCGGCTACATTGTTGGACACCGGGAAGTGGAGGCGTAGCACGTAGCGTAGGTGCTTCCCGAGGGGCGAGATGAAGAGTAGGCCCGCGTCGGCTCCTGTCTTCATCAGCGACCCATCGAAGAACATGGTCCAGAGCTCCGGTTGGATCGGAGCTGTTGGTAGCTGGGTGTCGACCCATTCAGCCACGAAGTCCGCCAAGACCTGGGATTTGATGGCCTTCCGAGGGGCGAACGAGATCGTTTCGCCCATGATTTCCACCGCCCACTTTGCAATCCTACCCGAGGCCTCTTGGCAATGGATGATCTCCCCCAGGGGGAAGGATGACACCAAAGTCACCGGATGAGACTCGAAGTAGTGTCGCAACTTCCGCCGTGTCAGGATCACCGCGTACAGCAGCTTCTGAATTTGTGGGTAGCGGATCTTGGTTTTGGACAGCACCTCGCTGACGAAGTAGACTGGCCTCTAAACGGGCAATGCATGCCCCTCTTCTTGCCTCTCGACCACAATCGCTGCGCTAACCACCTGAGTGGTCGCGGCGACGTAGACCAAGAGGGCTTCTCCGGCAGCTGGGGGCACCAGGATAGGCACCTTCGTGAGGAGCGCCTTCAGGTTCCCAAGGGCTTCCTCGGCCTCAGGGGTCCAAGTGAAGCGCTCGACCTTCCTTAAGAGGCGGTACAGGGGTAGACCTCTTTCGCCGAGGCGTGAGATGAAGGGGCTCAGAGCCGCGAGACATCCCATGACCCTCTGTACGCCTTTCAAGTCCTCGATGGGCCCCATGCTGGTGATGGCTGCGATCTTCTCCGGGTTGGCTTCGATGCCCCGCTCGGAGACGATGAACCCCAAGAGCATGCCTCGGGGCACCCCGAAGACACACTTTTCGGGATTGAGCTTGACACCTTTCGCCTTGAGACATCGGAATGTCACTTCAAGGTCGGAAAGGAGGTCAGAGGCTTTCCTCGTCTTGACTACGATGTCATCGACGTAGGCCTCGACCGTGCGGCCAATGTGTTCGCCGAACACATGGTTCATGCACCGCTGGTACGTCGCGCCCGCATTCCTCAAGCCGAACGGCATGGTGACACAGCAGTACATGCCGAAGGGTGTGATGAAAGAAGTCACGAGCTGGTCGGACTCATTCATCCTAATTTGGTGATACCCTGAGTAGGCATCGAGGAAAGACAGGGTTTCGCACCCAGCAGTGGAATCCACGATCTGATCGATGCGAGGTAGAGGGTAGGGAACCTTCAGACATGCTTTGTTCAGACTAGTGTAGTCTACACACATCCGCCATTTCCCCCCTTTCTTTCTCACAAGCACAGGGTTGGCAAGTCATTCGGGATGGAATACCTCTTTGATGAACCCTGCCGCCATTAGCTTGTGGATCTCCTCGCCTATGGCTCTGCGCTTCTTCTCGTCGAATCGGCGCAGAGGCTGTTTGACGGGTCGGGCTCCGGTTCGGATGTCCAGCGAGTGCTCAGCGACATCCCTCGGTATGCCGGGCATGTCCGAGGGACTCCACGCGAAGACGTCGGCGTTCGCGCGGAGAAAGTCGACGAGCACTGCTTCCTATTTGGGATCGAGCCCGGAGCCGATCTGGACTTGCTTGGAGGCGTCGCTGCTGGGGTCGAGGGGGACGGACTTAACCGTCTCCGCTGGCTCGAAGTTGCCGGCATGACGCTTCACGTCTGGCACCTCCTTAGAGAGGCTCTCAAGGTCGGCGATGAGGGCCTCGGACTCGGCGAGGGCCTCGGCGTACTCCACGCACTCCACGTCGCATTCGAACGCGTGTTTGTACGTGGGGCCGACGGTGATGACCCCGTTGGGGCCCGGCATCTTGAGCTTGAGGTAGGTGTAGTTGGGGACGGCCATGAACTTCGCGTAGCAGGGCCTCCCCAATACCGCGTGGTAGGTTCCTTGGAACCCGACCACCTCGAACGTCAGGGTCTCCCTTCGAAAGTTGGAGGGTGTTCCGAAGCAGACGGGAAGATCGAGTTGTCCGAGGGGCTGGACGCGCTTCCCAGGGATGATCCCATGGAAAGGCGCAGCGCCCGCCCGGACCGAGGACAGATCGACACGCAGAAGCCCGAGGGTCTCGGCGTAGATGATGTTGAGGCTGCTGCCCCCGTCCATGAGGACCTTGGTGAGCCTGACGTCGCCGATGACGGGGTCGACGACGAGCGGGTATTTCCTCGGGCTCGGCACATGGTCGGGGTGGTCGGCCTGGTCGAAGATGATGGGCTTGTCGGACCAGTCTAGGTAGACTGGCGCCGCCACCTTCACCGAATAGACCTCCCGGCGCTCTTGCTTGCGGTGCCGAGCCGAGGCGTTCGCCGCTTGCCCGCCGTAGATTATGAAGCAGTCGCGGACCTCGGGGAACTCTCCTGCCTGGTGATTTTCCTTCTTGTCATCGTCGCGGGCCCTGCCACCCTCCGTGGGTGGCCCGGCCTTGTGGAAGTGGCGCCGAAGCATGACGCACTCCTCGAGGGTGTGCTTGACGGGCCCCTGGTGATAGGGGCACGGCTCCTTGAGCATCTTGTCGAAGAGGTTGGGACCTCCGGGGGGCTTCCGAGGGTTCTTGTGCTCGGCGGCGGCGACAAGGTCCGCGTCGGCGGCGTCGCGTTTCACTTGCGACTTCTTCTTGTCCTTTTTCCTGGCGCCGCGCTGAGTTGACGCCTCGAGGGCATCTTCCGATGGGCGGCCCTGGGGCTGCTTGTCCTTCTGGAAGATAGCCTCGACCGCCTCCTGGCCGGAGGCGAACTTGGTGGCGATGTCCATCAGCTCGCTCGCCCTGGTGGGGGTCTTGCGACCCAGCTTGCTCACCAGGTCGCGGCAGGTGGTGCCAGCGAGGAACGCGCCGATGACATCCGAGTCGGTGATGTTGGGCAGCTTGGGGCGCTGCTTCGAGAATCGCCGGATGTAGTCCCGGAGAGACTCTCCCGGCTGCTGTCGGCAGCTTCGGAGGTCCCAGGAATTCCCAGGGCGCACGTACGTGCCCTGGAAATTGCCGGCGAAAGCTTGGACTAGGTCGTCCCAGTTGGAGATCTACCCCGGAGGCAGGTGCTCCAACCAGGCGCGAGCGGTGTCGGAGAGGAACAGGGGGAGGTTGCGGATGATGAGGTTGTCATCGTCCGTTCCACCCAGTTGGCAGGCCAGACGGTAGTCTGCGAGCCACAGTTCCGGTCTCGTCTCCCCCGAGTACTTTGTGATAGTAGTCGGGGGTCGGAACCGGGTCGGGAACGGCGCCCGTCGTATGGCCCGGCTGAAGGCCTGCGGACCGGGTGGTTCGGGCGAGGGACTCCGATCCTCCCCGCTGTCGTAGCGTCCCCCACGCCTGGGGTGGTAGCCTCGGCGCACCCTCTTGTTGAGGTGGGCCCGACGATCGCGGTGATGGTGCTCGTTACCGAGGCGACCCGGGGCCGCAGGTGCTGTGTTGCGCGTGCGCCCGGTGCAGACCGAGGCTTCCCGCATGAATCGGGATGTCGCGGCACGATGTTCCGAGGGGTACCCCTGCCTTCGGGAGGCAGAGCTCTCGGCCCGCCGGGCCGCGGCGCCTTCCAGGAGATCCTTGAGCTCTCCCTGGATTCGCCGCCCCTCGGTGGTTGACGGCTTAGGCATCGCGCGGAGGAGCATTGCTGCTGCAGCCAGGTTCTGGCCGACCCCACTGGATGCGGGTGGCGGCCTGACCCTGACATCGTCGGCGATGCGGTGCTGGAAGCCCTGGGGTAGATGACGCATTTCTCCGGCCGGAGGTTGGCCCGCCCATGCCGGCCCGATGTCCCGGTGGATTGGCTCAAGCGCTCCTGCTCCCTCGTCGAGCCTGGCCTGCACCCCGCGGGTTTGCTCGAGTTGTGGGTCGTGACCCCCCGCCGGAACGGGGACCACAGCTAGCTCCCGCGGGATGTCAACGCAGGGCATCGGCCTAGGGAGATCACCGTCCTCCGGCATGCCGAGATGGTTGCCTTCGGAGGGACCCCCTAGATCGACGTGGAAACATTCGCGGCTCGGGCCGCAGTCCTCGTCGCCAAGGCTACGGCTACCGTCGGAACAGTCGGAAAGGCAGCAGTCGCATGCGGTCATGAAGCCCCGCATGGCACCGGGGTTGCCAAGTCCGGAGAAATCCCAACATACGCTGGGCTCGTCGTCTTCCTCGGACCCAGAGGGCCCATAGGTCGAGACGTCTGTCAGCCGGTCCCAAGGTGACTGCATACGAAACCCCAGAGGGTTCGAATTCGCCTCTACGAGGGCGTCCACCAAAGCGGAGCCGCCAGGCGGGTCGAGGCTAAATCCGAAAGGCGTGGGATGGGAATCGGTCGGTACCTCTTGGTCGACGGGCGGTGATGAGGTCACGTCGGGGACTGACTGCACCGTCGTCTCTGGTACGAGGGCGACACCCAGCAAGCCTTTCGTGAGCGTGCTGGCGTCGTCCGTTTGCTCGGGATTGACGCGTCGCGGGGAGACAGCGCTCGTCTTCGTCTCAAGCACGAGGCCGATGCCCCGCGCGCCCCCCGTTGGAGTGCTGGCGTTGTCGACTCGCTCGACGGCCGACGAGGCGCCGCCTCCTGCTTGGCCTTGGTTGCCCCGCCTCCTCCTCCTCCGTCGTCGGGGAAGAGGACGGGGCGAGCTCGAAGGTTGTTCTTCCACCGCGCGGGGAAGACGTCGTCGATCCCGCCGCCGGCGGGCGGACTATCGGCCGCCACTGTCGCTGTCGCCCGGCGGTGGAAAGAGTATCATGTCGTAGCTGCCGTCGAGGGACTTGAACTCAAGGCTCCCGAAACGGAGCACCGTCCCGGGCCGGAGAGGTTGCTGGAAACTACCCATCTGGAGCTTGACGGGAAGCTGTTCGTCAACACGCAGCAGGCCCCTACCTGGCGCGCCAACTGTCGGCGTTTCGAGATCGGGGGGTCCCTGGGCCGACGAGTGAAGTGTCGCTGCGTGCCCCAGCCCAGATGGGTCGACGCGAGGCCGAGCGCGAAGGGGGGAAAGCGGGGAGGCCGGAGATGGGCGAGAGAGAGGTGGAAATCCCGCGGCCTTCGTGTTCGTCCCGCGCCCAGGTCGGGTGCGCTTGCAGTAGGGGGTTACAAGCGTCCACACGGGGGAAGGAGCGAGTGGCCTCACGCGAGCGCCCGTCTCGTCCTCGTCCCCGCGCGGCCAACCCTCTCTAAGAGGGCCCTGGTCCTTCCTTTTATAGGCGTAAGGAGAGGATCCAGGTGTACAATGGGGGGTGTAGCAGAGTGCTACGTGTCTAGCAGAGGGGAGCTAGCGCCCTAAGTACACGCCATCGTGGCGGCCGGAGAGATTTTGGCGCCCGGTTTGTATGATGTCGTGGCCGTCGGAGGAGCGCTGGAGACTGGCGGAGGGACAGCTGTTGGGGCCGTCGAGTCCTTGCTGATGTCCTCTTGCTTCCATAAGGGGGCCGAGAGCCGCCATCGTTAGGGAGCGTGTGGGGCGCCATCATTGCCTATCTGGCGAAGCGAGCCAGATGGGACGCCGGTCTTGTTCCCCATAGCCTGAGTCAGCTTGGAGTAGGGTAATGATGGTGCCTCCTGTTGACGTGGCTGGTCCGCGCCCTAGGTTGGGCGATGTGGAAGCTCCTCCGAGGTCGAGGTCGAGTCTGTCTTCCGTGGCCGAGGCCGAGTCCGAGCCCCTAGGTCGGGCGAGGCGGAGGCCATTGGCTGAGGCCAGGGCGGAATTTGAGTCCTGGGGTCGGGTGAAGCGGAGTTCGTCGTCTTCTGGGGCTGAGCCCAAGTCCGAGCCCTGGGTCGGGCGGAGCGGAGTTCGCCGTCTTTCGGGGCTTAGCCCGAGTCCGAGCCCTGGGTCGGGCGGAGCGAGGTTCACCGTCTTCCGGGGCTTAGCCCGAGTCCGAGCCCTGGGTCCGGCGGAGCGGAGTTCGCCATCTTCCGGGGCTTTAGCCCAAGTCCGGGCCCTTGGTCGGGCGGAGCGGAGTTCGCCGTCTTCCGGGGCTTAGCCCGAGTCCGAGCCCTGGGTCGGGCGGAGCGGAGTTCGCCGTCTTCTGGGGCTTTAGCCCAAGTCCGGGCCCTGGGTCGGGCGGAGCGGAGTTCGTCGTCTTCCGGGGCTTAGCCCGAGTCTGAGCCCTGGGTCGGGCGGAGCGGAGTTCGCCGTCTTCTGGGGCTTAGCCCGAGTCCGAGCCCTGGGTCGGGCGGAGCGGAGTTCGCCGTCTTCCGGGGCTTAGCCCGAGTCCGAGCCCTGGGTCGGTCGGAGCGGAGTTTCCTATGGTGCGTGCGGCCGGGCCTGACTGCCTGTCAGCCTCACTCTGTCAAGTGGCACCGCAGTCGGAGCGGCGCAGGCGGCGCTGTCTTTCTGTCAGACCGGCCAGTGGAGCAGCGAAGTGACGGCGGTCACTTTGGCTCTGTCAGCTGAGGGGCGCGCGTCAGGATAAAGGTGTCAGGCCACCTTTGCATTAAATGCTCCTGCGATTTGGTCGGGGTTGCTTCTCGGCGAAGACAGGGCCTCGGGTGAGCCGGGAACGTGTTCGCCGTTGGAGGGGGGCCTCGAGCGAGGCGGAGATCCTCCGGGGTCGGCTGCCCTTGTCTGAGGCTAGGCTCGGGCGAGGCGCGATCGAGTCCCTTGAATGGACTGATCCCTGACTTGATCGCACCCATCAGGCCTTTGCAGCTTTATGCTGATGGGGGTTACCAGCTGAGAATTAGGAGCCTTGAGGGTACCCCTAATTATGGTCCCCGATAGAAGTCAACATCAACGGATCTCTTCATTGATATTTTCTCGAATCTCTATCATTTTTCTTGGACTTGGATTTTCTAGCTAGTCCCGAGTTAATTGTGATGTTATTCGACATCCATACTCGTCTTATGTGACATGGATTTCCAATGCCGACTTATTGATGAACCTCTTTCTATGTATTTTATCCAAGAGGTTGTATCCAACTTGTTTTGGATAATTACTATCTACCTAACCACTACTCGCTCAATAGGCTCATGTTACCAGAAAAATAAAACTACACACATGGAACCTTATGTGTTCTTCTGGCAGACATCGTCTCTATTGATGGACATCTCTAAATTAGCTTAAGGCGATACATGTTATGTCCACTAGAGAAACAACCTCCTAAGAAACTCGCTTTTGCTTGGAACTACCTTATGTTATCGCCGATATGGACAGGGTTACATGCTACTCTACTCATAAAAGCCTTTCGCTCCAAATCTCTGGACGAGATTCTTTTAGGGGGGAGGGCTATAACACACCAGTTGTTACTGTACGTTAACCGCGAATATGGACTTAAGTATGGGATGTCGATGAGGACAGTAATCCTAATATCCTGATCAGTTTTGCCTATCATGATTTTAATATCGCATCTGCCTCTGTCTATCTAGACTCTTCCTAAAGTTCATGAAGCTCGGAACATATTTTGTTCCGAAAATTAGCGAGTCTTGTGATTATTTGAAATTCATCAATTGCGCAATACGAATTTAGAAACTTAGTTCAGTCCTTCGATTTTGTCCGAAACGAGATTTATTACAAGTC
Organism: Zea luxurians; assembly: GCA_029449295.1. Classification (NCBI taxonomy): domain Eukaryota; kingdom Viridiplantae; phylum Streptophyta; class Magnoliopsida; order Poales; family Poaceae; genus Zea; species Zea luxurians. The sequence goes on from JAOPSE010000008.1 coordinate 131,720,324, forward strand.
GACGACTAAAGTTTTTGGGTGTAAAATAATTTAGTTTCCTTTCGTCAGTCAACTGTGGCATCGGGTCTAAGGATTTTTAATTGGATTGTTTCTCTAGCAAATTATCATCGACACAGGTATCAGGTGTCGAGTTGCAGATGAAGTTATTTGATCTTAAGCTATATCAAATACAGTTTAAAATATCAGACCTGATTTTGGTTGGGTTCGATTTGTGTGTTCCTCGCTCAGATCCAAATTTTCGAATATAGATAACGGATAGTAGTTATCTGACACTGAGAATATTCACCAAGTCGAACACTGTCCAAATACTGTCATCGATCTTGCCTTGGTTCGATTTAGTTACACCTCTCCAAACTCTAAACCTAGAATAATGGCTGATATTTATATTTATATTTTATATTTTCAGTTAAAAAGGGTGGAAATCTATTTTTATTTATTCATTTAGTTTTCTATCCATTATTTTCAACTAATGCCACTCGCGCTTCTAGCTTTATCTTCCGTTGAACTCATCCCTAGTCACAATACTGTAGCGTAGGGTTGAAAACGGTTTCGGAATTTTTCGGTTTTTCGGGTACCGTTTTCGATTTTTTCCGACCGAATTCAACAATAACGGTATTTTTCGAAATCGGAAACGGTAATCGGAATTTTATACCGGAATCGGTATCGAAATCGGTACAACCTTTTACCGACCGTTTCCTTCGGTTACTGAATTTAACCGGAATTTACCGATTTTAAATTTCGGAATTTTCCGAAGATAATAAAAAACAAAAGTATTCCAAAAATAATTAAAAATAAAGTTGGCAGTCAAGCCCACACTTCACTCCAGTCCAGATGTTTAGGAATTGTCAAATAAGAATGGCATGACGTCTTTATATAGAAAAATCAGTGGGTCAATCTGTTATAACTGGGCGATGTGGGACAAATATGTATGCTCACAGAGTTACAACTTGCAGTACTGCCTAGCGCTTAGCCATCAGCCCATCACACGCGGCTGTACCTGTAGGGCGTTTGCTGCCTGGGCCGTCACGTGTAGACTTCGTGGGCCATCGCGGGTGGCTGCTGTGCGGAAGGAGCAATGCTTGTGCCTAATGTACGCGCTATATATATATATATATATATATATATATATATATATATATATATATATATATATATATATATATATATATATATATATATATATATATATATATATATATATATATATATATATATATATATATATAGTTTATAATATCGAATTGTTTGGTTAACTAGTCATTTTTAATATAGTTGGAGCAAAGTAAGATTAATCTTTGACTATGTGAACTTAAACTTGTTATATTATTAACTTGTAATCTTTGTGAGCTTATTATATTGTGAATTGTGTACTTGTGATATTTGCGATCTTTATTGTATTGTGAAGTTATTATATTGATGTGTTTACCGATCGAATTTTAGATTTCGACCGTTACCGGAGTATTTTCCGTACCGAACTTTCGTTTCCGATGTTTCCGAAGTACCGATATCGTTTCCGTTTTCGGAGTTACCGTTTCCGATTTCATTTCCGATAAAAAATATGATAATGGTAACGGTTTTAGTGTTTACCGATCGTTTCCGACCGTTTTCATCCCTACTGTAGCGTGCAGTTCACGTATTTCCTCTCCTCTCCCTCTGATATTTTTCGATGAGCTCAGATTTTTTTAGCTGACAGCCTTATCCTCTAGCCGCCGCCCCTCTCCCATTTGATATTTTCACCGCCGCACAGGATACGTTGTTGGTTCTTCATCTTCCTGGCCGACGCTTCCTCCACTTTGCCTACGGGCGCACCTTCCCAGCCGTGCGCTCGCCCTCTCCTCCTAAAGCTCGTCTGTCCGTAGGGTCCCTAGAGTTCAACCAGGTCGGTGTTCCTCTCCCTCTCCTCATCTCCATAGCCGCTGCGTTCCTGCTCGGGTCCATGGTCGTGACTCGAGTCATCCCTTCATGTTGGCCGGCCAGCTCATCATGGTGGTGCTTCGTTCTTCCCTGCGTCGCTCCCTGCTCATTTGCTGGCTGTCGCTGCTCCCAGGTGCTCAGACTCGCCAGTCGCTGCCCCAGCTGAGCCCCTCCACTCGCCATGTCGTCCGGATCTCCCGCTCCGGCTCCTCTGCGCAGCCACCACGCTCTTCCCCTACACCTTCCCTTCCATGGCTGCCGCGCCCTCTCTGTCCTCGGCCTTGGAGCTCGTCGATGATGGCCTTCTAAGATGCCATCATTTTCCTTCTCTCTCGCTCGACTATCGTCGTGGATCTCCCTGCGGCATCCATCACGGTGTCGGTCGTCGCCCTTGTGGCTGTGCTGGTGCTCATCGCCTCGGTCACCAGTGACTCCCTAGGCGCCCGTGACACCGTGCTCACTGTCCTCCATGATATCGCACCGCTAAACCTGATGCTAACCTCGGCCACCATCGTCGCCCGTCGTTGCCCAGCAGCTTCCACCTCTGTCGGACCCCGTCGACTCTGCCCGCGCCCGCGCTTAGCTTCGGCATGGCGCCTAGCTCCTCGCCTTCCCTCTGCCTCCCTCGCTCAGACCTCTGAATGTCACTGTTGCCGTGCTGTGGATCTCACCTTGCATTTATGTACGTCGGCATGTGCCTAGGTGCTCGTCTCCTCACTCGCCGATGACTCCCCAGTCGTCGTGATGCCACACTCGCTGCCCTCCGCGATATCGCGCCGCTCGCCCTCAGCCGTGGACGTCCTGCGCTCTATCTCATCGTCACCGTTCGCATCGGATATTAAACCTCCCCATGCCCCAGATGCATCGTCACCACATTCATGCGTTGCCATCCGTGTTTTATGTTCATGCCGGCAAAAGAATCCCAAAACAGTGTGGAGAAGCCAGCCCTAGGTCGATGCCCCCAAGTGCTCAACGAAAGGCCTGAACATGGATCATCGCCATTTGTGTGGAGTTCTAGTTAATATGGAGAGAAGCGAGGCCTGTAACCGCTATCTTGCGTCTCGACAAAGCACTTGAACCCGATGATCATTGTCGTTCTTACAAATATCGGGTCGATTCGGTCATGGTAAGCTGGTTTATTATTTATGTTATTTGGGTTTATGAGTGGATTAATTAGATATATAGTAAACGTGATGATTCACATATTTTTAGCAAGAGCAGTATAGGGTAATTAAATCGCATCGTCTAATAATTGTCAGTGTGTATGATAGGCTTAGTGTTTTAAGCAATTGTCAATAAGTTTGTTGATATTTATTGTGTTGAGTGTGTTTGAGCGATGGTAGTCGTAAATGTAGGTGTGTGGCCGCCCAAACAATTTGGAGGAGAGTAGCGTTAGCGAGCCGATTTGAGTGCGAAAGAAACGCTTTAGGTCTGTAGATTTAAAGATTAGGGGCTGCTGGTAGTCTTTGATGTCTGATGAGGCTCTACTTGCTAAAGCGAATGATGTGATGCCATGTTAATTATTGTGCTAAAAAAGTTAACCTAGAGAATTAGTTTAAAACATTAATTAAACAATTTCTGTGCTTATTCCAAGTTTGAATGTCACATTCGAGGAGAAGGTTTTAAGAGAATAAAATTCTTATACATAGTTTACTGTTATGTGCTGTTAGAATTGAATCCGATTAAATAGAATGCTATAGCTATAGTTTTAATGTGATATCGACATTTAGTATTTTCGTACTAGATTTGCGATGTCTTGCTAGAGGTGTTTAATATTCTTCAAGTAGCCTTATCTCTATTGTAATATTTATACTGGCACTCATACATGTGCATCGTGCATTTCATGAGGTACGCTAGTTGATCACGCGATGTGAAGGACAAGAGCTGGATTAATCTCAAGGTGATGCTGATGACGAACCTGAAGATGGATAAATTGAACGAATGCCAAGACCAAGGATAGTCGTCAAGTGATCGTCTTCTAACAAACACTAACGTAGTGTTTATTCTAGGCAAGCTCCAGTGCATTTACCCCTTCCTTGTATTTTTAAAAAGACTTTCATACACTTAAGTCTAGTGAAATGTGAATTAAGTTTATAGGAATTGCTTGAAAACTATTTGATGCATTGACTACCTTGATATCCATTCCTGTTATAGGTACTTCTTTGGAAGTATCAAATATTGTTTACAAAAATGCTTAGCCCTGCTTAGATCTTGTGGATAGAGGTTGCCTTTTGCAATAATGCCCAGCTCAGGGGTAATCTTGAGGAAGGACGACTTCTACCTGCAAGAATATTTTCATTGGGAGCATGGTGGGATCTTACTGCAAAGTTCCCTATAATGCTCTTTTCATCCTAAGGAACACAAAACAATCCTAAGGATGGAAGTACTTAACTCGAGACTTAGGCTAGGAACAGGTGATGCTCCACCCATGTTAATTAAGGATTGGATGCGTATGTAGGCCTATATGATCAAGGACTATCTTAACTGACCACATGCCCTAGCTATGAGATAGGCTTGAACCCGGGTATTCTATACATGAAAAGACAATCGCACACTGGGAGTGGAGAGATGGCGAGAGTGGCACGTACCCTCCTAGCAAAGGACCACCTAAAAGGGGTGGTGTGCTCTCGGGTGGCGCGGACCTGTTCATGCAGTGGAGGATCCGTGGGAATGGTAGACATATGCAAGAGTTACGAGAAACATATGTTGTGTGGCTAGAGATCTTCAGCTAAGTAAATCGATTCGGATCGCCGTTATATCCCCGAACAGTGGAGACTTGATCTCTGACCTGCAACCTAGGTCAGAATGTAAACATTATGAATAAAAATAATGTTGTATTGATGAGATGGTGAAATTAGACTAGATGCAACTAGAGTCTATTAATGTATAATCTGGCATTAAAATATTGAAAGTAAGGACTCACTTTAGTAAGCTATTTCTGCAAAAGTATCTAAGTTGATTCTTGCTAAAGCCTTTTCCTTGATTCCTATTTAACCAGCATATCCTTGAGAGTCATTTTCCTTAGTCGGGTAAGACTTGCGAACGTATACTTCGTACTCAAGGTTTTCGAACCCATGTTGTTGCAGGTACTAGATTTGTGCTACTGTTGATGGTGCTAGGTGCCGGTGGGCTCGGCCTTCTTATAGGTTAAAGTAGCTCTTCTATACTTCTTATTGAAGATTGTCATTGAGCTAGCATATATTTCAAACATATAAATAATTTATAACATTTCAAAGTTTATTTCTTTGAATCACTTTGTAATCACTCCGATAAATATAATGTAAATTTGTTGTAACTTGTAACTTTTTATAATAAAGAAATTCCACTGCAAAATGTTGGTGTGTGATTTTTGTTTACTTAATCTTGTGATCCTGGTTGTAAGTGGTTTATCTGGGGTCCTTGGGACACTCAGACGAATCATGTTAAGTTATCCGGTGCACATGCATAGCCGTCTGAGGTCTTTGAGATGAGGACAGGTGTATGTGGGCCCAATAACTTGGGAGGTTCTGCCACAGTCTTGGGTCCTTTGACATTAGAAACAAGCACCTTGGGTACCCAAACATAGGTCTTGGGACACTTGTGTTTGCCCCCAACATATTTGGCAACTACTTTGTCTGATTTGTTAGTAAGCACATAAGAGGCATCAAAAGTATTAAATAAAATGTTATGATCATTTGATGCATTAGTAATTTTCTTTTTAGGCATTTTAATATGAGTGGTATGCCTAGAACTAGAAGCCTCATTTTTATACATAAAAGCATGATGAGAAACAGTATTATGTTTCCTAGCATGAATCTTCCTATTCTTGTGCTCAGGATAGTTTGCAGGATATAAAATGTAACCCTCTCTATACTGAACCATGGGTGCCTTGCCCTTTACAAAGTTAGACAATTTCTTAGGGGCATTAAGTTTGGTGTTATTTTGGTTCCCTTGTTGGAAACCAATCCCATCCTTAATGCTAGGGCACCTCCCATTATAGAGCATGCTTATAGCAAATTTAAATTTTTCATTTTCAAGTTCATGTTCGACAATTTTAGTATTTAATTTAGCTATGTGATCATTTTGTTCTTTAATCATACCAATGTGATCATCAATAGCTTCAATATTAATATCTCTACATCTAGTGCAAATGGAAACATGCTCGACAGTAGATTTAGAGGGTTTGCAAACACTCAATTCTTCTATCTTAGCATTAAATCTAGCATTCTCATCCTTAAGACAGATAATTGAATCATTGCAGACATTCAATTGTTCAATCTTAGAAACTAAATTTTCATTCTTAATTCTATGACAAGAAATTGAGTCATCACATATGCTAAGCTCTTTAGACAAATTTTCACATTTTCTACTTCTAGAGCATAAGCATTCTTCAATTTAACAAATTTTTTATTTTCCTTAATGAGCAGTCCTCTTGGCATTCCAAGAGATCATCCTTCTTGTTAATGGTTTCAATTAATTCATTTAATTTTTTTTCTTGTGGTCCATGCTAAGGTTGGCAAAGAGAGAAATTAAATCATCTTCATTATCACTAGAGCTACCCTCATCACTAGATGTGGTATATTTGGGGGTGGCTCTAGAGTGTACCTTCTTCTTTTTGCCATCCTTAGCCATGAGACACTTGTGGCCGATGTTGGGGAAGAGGAGGCCTTTGTTGATGGCGATGTTGGCGGCATCCTCGTTGGAGGAGTTGGTGGAGCTTTCATCTGAGTCCCACTCCCGCACCATGTGCGCCTCGCCACCCTTTTTCTTGTAATATTACTTCTTCTCCTTCTTCTTCCCCTTCTTGTCCTTGTCCCTATCACTTTCACTAGAGTATGGACATTTAGCTATGAAATGACCGGACTTACCACACCGGTAGCACAACCTTTTGGAGCGGGGCCTGTAGTCCTTCCCCCTCCTTTGCTTGAGGATTTGGCGAAAACTCTTGATGATGAGTGCCATCTCCTCATTATCGAGCTTGGAGGCGTCGATTGGAAGCCTACTTGGTGTAGACTCCTCCTTCTTTTCTTATGTTGCATTGAATGCAACGGGTTGCACCTTGGGTGTAGAGGTGGTACCTTGCTCCAAGTGGACAATGTGTTTGGAGTCTTTGATCATAAGTTCAAAGCTCACAAACTTGCCAATCACTTCCTCGGGAGAAATCTGTTTATATCTAGTGTCTCCACGGATTAGTTGCACTTGAGAGGGATTACGAAAAACAAGTGATCTAAGAATAACCTTGACCATCTCATGGTCATCCCACTTGGTGCTCCCAAGGTTGCGCACTTGGTTGACCATCGTCTTGAGCCGGTTGTACATCGCTTCCGGCTCTTCTCCTTTGTTGAGGATGAATCAACCGAGCTCGCCCTCGATCGTCTCCCGCTTGGTGATCTTTGTCACCTCATCCTCTTTGTGTGCGGTTTTGAGGACGTCCCAAATTTCTTTGGCGTTCTTTAACCCTAGCACCTTATTATACTCCTCTTGACCCAAGGAGGCGAGGTGTATAGAAGTGGCTTGAGAGTTAAAGTGCCTAAGTCGTAGTCCTCATCGCTGAACTGTGGTACCTGCGCTCCAAACTCAACAATATCCCATATGCTTTCATAGAGTGAGGTTAGATGGTGCCTCATTTTATAACTCCATATGCAATAGTCTTCACCATCAAAATATGGTGGTTTGCCTAGGGGTACTGTGACACCCCAGTGTCACCTAAGGCTTCTCTTAAAATGCCAAACCAAGAACCATCATTCTATGTGAACCAAAGTAAGCATGAGCATCAAATTAACTTAAGAATGAAGAATTTCCCAAGCATATACTTAAAAGTATCATGATCAAAACAAATGGGTCTTTCAAAAAGGAAGTAATGTGGCAACCCTAACAAAAACCCTAAGTAAGCTAAGTTAAGCATAAAGGGTAATTGGGAGAAGTCATGGGGAAAAATGCAAAATTTCAGATATGATCAAATTACAAAGTTTTAGTTCATCAAATAACTAACAAACCATAGTAAGAGAGTTTGGCCATTTGGTCTTTTTAAAATTCCCAAACCAGCCCTTGAACCATGAGCCCTTGGAGAAGTTCAGATTTTTGAATTTCTGAATTTCAGATCTCTTTTCAAAGATCAACTGCGTTCTCTGTTTTTCGAAACTTAAAACCAGGAGATCCAAATATCAAAGTTGTGCCAAATTCCCTTGAACACGCTCTGGAAAAGTTTGAACTCAAACCAACTTCATCTGACATAGTTTTGGCGCAGTTTGACCTCGGGACCAGACATTCTGACACTAGCACCTTGGTGACGCTACAACTCCCTGTCCCTAGCCTAAAACCGCGCGACGTCCATACACAAAAGACAAAGCAAGGTCAGGTGAACAAATCCTTCACAGCGATCTTGCCCAAATTCGCGAAGATTTGCACCCAACCAGCGCTTGAACTCGGGCAGAAGCATCGGGCACACGTGTTCGACCGTGGCTGACACCTCCGGTTCACGCCCGTTCGCGCACCTGCGCCTCCCAGTGCACGCTCGCGCGCGCGCTCGCCGGTCCACGGCCGCCCGTGCACCGCGCCGTGCCTATAAAGCCTCCCCGGGCACGCCTCACTTCACCCCGTACTCACCCTCACCGGCCAGCCACCTCTCATTAGCTCCGGCGAGCTCAATTCCGCCCGCCATTGCCGCCAGAGCTTCGGCCATCGTGGCCAGCCCACTCCAGCCACCCCCAAGTCGAGCCAGTGCTTCGGCTAGCTCCGCCAGTGGCCCGTGAAGCTTGCCAAGCCCTCGGACCCGGCCGAACTTCACCAGAAACCCGAGATCGACCTCACCAGACTTCGGTCTTCCGCCGCCGCGTGTGGACAGAGCTAACCGGTGAGTCTCCGACCAATTCCTTGCACCCATATCTTCTCTGGCATCCCGTAAACCTCTCTGACCAGTTCGATTGAACTATCCCGCCGTGAGCAGGCCAGACTCCTCGCCGCTGATGAGCAACCCCGCCTGCGCACGTGGACCGGCCAACTCCGGCCATCCCCGACGGCGACCCGCACCTCGTTGTGATCCCCGAAACCTCCCCTACGTCCTCGACCACTTCACCGGAGCAATCTCGCCGCCGGTGAGTCCCTCCGCCCTTTCTTCCGCCGCGGTTACTGTGTAAGATAGGAGAAGGACCTCGGGTTAGGATGTGAAGAACCCGAGGGATTTTCTATAACGTCAGTGACTCATGTGAATAGTAGCCTAAGGACCGATCCGCGAGGAAAACTTAAAATACCCGCCAGGGACCCCAGTGCAAAGTGGTTTTCCATTTAATCAATTCTGTTAATCTTTTTAAAATGATCAGAGAACTTAGAAAACCCATAACTCGATGAATTCTTAATAAAAAGTTGTCAAACTAATTTTGCTAGCTCCTGAATATTATGAACTATCATTTAAAAATGATAAACCCTATGCTTTCTATTCTGAATTTTTGAGTTAAAAATTAAAAACAGAAACCTACCAAACCTAGTTTAATTCAGGAAAATTAGTTTTTCTTCTGTACTAAACTTAAGAAAATTTGTGGGTATTCAAACCTCATCTAGACACTGTTTAAAAATAATAGGAACCCCAGTATTAAAAAATATGATATAGATATTCATTTAAAGCTATTTTGCCCAAAGCTTAGGAAAAATCAGAAAGGCATCGGAAATTAATGAACAGTGAGTGAAATTATTTTTCCTAGTTTGCTTAAGTAACAAAGAACCTAGGAAAAATGAAGAGACCATTAGTCCAGATCAGTTTTAAATTAGAATGTTTTATTTAGCCTTATTTGAACTGAAAATCAATTATTAGAATTTCAAACCTATACCCAAAATGGATAATAAAAATCCAGTGGACTTATAACCACCAGAGCCCCACTACAAAAATGATGAACACCTCAGCCCAGCATATTAAGTAAGGAAAATAAATATAGAACGATAAGGAGGTAATTTCCAAATAAATCATGAACAACCCCTAATGATGCAATAATGGGCAACCAAAATTTTGCTAAGGCTATGATGAGATAAACCACCAGAGAAAAATGCAAACCTCTGAAAAGGGAACAAACTCATACCTATTGTTAATAAATTATGAGAAAGGCCACTTAATTGAAATAATGCATACCACCCCTTCCCTTGAGCAAAAAGATGCCAAACTTTAGAATGATTGCTCTTGCACAAAACAATAACTAAGAAAAAATGGGAACTCTGTTGTTCGATATTTTTCAAATATAGTGGTAGTAGAAAGCACCTATTTGGCTAGAAACTTGAGAAAACCATAGTAAAATAACTAAAAGGTATTAATGGCTGGAAATTTGTATCAAGTCATGTTATAACACCTAAAAGCCAGCAAAATGAGTTTTAGAGAATTACCCACTGTTAAATAGTAGTTGTAGTTCAAAACACCCCTTCTGTCCTAGAATTTAATAATTTTGTCCAAAGAAAACTATTCACTTTCTGATCCCCAAATTTTGAAGCCAAGAAACATGCACCAGTGCCAAGCCACTGTAATTTTTGCAGAATTTTTAGAATTTTATAAAAGCAACTTGTAGTTCAAACCTACTCCAAAACTTTAAGAGAATAAAAGAAACGGAAAGAAGAAATAAACCCCACCCCAATAAGTCTAACTTGAGTACTTATCAACTCTCACTAAGACTTAAAAAGAATTCAGTGAAACCCCCAAAAATAAAACCTACCACTTGCCTTAGCTAGGTTTAACCTAATTTACCAAGTGTACCACCCAAGGGTCTTACATAGGTAAAGTTAACCTTGTTAACTCAAGTAGATCATACATCGTCAGAAGTTGTAATTTCTAAAAGTACATATCATATCACGCATGTATCTTATGCATTGCAATCATTAGATTGTAATCTTACCGACAGAGAGTACGTGCTCATCCCCGAGCAAGGACCTGTCCACGAGGAGGACCAGGAGCAGGCTTCAGAGGCTGCTAGTGAGGATCTCCCCGCAGCCCCAGCAATTGAAGGCAAGCCCGGGTTTTATGCATAACCTGTTAATTATGCTATTTTACTACACTTAATGCTTGTAGGATTGTAATGTGCACTTAAGTGTAGGAGTTGCTTGAAACCTCTAGTTGCATGAACTTAGGATTCCTTTTTGAGATGAATACTAGTATGCTAGGTCAAGTAGCTACTTGCTAATCAGGATCTCGATAGAAGTCGAGTGATTTTTCTAGCACTCGAGCGAGGTCAGGAATTGATTGTATTCATCTTGATAATGGGATATATGTTGGTCTATGGACTTGGATCCAGGGAGGATGTCTTGTCCATGAGACGGGAAAAAGAATTAAGGATTAATGTGTGGATACCTGAGTCAAGCTTTTCAACGTACTAAGCACATGCCGGGAAAAATGGTTACCGGTAAACCTAGTACCTGAGTGAAGCCGGGCGTGGACTTTATCCCTCATGCGACCTAAGACTGGGTCTCCCATGCTAGCTATGTTGGGTACAAGTGCGGTCACTGCACGGCGGCAACCGGGGTCAGTGGAGCATTGTATGCCAAGGCGGTGAGGCCTGGATGCGAACGGGGAATCGATGGGGACGGTTGTCATGTGTGGGGTCGGAGTACCCTGACATGCCGTGTGTTTAGGTTTACCTTGCAAGGTTAAAACTCGATTCGAATCGTCTGCTTCTCGCAGCTAATGAGACTGCTTGATTCCTTGTACTGCATCGAGTAAGAAGTGAAATGAGGTTACATGAGATAACATGTTGATTGAACTAAATGCTTGTCACCACGTATGCTTAGAAGGAGCAAATCTAGCTAAGCAAATAATGATAGAATCTGAAAAGCTAAAAATTGATTTTAGAAACAGCTAGTGCTTTTGGCAAACCAAACCCCTCAGCCAAACAGCTGCATAGTCTAGAGGTAGAGGAGTAGACTCCTCACACCGGGTAAGTCTAGCTGAGTATTAGTATACTCAGCCTTGCTTGTGGCAAAATTTTTGCAGGTACCATTCAGGAAATGGTTGATGGTGTGACTTGGCCTACCACCCTGCCACCGGGTTGGACGGTCGAGTGGGTTGCTGCTCCGGCAGGAGAGGAGCATGAGGAGTAGTGGGCTAGGCCTTGCCCATTTCCTCGATACCGACGACATCGATTATCCGCTGCACTTTATTTTGTGAACTCTTATTTGCTACTCAAAAACTCCGATTTATGTAATAACTCAGTACTTAATTTGAGGATTCCTATTTTATTGTATTTCTTCTGTGACTCACCTTCGAGTGAGATTGTGGAATTTGATCCTGGTTAAGTGGCTCTATCAGACTAGATCTGAGGGACTGACGGGTTATTCCGATTTAAGTGTGTTACGGCCCCTGAGGCGTGACTTAGGCACTTAAGCTGGAATAATTCGGGCGGTTCCGCCACAGCTCGTATCAGAGCAAATTCCACCACAGAGAAAGATAATAAACCATGAATACTAATTTTCAAAATCTAAAACTTGCCTAGAAACTGCTACATATCGTCAGGACTAGACCGCTAGACCTAGGACGAAAGGCCTTAGGCATAGAGGGGAATTAGGTGGCTAATTACTTAGGCTCCGTGGGCCAGTACTTCTATTTTTAAGGATGCCCTGAAAGCACCCTATTTTTGGAGAGGCAACGTTACTTCCAGCATGCATGCATTATAAAACACAAAGAGGAATTAAAAATTTGAGCTAACCAACTTTCTTTAGAACCATCCGGGCTCTCTATTTCTTTTTCCTTCCACCATAATCTTTACCTTTGATTCCCTTCCGCAGATGAATTCACCCACCCCCGCCAGTGGAGGAGACTCTCATTTCAGTTCTGACTTCCTTTCTCGTGATGGTTTTCCTTCCATCTTGTGGGAAGTGCTTAACTCCGCCGGTTACCCTCCGCCCCCTTTGTACACAGTGCAGTTGTATGAGGAGCATCGGGTACCTCGTTGTCGGGTCTGGCTGACTTTGGAGGCTCATCCCCTTCAGCCGGGTTGGCGTTCTCTTGATTCTGAGACAATTGGACTCAGGACGGACGACACCGTTGAAGCAGCAGCCATGAAGGCTCTGACGACTTTCTGTGGCTACCATCCCCTGGAGATGGTGATGCACCCTTTGGGACTCTTCCCTACTGAAAAGAAGGATGATCCCATGTGGTGTAACCGCGTGAGCCATGTGAAAGATGTGTGGGCAATGTATCCTGACTTGGTTGGGAGGGTCACTGTTCAGTGCATGAGTGCGTTGTACCGCCTTCAGGCCCTTCAGAGCGATGTTATGGCACTCCTCGCTGACATCGCTCAAACCACCAAGCTCACTCTCGATAGTCGAGAAGATTTTGTGGTCGATCTATCCACCGAGTTAGTGGAGAAGGATCTGCAGGTGGAAAGGCTGAGCCAGCGCATTACCACCTTGGAGCAGCAGGTGGAGATCCGAGACAACACCATTGATGTCTTGGAGAACCAGCTTCACGATGTGCAGAGGGAACTCGAAGAAGCAAATGACCACCTGGACATGCACCACTTAGAGATGGAGGCCAATGAAGCCGGAAGCGAGGGAGAAGAGGATCCCGAGGAGCTAGGACCAGCCCCTGGTGCCAATGGGACTACCTCCGCGAAGCCTCCTTCACCCGTATCCAGTGTCGCTTCCACCGCTCAGGGTTAAGCAGTCACTTCGACACTTTTAGGCGGATAGAAACCTATGCAAGCTTAGTTAATATCAGATTTTGGACTAAGCTTACGGGTACTTTCTCCTAATTGATGTAACCTTGTGAACTTTTGAAATCTATGGGATATTTGTCACCATGTTATCTTCATTTCGAACCTAATATTATGATTATGGCATTTTTCCCTTCCATATGAGATGGTATCTTGTTGTTCGAAACTGTGAGTGGGGATAACAATGGTGACAATCTCTGTTTTCAGATGGCAGCTAGACAGCGTCACGGGCATAACGAGCAGGTTCCCCCGCCACCTCCTCTAGCTCCCACAGTGCAGGAGCTGATGGCCCAGCAGAATGAGATTCTGCGACAGCTCTTGCAGCACCAACCCCACCCTCAGCAGCATGGTGGAGGCCAGCATCAGCGACCTCCGGCTATGGCAACTTACCAGGAGTTTCTGAGCACGCAGCCACCCTTGTTCACCAAGGCAGAGGATCCGTTGGACGCCGACGTATGGCTTCGCGTCGTTGAGTCCAAGTTTCCCCTCCTCACGGGAGACTGCCCTGATGCTACCAAGACCCGCTTCGCCGCACAGCAGCTTCGCGGATCTGCTCGAACTTGGTGGGATCACTTCCATGCTATGCTCCCCGCTGATCGTGAGGTATCTTGGGAGGAATTCAAGACTGCCTTCAGAGGACACCACATCCCAGCTGGCACTCTTGATCGGAAGTTGAATGAATTTCTGGCCCTTAATCAAGGAACCCGCACGGTACTACAGTATGCGCAAGCCTTCAACGACTTATGCCAGTATGCAGGGTACCATGCTGATTCTGATGAGAAGAAGAGGGATCGCTTCCGCAGGGGTCTCAATACCAAGCTGCGGGAACGACTCAACACTGTCCGGGCTGATAGCTTCAATGAGTTGGTCAACATGGCCATCTCCCAGGAGGATTGCATTATTGCTCACCGGGCAGAGAAGAGAAAGGCACCAATGGCAGCACCATCCGCCCAGGCTCAGAGGTTCCGGATTGTTTCTCACAATCAGAGCAGGGGTTTTCAGCAGCAGGCAGGCAGATGGGTGATCAGGCCACCTCAGCAGTAGCAGCCGGCACCCAACCGCTTTCTAGCTCCCGCCCCAAGGAACAATCAGCCTCTGCAGCAGCAGCAGTTCCGCCAGGGCAATGGGAACAAGTGTTTCACTTGTGGCAATGTGGGCCACTATGCCAAGAATTGTCCCAGGAACCAGCAGAGGCAGATGCCAGCACCAAATCAAGACAAGGGAAGAAAGCAGAAGGTGCAAGTCAGGCAAGGGAAGCTCAACTTCACCACTCTTGAGGAAGTACCTGAAGGAGCTCCTATCATGACCGGTATCTTTTCAGTTTATAATCAACCTGCTTTAATTCTGTTTGATTCTGGTGCATCTCATAGTTTCATTAGCCAGAAGTTCAGTGTTGAATGTGAACTGCCATTCTCTCACTCTAAAAGGTCATTCATGATAGTCACACCTGGGGGTAAAATTGCAACCAATCAATTAAACCCAAGTGTGCCTATTCAATTGGGAAGCCACATTGTCAAAACCACTCTTCTTGTGTTGGGATTGGAAAATGTGGACATTATTCTAGGAGCAAATTGGATGACCTTGCACCAAGTTGTGCTTGATATAGCCAGCCGTACCGTGGAAGTTAATTCTCCGTTCTGCGGGAATTTCGCCTTAATTTTGCCCAGTCAAGGTTCTACTCAGTCATGTGCTTTCTCTATGACGGAGTTACTTTTGAAGAAGATCCCAGTGGTCTGTGAGTATGCAGATATCTTCCTTGATGAATTGCCAGGAATGCCACCAGACCGGGATATTGAATTCGCCATCGAGTTGCAACCGGGAACGGCCCCAATTTCCAAAAGACCCTACCGAATGCCACCCGCTGAGTTGGCAGAGTTGAAGAAGCAATTGCAAGAATTGTTGGACAAGGGATTTATTTGCCCAAGTACTTCGCCTTGGGGATGTCCAGCACTGTTTGTGAAGAAGAAGGATGAAAGCTTGAGGCTGTGTATAGATTACCGCCCTCTTAATGCGGTAACTATCAAGAACAAGTATCCTTTGCCTCGTATTGATGTTCTTTTTGACCAATTGGTCGGGGCCAAGGTATTTTCCAAGATAGACCTTCGCTCTGGCTACCATCAGATCAAGATACGAGCAAGTGATATTCCAAAGACGGCATTCTCAACCAGATATGGGCTATATGAATTCTTGGTGATGTCATTCGGGCTGACAAATGCACCAGCATATTTCATGTATCTGATGAATTCTGTTTTCATGCCAGAATTGGACAAGTTCGTAGTGGTTTTCATTGATGACATTTTGGTGTACTCAAAGAACGAAGAAGAACATGCCGGGCATTTGCATGTAGTACTTCAACGTCTGCGAGAGCACCACCTTTATGCCAAGTTATCCAAGTGTGATTTTTGGCTAAAGGAAATCAAATTCTTGGGTCACACTATCTCTCAGGCTGGAATAGCTGTTGATCCTGATAAAGTGCAAGAGGTGATGAACTGGAAGCCACCAACAACTGTCCGTCGGATTCGGAGTTTTCTGGGATTAGCTGGTTATTACCGAAGATTTATTCTAGACTTCTCTCAAATTGCGAAGCCTATAACTGAGTTGCTGAAGAAAGAAGTCAAATTTGTTTGGAGTCAGAAGTGCAAAGATGCCTTCCATGCATTGAGGCAGCATCTGACTACAGCACCAGTATTGGCGCAACCCGACAGCAGCAAGCCTTTTGATGTATATTGCGATGCCTCTGGCACCGGGCTAGGTTGTGTCTTGATGCAAGACAACCGAGTCATCGCTTATGCCTCAAGAGCACTCAGGCCTCATGAGCAAAACTATCCCACTCATGACCTCGAGTTGGCAGCAGTGGTTCATGCATTAAAGATGTGGAGGCATTACTTAATGGGAACCCACTGCAACATCTTCACTGATCATAAGAGCCTTAAGTACATTTTTACTCAGGCTGATCTCAACATGAGGCAGAGAAGATGGCTAGAGCTGATCAAGGATTATGACCTGGAGGTACATTATCACCCAGGAAAAGCTAATGTGGTAGCAGATGCCTTGAGTCGGAAGTTGTAATGCAATTGCATTCTGATGGATTCTCGCATTAACACCTTGTGTGATGAGTTGAGCAAGATGCAAATTGAAGTGATTCCTTCTGGTTCTTTGTCTCACATTTCTGTTGAGCCAGCTTTGCAAGACCAGATTATTATGGCCCAGCTCAGTGACAAGGGAGTGCAAATTATCAAGAAGAATCTCCATCAGAAGGTTGAGAAGTATAATTGTTTCCGCCAGGATTAAAAGGGTGTGTTATGGTTTAAAAGCAGATTGGTGATTCCTAAGGACCAGGATCTCAAGAGGAAAATCTTGGACGAGGCTCATCTCTCCAAATTCTCTATGCATCCGGGAAGCACCAAGATGTACCATGATCTGAAGCCTTTGTACTGGTGGACCAGAATGAAGAGGGAGATAGCCTAGTATGTATCAGAATGTGACACCTGTCAGAGGATAAAGGCAAGCCACTTGAAGTCAGCTGGAGCTTTGCAACCCCTGTCCATACCTTCATGGAAGTGGGATGACATCAGCATGGATTTCATTGTGGGACTGCCCAACACCTCTCGTCATCATGATTCAATTTGGGTTATTGTGGACCGATTGACAAAAGTGGCACATTTTCTTCCTGTGCACACCACTGATAAGGCTCAGAAGTATGCAGAATTGTATATTGACCGGATCGTGTGTTTGCACGGATTACCTCGGACCATTGTTTCTGACCGAGGAGCCCAATTTGTTGCCAGGTTTTGGGAACAATTGCAAGAGTCTTTGGGAACCAAGCTAATCAGGAGTTCGGCTTACCACCCACAGACTGATGGTCAGACGGAAAGGGTAAACCAAATTTTGGAGGATATGCTGAGAGCTTATGCGATCGATTGTGGCAAGAACTGGGATAAGCACCTCTCCTTGGTAGAGTTTGCTTATAACAATAGTGTCGGCGTTCCGAGACCGGGGGGTCCTCGAGCCGACGAGTGAGAGTGCCGCGTGCCCCAGCCCAGATGGGTCGAGCGCGTGGAGCGAGCGCGAAGGGGGGAACAGAGAGAGAGGTCGGTGGCCGGAGCCGGGTCGTGAGGGAGTCGGAGAAAGTCCCACGGCCTTCGTGTTCGTCCCGCGCCCAGGTCGGGTGCGCTTGCAGTAGGGGGTTACAAGCGTCCGCACGAGGTGAGGGGAGAGAGCGGCCCCGAGAGAGCGCCTGCCCCTGCCCTTCGTCCCCGTGAGGCCAACCTTCTCTAAGAAGGCCCTGGCCCTTCCTTTTATAGTCGTAAGGAGAGGGTCCAGGTGTACAAGATGGGGGTGTAGCAAGGTGCTACGTGTCTAGCGAGGGAGAGCTAGCGCCCTATGTACATGCCCAGGTGGCAGCCGGAGAGATCTTGGCACCCTGTTGGTGTGGCGTCGTGGCTGTTGGAGGAGTAACGGAGCCGGACGGGGGGACAGCTGTCGAGGTGGCTGGGTCCTTGCTGACGTTCTCCTGCTTTCGTAAGGGAGCTGGGAGCCGCCGTCGTCATGATCTAGCGGGGCGCCATCATTGTCTATCTGGCATAGCTGGCCAGATGGGACGCCGGTCTTGTTCTCTGCGACCCAAGTCGGCTCAGGGCAGGGTGATGATGACGCTTCCTGTTGACGTGGCGGTCTCGTGTCCTAGGTCGGGCGTCGTGGAGGCTCCTCCGAAGTCGAGGTCGAGTCCGTCCTGCAAGACAGAGACAGAGTCCGAGCCCTGGGTCGGGCGAGGCGGAGATCACTCGGCAGAGGCCGAGGCGGAGTCCGAGCCCTGGGTCGGGCGAGGCGGAGGTCGCCGTCTTCCGGGGCCTTAGCCCAAGTCCGAGCCCTGGGGTCGGGCGGAGCGGAGTTCGCCGTCTTCCGGGGCCTTAGCCCGAGTCCGAGCACTGGGTCGGGCGGAGCGGAGTTCGCCGTCTTCCGGGGCCTTAGCCCGAGTCCGAGCCCTGGGTCGGGCGGAGCGGAGTTCGCCGTCTTTCGGGGCCTTAGCCCGAGTCCGAGCCCTGGGTCGGGCGGAGTCTCCTATGGCACCTCTGGCGAAGTCTGGTCGCTCGTTGGTCTTACCTTTTGCGTAAAACGCCCCGGTGACGCGGTCGGTTGGCGCGGTGATTTAGTCAGGGTTTCTTCTTATCGAAGGCGGGGCCTAGGGCGAGCCGGAGATGCGTCTGCCGTGAAAGAGGAGGCCTCAGGCGAGACGGAGTCATCCTAGGGTCGGCTGCCCTCGCCCGAGGCTAGGCTCGGGCGTGGCGTGGTCAAGTCACTCGTATGGACTGATCCCTGACTTAATCAAACCCGTCAGGCCTTTGCAGCTTTATGCTGATGGGGGTTACCAGCTGAGAATTAGGCGTCTTGAGGGTACCCCTAATTATGGTCCCCGACAGTAGCCCCCGAGCCTCGAAGAGAGTGTTAACACTCGCTTGGAGGCTTGCATCGCACTTTTTTGCAAGGGGACCAGCCTTTCTCGGAGGTACTTTGTTCCGGTGGGTGCGCGCGAGCGCACCCGCCGGGTGTAGCCCCCGAGGCCTCGGAGGAGTGGTTTCACTCCTTCGAGGTCTTAATGCCTTGCGCAATGCCTCGGCTGGACTAGCGGTTCCCTCATGCGAGCAGGGCGTAACCCAGGTGCACTGTCGGGGCCCAAGTTCTCGGGCTGGTATGTTGACGCTGTCAACGGTTCGGCCGGAGCCAGGTTTGCGAGAGCAGCCCCCGAGCCTTCGCACGGAGCGAGAGGACGATCAGGGACAGACTCGACTTTTTATATACGCCCCTACGTCGCCTTTCCGCAAGGAGGAGGGGGGGGAGTGCGCCATGTTACCCTCGATGGGCACCGAACATGGTGTCTCCGGTGAGCTGCAATCGGGTAATCCGAGTGGACGTCCGTGCCCCGTTCGTTGGGGGTCGGCTAGGGGCCCGGAGGCACGCCCAAAAGTACCTGCGGGTGATCTGCCGGACCCGGTCCCCTAGCGACGGGGTCCGAGGGCTCGTTGCCTCCCTCCGATGGGATTCCGTTACAGAGTCGTTCCCGCTGGTCTCGGAAATGTCCTAGGGTACCTCGGGAGCGCAGCTCGAGCCTTGGTTATGTATCGAACGTACCCCTGGTCATCCCTCGCTCGGCGTCTGAGGCGACTGTGAACCCTTCGACAGGCCAGCCTTCGAACCCCTGATCAGTAGGGGGCACGGAGCCCTAGTAGCCTGAGGCGGTCATGGAACCTTTCGGGGGCCGACCTTCGAACCCCTGACCAGTAGTGGGTGTCGGGCCCACGTGATCTGAGGCGGCTGTTGAACCCCTCGGGGGGCCAGCCTTCGAACCCCTGATCAGTAGGGAGGCTCGGAGCCTAGTTCCTTCGCGGGGAAGGATCCCTTTGGGGTTATCCCCCTTCTTGGTCCCTGTTGCAAGAGATAGAGAAAGAAGGAAAAGGGAAAAAGGATTCGAAATCGGACGTCGTGGCGTACCTTTTTCGGCATGGTCGTTTTGGCGGAGGCGAAGCGTTGCCAGCTGCCCCTGCCAGAAACGTTACCTGTTTCGCCGCGGAGTTAGTGCGCCGGGGTAAGCGGTCGGCGAGGCTGCCGTTGCGTGCGCGAGGCGTTCGAGGTACGGGTCACGGGCGCGTCGTCTTCACGCCGTGAGAGGAGGTTCTCTTGCTGCCTCCGGATGGGACGTGAGCCTGGCCGATGGCGTGACCGCTGCTCTCACGCGCCTGCCACCGTCATTACTGCCGGCCCATTTTTGACCGCGTTTGACCGCCGCGCCAGGCTGGCGCCGCTGGATCGCAGGCTGGGCGGCCTCGAGTCGCGGTATTGGTTCCGCAATCGAGGAGGTGCGGTGGTGGAGCGAGAGGCGCAGCGGTTCGCATGCAGCGCCCGGCGCGCCGGTTGAACGACGCGTGGGCTTGAGCCGTCGCGCTGGCCTATCAGGAGTCGGAGAGGCGCGTCCACTTGGCGCGGTTGCATGCCGCCTGCATGGCCGCCTGCCCCTTTCGCCCGCTGGTCCGGGCAAAAGTGGAGGGTTACTTGTAACCGCTGGGTAATCGCGTGCGTCGTGCGCGGCGGTTCGGCTTCTTCTGCTTAGAGCCGGTCTGCATGACAGGCGGGCCCCAGCCCCCGCGCCGCAGGGAAGGGCTTTGGAGGCGTGTTGGAGAAGACTCGGCCCGTGACGGTTGAGGGCGCAAGCAGGGGGAGTTGCCTTTAAAAGGAGGGCGACCCCCTTCGTGAGGTAACCATGTCTCCTTCTTCTCAATGCATTGTGTCCCTCCATCTTCCGAGCCCCCGGATGGGGGAAAACCGCTGTCTTTTCGCTCCATTGCTGGAGGAACGCAACTCCGTGGGAGTTGGTACCTTTCAGCCATCGTTCGGCTTCAAGGATTTTCATCACACAGCCCAGCGGCTTCCCTCCGCCGGTGGCCACCCAAGGTGGTGGCCTCCAGCTCCCGAATGGGGAGGGGCAAACCGGGCTGTGGTCTCGGCCCCGCCCTCAGTGTTGAGGGTGTTCGTCATCCTCGCCGGGGCGGGGAGCGAGGCGAGCCGGGGCCCCACCTCCTATGCGGGTCGGCGGGCCACCTCATTTTCCAGCTTCTGGTGGTGGCAACCGCCTTTTAGCCCCACGGCGGAGACATCCTCCAGTCATGCCGGGGAAGGAGAACTGTTGCTGCCCAGCTAGGATGCAACATTCCGTCTCCCTCCTCGCATTCGCGGCGAGGGCGGCTGCGAGGATCTGCCGGGGTGATTAGGGGCGTCCCGCGTTTGCTGGTGATTCGCCCGGAGCTTGTTGCTCCACGGGCTTCCCAAGCGGGGAGGTTGTCCGTACCCGCGGGAACGGAACCCGAGTTCCGTTTGTAATGGCACTTCGAGTGCCGGGTTTTTTGTTCATTTCGGCTTTCGGGGCCTGAACATGTATGTAACTTCGGCACAGAGCCGTGTTTTTTCCTCATTTCTGAGCACTAAGACTCGCCTGTTGTTTGCCTGATCCGCTTCACCAAGCATGAGTCGCCCCGTGTCAAGGTGACGAGTGAGGTATCCGTATCCCGGAGGCGTAGGAATCCCTCGGCTCGGCCGGACCTGTTGTCCGAGGCTCCTCTAGCTTAGTTAAAGAGTCCCCTCGGCCGCTCTTCGACGAGCCGAGGCCAGGGGTAGCGATATCAGCATGAGCAGAGGCGTTGTCGGCTCGGAAATGAAACCTGGTTGGCCGGAGCCTAGCCGGGTTGTTTGTTGGCAGGATCGGCGTCGGAGCTGATCAGCCGAGGCTTCGGACCGAGCTGGCGCCCTCGGAAGGTGGTCGGCCGAGCCGTCCGCTCGGGTCGGATTCTCGGAGAAGTCCCTGGCAGAGATTGCTCGAGCGTGGTGATGATGTCGCCCTTCGGAGCGGAGGCCCTCAGACCGCGTCGCCGCCCGAGGCTAGGTCGGGCCTTGCCGAAGGTGCTGTTGATGCCGAGGGTGTCGTCGCCCCCTTCCAGCGTCAAGATCCGAGCCTGCAGGGTCAAATCGTCTTGTAGCGTGGGCCTTGTGCGGCCGTTGAGGCCAGAACACACACCCTTGTTGCGTTGTAAAGCTGTGTCTCTTTTCCTCTTGTTTCGAGTATCTGGACTTTTTGTCGGTAGCAGGGATGTTAGTGCGAGCAAGAGTTGCTTCTCGCGGAAGGTGATGAGTGAGGTATCCGTATCCCGGAGGCGTGGGAGTCCCTCGGCTCGGTCGGCCTTGCCGCTTACTCGTACTTTTACCCGCCCATGAAGCCCTGTCACCGACTCGGTCGAGAAGGCTCGAAGAATCGCTTCGACAGAAGAGCTCCCGTACGTAAAGACTCGTTCGATCCGCGGATTCGCCTTATCCGAGCGCGAGTTACTTATCGCAGAAGGTGATGAGTGAGGTATCCGTATCCCGGAGGCGTAGGAGTCCCTCGGCTCGGTCATCCTTGACTGCTTACGTGTACCCCGTCGTTTCCGGGACCCGCTTTTCGAAGTAGTCAAAAAGCACGAAAGATGTTCTGGTAAAAGGAATTTTTTGTTCGAGGAAAATTTTGACGCAGAGGGGGTTTCCCCCCTTTTAGCCCCCGAGGGAGGGTCGGGCTCTGCCGAGGCGAGGCTGACCCTTCCTTGTTGACTAAACTTTGCGTGGGTGCGAGGTATATAAACAACTTGGAAACATCTTAAGGGTAGAAGCGACGTAGCTGTTGGATGTTCCAAGCGTTGCCGTAGACCTCGCCTTGACTGTTGGCCAGCTTGTACGTTCCGGGCTTCAGTACTTTGGCGATGATGAACGGCCCCTCCCAGGGGGGCGTGAGCTTGTGCCTCCCTCGAGCGTCTTGCCGCAGCCGAAGCACCAGATCGCCCACCTGGAGATCTCGGGGTCGGACCCCTCGGGCGTGGTAGCGTCGCAGGGACTGCTGATACCGCGCTGAGTGTAGTAAGGCCCTGTCCCGAGCCTCGTCCAGCTGGTCCAGCGAGTCTTCTCGGCTGGCTTGGTTGCTTTCTTCGTTGAAGGCCCTCGTCCTCGGGGAGCCGTACTCCAGGTCCGTGGGCAGGATGGCCTCGGCCCCGTAGACCAGGAAGAACGGCGTGAAACCTGTGGCTCGGCTTTGCGTCGTCCTCAGGCTCCAGACCACCGAGGGGAGTTCCTTCATCCACCGGTTGCCGAACTTGTTGAGACTGTTGTAAATCCGAGACTTGAGCCCTTGTAGAATCATGCCATTGGCACGTTCCACTTGCCCGTTCGACATGGGGTGGGCTACGGCGGCCCAGTCCACCCGGATGTTGTGATCGTCGCAAAAATCCAAGAATTTTTTGCCGGTGAACTGGGTGCCATTGTCGGTGATGATGGAGTTCGGGACCCCGAAGCGATGGATGATGTTGGTGAAGAACGCCACCGCCTGCTCGGACCTGATGCTGTTTAGGGGTCGGACCTCGATCCACTTGGAGAATTTGTCGATGGCGACCAGCAGGTGCGTGTAGCCCCCGGGCGACTTCTGCAGCGGGCCGACGAGGTCCAGACCCCACACAGCGAAGGGCCAGGTGATGGGTATCGTCTGCAGAGCCTGAGCGGGCAGGTGGGTCTGCTTCGCATAGAATTGGCACCCTTCGCAGGCACGGACAATTCTAGTGGCGTCAGCCACCGCCGTTGGCCAGTAGAAGCCTTGGCGGAAAGCGTTCCCAACGAGGGTTCGAGGTGCTGCATGATGACCGCAAGCCCCCGAGTGTATTTCCTGCAGGAGGTCCTGACCTTCGGCGATGGAAATGCATCGCTGGAGGATGCCCGAGGGGCTGCGGTGGTAGAGCTCCTTCTCATCGCCCAGCAAGACGAACGATTTGGCTCGTCGCGCTACCCGCCGAGCCTCGGCTCGGTCGAGGGGCAGTTCTCCTCGGCGGAGATATTGCAGGTACGGGGTTTTCCAATCTTGATCTGGCATGACCCCGTTCTGCTCCTCCTCGATGTGCAGCGCTTCGCCCTCGGGCTCCGAGGGTTCCTCGGGTTGAGCCGAGGATGGCTCGGGCTGGGCCGAGGTTACCTCGGACGAGGCCGAGGGTGCCTCGGGCTCGGTCGCGTCGCCTATCCTGACGGAGGGTTGGTGCAGATCCCGGGCGAAGACGTCCGGGGGAACAGTCGTTCGCCCCGAGGCTATCTTTGCCAGCTCGTCCGCAGTCTCGTTGTAGCGCCGGGCGATGTGGTTAAGCTCGAGCCCGTAGAACTTGTCTTCCAGGCGTCGAACCTCTTCACAGTAGGCCTCCATCTTCGGGTCGCGGCAGTGGGAGTTCTTCATGACTTGGTCGATGACGAGCTACGAGTCGCCGCGCGCATCGAGGCGTCGGACCCCGAGTTCGATGGCGATTCGCAACCCGTTGATCAGAGCCTCGTACTCAGCCACATTGTTGGACACCGGGAAATGGAGGCGGAGCACATAGCGCAGGTGTTTCCCGAGGGGCGAGACGAAAAGCAGGCCCGCGCCAGCTCCCGTCTTCATCAGCGACCCGTCGAAAAACATGGTCCAGAGCTCTGGCTGGATCGGAGCCGTTGGCAACTGGGTATCGACCCATTCGGCTACGAAATCCGCCAGTACCTGGGACTTGATGGCCTTCCGAGGGGCGAACGAAATTGCCTCGCCCATGATTTCCACCGCCCACTTCGCGATCCGTCCTGAAGCTTCTCGGCACTGGATGATCTCCCCCAGGGGGAAGGATGACACCACAGTCACCGGATGGGACTCGAAGTAATGTCGCAGCTTTCGCCTCGTCAGGATCACAGCATATAGCAGCTTCTGGACCTGTGGGTAGCGGATCTTGGTCTCGGACAGCACTTCGCTGACGAAGTAGACTGGCCTCTGAACGGGCAATGCATGCCCCTCTTCCTGCCTTTCGACTACGATCGCGGCGCTGACCACCTGAGTGGTTGCGGCGACGTAGACCAGGAGGGTTTCTCCATCAGCTGGGGGTACCAAGATGGGCGCCTGGGTGAGGAGCGCTTTCAGGTTCCCGAGGGCTTCCTCGGCCTCGGGAGTCCAAGTGAAGCACTCGGCCTTCCTTAAGAGGCGGTACAGGGGCAGGCCTCTTTCGCCGAGGCGCGAGATGAAACGGCTCAAGGCCGCGAGGCATCCCATGACCCTCTGTACGCCTTTTAAGTCCTTGATGGGCCCCATGTTTGTGATCGCTGCGATCTTCTCCGGGTTGGCTTCGATGCCTCGCTCGGAGACGATGAACCCCAAGAGCATGCCTCGGGGCACCCCGAAGACGCACTTCTCGGGATTGAGCTTGACGCCCTTCGCCTTGAGACACCCGAATGTCAGTTCAAGGTCGGAGAGAAGGTCAGAGGCTTTCCTCGTCTTGACTACGATGTCATCGACGTAGGCCTCGACCGTGCGACCAATGTGTTCGCCGAACACATGGTTCATGCACCGCTGGTAAGTTGCACCCGCGTTCCTCAAACCGAACGGCATTGTGACATAACAGTACATGCCGAAGGGCGTGATGAAAGAAGTCGCGAGCTGGTCGGACTCTTTCATCTTGATTTGATGATACCCTGAGTAAGCATCGAGGAAAGACAGGGTTTCGCACCCTGCAGTGGAGTCCACAATTTGGTCGATGCGAGGTAGAGGGTAGGGGACCTTCGGACATGCTTTGTTGAGACCAGTGTAGTCTACACACATCCGCTAGTTCCCCCCTTTTTTCCTCACAAGTACAGGGTTGGCAAGCCATTCGGGATGGAATACCTCTTTAATAAACCCTGCTGCCATCAGCTTGTGGACCTCCTCGCCTATCACCCTGCGCCTTTCCTCGTCGAATCGGCGCAGAGGCTGTCTGACCGGCCGGGCTCCGGCCCGAATATCCAGCGAGTGCTCGGCGACATCCCTCGGTATGCCGGGCATGTCCGAGGGACTCCACGCAAAAACGTCGGCGTTTGCGCGGAGAAAGTCGACGAGCACTGCTTCCTATTTGGGGTCGAGCCCCGAACCGATCCGGATCTGCTTGGAGGTGTCACCACTGGGGTCGAGAGGGACGGCCTTAACCGTCTCCGCTGGCTCGAAGTTGCCGGCATGCCGCTTCACATCCGGCACCTCTCGGGAGAGGCTTTCCAGGTCGGCTATGAGGGCCTCGGACTCGGCGAGGGCCTCGGCGTACTCCACGCACTCCACATCGCATTCGAAGGCGTGTTTGTACGTGGGGCCGACGGTGATGACCCCGTTGGGGCCCGGCATCTTGAGCTTCTGTAACACCCGGTTTTAAAGAACAAAGCCGGGTGCATCTCATACATGCGCCAAGAAGACAACATATATAATAACAGAGTGTATAGAGATAAATGTCATAAATCGTCAGAGTATTTATTACATAGCGGAAGTCTTATTACAAAATAAAGATAAATATAAAATGAACTAAGGATCGATGGCGCCAATGTCGACTGAGAAACGCCACCTAGATCAGATCGAACTCCTCAGTGCTAGGCAGCTCCTCTTCAACAACCTGTTCTTCTCCTGTGGGGGGGTGTGAGACAGCAAGGGTGAGCTCACATACGATCATAGCTCAACAAGTCGTGGGGAATATTGTGACATGAACTCACCAAAGGTGGGAGTTCATGAAGTGTAAGGCTGATCAATGAAGTAAAGGCTAAGGCTGAGCATTGCTTTTATAAGTTGGTCAAAATTTTATTAGCAATTACTAAGTGTAAGTAAATACCAACCCTTAATAATAATAGAGAACAGTAATAATAAAATAATCCCAAATGCGATGCAAATGTCAAATTAAATTTAGGTTCCATAATTAATCATGTGAGGGTCCGAGCCGCTCTTGACCGTGAGCACGGCTAGTATACTAGTTTTACACTCTGCAGAGGTTGCGCATCTTTACCCACAAGTCGTGTATCCCATGTCGCCTGGGTTTGCAAGGCCCTTAGACACTACCGAGGTGAATGGCTAGGGATCCACTACGAGGCCTTTACAAAGTTCCACTAGCTTCCGAAAACCCGCTACAGTTTATGGGAAGATCCAGTAAAGGGTTCCTAGCTGATAGCCATCGCAGCAAAATCAACTAGGGACCTCCCCGCACTGACCTCTCCCCTACTGCCCTTGCCCCTTTCGGGTAAGGTAGTCTTCCACTAGCTTTCCTAATTAATCAGCCAAGGGCATCCCATACTACCCTTGTGGTAGCACTGTTTTCCCGGGTGGTCGCTCCATGTTCCCATTAATTTAATGATCTTAACATGAATAACAATAATAACAAAATAATAACAGAATAATCATGAATAATGAATCTCCATACCCAATCCACATAAAGCAATAGCAAGTACTACCCAAAAATATTCCAGGGGTGAACAAGGTATAGAGGTAATCAAAACTGGGGTACATAAAGGATCCCATCAAAATTAACCTATGCAGATCATTGAAATTAATAAGAACATGGCTGGGAAAAGTAAGTGATCAAGGGCACAACTTGCCTGTAATGAGCTCCTGCTCAGCTATCTCTACTTGCTGAACCTCAGTTTCCACAGTAGCTTGCTCGTCTACTCGCATCAACACAATACATACATAGTATAGCCAAAATCAACATCACACCAAACAGATGAATGAAATATACAGTAAAAATCTACACATTAAAATGAAACCATAGGAACTGGAATCACTGAATTTGGAGTTATATAATTTAAGTTATGAATTTCCTAAGATTTAAGGTGATTATAATAGGATTAAATGATAAATTTATTTTCTAACAGAGTTCATGTCAAAACAGTGATTCTAAATGGTAGAGAATAATATTACAAAATTTTAGAAATTGGAATGACTCAATTTGGAGCTAAAATGAATTTTCTATGCATTTTACAAGTTTCTAGATTTGTTTTTGTATTAAAAATGAATTTTAATATTAATTTCTCTGTTTTTAATACCCTCTGGACTGGGCGCCAATTTCTGAAAAGTTCAGGGGTCTGCGCGAATAAAATCCCAGACTCAGTGAATAGTAACACATGGACTGCGGGTTGATTCTAAAATATTCCAGGGGCTCTTTAACAAAACGACCCGCGAAGGGGTACGGTGCGATCTCGGCCGCTGGATTAGACACCGAGGGCGCAGATTAAACCAGACGCGCCACAAGCTGTCAACGCACGGATTCCACCCGATCGAGATCCTACGTCCAGGATTTCATGAACTCCGAATCTGATCCCACGCGCACGATCCCGCATCAACGGTCGCGGATCCATCCGGCAAGCGTGCACTCATCTACACCGTCCCGCGGCCATCCGACGGCAGATCGCCATCTTCCCCCCCCAACAGAGCCGAGCTGGTGAGCGCTCCAGCCCACGGCGGCCATCTCGCCGGCGCTCCCCAAATTCTACCGCCCCGGTGACTAAGCTCAACTAATCGCGTGTGAAAAACCAAATTGATGGCTAAGGGAACATGGAGGAGGTGTCTCACCGGTAATCGTCGCGGCGAGAAGGTCGGTCCGCGGCGAGGGGAGATTCTGCGGCGGTGAAGTGCGTGAACGTAGGATTCCTCTGTTGTCCGGTCCTTGTCGAGGTACGCGCAGCTCGCACGCAGTTTGGCGATCGTCCCAGACCCGCTTTGCCGACCCCGGACGGCGGTGACCGCACGACGACGATAGCGGGCGCTGGCGCACGATGCTGCACACGGCGAGTGCGAGCGCGATTGACGGCGGTCTGGGCTCGGTACGGGAAGGTAGGTGTAGGTGAGATGGCGAGTGCGGCCGAGGACTCGTTTCCCCACCTTATCTAGTCGCAAGAGCAACGACCCAAGCGAGATTACCGGATCCGAGCGCGCGCGCGCGCAGAGAGGAAATCGCGTGCCGTTGAGAAGGAAGACCGAGCTGACATGCGGGCCCCGCGGCGCAGCGAGAGAGCAAGGCGCGGCGCGAGGGAGTCTGTCGAGTGGGTCCCACGGGGCAGTGTAACGATCGCGGGCGCGCGGAATACGCAGCTGACTGGTTGGTCCCGCCGCGCAGCGAGAGGGGAAGACTGCGCGCAGCTGAAACAGAGGCTGACAGGTGGGGCCCGGGTGTCGGCGCCCACGCGATGGAGATGGGCCGCGCTGTGGAGATGTTTAACTGGGCCAAAATTGCTGCAGCGAGCCCAGGTAAGCTTTTCTTCTTTTCTTTTTAATTTTCTGTTTTCTTTCTTTCTATTTTCATACCCAAATTTGAATTCAAATTTTTAAATTCAAACCTTGTGCAGAGTTTGTCCTCGAATTTTATTGTGAACTTAGGAAGTACTAATTTGGAACATTTATGAAATTTGTTTTATATTTTATATACTTTCTCCTTCTCATTTTCAAAATCCTCATTTTTTTTTTAATTTAGGATTTGATTTTACTTCTAGCATTTATTATCTTATTATCCCTATTATTATTATTATTTTATTTAATGCACAAACATAAACCTCCACATGATGCATTTTCTTTTATTTTGGTATTATTGGTTTTATTTAGTCACTCTCAATTACATAGGTGCTCTTTTTATGATGCAAATAAGACACACAAAATGAGGAACCCTCTTTATTACTCTCGGTATACAACTTGAGTATTACAAATCCTACCCCCCTTAAAAATAATCTCGTCCTCGAGATTTAAGAAGATCTAGGGAATAGGTGGGGAAAATCTATACGAAGCTCTTCTTCTCTTTCCCAAGTTGCTTCATCTTCACCGTGGTGACTCCATTGAACTTTGCACATCTTTATAACCTTATTCCTCGTAACTCGGGTCAAAGTATCCAAAATCTTGATGGGGTACTCAGCATAAGTCAAATCCTCTTGAACACTAAGGTCTTCCATTGGTAACTGTTCTTCAGGTACCCTGAGGCATTTCTTCAGCTGAGATACGTGGAAAACATCATGAACATCCGCGAGATGATCTGGTAACTCCAATTGATATGCAACTTCTCCCACTCGCTTTAAGATTAAGAAGGGTCCAATAAAGCGAGGGGACAACTTTCCTTTGACTTTGAACCTTCTCATGCCCCGGAGTGGTGACACCTTCAAATAGACATAATCTCCCTCCTTAAACTCAAGTAGTCTTCTCCGGGTATCAGCATAACTTTTCTGCCTGGATTGTGCAGTTCTCAAATTCTCCCTGATCTGTTGAACTTGTTCCTCTGCTTCTTGTATAATCTCAGGCCCAAACAACTGCCTTTCACCAGTTTGATTCCAATACAAGGGAGTCCTGCACTTTCTGCCGTACAAAGCCTCAAACGGTGACATCTTCAAACTGGCCTGATAGCTATTATTATAAGAGAACTCCGCATACGGTAGACTCTTATCCCAACTTCCACCATGCTTAAGAGCACAAGCTCTTAACATATCTTCCAGTACCTGGTTAGTTCTCTCAGTCTGCCCATCAGTCTGGGGATGGTAAGCCGAACTAAAATTCAATCTTGTATCCAATGACTCGTGCAACTGCTTCCAATATCGAGAGGTAAACTGTGATCCTCGATCTGACACAATCTTCTTTGGTACACCATGCAGGCATACAATCCGTGCCATGTACAACTCTGCCAACTTAGCTCCTGAATAAGTGGTCTTCACTGGAATAAAGTGGGCTACTTTGGTTAGCCTGTCCACAATCACCCATATAGAATCATATCCAGCAGACGTGCGGGGTAATCCAACAATGAAGTCCATGCCAATCTCTTCCCATTTCCACTCAGGTATCTTCAGTGGATGTAATAGTCCGGCTGGCCTCTGGTGTTCAGCTTTAACTCTTTGGCATACATCGCACATAGCCACATG
Source organism: Zea luxurians (assembly GCA_029449295.1). NCBI lineage: Eukaryota > Viridiplantae > Streptophyta > Magnoliopsida > Poales > Poaceae > Zea > Zea luxurians. The sequence continues at coordinate 131,751,136 of JAOPSE010000008.1, forward strand.
TGCAGCCACATCTCTCTTTAGTCCATACCACCAATACTTTTGCTTCAAGTCTTGATACATCTTAGTGCTCCCGGGGTGGATAGAATAAACTGAATCATGTGCTTCCTTCAATATGGTTTCCCGAAGACTATCAATATCGGGAACACAGATCCGATTCTTGAACCATATCGTGCCTTGCTCATCCTCTGTGAACTCCGGACCTCTTCCTTCAGTAATAAGATCCTTAATCTCCTGAATCTTAGCATCACCAATTTGACCCTTCCGAATCTCTTGTTCCAAGGTAGGTTCCAATTCAATAGTGACTCCTTCCGTATGTGCAACAATCCCCAGGTTGAGTCTCTCAAAATCCTTTGCTAATTCATCAGGTAGCTGAACAACGAAAGCGGAGTGAACATGCTCCTTCCGACTCAAGGCATCTGCAACCAAGTTCGCCTTGCCTGGGTGATAATGAATCTCCAAGTCATAGTCCTTAATGAGCTCCAACCAACGACGCTGTCTAAGGTTGAGATCCTTCTGAGTGAATATATACTTCAAACTCTTATGATCCGTATATACTTGGCACTTAGTTCCCATAATGTAGTGTCTCCAAATCTTAAGTGCATGCACAACTGCAGCCAATTCCAAATCATGAGTGGGGTAGTTCAGTTCATGCTTCCTCAACTGACGAGATGCATAGGCAATCACATGACCTTCTTGCATAAGCACACATCCAAGTCCTTGGCCACATGCATCACAGTAAATGTCAAATCCCTTCTGCAAGTCTGGCATAACCAATACTGGAGGTGACATCAATCTTTCCTTCAATTGAACAAAGCTTTCTTGACACTTCTCATCCCACTTGAATTCTCTTCCTTTCTCCAAAAGCGATGTCATGGGCTTAGCAATCTTGGAAAATCCTTCAATGAATCTCCGATAATATCCTGCGAGTCCCAAGAAACTCCGAATCTCCGTAACTGTAGTGGGCACTCTCCACTCCATAATCTCCTTGACTTTAGCAGGATCCACTGCTATTCCTCCATTAGAAATAATATGTCCAAGAAATGGCACCTTGTCAATCCAAAACTCACACTTGCTAAACTTAGCGTAGAGCTCATTATCTCGTAACTTCTGTAGCACCAACCTTAGATGTTCTTCATGGTCACTTTCATTCTTAGAATAGATAAGGATATCGTCGATGAACACCACGACGAATCTGTCCAAATACTCCATAAACACCTTGTTCATCAAATTCATGAAATATGCTGGTGCATTGGTCAATCCAAACGACATAACATTAAACTCATATAATCCATATCGGGTTGAGAAAGCCGTCTTGGGAATGTCCGATGGTCTAATCTTCATCTGATGGTAACCGGATCGGAGGTCAATCTTCGAAAACACTCTTGCTCCACGCATCTGATCAAATAAATCCTCAATACGGGGCAACGGATACTTGTTCTTCACCGTAACATCATTAAGAGATCTATAATCCACACACATCCGTTGCGATCCATCCTTCTTCTGCACAAATAACACTGGTGCTCCCCAAGGTGATGAACTTGGACGAATATAACCAGCCTCTTGTAACTCCGTTAACTGCTTCTTCAGTTCCTTCAACTCTTCTACGGACATTCTATATGGCCGTTTAGAAATAGGGGCGGTTCCAGGTAAGAGATCAATAACAAACTCAACTTCTCTATCAGGTGGCATCCCTGGTAACTCCTCTGGAAAGACGTCCGGAAAATCTCTAACCACCCGGATGTTGTCACCAACAAACTCCTCAGGCATAAAGAACATTGCACGCATGGATGAGGAGGTTACTGCAATATTAACTTGAAACCTTTCTCCTTTAGTGGTAGTGAGTTCTATGGTACCTCTACCACATGCTATAACGGCCTTTGCCTTTCTTAGCCATGACATACCAAGGATCAAATCTATACTGCTTGACTCTAATATTATAGCAGTAGCTCCAAATTCTCTACCCATAATGGTTAATGTCAATCTACGTGTCATTTGATTCGCCTCAACAGGCCCTTTAGGTGTAATTACTATCAGGGGTTTTCTCATATTTAGCAGTGGTATTTCATTTGTGTTGGCATATCTAGCAGACATGAATGAATGTGTTGCACCAGAATCAAATAATATTGTTGCAGGAATTGCATTAACATAAAACATACCAATCACGAGGTCCCCTCCATCCGGAGTATCATCAACGCTGACTTGATTCACCCTGGCTATAGAATATCCCTTGCCAGGGGTCTGTTGCTTGTTTGGAGCTGGAGTAGTGGCAATCCTCTGTGGGCAGACATTTGCATAATGACCAATCTTCCCACACTTGAAGCATTGAGTGCCTGGACTCTGTCCTGCAAACTTTGTCGGGGTGCCAGTGGGTGTAGCCTGTCGAGTAGGTGTCCTCAGTGGTGATTGCTGAACTAGGCGTGGTCCTCCGGGTCGAGGCGGTGTACTCTGTGGTGAACTGTAGCGAGGACGAACACTGCTGCTTCCTTGTCCTTGAGATATGGCCTTTCTCTTCAAATCTCCCAGTTGAACACGCTTGTGTTCAATAGCCAGTGCCTTATCAAGCAGTCTCTGAAATGATGGAAATGTGTGTGCCACTAGAGCATACTGCAGTGGCCCATTAAGTCCCTCAATGAAATGCTCCTGCTTCCTCTCATCTTCAGCAACTTCTTCAGGGGCATATCTGGATAGCTGAATAAACCTGTCACGGTACTCGCTGACTGACATACTTCCTTGCTTCAGCGACAGAAATTCCTTCTTCTTGATCTTTATCATCCCAGCTGGAATATGATAGTTCCTGAACTGCGTACTGAACTCCGCCCAAGTAATAGTATCAGCAGCATCGTGGGCAGCAGTATAAGAATCCCACCAGTCAGCAGCAGGACCAGTCAGACGTCCAGAAGCATATAAGACCTTCTCCCGATCAGTGCATTGTGCAATATTCAGCATCTTCTCAATTGACTTCAACCAATCGTCTGCATCAAGTGGATCTGGCGAGCTGGCGAAGGTCGGTGGTTTGTGACTCATAAACTCCCGGTGCTTGTCACGAGGTGGAACTGGTGGTGGTGGTGGAGGCAGTGGCACTTGTTGCTGCTGTTGCTGTTGTTGAAGCTGTTGTTGCGCCCTCCTTTCTTGGCGTATTTCATCTCGCTCCTGGCGCAACTCCTGGCGTATATCCTCTCTTTCTTGTCGCATCTCCTGGCGTTCTTGCTGCATCTGGGCACGCATATCAGCCATAGTGTCTGCCATTTGCTGCATCACCGCCATCTGAGCAGCAACCAATGGGTCAACTCCGCCTGGTGGAGGATTAGGAGGATTCATCCCTGCAGGCTGTGGCTGAGGTTGTCTTCGAGTGTGTTGGTTAGGAGGCAAGTCAATTCCACCACCCCTCCTGGTATTGACCATCTGAGTTAGATACATATGGTAAGAAGAAGCAGTAGACAAGGCAGTAATTACGATCATGTTACTTTGGGGGATTTATTAGCTAAGCAGATTAATATTTTACATATCCCAGCTAATTCAATACCTTATGGTGGTACATGCTAAGATGTCCCTCTATAATAATTCAATCAATCAAAGAAGCAAATCAGGCATTTAGCATCAGCACAATCAACCAATATTTTTAATAGAGAAAATAGTTTTAATTTTGTCTTAGGCTTCCTATCTCTTAAAAATGTCATAGGGGTAAGGATTCCAAGGTGTGAAATCCATCTTGTCTCAGAGTAGAAAAGGTAAGGATGATCAGAGTAGAACAGTAGAAGGTGAGACAGAATCAAGATAAGTGTAGAAAGAATCAGAGTAAGGTGAGTGTAGAATGAATCAGAATGAGATAAGTAGGTAAGGGTCTGTCCAGTCTATCTAGGTCTCGTCCTACAGTCAACATTTCCTCTGATACCACTTCTGTAACACCCGGTTTTAAAGAACAAAGCCGGGTGCATCTCATACATGCGCCAAGAAGACAACATATATAATAACAGAGTGTATAGAGATAAATGTCATAAATCGTCAGAGTATTTATTACATAGCGGAAGTCTTATTACAAAATAAAGATAAATATAAAATGAACTAAGGATCGATGGCGCCAATGTCGACTGAGAAACGCCACCTAGATCAGATCGAACTCCTCAGTGCTAGGCAGCTCCTCTTCAACAACCTGTTCTTCTCCTGTGGGGGGGGGTGTGAGACAGCAAGGGTGAGCTCACATACGATCATAGCTCAACAAGTCGTGGGGAATATTGTGACATGAACTCACCAAAGGTGGGAGTTCATGAAGTGTAAGGCTGATCAATGAAGTAAAGGCTAAGGCTGAGCATTGCTTTTATAAGTTGGTCAAAATTTTATTAGCAATTACTAAGTGTAAGTAAATACCAACCCTTAATAATAATAGAGAACAGTAATAATAAAATAATCCCAAATGCGATGCAAATGTCAAATTAAATTTAGGTTCCATAATTAATCATGTGAGGGTCCGAGCCGCTCTTGACCGTGAGCACGGCTAGTATACTAGTTTTACACTCTGCAGAGGTTGCGCATCTTTACCCACAAGTCGTGTATCCCATGTCGCCTGGGTTTGCAAGGCCCTTAGACACTACCGAGGTGAATGGCTAGGGATCCACTACGAGGCCTTTACAAAGTTCCACTAGCTTCCGAAAACCCGCTACAGTTTATGGGAAGATCCAGTAAAGGGTTCCTAGCTGATAGCCATCGCAGCAAAATCAACTAGGGACCTCCCCGCACTGACCTCTCCCCTACTGCCCTTGCCCCTTTCGGGTAAGGTAGTCTTCCACTAGCTTTCCTAATTAATCAGCCAAGGGCATCCCATACTACCCTTGTGGTAGCACTGTTTTCCCGGGTGGTCGCTCCATGTTCCCATTAATTTAATGATCTTAACATGAATAACAATAATAACAAAATAATAACAGAATAATCATGAATAATGAATCTCCATACCCAATCCACATAAAGCAATAGCAAGTACTACCCAAAAATATTCCAGGGGTGAACAAGGTATAGAGGTAATCAAAACTGGGGTACATAAAGGATCCCATCAAAATTAACCTATGCAGATCATTGAAATTAATAAGAACATGGCTGGGAAAAGTAAGTGATCAAGGGCACAACTTGCCTGTAATGAGCTCCTGCTCAGCTATCTCTACTTGCTGAACCTCAGTTTCCACAGTAGCTTGCTCGTCTACTCGCATCAACACAATACATACATAGTATAGCCAAAATCAACATCACACCAAACAGATGAATGAAATATACAGTAAAAATCTACACATTAAAATGAAACCATAGGAACTGGAATCACTGAATTTGGAGTTATATAATTTAAGTTATGAATTTCCTAAGATTTAAGGTGATTATAATAGGATTAAATGATAAATTTATTTTCTAACAGAGTTCATGTCAAAACAGTGATTCTAAATGGTAGAGAATAATATTACAAAATTTTAGAAATTGGAATGACTCAATTTGGAGCTAAAATGAATTTTCTATGCATTTTACAAGTTTCTAGATTTGTTTTTGTATTAAAAATGAATTTTAATATTAATTTCTCTGTTTTTAATACCCTCTGGACTGGGCGCCAATTTCTGAAAAGTTCAGGGGTCTGCGCGAATAAAATCCCAGACTCAGTGAATAGTAACACATGGACTGCGGGTTGATTCTAAAATATTCCAGGGGCTCTTTAACAAAACGACCCGCGAAGGGGTACGGTGCGATCTCGGCCGCTGGATTAGACACCGAGGGCGCAGATTAAACCAGACGCGCCACAAGCTGTCAACGCACGGATTCCACCCGATCGAGATCCTACGTCCAGGATTTCATGAACTCCGAATCTGATCCCACGCGCACGATCCCGCATCAACGGTCGCGGATCCATCCGGCAAGCGTGCACTCATCTACACCGTCCCGCGGCCATCCGACGGCAGATCGCCATCTTCCCCCCCCCAACAGAGCCGAGCTGGTGAGCGCTCCAGCCCACGGCGGCCATCTCGCCGGCGCTCCCCAAATTCTACCGCCCCGGTGACTAAGCTCAACTAATCGCGTGTGAAAAACCAAATTGATGGCTAAGGGAACATGGAGGAGGTGTCTCACCGGTAATCGTCGCGGCGAGAAGGTCGGTCCGCGGCGAGGGGAGATTCTGCGGCGGTGAAGTGCGTGAACGTAGGATTCCTCTGCTGTCCGGTCCTTGTCGAGGTACGCGCAGCTCGCACGCAGTTTGGCGATCGTCCCAGACCCGCTTTGCCGACCCCGGACGGCGGTGACCGCACGACGACGATAGCGGGCGCTGGCGCACGATGCTGCACACGGCGAGTGCGAGCGCGATTGACGGCGGTCTGGGCTCGGTACGGGAAGGTAGGTGTAGGTGAGATGGCGAGTGCGGCCGAGGACTCGTTTCCCCACCTTATCTAGTCGCAAGAGCAACGACCCAAGCGAGATTACCGGATCCGAGCGCGCGCGCGCGCAGAGAGGAAATCGCGTGCCGTTGAGAAGGAAGACCGAGCTGACATGCGGGCCCCGCGGCGCAGCGAGAGAGCAAGGCGCGGCGCGAGGGAGTCTGTCAAGTGGGTCCCACGGGGCAGTGTAACGATCGCGGGCGCGCGGAATACGCAGCTGACTGGTTGGTCCCGCCGCGCAGCGAGGGGAAGACTGCGCGCAGCTGAAACAGAGGCTGACAGGTGGGGCCCGGGTGTCGGCGCCCACGCGATGGAGATGGGCCGCGCTGTGGAGATGTTTAACTGGGCCAAAATTGCTGCAGCGAGCCCAGGTAAGCTTTTCTTCTTTTCTTTTTAATTTTCTGTTTTCTTTCTTTCTATTTTCATACCCAAATTTGAATTCAAATTTTTAAATTCAAACCTTGTGCAGAGTTTGTCCTCGAATTTTATTGTGAACTTAGGAAGTACTAATTTGGAACATTTATGAAATTTGTTTTATATTTTATATACTTTCTCCTTCTCATTTTCAAAATCCTCATTTTTTTTTAATTTAGGATTTGATTTTACTTCTAGCATTTATTATCTTATTATCCCTATTATTATTATTATTTTATTTAATGCACAAACATAAACCTCCACATGATGCATTTTCTTTTATTTTGGTATTATTGGTTTTATTTAGTCACTCTCAATTACATAGGTGCTCTTTTTATGATGCAAATAAGACACACAAAATGAGGAACCCTCTTTATTACTCTCGGTATACAACTTGAGTATTACAAATCCTACCCCCCTTAAAAATAATCTCGTCCTCGAGATTTAAGAAGATCTAGGGAATAGGTGGGGAAAATCTATACGAAGCTCTTCTTCTCTTTCCCAAGTTGCTTCATCTTCACCGTGGTGACTCCATTGAACTTTGCACATCTTTATAACCTTATTCCTCGTAACTCGGGTCAAAGTATCCAAAATCTTGATGGGGTACTCAGCATAAGTCAAATCCAAAATCGAAAGTTGTCCTTCCCCCACGCGGGAAAGACGTCGTCGATTCCGCCGCCGGCGGGCGGGCTGTCCGCCACCAATGTCGCTGTCACGCGGCGGTGGAAGGAGTACCATGTCGTAGTCGCCGTCGAGAGACATGAACTCGAGGTTCCCGAAACGGAGCACCGTCCCGGGTCGAAGAGGTTGTTGGAGACTGCCCATCTGGAGCTTGACGGGAAATCGAACGTCAACACGCAGCGTGCCCCTACCTGGCGCGCCAACTGTCGGCGTTCCGAGACCGGGGGGTCCTCGAGCCGACGAGTGAGAGTGCCGCGTGCCCCAGCCCAGATGGGTCGAGCGCGTGGAGCGAGCGCGAAGGGGGGAACAGAGAGAGAGGTCGGTGGCCGGAGCCGGGTCGTGAGGGAGTCGGAGAAAGTCCCACGGCCTTCGTGTTCGTCCCGCGCCCAGGTCGGGTGCGCTTGCAGTAGGGGGTTACAAGCGTCCGCACGAGGTGAGGGGAGAGAGCGGCCCCGAGAGAGCGCCTGCCCCTGCCCTTCGTCCCCGTGAGGCCAACCTTCTCTAAGAAGGCCCTGGCCCTTCCTTTTATAGTCGTAAGGAGAGGGTCCAGGTGTACAAGATGGGGTGTAGCAAGGTGCTACGTGTCTAGCGAGGGAGAGCTAGCGCCCTATGTACATGCCCAGGTGGCAGCCGGAGAGATCTTGGCACCCTGTTGGTGTGGCGTCGTGGCTGTTGGAGGAGTAACGGAGCCGGACGGGGGGACAGCTGTCGAGGTGGCTGGGTCCTTGCTGACGTTCTCCTGCTTTCGTAAGGGAGCTGGGAGCCGCCGTCGTCATGATCTAGCGGGGCGCCATCATTGCCTATCTGGCATAGCTGGCCAGATGGGACGCCGGTCTTGTTCTCTGCGACCCAAGTCGGCTCAGGGCAGGGTGATGATGACGCTTCCTGTTGACGTGGCGGTCTCGTGTCCTAGGTCGGGCGTCGTGGAGGCTCCTCCGAAGTCGAGGTCGAGTCCGTCCTGCAAGACAGAGACAGAGTCCGAGCCCTGGGTCGGGCGAGGCGGAGATCACTCGGCAGAGGCCGAGGCGGAGTCCGAGCCCTGGGTCGGGCGAGGCGGAGGTCGCCGTCTTCCGGGGCCTTAGCCCAAGTCCGAGCCCTGGGGTCGGGCGGAGCGGAGTTCACCGTCTTCCGGGGCCTTAGCCCGAGTCCGAGCCCTGGGTCGGGCGGAGCGGAGTTCGCCGTCTTCCGGGGCCTTAGCCCGAGTCCGAGCCTTGGGTCGGGCGGAGCGGAGTTCGCCATCTTCCGGGGCCTTAGCCCGAGTCCGAGCCCTGGGTCGGGCGGAGTCTCCTATGGCACCTCTGGCGAAGTCTGGTCGCTCGTTGGTCTTACCTTTTGCGTAAAACGCCCCGGTGACGCGGTCGGTTGGCGCGGTGATTTAGTCAGGGTTTCTTCTTATCGAAGGCGGGGCCTAGGGCGAGCCGGAGATGCGTCTGCCGTGAAAGAGGAGGCCTCAGGCGAGACGGAGTCATCCTAGGGTCGGCTGCCCTCGCCCGAGGCTAGGCTCGGGCGTGGCGTGGTCAAGTCACTCGTATGGACTGATCCCTGACTTAATCAAACCCATCAGGCCTTTGCAGCTTTATGCTGATGGGGGTTACCAGCTGAGAATTAGGCGTCTTGAGGGTACCCCTAATTATGGTCCCCGACAAATAGTTATCAATCCAGCCTAAGGATGGCACCTTTTGAAGCTCTCTATGGAAGAAGGTGTAGGACACCACTTAATTGGTCTCAACCTGGAGAAAGAGAAGTTTTTGGACCTGACTTAGTGACTGAAGCCGAAAGGAAGGTCAAACTAATCAGGAAGAATCTAGAAGCTGCTCAGGCCAGGCAGAAGAGTTACCATGATAGAAGAAGGAAACCTCTCCAGTTCGAGGTGGGAAGTTTTGTATACCTCAAGGTATCACCCACCAAGGGAGTGCAGAGGTTTGGGATCAAAGGCAAGCTAGCCCCTCGTTACATTGGACCTTATGAGATCATATAAGCATGTGGACCCGTGGCATACAAGCTGAAGTTACCTTCAAAAATGTCTGCCATTCACGATGTATTCCATGTATCTCAGCTAAAGAAGTGTGTTCGATTGCCGACTGAAATCTTAGCAGAGCCAGAATTGGAGATAGAGCCAGATCTATCGTACCAAGAGTACCCCTCCAAGATTTTGGATTGCAAGGAGAGATCAACTCGGGCTAAATCGATCAAGATGTACAAGGTCCAGTGGAGTAATCACTCAGAGGAGGAAGCTACTTGGGAAATCGAGGAATTCCTGAGATCCAACTTCCCTGATTGCCTACCACTACAGGAAACAACTAAATTTTCGTGGGCCGTGATATTTTCGTCGGCCGACCCACGAAAATAACATTGTATTTTCGTGGGCCAGCGTGACCGACGAATATGTTGTCTATTTTCGTGGGCCAGTGCATATTTTCGTCGGTAGGCCCACGGGAATACGAAAGATATTTTCGTCGGCCTTAAGACCGACGAAAATGTGAGATATGTTCGTCGGCCTTAGCCAGACCGACGAAAATACGTGGATTATTTTCGTCGGCCTCAGCCAGGCCGACGAAAATATGTCAGTAACCGACCTCTATTTTCGTCGGCCTTACTGAGGCCGACGAAAATAGAGGACGTTAATCGTCCATCCGGCCTCCGCGCGCATCTTCTCGCTCTCTCTCGCTCAGCCATCTCTAGCAGCGCCGCCGCCCGCCCGCCGTTGCCGAGGTCGCCGCGCCACGCCCGCCCGCCCGCCCGCCCGAGCTCGCCGCACCCGCCAGCCCGCCCGCCCGAGCGCGCCGCGCCGCGCCTGCCCGCCGTCGCCCCGCGCTCGCCGCGTGCTCGCCCCGCTCCCCCCGCGCCGCGCCCGCCCGAGCTCGCCGCGCTAGCCGCGCCGCCTGCGGCCCTCGCGCCCTTGACGCGCTCCTCCCGCGCCCGCCCGCCCGCGAAGAAGTTAGCGCTCCACCGCACGCAGACCACGTGCCTTCGCCGCGCCGCCAGCAACACGCCCGCCCGCGAAGAAGGGAGACTGTGGTCGTCGTCGCGAAGAAGGGAGCCTGCCGTCCATCCACGCCGCGCCCGACATCCGTCGACGCCGCCCTCGTTCCCCGCGGTGAGCCTCCACATCACCCTTCTTCATTTGATGCAAATGGCGGCCATGGCGTGCCGTGCGCGCGGCCGTGGCGGCCGTGGCGTGCCGTGCGCGTTCCGTGGCGGCCGTTAACCGTAGATCAGTGGTGATCATTCTTCATTAGTAATCTCATTGTGATACAGTTGCTTAATTGGTTTTGTATAGTGAAGAGTGCATGCTAGATCAATGGTGATCAGTGATCAGTGCCTCATTATCCTCAATGTCTCATTCTGTTATCTTAATTTTAGAGTTTAGTTTAATGTTTAGAGTTTAGTTTTAATCGTTAACCGTAGCGAACCGTATGCGTCACCCGTTCGGGAACGGCGAACGTCACATTGGATTGTGAGGTTCGTCGTTCCGGAATTGTCCACGTATTTTGGACAGCCTGAGAGTGTAGGTCGATGCTTGTGATTTATGACATGTGCCTTACGATTGACGCGGAATTTCGGTTGTGTAACCCAGTTGTTCTCCAACACACCATGTTCGGGCGTGTGCTTGGAGAGCAGCGGGGTTATGCTGCCGAAATTTCGTGGCAATCGTAGGCTACACGTCACAAATCACAAGCATCGGTCTACACTCTTGGGTGGGTTTAGGGCCTTTACCTAATAGGGAGTTCACCTAAGCCACAGACGATCGTTGATGTTCTTTGCCTTTTGTTTAGCCTTTGAAATGGACGGTGATCGGATGGTGATGTATGACGGGTGGAGAAAGGATGGGGCACATTCGAATGAATGGATGGTTGTAACAAAGGCTTTTCTTGAGCACGCTTTCAAAGATGCAACTGGTCGTCTAGTGAAGTGTCCTTGCAATCGCTGCGAGAACAAGTGGCCTCAGAAGAAGGAAGAAATGGAGAAACACCTTTGCAAAAGTGGGTTTATGCCGAACTACCTTGTATGGTACCGGCATGGAGAGTCTATTAGACACGTTGACGCGGAGGTGGAGCTTGATGACGATCATGATAGGATGGACGACATGTTACATGATCTTGGTAGGGAGGTTGAAATGAACGCTGAGGAGCCGGGGCAGCTTCCACGCGATGCTCAGGAATTCTTTCGGCTACTCGCCGCGGGAGAAGAGAGACTGCACGAGCACACTCAAATGTCAGTTCTTGGGACTCTCACAAGACTAATGGCGATAAAGTCGAAGCACAACATTTCAAACAGTGCTTACAACGACATCGTCCAACTGATGGGCGAGGTTCTCCCGGAGAATCATAAGTTGCCAAAGAATATGTACTTCGCAAAGAAGATGTTGGCTGGTCTTGGGATGACATATGAGAAGATCGACGTGTGTCCCAACAGTTGCATGCTATTCTTTGAGGAGGATGACAAGCTGGACCGTTGTAAGCATTGCGAAGCTTCTAGATATGTCGAGGTGACAAATGATGAGGGTGAATTGGTAGTTACGAAGGTCGCAGCTAAGCAACTTCGTCGGTTGCCCATCATTCCTCGGCTTTCAAGGTTGTTCCTCAACAAGGAAATAGCTCTGCATATGACGTGGCCAAAGAATGGTGTACGTCTCGTCACTGATCCAGACATAATGGTCCATCCGTCGGACGGTGATGCGTGGAAGGCAATTGACGAGTTTGATCCCGAATTTGCAAACGACCCTAGAAGTGTACGACTTGGTCTATCGACGGACGGATTCACACCTTTCAATACCAGTGCAAGCCCTTACTCGTGTTGGCCTGTCTTCATTGTGCCATATAATCTTCCTCCTGAGTTGGTCAATAAAGAAGAGTTCATGTTCCTTGCACTAGTCATCCCAGGCCCCGAGCATCCAGGGCCAAAGCTGAATATGTTTGTTCGCCCTTTAATTGAAGAGCTGAAACAATTGTGGAGAGGTGTGAAGGCTTATGACAGCCATACTGAAAAGGAGTTTACCATGCGCGCTGCTTATTTGTGGTCAGTGCATGATCTGCTGGCGTATGGAGATTGGTCTGGATGGTGTGTTCATGGTCGGTTGTGCTGTCCCATATGTATGAATGATACAGATGCATTCAGATTGAAGCATGGTGGGAAAGTGTCATTCTTTGATGCTCATCGACGTTGGACTCCATTCAAGCATGATTTCAGGAATTCGCTTACTGCATTCAGAAGTGGAGCCAAAATCAGAAATGGGCCACCAAAGAGGCAAACTGCACCGCAGATAATGGCATGGCATGCTTGTCTGAAGCAAGGAGAAAATGATAGGTTTCAAGGCTACGGGGAGGACCACAACTGGACCCATATTTCATCAATATGGGAGCTTCCGTATGCAAAAGCCTTGATCATGCCGCACAACATAGACTTGATGCACCAAGAGCGTAATGTTGCTGAAAGCATCATAAGCACATGTTTCGATGTGACTGATAAAACGAAAGATAATATGAAGGCAAGAAAAGACATGGCTGAAATTTGTAAGAGACCGATGCTCGAGTTGAAAGTAAGCGATAAAGGGCATGAGAGTAGGCCGCGAGCTGATTACTGCCTCAAGCCAGATGAAAGGAAAGAAATATTTAAGTGGTTGAAGAATCTGAAATTTCCAGATCGATATGCGGCAAATCTGAAACGGGCAGTCAATCTGAAGACCGGTAAATTGATCGGTTTGAAAAGCCATGACTACCATATTATTATGGAGAGGCTGATGCCCGTGATGTTTCGAGGCTATTTTAAGGATGAGCTTTGGAGCATATTTGCAGAGCTGAGTTACTTCTATAGGGAAGTATGCGCAAAGACGGTATCGAAGAGGTTGATGCAGAAATTTGAGAAAGAAATTCCAATTCTTATTTGTAAATTTGAAAAGGTTTTCCCGCCAGGATTCTTCAATGTGATGCAACATCTAATTGTGCATTTGCCTTGGGAAGCTTTGGTAGGCGGACCAGTGCAATTCAGGTGGATGTATCCTATAGAAAGGGCGTTGAAAAAGCTCAGGGCGTCTGTTCGCAACAAGGCTAGAGTCGAAGGGTGTATTGCGGAGGCTTTTGCCCTTAAGGAGATATCTCAATTCTCAACCAGGTATTTCGCTCGAGCCAACAATGTGTTTGCTCCTTCAGTGCGACTTCATGTCGAAAATGAATCGCCCCAAAGCACCCTTCAAATTTTTGCGAATCCGGGTAAAGCAGTTGGAAAAGGGAGTGTACGTCACATTGAAGGATCAGATTTGAACACGCTAATGCTATATATGTATAGCAATATTGACAGCACACAGGAGGCGTTCGAGTAAGTTTTCCTCATAGTTACTTCCATTTTCTCATCTCATAATTTCTATAGTGTGTAATCTCCATGTTTCTAATATGTCCAGCATGTTTGATGAAGAATGTTGGAAATCTACTAGTAAACCTACGGCCATCCAATTAGAAAATCTTCGACGTGATGGGTTGAAAGGTGGACCAAACTTCGTGCAGTGGTTTCGTAATTATGTTAGTAATTGTCGTTCTCTCATTGTCCATACTTAATCTTTGAATTTTGGACTTCGAAGATATAATGCATATACTAATTCCTTGTATAGGTTTCCAAAAACTCTGTGCACCCGGACTTGCAGCAAATGGCACATACCTCTGTGTCCGTCCGGAACTATACTCGCTATGATGTAAATGGATATCGCTTCCGAACCGCGAAATTGGAGAAGAGTCGACCATTGGCAGCCACCACCAATAGTGGTGTGTTGGCAAGTTCATATGTTGACGATGACAAAGTAGTGGACTATTACGGTGTTCTTCAAAACATTGTAGAGTTGATTTTCGATGGCCCCAAGGAACTTAAAGTCGTGTTTTTCGAGTGCGACTGGTTTGATGCTCATAGTGGGACTCGTGTCGACAAGTATGGTAATGTCGAGGTGAAGCATAGCTCTAGGATTCCGAGCAGTATGAGCGATGTTGTCCTTGCAAATCAGGCAAAACAAGTGTACTACCTGCCATATCCTCACCCAAGCCTTAGGGCTTGGTGGGTTGCAATCAAAGTCAACCCACAAGTCGTCGCTCCAGAGAGTGCTGACTACGTGAATACGAGCAGGGACAACGATGACGCTGTTTTTCAACCAGAAGCGGTGTCGAATCAAGACATAGCTCACCGATTCCATGTGACCAATGGAGAAGGCCTTGAAAATCTCTGTTACAATTCAAGCGACTTAATTGAAGAACCTAGGTCAAAGCGCAAACGACCTGTCGTCGTTAGAAGATCAGTAAGGATCCAACGAAATCAAGAGCGTATGAATAAACAACGAGCCGAAGAAGCATCATCGGATGCGGATGACTTTTGATTAGTATGTTTCTTTTATTTAATCAATTAAGCTATGTATTCCAATTTTCACATTATTAATTTTCATATTATTTGTTTCATATACTGTGGTTTGACATTAATTTATCTACAGTTGAACATGTTCAAGCATAGGAGATCGAGGAGGAGTGGGGGCAGCGCGGCCAGCGAGGACAGCTCGGGCAGTGGGCTTTTTCAGGGCACCTCACAGAGCCGACAGAGGCAGCAGCAACTTCTCGACTGTCTAGATGAAGTGCATGGTGAGGAGGGTGAGCAGGAGGCTCCTCAGCAGGATGCTCATGTGCAGGGTGAGGAGGGTGAGCAAGATGAGGAGGGTGAGCAGGATGAGGAGGTTGACCCTATGGGGGCAGGCAGCGCGGGCGACGCGTCAGATGGTTCTACATCCTTCAGGTATTATTATGCATATTAGTTTAATTGATATTAGTTTTAAATCATTTCATCATGTTTAATTTACTTGTATACTTAGGTATAAGAAGAGCAATGCGCTTGGTCCGAGGCCTGCTGAGAGGAGGCTCATCCGGCCGCATGGAGAATGGTGGGGCTTATTTCTGTTGTGTTAATTTTTTAATATGAACGTGATTGCACTGGTTTACTTGTTTTATTAATGTTTGTAGGTCATGGGAAGACTTGACTTGGGACGGTACAGGCAGACGTCCCAAGGTGAACGCGGTGTTGGGTAGCCTCTGTCGCTTCTACTACCCTGGCATGGTGGAGCACAATGGCGAGAGGTTCGCGGCTATGCAGTGGGCCGACTGGGGTCTGAAGGACTATGTCCAGCCAGGGGAAAGCAGTAGCGGAGGGGGAAGTTCAGAACAAAAACCAAGGACTTGTCAGGTGGCTGTGTGGGACGAGTTCTGGGTGAGTTTACTTTCGTATATAAGCAATTCACTGCATTATTGTTTCTCCTAATCTTACTTTAACTTAACTTCTCCATTGATATGTAGGGGAGGTTCCAATTGCCGGATGACATCGAGGCGGATCAGGCTCAGTGGGCACGTGTGAAGAGACACTTTCGGAAGTGCGCTGATAAGGTCATCAAGGATGCCATGTACAATGCTCGCATCGCGGCCGTCAACTACTACTACAAGAAGATAAAGGGGCAGAAAATGAGCAAAGCATTAGGGGCCAATGAGATCTACCTCACAGAGGAGCAGTACTTGGAGAGCGTTGTGGATTGGCTGGCGAAGGACATGGAAGCCTGGAGGTGGTTGGCTAAGAGATGGGCGTCGCCTGAGTGGATTGCAGAGTCCAACAAGCACCGTGCCAACCGTGGCACTGAAGGACCGGGGCATAGGTACGGCGCCGATGGACACCTTGGTACCGCACGCCGCATGGTAAGTGTATAAATCAAACTTGTATGTTACATCTATTACAATTCTATGGTTTAACTCTTCTTTTTCATGCAGGAAGCTGAAAGTGGAGTTGCTCCAAGTTTTATGGAGGTTTACGTCCGTGGTCACCGTGGGCCTGATCCAGCGAACCCTGATGAGCTATGCAGCGAGGCGGCAAGGGAGAAAATGGTAAACAAGTTTGTATTTACGAATTAAATTGCATGATTTGTGTCTAACTCCAACTCTAACTTTCTTTGCAGAATGCATATGGGGAGGAAATGACTCAACGCCATGGGCCTGATTTCGACTGGATGCATTCAGACTTAGATGCCTCGGCGTTGTACCACAGTGGTGGGGGTAGAAAGCATGGCAGGTGAGGTGGTTGTCTTTGATTCGACAATTTCATTAACAAGAATGTGTCCACTTAATGGCTCAACTATGTGTATCATGCAGGTTTGCCTTTGGCACCGGCGTTGTGGAGTACAACAGGACCATAGGTCAAGGGAAGGCATCGTCTTCGGCAGGGAGTTCTCGCTCCAAGTCTGCTCGAGAGGCTCAGCTGGAGGAGGAGACTCGGGCAGCACAGGAGCAGGCTCGACTCGCGCAGGAGCAGGCTCGAGCAGCGCAGGAGCGGGTCGGACAGCTGACGCAGTATATGACTTCTTATTTTCAGGTAATTCGTCTATCTCATCACGTGTCATTGAATTCAAAGTATAGTGTTGCGATTCTAACGTTTCATCCATTTGCAGGAAATGACTACTCGACTCGGCCCTGATATGAACTTGCCCGCTTTTCGCCCTCCCCAGGTAACACTATCTGAACACTTCAATTCCATAGCAACTCTTTTTTTATTATCAAAAATGGATCGCAGGCACAAGGATGGGGACAATGGCCAGGACAAGCTCCAGCGTCGCAGCCACAGTGGACCGGTGTTGGGTGGACGCAGGCACCTCCAGGCACTTGGACGCCTCCACCACCCCAAGGATCGCAGCCATTTCAAGCGTGGATGGCACCGCCACCGACGGGGTGGGTGCCACCACCTCAGGGGTGGCCAGCACAACAGTACCCGTGGATGCATGCACAGCCTCCTTATCACCATGGATCACAGGTGACGTTCCATGTTTAGTTTTATGCAAATAGTGACCAAACATAGCCAGTATAGGTATAGGGATAGCAAAACACAGCCTTATTTGAATGATTGATGAATTGCAGGGTTCAGCGTCACATGCTCAGGAGGGTGCTGTCAACGTCCACGACTTCCTCGTCCATGGTTCTGGAGGGAGTGGCCACCTTCCTGGTGGTGGAGGAGGGAGTGGCCAAAACTCCCACAGCCCGCAGTGAGTTTGTCCAGGCATTTGGATGCATGCACAGCCTTATTAGTGAGTAGTGAGTTTGTTTGAAACTATGGACTTATGGTATTGAAACTATGTATGGACTATGGACTTATGGACTATGGACTATGGACTATTTATGTATATGTGAATGTGTTTTGTGATATGTATATGTGAATGTGTTTTGTGATATGTATATGTGAATGTGTTTTGTGAATTATGTATTTTGATTGTGAATCTGTATATATGTGAATTGTGATATTGTGTATTTTGCTGTGAATTATTAATAGGTGCAGAAAAATCTGTTTTGGGGGGGAACCATCAATTTTCGTCGGCCTCGGTGGTGGCCGACGAAAATATCCTGGGAACATATTTTCGTCGGCCATCAGTGGGCCGACGAAAATATCGGCCATGTATTTTCGTCGGCCCCACCTGGCCGACGAAAATAGCCTGGGCGTATTTTCGTCGGCTTTCAAGGCCGACGAAAATAGTCAGTCGACCAATTATTTTCGTCGGCCTTGGGAAAGCCGACGAAAATAGATATTTTTCGTCGGTACCGATGGAAATAGGTGCCTATTTTCGTCGAACTTATTTTCGGCGGCTATTTTCGTCGGTCTGCCGACGAAAATAGTCTATTTTCGTCGGTTTAGGCTTATTTTCATGGGCTTTTGGCCCACGAAAATTTAGGTGTTTCCTGTAGTGTACCTAAGGAAGCTGGTACGTAATCACCCCCAACCCCTCCTCCTGCCCTTCGAATCTAATTTTCAAAAATATGATCTTAATTCAGAATGAAGTAACTATGAAGCAAAACTTAAAAAGGACTTCCTTCTGAAGTTGCAAAGAGAATGACATTCGAAGAACAGTTTTACCCTAATAATAACAGTAATCACCCATTTTCTTTAAGTCTCACCCTTCGCTTCACCCTGGGAGGACTCTGGCCCGAATCTTGGTACGAGATTCCTTTAAGGGGGGAAGGCTATGACACCCCAGTGTCACCTAAGGCTTCTCTTAAAATGCCAAACCAAGAACCATCATTCTATGTGAACCAAAGTAAGCATGAGCATCAAGTTAACTTAAGAATGAAGAATTCCCCAAGCATATACTTAAAAGTATCATGATCAAAACAAATGGGTCTTTCAAAAAGGAAGTAATGTGGCAACCCTAACAAAAACCCTAAGTAAGCTAAGTTAAGCATAAAGGGTAATTGGGAGAAGTCATGGGGAAAAATGCAAAATTTCAGATATGATCAAATTACAAAGTTTTAGTTCATCAAATAACTAACAAACCATAGTAAGAGAGTTTGGCCATTTGGTCTTTTTAAAATTCCCAAACCAGCCCTTGAACCATGAGCCCTTGGAGAAGTTCAGATTTCTGAATTTCTGAATTTCAGACCTCTTTTCAAAGATCGACTGAGTTCTCTATTTTTCGAAACTTAGAACCAGGAGATCCAAATATCAAAGTTGTGCCAAATTCCCTTGAACACGCTCCGGAAAAGTTTGAACTCAAACCAAATTCATTTGACATAGTTTTGGCGCAGTTTGACCTCGGGACCAGACATTCTGACACTGGCACCTTGGTGACGCTACAACTCCCTGTCCCTAGCCTAAAACCGCGCGACGTCCATACACAAAAGACAAAGCAAGGTCAGGTGAACAAATCCTTCACAGGGATCTTGCCTAAATTCGCGAAGATTTGCACCCAACCAGCGCTTGAACTCGGGCAGAAGCATCGGGCACATGTGTTCGACCGTGGCTGACACCTCCGGTTCACGCCCGTTCGCGCACCCGCGCCTCCCAGTGCAAGCTCGCGCGCGCTCGCCGGTCCTCGGCCGCCCGTGCACCGCGCCGTGCCTATAAAGCCTCCCCGGGCGTGCCTCACTTCACCCCGTACTCACCCTCACCGGCCAGCCACCTCTCCTTAGCTTCGGCGAGCTCAATTCCGCCCGCCATTGCCGCTAGAGCTTCGGCCGTCGTGGCCAGCCCACTCCAGCCACCCCCAAGTCGAGCCAGTGCTTCGGCTAGCTCCGCCAGTGGCCCGTGAAGCTTGCCAAGCCCTCAGACCCGGCCGGACTTCACCGGAAACCCGAGATCGACCTCACCGGACTTCGGTCTTCCGCCGCCGCGCGTGGACAGAGCTAACCGGTGAGTCTCCGACCAATTTCTTGCACCCATATCTTCTCTGGCATCCCGTGAACCTCTCTGACCAGTTCGATTGAACTATCCCGCCGTGAGCAGGCCGGACTCCTCGCCGCCGACGAGCAACCCCGCCTGCGCACGTGGACCGGCCAACTCCGGCCATCCCCGACGGCGACCCGCACCTCGTTGTGATCCCCGAAACCTCCCCTACGTCCTCGACCACTTCACCGGAGCAATCTCGCCGCCGGTGAGTCCCTCCGCCCTTTCTTCCGCTGCGGTTACTGTGTAAGATAGGAGAAGGACCTCGGGTTAGGATGTGAAGAACCCGAGGGGTTTTCTGTAACGTCAGTGACTCATGTGAATAGTAGCCTAAGGACCGATCCGCGAGGAAAACTTAAAATACCCGCCAGGGACCCCAGTGCAAAGTGGTTTTCCATTTAATCAATTCTGTTAATCTTTTTAAAATGATCAGAGTACTTAGAAAACTCATAACTCGATGAATTCTTAATAAAAAGTTGTCAAACTAATTTTGCTAGCTCCTGAATATTATGAACTATCATTTAAAAATGATAAACCCTATGCTTTCTATTCTGAATTTTTGAGTTAAAAATTAAAAACAGAAACCTACCAAACCTAGTTTAATTCAGGAAAATTAGTTTTTCTTCTGTACTAAACTTAAGAAAATTTGTGGGTATTCAAACCTCATCTAGACACTGTTTAAAAATAATAGGAACCCCAGTATTGAAAAATATGATGTAGATATTCATTTAAAGCTATTTTGCCCAAAGCTTAGGAAAAATCAGAAAGGCATTGGAAATTAATGAACAGTGAGTGAAATTATTTTTCCTAGTTTGCTTAAGTAACAAAGAACCTAGGAAAAATGAAGAGACCATTAGTCCAGATCAGTTTTAAATTAGAATGTTTTATTTAGCCTTATTTGAACTGAAAATCAATTATTAGAATTTCAAACCTATACCCAAAATGGATAATAAAAATCCAGTGGACTTATAACCACCAGGGCCCCACTACAAAAATGATGAACACCTCAGCCCAACATATTAAGTAAGGAAAATAAATATAGAATGATAAGGAGGTAATTTCCAAATAAATCATGAACAACCCCTAATGATGCAATAATGGGCAACCAAAATTTTGCTAAGGCTATGATGAGATAAACCACCAGAGAAAAATGCAAACCCCTGAAAAGGAAACAAACTCATACGTATTGTTAATAAATTATGAGAAAGGCCACTTAATTGAAATAATGCATACCACCCCTTCCCTTGAGCAAAAAGATTCCAAACTTTAGAATGATTGCTCTTGCACAAAACAATAACTAAGAAAAAATGGGAACTCTGTTGTTCGATATTTTTCAAATATAGTGGTAGTAGAAAGCACCTATTTGGCTAGAAACTTGAGAAAACCATAGTAAAATAACTAAAAGGTATTAATGGCTGGAAATTTGTATCAAGTCATGTTATAACACCTAAAAGCCAGCAAAAATGAGTTTTAGAGAATTACCCACTGTTAAATAGTAGTTGTAGTTCAAAACACCCCTTCTATCCTAGAATTTAATAATTTTGTCCAGAGAAAACTATTCACTTTCTGATCCCCAAATTTTAAAGCCGAGAAAAATGCACCAGTGCCAAGCCACTGTAATTTTTGCAGAATTTTTAGAATTTTATAAAAGCAACTTGTAGTTCAAACCTACTCCAAAACTTTAAGAGAATAAAAGAAAAGGAAAGAAGAAATAAACCCCACCCCAATAAGTCTAACTTGAGTACTTATCAACTCTCACTAAGACTTAAAAAGAATTCAGTGAAACCCCCAAAAATAAAACCTACCACTTGCCTTAGCTAGGTTTAACCTAATTTACCAAGTGTACCACCCAAGGGTCTTACATAGGTAAAGTTAACCTTGTTAACTCAAGTAGATCATACATCGTCAGAAGTTGTAATTTCTAAAAGTACATATCATATCACGCATGTATCTTACGCATTGCAATCATTAGATTGTAATCTTGCCGACGGAGAGTACGTGCTCATCCCCGAGCAAGGACCTGTCCAAGAGGAGGACCAGGAGCAGGCTTCAGAGGCTGCTAGTGAGGATCTCCCCGTAGCCCCAGCAATTGAAGGCAAGCCCCGGTTTTATGCATAACCTGTTAATTATGCTATTTTACTACACTTTATGCTTGTAGGATTGTAATGTGCACTTAAGTGTAGGAGTTGCTTGAAACCTCTAGTTGCATGAACTTAGGATTCCTTTTTGAGATGAATACTAGTATGCTTGGTCGAGTAGCTGCTTGCTAATCAGGATCTCGGTAGAAGTCGAGTGATTTTTCTAGCACTCGCGCGAGGTCAGGAATTGATTGTATTCATCTTGATAACGGGATATATGTTGGTCTATGGACTTGGATCCAGGGAGGATGTCTTGTCCATGAGACGGGAAAAAGAATTAAGGATTAATGTGTGGATACCTGAGTCAAGCTTTTGAACGTACTAAGCACATGCCGGGAAAAATGGTAACCGGTAAACCTAGTACCTGAGTGAAGTCGGGCGCAGACTTTATCCCTCATGCGACCTGAGACTGGGTCTCCCATGCTAGCTATGGTGGGTACAAGTGCGGTCACTGCACGGCGGCAGCCGGGGTCAGTGGAGCATTGTATGCCGGCGGTGAGGCCTGGACGCGAACGGGGAATCGATGGGGACGGTTGTCATGTGTGGGGTCGGAGTACCCTGACATGCCGTGTGTTTAGGTTTACCTTGCAAGGTTAAAACTCGATTCGAATCGTCTGCTTCTCGCAGCTAATGAGACTGCTTGATTCCTTGTACTGCATCGAGTAAGAAGTGAAATGAGGTTACATGAGATAACTTGTTGATTGAACTAAATGCTTGTCACCATGTATGCTTAGAAGGAGCAAATCTAGCTAAGCAAATAATGATAGAATCTGAAAAGCTAAAAATTGATTTTAGAAACAGCTAGTGCTTTTGGCAAACCAAACCCCTTAGCCAAACAGCTGCATAGTCTAGAGGTAGAGGAGTAGACTCCTCACACCGGGTAAGTCTAGCTGAGTATTAGTATACTCAGCCTTGCTTGTGGCAAAATTTTTGCAGGTACCATTCAAGAAATGGTTGATGGTGTGACTTGGCCTACCACCCTGCCACCGGGTTGGACGGTCGAGTGGGATGCTGCTCCGGCAGGAGAGGAGCATGAGGAGTAGTGGGCTAGGCCTTGCCCATTTCCTCGATACCGACGACATCGATTATCCGCTGCACTTTATTTTGTGAACTCTTATTTGCTACTCAAAAACTCCAATTTATGTAATAACTCAGTACTTAATTTGAGGATTCCTGTTTTATTGTATTTCTTCTGTGACTCACCTTCGAGTGAGATTGTGGAATTTGATCCTGGTTAAGTGGCTCTATCAGACTAGATCTGAGGGACTGACGGGTTATTCCGATTTAAGTGTGTTACGGCCCCTGAGGCGTGACTTAGGCACTTAAGCTGGAATAATTCGGGCGGTTCCGCCACAAGTACCGAAAGTAATGGAGCGCGCTTAGGAATGCGGGGATAACGAAGTGGCATCTTATACTTCTTGTGCTCGTGGCGCGTCGAAGTTGTAGACTCAGCGCCAGACATGGAGGGTGATGAAGAGTCGGACTCGTAGTAGACCACCTTCTTCATTTTCTTCTTCTTCTTGTCACCCCTCCTAAGTGACTTAATGGACGAAGAGGATTCGTCCTTTAACTTGTTGCTGGACTCCCTTGATAGAGTCCTCCCCGAGCCCATGGGCTTGTCGCATGTCATGATCTCCCTCTTGGCGTGATCACCAAACATCACTTCGAGTTGGTTAGACTCTTAACGAAGCACTGACTTTGATACCAATTGAAAGTCGCCTAGAGGGGGTGAATAGGCGAAACCTGAAATTTATAAATTTAAACACACACTAAGGCCGAGGTTAGTGCTAGAATTAAATTCAAGTCCGAAAGATTGTTTCTCTTGGTAAGAGTTGCTCAAAGGATGCGGATGACGTATGGGAGCAAACTCAAATCAATATTAGCAAGGAAACGTTTAGAGAGAGGAAAGGGTGCAAAACAAATCAAGTGAGAATCAAAGCAAGTAGACACGGTGATTTGTTTTACCGAGGTTCGGTTCCAAAGAACCTAGTCCCCGTTGAGGAGGCCACAAAGGCTAGGTCTATTTCAACCCTTTCCCTCTCTCAAATGGTCACTTAGACTGAGTGAACCTTTTCCTTAAACTCACGAGTCACTAAGACCCCGCAAGGACCACCACACACTTGGTGTCTCTTGCTTTGCTTACAAGTCTATTGAGAATAAGAAGGGAAAAAGAAAAGACCAATCCAAGCAACAAGAGCAACAAAAGAACACAAAACACCCTCTCTCAAGTCTCTAATTGAATTGAGTTGATTTGGAGGCCTGGAGAGGAATTGATCTATTAGATGTGTCTTGGAGTGATGTCTTTTGCCCTTGCAATGAATGGGATGTTCAGAAAACATGGATGGCTTTCAATGAGGTGGTTGGGGGGATTTATAGCCCCCAACCACTTCCATAGCCGTTGGTGAAGTCTGCTGGCGATGGGCACACCAGACAGTCTGGTGGCGCACTGGACAGTCACTGTTCACTATCCTGTGCGCGCCACGTCAGCGCATCTATTAGGGTTTGGAGCAGTTGACCGTTGGATAGCCTTGTCGTCTTGCTGCATCGGACAGTCTGTTGACCTTTGGCTTCTGCGCTCTGACTTCTGTCCTGGCACTGTTCACCACTGTAGCATTTTGCAGACGACCCTTGGCGTGCAGGGAGTTGTTGCTCCGCTGGCTCACCGGACAGTTCGGTGAATTATAGCAGAGCGCCCCTTTGAATTCCCGACAGTGTCCGGTGCGCCAGAAATCATCACACTCTACGTCTTGCTCTAATTTTTGATTGAGTCCCCAACTGAATTTGTTTCTTGGTTTGTGTTGAACCTTATGCACCTGAGATAAATGATATCTAGACAAACTAGTTAGTCCACATGGTTTGTGATGGACGTCAACCACTAAAATCGATTATAGGAAATGGTTAAGCCCATTTCCCTTTCACTATTCAACCTCTTTTTCCCACTAGTGCCGAAGGCAGCTGTCATAGCTTCATCTTCTTCCCTCGAGTATGCTCCAAGTAGTTCATCAGTAGTTGCCTCTATATCGTCTAGCCAATCATTATTTGGCTCATCAAATTGGCTTCTATACCAAAAAGTATACTTTAGATAAACCAAGCCACTATGGTTGGAGCCAGCGGTGGCTTCCTTCGGCATTTCCCATTAGTTTGCAAGAGGCCATACTTTATAAGCAATGTGCTCTTGAACTAAATCCCTCATGCCAATGTAGGTGCATATGGTGTTGAAAGCAATTTGGCATGTTTGCACTTCATTCCTAAGTGCGATGGATGGCCTTCTAATGTCGAAACGTGACCATATAGGACGTTGGATAATGCCTCTCACATCCTCCCTCTGGTTCAGGTCATTCTTCATGTAAAACCATTCCTTCATCCAAGAACCTGGCCACTTCTTCCAAAATGTGGGCATAGGGTAATTTGCCAAAGAGCGAGGCACGAAGCCATAGCAACCGAAGTTGTTATGATACTGTTCTTTTCCGGTCTCCTTTGTCTGGTAAGATAGCTCATGAATGTTACAGAAGCATTTGGCATCCGGCTCCAGTCCCTGACTCCTCATAACTCATATAAAGCTCCTCAAGACCACCACTTCATCACCTTCAGGAAGGGGAGCGGTGTTTTCCCCCCAACCCTCACTATGGACACATCATTAAAATATTTGCCTTTCATCGCTTCAATTTGCCCTTGTCTGATAGTCGACTTCCCAAAAACAAGTGGCTTGGCCTCCACGGCCGATCTTCGGCTTCTTCATTCCCACTCTCAACATCGAAGCTTTCACTATCGCTCGAAACACTAGATAGCCGAGCGAACATTTCATTAGTGATTTTTTCTACATTGGTCCTTTCCATGGCTTTGTAGAAGCCAGTGAGTGTGGGATCCATGCTTTTCTTATCCTCGGCCATTTCGGTAATAGTCACTTCAGAAAGCCGAAGCTCAAAAACAATTGCGCTCATAGAATAGGAAGGCTAAAATGTCAATCACAGCACAAAAAGCTAGATGGAACAAAAAATATTCACAGCGCAGGCCTCTATATATATACTCAAAGCTCCACTGGTCGGTGGGTCCCA
This sequence comes from Zea luxurians, assembly GCA_029449295.1. Taxonomy (NCBI): domain Eukaryota; kingdom Viridiplantae; phylum Streptophyta; class Magnoliopsida; order Poales; family Poaceae; genus Zea; species Zea luxurians. The sequence continues at coordinate 131,777,029 of JAOPSE010000008.1, forward strand.
CGGTTTAGAATGATTCGCTATTCTAGCGAAGGGAAGGTGTTTTTTTTGGACCTTTGGCTAAAGGCCTTCATTCATGTCGTAGTCTAAATTTGTTGCAAAGGAAGAAATTAATACTGCGAGGGGCTACTGTTGGGGGCCTCCCTCTTCCGAAGGTCCTCAAAAACATGATTAACCATTGGTTTCCAACATGATATAGGTTGTTGCAGGGAACTTCGTCTTTGGAATGGAAGTTCTTCCCCTATAATGAAGGCATACGGATGAAGATGTGATCTGAAGATGATAAAAATGAATGCCGAAGCTATTGCCAAAGAGTAGCAGCTTTGGCTTATAATGACGATGAAGACTGAAGATGATGCTGGCTGAAAGGGAAAAATACTGCTTAGCTCTTAAAGATTCATGTCATGGTTATAAGTAAGTGTCAGGGACATAAATATAATTTTACCCGGGCTACGTCCTGTGCCTATAAATAGATGAACAGTAGTACCATACTGTTCACGCTGAATTGTAATCACTCTCACGTCAGCATCTTCGAGCAAGCCGAAGGTATCAATGTAATACACATTTTGTTAATACTCATGTATGATTTACGGAATGTGAACATGAATGGATTGATAAGTTACACTTGCCATTTCCATCTCTTTGTATTCTGATTTATTTATAAGATGATGAAGGCATGTCCTTCGTAACCTTCATCTGATGGTCATTATGTCCATGGGGAAATAATGCTTCAGAAGACGAAGGTCCTTAATACTAAACCATTGTGTTGCCTTGTTCTTGATTCACAACATTTGAGAACAAGTTACCAACACCATCCATGCATGGCCCAATAGAAATCTTTTACGGTTTTATTTACAAAAGGTAAAAGTGGGGGAGGGGGGAAGGGAGATATGTGTATGACAATGGGATGCGATCATGCTTTCTTGTTTACAGTAGGAGATACATGCCACCACTTTTATTCTTTTGCATGTAATAGAATCACAAAAGAATTATGACATCATTTATTCTCTCATGCATAGAACGCAAGAGATTTTGGAACCTAAGATATCCCTATTGGGGGCCTTTGTCTTCCGAAGGTCCTCAAAAACATGGCTAATTATTTGTTTTCAGTATATTATTAAGTATTACAGGAGCTTCGCCACCAGAAAAGCTTCGACATAGATCAAGGGAAGCAGGACGAAGCAAGCTTCGTCATGATGAAGCAGGAAAGCGATGTAGGGAGAAGGTGTCATTCAACTTATTGAGTACAAATGACAATGCTATCCCTGTGACATTTGTAAACCTTGTATGTAATTGCTGAGGGTATGAATGTAATAACATACGAAGTTGTACGATTGCATATAAATAGATGAATAGTAACCCTGTATTGTTCATGCTGGATTGTACTCACGTCATTACCTTCAAGCAAGCTGAAGGTATCTGTTGGGGACTTGTTCTCAAATGCTATGAGTTAAGAACAAGGCAACACAAAAAATGCTAAGTGATAAAGTCCTTCGTCCTTCGAAGCATTATTTCCCTTGGGATATAATGATTCTCGGACGAAGGTTATGAAGGACATACCTTCATCAACACAACATATAATAATGAAGAAAGAATCATATAAAATATAAAGAATAACGTAAACAATTATGTATAATCATCAACTCATTTTTTATATTATTATTATGGAAAAATAGAAATGATATCCAATAACAAATGTACCTTCAGCTTGAAGGAAGATGTAAGTACAAGCGTGACGCAAAAGTAAAATGCCAAGTCAGCGTGAACAGTACGGGGGCACTGTTCACCTATTTATAGGCACGGGACACAGCCCATGTAAAATTACATGCATGCCCTTTACATTTGGTAGTGATTCTATAGTAATCCACCGAGGCCTAAATAGCATTTTCATCTTTAAGTCGGTTTCCTTTTCTGCTATCATGCCGAAGCTTTCCTGCTCACAGCTTCGGTGCTGTATCAACCTTCGTATTCTTCTCCCACTGTGGTGCTGATTCGAGTCCGAAGATACCTGTTCACACATTATACTCCAGAAACACTGTTAAATCATATTTTTGAGGACCTTCGGAAGCCGAAGGCCCCCAACAGTAGCCCCTCGCAAAATTAATTTGTTAGAATGATAAATTTAGATTGCGACATGGACGAAGGCCTTAAGCCGAAGGTCCGAAAAAACACCTTCCCTTTGCTAGAATAGCAACATTCACTGACAAGTAGGGTCTCCCAATTTTCAATGCACTGGGCATATAAATAAGAGCATACCACGAACTTATTTGGTACGCTTTCTTGTCGTCTGCTCTTGCTTAATTTTTTAGCTCTTGCGCACCAACTGCTTAGTTTTTTAAGTTTTTAAGCTTCGGCTCTGAAAACAGTTTTTAGCATTTTCGAAGATGTCTGAAGGTAAAAAGGCTGCTGCCGAGATGAAGCTGAGTCTTTCTGAAGAGAAAAACCTGGGGTTTCTTGAAGCAATGTCGAAGACCAATACAGAAAAAATCACCAAAGAGATTTTAGAAGGTTTATCTGAAGATACTGATGACAGCGACAGTTATGATGTGGATAGTGGTGGTGAAGACTCCGAAGATCGCCCTTGGCGACCAAGCCATGCGGTTTTCGGCAAATCGAGTATCAAAGAAAATCATCTTGTCAATATGAGGGGAAGATATTTCCGGGACTTGTCCGTTGTGAGGGCCGACGAAGGAGAGAAGACTTGTCCGACTCCTGAGGAAAACGAAGTCGTAGTGTTCCGAAGCTTTTTGAAAGCTGGACTACGATTTCCCCTGAGCAGCTTTGTCGTAGAGGTGCTGAAAATATTTGAAATTTATCTTCACCAACTTACCCCCGAAGCAATCATAAGGATGAATATCTTCGTGTGGGCGGTGAGAAGCCAAGGTCTGGAACCGGATGCGAAAAGTTTCTGCAACATACACGAATTGTTATACGAGACAAAGCCCTGGGGTAAGGAACAGTATCACAATAATTTCGGCTGCTACAGCTTCGTCGCTCGGTCTGGGTCAAGCTGCCCCGTGCCAACCTTTCGGAAGAAATGGCCCGGCGACTGGATGACAGAATGGTTTTATGTGAAGAATGACCTGGAAACACGGGAAGATGTTAAAGGTATAATTATGCGTCCTATTTGGCAACTGTTCGGCCTGCGGAAGCCGAAGGTTGAAATGAATGAAGCTGCCGAAGAATGCCAGAGAGCCTTTGGAGTTATTTGCTCTTTTATTGGAACGAGGGATTTGGTCCAAGAGCATATTGCCTTCAGAGTATGGCCGCTCGCGGAAAAATGGGAAATACCGCAGGAAACCATAAAGGAGGCTGAAGTATACTTTCAAGTTTGGAGATAAATTCGTTGAGCCAGATGATGACTGGCTAAAAAGAATTGAAAATTTAAGTGATGAACTACTTGGGGTTTATTCAAAGGCCGAAGATACTGCATTGTCAGCAGCCTTTGGAGGCCGGAAAAAGAAAAGACTGAACCGAGTGTTTGACGCAATTGGGTTCGTGTACCCCGACTACCACTATCCAGCGCGGGGCCAAAAAAGAAAAATCGCAACCTCTGCACAAGAAACTACTTCAGCCGCTCCCAGCGAGCCGATGCCGAGGAGACAAAGGGTAAAGGTTCTCACACACCGGCCACGCTACATTGAACTAGCTACAGTGCCTGAGTTCGGCGGTGAAACCTCTTCGGCCACCGTAACTAAAGAACCAACTTCAGTGTCGAAGATCGAAGAAAAAACTGAAGCACCCTCAGCAGAGAAAGCAGAAAAACCGAGAACTGAAGGAACGAAAAAATTGGAAATTTTAAGTCCTTCAGCAAGTGTTGAGACAATAAAAAACCAAAAAGGCCCAGCAGTGACCCCGAAAAGAAAAAGAATGGTCAATGTGCTAGATGTACTGGAGACAATTAAGTCTTCAAGCACGACTCCGAAGAAGACTGTTGAAACTTCCGAAGTGGAAACTGAAATCTTTGACACTAAAGTTTCAAAGCAAGAAACTGAGACTGAGGCTGGGCCTTCAGAGCCCATAAAGGTAAAATCCTTGGAAACCGAGGAAGAAAAAATGACGGAGCCAATTCTTGTTGAAGAAGTCAGTGCTGTTGCCCCTGAGGCATCCTCCAAAGTCCTTGATTATATTGTTCGGCATGCTTCGGGGAAAAAGTTATCAGAAGAAGAAGTTTTTGAAGCTAATCACTATGCCAAAGAATTGAAATATCCGAAGGGGGCACTAGTGTTCAATGGTACAGATGAAGAAGATTTCCTATACTGCCTCCCGGATAACAAAGAATTACTCGTCTGCCGGGAAATGGCCCGAAGCATGGGGTTTCCTAAGCTGGAGGCTGGCCTCTGCGCGATGACAAAGGATGATCTTGCGGATAGCCTTGCGTATAATAGCCTGAAGGTACGAGATCTGCGCATTTGGAAACTTTATGATTTGAAATCTATTGTTTTATTCTTATACTAACTCTTTTTCATATAGGGTTTAATACTTAGCAACGCGCTGAGAGCGCAAAAGAATGCCGAAGACGAGAGCTATGAAATTGCTTTCAACAACCTTCGAACAGAGGTTATCAAACTAAGGAATGAAGCCTTGGAAAAGGACAAAATTCTAGTTACATTGGTGGATAAAATAAAGGAGAACGAAGCTGCGTCTAAAGCACAAGTTGCAGCTCAAAAGCACGAGATTGACAATCTTCGGAACCAATTAGCCCGGGCTAAAGAAGAACGCATACTTGAAGAAACGAAGCGAGAACTTAGCGACCAATGGGCAAATCATTTAGAAGGAACTGTCGAAGAGCTTCGTTCGTCCAAGAAAAGATGCTATGACAAATCTATGGAGTGTGTTAAGAAAATGAAAGCTAGCTTCGCCAGCGTTGGCGCATTTTCGAGTGAAGAAAACTTTATGAGAGGCAACCCCGAAGGTCCCATTGAATGGATTAATCACGAAGCTGAGGCCTTTGAAGAAATTTTAAATAGTCGCGGAGACATATGCGCTTTTTCGGGTGCCAGGGGGATTGCCACCATTTTAGAAAGGAAAGGCTGCGAACATGTAAAAATTTTAGCACAATCTGAAACTGTCTTGTCCTTCGAAGACGCTAAAGACCCTTCGGCTGAAGCTAGCATAGTTGGTGGAAAATTTTTCACCGATATCTGGGATAATGGTGGCCGAGAAATGGCCCGAGAAATTATCCAAAAAAGCTAAAAAGGCATTCATGATGCTAGAAAAGTGGCCGAGGCTGCTGAGAAAAGCGCAGAGCCCGAAGGGCAAATAGGTATTAACTAATGGTTTTTATTGTGTTGTAATTTTTGATTTCAAACTTCGTTCGCCAATTGTAATAGCAATGTAGCCGTATCCTGTCCTCCCTCAGATCCTGCTAAAACGCCTCCGAGCCCTCACCCGAAGGACGACGATGAAATCAAAAAGATGGCCGAAGCTATCATGGATCAAGTTGTCAATCAACTCCTGAACGAAGCTGCGGAAGTAGTACTTAGGGAAGACTAGGTACTATTGTAAAAATATCTGAAATGTAATATGTGTAATATCTTGTAACCCTGAATGTAATATACTTGTTTTTTATGGTTCAATTCTTTACGATGCATGAAATTTTACATACATACCGTTTTTGAGTCTGACGAAAAAACACCTTCCCTTCTTTTCATGCTTCGTGAAGAAGAATTTTCATTCATCACAACGATATCCATAGTGCTCTGATGAAGAATTTCCAAGCTTCATGAAAATATTTTCCGAAGCTACACTCCGAAGATCAATATTGTATCTCCTTGTGACTTTGCATAATTTTCCCTTTTTCAAAGCATTTTTCCGAAGATCGATATTGTGCCCCCTTCTTGTGCCATATGCAGCATGATGTATGATGCTTATGCTATGCGAAATGATGTGATGATGTTATGTTATGTAAAATGGTATTTATTCCGAAGATACACTCACATCCCTGCAATAAAACACATAATCTTTTTAAATCAGCGTTGACTTTTCGCTGTAAGCCTCCCTTAGGAGCTTCTTCGCCTTTTACTTCAGCGGAATCAGCGTTTATTTTTCGCTGTAAGCCTCCCTTAGGAGCTTCTTCGCCTTTTACTTTCGGCGGTATTCGCATTGACTTTTCGCGCTTGGCCTTTTACTTAGGCGGTATCAGCGTTTATTTTTCGTTGTAAGCTCTGCATTCCCTTTGGAACGACTTCTGAGCAGAAAACTTACACTGCGCTCCCTTTGGAACGGCTTTTTGTAACTTCAGCAAACTTACTCTGCGTTCCTTAGAACGACTTTTTGATGCTTCGAAGAATTCATGCCGTGCCTTTTAAAATAAATTTTTGATAATTTGAAGATCCTCCTTGCTATCACAAATCTTTAAGCTTCAACAACTTAAGCCTGTGGAGAAGATATACTTTCCTTGTGGCAATCAACGAAACTATTACATGAGATTTAAAAATTGTCCTTTATTACACAGAAAATAAAACTGAATGGAAAAGACTACTATCAAAGTAGGATATTTGTCAATAAATGTGCTTCGACTCTGGCACAATGCTATTGACTGTGCGAGCTTCGGACTGTTCTCTGAAGTCCCTTTGCTGTTGAACATATTGGCCCCCTTCTGGCTGCTGGCCTTGTTGCAGCGGTGGTGGAGGTGGAGGCTGTTGCCAGGAAGCTTGGGGTTGACTCGCCGAAGCAACAGAAACTGCAGGGTGATTGACTACATATTCTGGGATGTAAGGCGAATGATACGAAGCAGTGTGCATAATCTGCTTCGGCTGACCTTGTTGTGCTGCAGCTTCGGCTATCTCCTTTTGCTTCTGGATGGTAACATGGCACATCCTGGTGGTATGGCCCTTGTTTTCACCACAGAACAAGCAAAATGTTCTCCTTGGTTGATCTCCAAATCTTCCGCCGAAGCCCCTGGCGCCTCTGCCTCTTGGAGTTGGTGGCCGGAAGAAGCTTTGTTGTTGCCCCGAAGCTTGTGAGGAGCATTGTGGCCTTTGCTGCTGACTCCCCTTATCATCATTTTGAGTAGAGTTGTGAATTGACCTGACGTGCCTCAGATAAAATCTTCCTCCGAAGCCCCTAGTCATTTCGGAAAACCTGAAAGCTTCCTCCCTTCTTTGACGAAAATCATTGTCGGCCCGAATATACTCGTCCATCTTCTAGAGCAGCTTCTCCAAAGTTTGAGGAGGTTTCCTAGCAAAGTACTGAGTTGAAGGTCCCGGCCGAAGTCCCTTGATCATGGCCTCAATTACAATTTCGTTGGGCACTGTTGGCGCCTGTGCCCTCAATCGTAAGAACCTCCGGACATACGCCTGAAGGTATTCTTCGTGATCCTGGGTGCACTGGAATAGAGCTTGAGTAGTGACCGGCTTCGTCTGAAACCCCTGGAAGCTGGTTAACAACATGTCCTTCAGCTTTTGCCATGAAGTGATCGATCCTGGTCGAAGGGAGGAATACCAGGTTTGAGCAACACTCCTGACAGCCATAACAAAAGATTTTGCCATGACTGCAGTATTGCCACCATACGAAGATACTGTTGCTTCGTAGCTCATCAAAAACTGCTTCGGGTCTGAATGGCCGTCAAACATGGGAAGCTGGGGCGGCTTGTAGGATGAAGGCCAAGGTGTAGCCTGCAGCTCAGCGGACAGAGGAGAAGCATCATCAAAAGCAAAATTTCCATGGTGGAAATTCTCATACCAGTCATCTTCATTGAAGAAACCCTCCTGATGAAGATCCTTGTGCTGAGGCCTTCGGTTCTGCTCATCCTGAGTAAGATGACGAACTTCTTCAGAGGCTTCGTCTATCTGCCTTTGCAGTTCTGCTAGCCTGGCCATCTTTTCCTTCTTCCTCTGCACCTGCTGATGAAGCACCTCCATGTCTCTGATTTCTTGGTCTAGCTCATCCTCTTGCGGTGTCGGGCTGACAGCCTTCCTCTTCTGGCTTCGGGCCTCCCGAAGAGAGAGAGTCTCCTGATTGGGGTCCAGCGGTTGCAGAACTGCAGCCCCAGTTGCTGAAGCTTTCTTCGGCGCCATAGCGAAGGTTTATGGTTGCCGAAGATGTTCAAAACTCAGAGTGGAAGTGAGTTCACCGGAGGTGGGCGCCAATGTTGGGGACTTGTTCTCAAATGCTATGAGTTAAGAACAAGGCAACACAAAAAATGCTAAGTGATAAAGTCCTTCGTCCTTTGAAGCATTATTTCCCTTGGGATATAATGATTCTCGGACGAAGGTTATGAAGGACATACCTTCATCAACACAACATATAATAATGAAGAAAGAATCATATAAAATATAAAGAATAACGTAAACAATTATGTATAATCATCAACTCATTTTTTATATTATTATTATGGAAAAATAGAAATGATATCCAATAACAAATGTACCTTCAGCTTGAAGGAAGATGTAAGTACAAGCGTGACGCAAAAGTAAAATGCCAAGTCAGCGTGAACAGTACGGGGGCACTGTTCACCTATTTATAGGCACGGGACACAGCCCATGTAAAATTACATCCATGCCCTTTACATTTGGTAGTGATTCTATAGTAATCCACCGAGGCCTAAATATCATTTTCATCTTTAAGTCGGTTTCCTTTTCTGCTATCATGCCAAAGCTTTCCTGCTCACAGCTTCGGCGCTGTATCAACCTTCGTATTCTTCTCCCACTGTGGTGCTGATTCGAGTCCGAAGATACCTGTTCACACATTATACTCCAGAAACACTGTTAAATCATATTTTTGAGGACCTTCGGAAGCCGAAGGCCCCCAACAGTATCAATGCAATACAAACTTTGATAGTATCAATACATTCATTATGATATAAATACATGGTATATTATTGCATTTATAATTATGTTTTTATATATGTGAATTATGAAGACTTGTTCTTCATGGCCTTCGTCTAAGACTCGTTAACTCCAAGGGGGAATAATGCTTTGAAGGACGAAGGTCTTTAACGTATACAAAATGTGTTGCCTTGCTCTTGATTCACAACAATTGAAAACAAGTGGCCAACAATCCCCATGGTAAAGGAGGATTTTGAATCTAAGAGGGTGTTTGGTTTTTAAGTACTAATTTTTAGTCCCTCCATTTTATTCCACTTTAGTCCCTAAATTCTTAAATGCGGAAACTAGCAATTTAGAGACTAAAATGGAATAAAATGAAGGGACTAAAAAATAGTCTCTAGAAACCAAACACCCCTTAAATCCATTCATTACAATCTTTATAGTTACCATGCCCAAGGAATATTTCTTGAAAAAGAAATAACTATGTGTTTCAGAAATGCAAAAAATGAAATACTACCCAAAAATGGCTCAAACAATAAAAGAAATTTTAGAGTTACCTCTGGTGACAACATCGTCATATCCAGACGGCTAAGCCCATGATGGAGAGCCTAGCTCTGACACCAATTGAAAGTTCCCGTTGTCTAGAAACATGATCTAGATGTTGTCAAGAGAGGGTGGATAGGCGAATAAACAATATCACTTTAAAATAGGAAATTCTTACTCTACTCGAAGACTAGATCGCAGAGGAATGAAAGAGACTTCGAGTAGATCACAACGGAAATGATGTTTCTGTCTCAAAATACCCTGCACTTCAATGACAGCTTATGCCATAGATAAGTATTGAAGTGCAAGAATAAAAGCAATAAAGATAAAGAGATCGAACACATCACAGAGCAGAGCACACAGACATAGGGATTTATCCCGAGGTTTGGCCAAGCCTGAAATGCTTTCCTAGTCCATGTTGGAGTGAGCCACACCTTGGCTTGGAGTTTATTTAAACTCCTTCCTCTGTTTGCTCATATCTGTTAGTGCGATAGATAGAGCCTTCCACTATGTTGATGTCGGTTACAATGACGACGTAGCTGCTTACAATCTTCTCGATAGCACTCCGGCAGAGTAACCTTATGTCAGTGTTTAGTGTCCGACCGCACACCTGAGGGTACCCTCGTGGTGCTTTTGGGTAGAACGGTGTCGTCGATTGTAACTCGATGGTTTGTGCCAGAGGCACGAGGAAGAGAGAGAGTCGGGCGATTTTCTATAGGTTTGGGCCACTTTGAGGAGCATAATACCCTACTTCCTAGAGTGGCTTTGTATGTGTGGTGTGCTTACAAGTGGTATCTCCCGAGTGGAGAGGTGCTAATGAGATGAAAATGATGGGGATCCCTATAGGACTTATATACACGACCATATGGCACTCCCCGCGCACATGCTGATCACACTCTTCCGGCTTATCTCCTAGCTAATAGCGAACAGACTTGCCTTATCCCGAGGAAAACTCCGCAGCTCCGTTCTGAGCTACCCCCGCTGTTTGAGGACGTCGGGCGTGGGAAAAACGAATAGCTTCCACAGGATCACGCCTAATCCACGAATAATCTGGACGTGAGCCCATCACCTTCTTAGGTCGGCCCATTTCCACTGTAGTCTTTGCTCGGCCCATAATGCGGTGACCTTGCGGGGTGAGTAGCTTGTGGCCCGAGCAGGGTTTTCGCCCTCAAGTGGACCCGAGGGATATCTGTCCCCCTCAAGCCCCCAATCTTTGAGTTTATTTTGAAATAATCGACTCAAAGGTTCCTGGTCCTTGCTTAGGGGATGGTAGTATGACTTGAACAATTTGTACCTCTGTTGGGTGTAGCCCCGAGCTTTGAGTGGATTTAGAAATAATCCATTCAAAGGTCTTCATCTTTATGCTTTTGAAATCAGCACTTGGCTTCAGGGTATTGTGAATTTATTGGGTGCACCGAAGGTGCACCCAATGGGTGTAGCCCCCGAGCTTTGAGTTGATTTTGAAATAATCAACTCAAAGGTCTTCATTTTTATGCTTTTGAGATCAGCACTTAGCTTCAATGTATTGTAAATCTATTGGGTGCACCAAAGGTGCACCCAATGGGTGTAGCCCCCGAGCTTTGAGTTGATTTTGAAATAATCAGTTCAAAGGTCTTCATCTTGTGCCGCTTTCAAAATAATTTTTCAAAATAACCTGGTGATGACATATGCCTGTTGGGACTTGCTTTCCTGGGCAAGTAGACCCAACGGGAAAGCGGAGAGAGTGTTTGCAAAGTTCAACGGGGAATGGCAATAGCACTGTTAATCTGGCCTCTCAAAGGCACTGTACGGGGGTATTTATAGGCACCCGAGTGACCACCGTCCTTTGGCAAGGACGTTTATGCCCTCAGGTACCCAGACTATCCCCGGATATTCTCACAAGAGGGGGTAGACTATCATTACAGAAAAGGTTGTTACAGACGTGACCCGTAACATGCTTATCTGCGTGGGGCCCGTTACAGTTGGTCGAATCCCACTTCGGCCTCCCGACGAGATGAGGACGTGGGACTTAGCAGACTTCGATGGAGCCTTGCCTTCATCTTGCAATGGAGAGGATGAAGGGCGACCGCGCCGGTCTTCATCCGCTCGGCGCCCTCGGCTCGCTCGGGCGTAGTCTTTGTTGGTGTAGCGAGGCGACGAAGGCTTCGAGCGAAGGGTAGCGTCTTCGCCTTCGCCCCAACATTTGCCCTCTGAGGGACGAGTTCGACTAAGTCATCTGGTGCCGAAGACGTCGCTAGATGGTGGAGACGCTGCCCTCGCTCGAAGTGGTCCCGCGGGGGTTTTTGATGTGACCATTGATGGCGTGGCACTATTGGACTGCTTGTTTCCCAAAGCGCCGTGTCCTGTCTATAAAAAGGCGGGCACGGTCGGGGCTGTTTCTTACCCTTGCGTGCGCCAGAAAAACCCTAACTTTTTCAAACCGCTCACCTGCCCTCATTTTTCTTCTTCTTCGGAGATCTGGCCCGCGTCAAGCAGACCACGTGCCGCCACCGACGGTACGTAGCAATGTCTTCCTCCTCATCTGTTGTGGGTGCGTCATCGGTCGATCCGTCGTCTGAGGATACCCTGAGTGATTTGGTGGCGACAGAGTTGCAGCCGGGCCACGTGGTGGAGTTTGGCACCTCGAGGATTTCCTCAGTTCGCGTGCAGGAGATGCAACAGCTTGGGTATTTTGGCGACGATGTTGGACGTTTTCCAGGCGCTGAGGAGATTCTTGAGCCTGAGGGCGAATTGGTTGTGTTCGAGGCATTCTTTATCGCTGGCCTTCGCCTACCGGCGCATCGTTTCGTGGTAGAGGTCTTACAGATGTTTGACGTCTAGGTCCACCAGTTGACACCTAACGCCGTGGTTGCCTTGGCGAAGTATGTCTGGGCGGTGACTTCATACGACGGTCAGCCATCCTGGAGGTCCTCACCAAGAACTATTGTCTGCACTGGCAAAAGAGGAAAATTGGAAATAAGATTGCACAATTTGGATCGTGCACCTTCACGCCGAGGACTGGAAAGACTTCGGCGAAAGTCATAGAAATAGTCCCCTGCGCTCGGAAAAAGTGTGGCAACTGGTGAGGCTTTTGGTTTTATGTCTCAGGTGGGGAAGTCGAAGATCTTCCTAGTCTCCCTGCAGCCGTTATGTGCTCCCACTGTTACGTGGCGTTCCCACCGTTTGAGGTGGCGGAGGACGATGAGGATGAAGGGGCCCTCCGGTATGCCGCCCGCATGAGTAGCGGGAGTGATCTAGTTGAGGAGTTCATTGCATATGGAGTATGGCCCTTGGCGCACGGCTGGGTACCTGGCGATGTGTGCCCTCGCCAGATGCCGACCTTGGGCGAGCAGTTGGTGCGAAGTCCTGCCTTCGCCTTGGATTTGCACGGCCGGAACCCAGCCATGTTTGTGCGTGAAGTAGAGGATGGAGCAGTGAGAATTGTGGGGCGATACGTGCCGAGGACGGAGACTTTGCGGAGTTGGGATATTGGCGGTTCCAATGTTCGTTTGAACCTCGTTTTTGAGTTGAACTGTCTGCCATATGGCGGTTACCCGGGATACGACGCTGCTGTTACTGTCGATCGCCGGGGAAAAAGGGCGGTGGCTGCGGTTGAGGAAGGCCCTTCGCGAGGAGCCGTGCCGGCTGTGACCACTAAAAAGAGAAAACTAGGTACTGCAGCTGAGGGGTTGGGGGTCTCCGATCATTTTGCTGTGGATTTAATAGCAACTTGTGCGGCCCCCGGGGGAAGGATGTCTTCGCCCGAGCTCTGGGAATCTTCGGCGCGAATGCTGGAGGTTACCGGGGGTCGCTGGCCTAGGAATGTTTTGATCCCCCAGGCGGCCGGCGAGGACATGTTTACGTCTTGCTTAGCCTGTGAGTTGAAGATTTTTCCTTATGGACGGAATATTACTGTTGTTGTATCGACAGTGATGGATAAGGATCACCAAGATGCGACGTGGAAGCGCCGGGCGTTCACTAGGGTCGGGGACCCTAGTCGCGAGGTCAAGAAGGCACGCGGAATCGTGAAGTCTGCCACCCCCGACAGCAGCAAGCCACCGCCGGCTGCGAAGCCTACCATCCTCGGCCCCAGCAAACCTTCATCGGGTGCAAGGGCCATCACGCCCGGCTCGAGCAAGCCGCCTTCTGCTGAGCCCACGCAGGAGCAAGGGCCACCGTCTCCGCTGCGCACTGCCGAGGTGGTGGCGGGTGGGGCTGAACTCTCCATAGACATCTACGTGGATGATTACCGTGTGGGTGGTGTCATGATGTTCGATGCCCACACGGGGCGGGGACTTGTCGATGAGTTTTTATTATTTTATATTATTATTATTATATTTTTTCACGGTGACTGGGTCTTGGACAAGATTGTGATGCAGGGTCGGATGCTGGGCAACTGGCTGTTGTCCCAGCTCCAGTGGCGGCCGTGTCGGCCGCGGCGACGGCCGAGGCGAAGGGTGCTTCACAGGACCCATGGTCCAAGTTTTGTACCAGCGGCGATATTACTTCGGCCGCCGCTGCTAGAATGTGGTGGGCTCAGTTGCGCAGCAGCTGAAGCATGCAACACAGCAGCTGAAGCATGTAAGTCGTCTTGGACTTCATTGGTTTGTTGTGTTTATGTGATTGCGAATTTGATGGACTTTTCATAGCAGGCGACTGCCTTTGTTGATCATGTTGCGTCGGGCCCTCTGACCTCGGAGATCGCTGTCGAGAGGCAGCGTCTCGAGGGGAGGATTGAGCGCCTCCAGACGCAGCATACGGAGGCCGTGCGGGACAAGTTAGCTGCAGAAAACAAGAGCCACAGGCTGATGGAGAAGTTGGCGGCTGTGGAGGCTGAGAAGGAGGACCTCAGCCATCGGCTAGCGGTGGAAAAGAAGGATGCGGACAGGACCTATGCTGAGGCATAGGCCGCACATGCCGAGGCCAAGCTTGCGCGTGCTGAGGCCAATCTCGATCGCCAACATGCTGAGGAGGCAGAAGCGAGCCACAGCAGGCTACTCAGCTGCCTGGACAAAGCGGAGGCCTCTACTTGCACAGAGGTCGACCGGACGCATGCACAGCTCGCGGACGCGTACCGGCAGCTTGGTGCGCGGACCGCTCCCTTTGATGCGTCCAGTAAGGAGGTGGCCCTCCGCTTCCTTGGATGGCTGCAGGAGGAGTTGGAGGTGCTCCCAATGATTGTGACGGGCCTCATGTCCTTCGCCTCGCTCATCACCTGCGAAGGGGCCATGAATGCCTTGTCCCGCGAGGGATGCAGGCACTTCAAAGTCTTTGACCGATCAAACGAAGACTTCGAACGTGGAATCTTCCAGGTTGAGGACCCGATGCTGAAGCGATCTGTCGGGCACTTTATGATAGGATGTGGGGCCCTCACGGCCGTGATACTGTTCGGGAGAGGTCCGACCGGGCGATGGAGTAGGTATGGACTTGTTTTGTGATTGTATGTATGGGTATATATATTGATATGTGGTTTTTATTGAATGAGTATGCTATTTTTGTAGATGGCGCATGATGAGGAGGTCGAAGACCTCGGGGACCTGGAGAGCACGCTACTCGAGTCGTCGGGTGCGAAGGAAGGGATTGGGGGGGGGCAGCTGGCGCCACCGTCCGATACTGGCGAAGGCCCCGTGATGACCCCCACACCGACCTGTGCTAGCGAGGACCCTGTGCCGGCCGCTGCGTCGACTAGTGAGGACACTTCGATGGTGGTGGGCGAACCATCTGTCGAAGACCCTGCAGCGTTGGCTGGCCCTTCGCAGGTGGCAGGGTAGGGGCTAGGGCTATCGAATGTAGAACTTTGTTTTTGTGATACTGAAACTCGGTTGCTGCGCAGGTTATGATGTGTGGGCCTGCGCAAGCAACTGCTGGTGACGATACTAATTTTGTGGCGGCCGCAACCGTAGTGCCTGCCAATGACAGTTTATCTGGTTCTGAATCTGGTTCTTTTTTGTCTGATAGTGAGTTTGAGAGTCTGTTTTCCTGGACCAAAGAGTCTTCGGAGGAAGACTTGGATTATTTTGTTGCGTTAGATGTGGCCGCGGCGGAGTCCTTGCCGCGGGTGGAGATTGGCGAGCTGTCTGATCTTCCTAGTGCAAGAAACAAGTGCCGGCTACGAAGGGTGGTGTCGAAGCATAGCGTTGGCGAGCTTTTGCGAAGTGGTAGGCGCCGTCGGATGGGGATGATACGGGACCATCTTCGAGTAGATCGGTTTGGTAAACGAGAGCTACTATCTTCGCCGATTGGGACGAGCATTGCTGAGGGGGATCTGCGGAATCTTTTTGAGGGTGAGGAATTGAAAATAATGTTGTTCAATTATAGGGAGGTGGACATCATCCCAAAGGTTGAGCCAATGTAGTATATGGTGCCCTCACGTTGTCCGGCGGTAATGGAGGGCATAGTTGTGTTTATCTGTGCGGTGGATCTAGTGACCCTTCGCTGTGTGTATATAACTACAACTTGTATTGTAATGTGGCCTGTTGGTCTCCTTTAAGCGAGAGACTTCGTATCACGCACTTGTTGTGGTAGTCCGGCTGCACCCTTAGGTGACTTTTGCACGGAGTGTCTTTTTAGTAAAAGACTTCGATTGACGCACTTGTTGTGCTAGTCCGGCTGCACCCTTAGGCGACTTTTGCATGGATTGTCTTTTTAGTAAAAGACTTCAATTGATGCACTTGTTGTGCTGGTCCAGCTGCACCCTTAGGCGACTTTTGCACGGATTGTCTTTTTAGTAAAAGACTTTGATTGATGCACTTGTTGTGCTGGTCCAGCTGCACCCGTAGGCGACTTTTGCATGGGTTGTGTTTTTAGTAAAAGACTTCGATTGACGCACTTGTTGTGCTGGTCCGACTGCACCCGTAGGCGACTTTTGCAAGGGTTGTCTTTTTAGTAAAAGACTTCGATTGACGCACTTGTTGTGCTAGTCCGGCTGCACCCTTAGGCGACTTTTGCACGGATTGTCGCACGCGAGGGTAGTCTACGCTACCTATCACGGTGACCTGGAATTGGTCGAATGCCGAAGACCGTCGAAGCAGTCTTTTTCGACATGTTGCACTTGAGTTTTTGTTTTTGTGAGGGCTTTTACTGATATATTACATGGCTCCGCCTCGTTAAAAACCTCACCCCTCGGGAGGAAAAGAGTGCAGGCCGGAACAACATTGTTTGCTAAATTACAAGGGCGCATGGGCCCTGAGGGTTAAACAAAAAATTTCCAGAGATTGTCAATGTTCCAGGAGTGCTCTAAATCTTCGCCGGAAGGTGTTACCAGCCTATATGCTGGGGGATGCCTTCGTCTTGACAGTGAATGGACCTTCCCATTCCGGCTCCAGCTTGCCCCGTGACTCTGTCCAGGTGGTCCGGACAAGTATGAGGTCTCCTTTGTTCAATTCCTTTGGGATGACAGCGTTGTCGCGCCAGGCCTTTTATTTGGGCCTGATATCTGTCGAGAGTCTGCAGGGCGAGGACGTGGTCTTCGTCTATGAGATCTTTGGAGGTTGGTTCATCGACATCGGGCATTGATGATGTGCTTGTCCTGGGCGATCCATGCTTTATATCCTATGGCGTCATGGCTTTGGATCCATACAATAGGCGAAAGGGTGTGAATCCGGTCGCCCTACATTCTATAGTGTTTAGGGCCCATACCACTTCGGGTAGTTGGTCGGCCCATTTGCCCTTTTCATCATCGAGAAGTCTTTTCTTGATAGCGGTAAAAATCTTGCCATTGGGACGCTCGACAACGCCGTTGGACTGTGGGTGGTATACCGAGGCAATGATGGGCTTGGTGCTGATGGAAAAACAGAAATCCCTGAAGTCTTGGCTGTCGAATTGTTTGCCATTGTCGACTATGAGTTCGGACGGGACTCTGAAACGGCAAACAATGTTTTGCCAGAAGAATTTTTGTGCGGTCTTCGATGTAATGGTGGATACTGCCCTGGCCTCGATCCACTTTGTGAAATATTCGACGGTGACGAAGGCAAACTTGAGGTTCCCTTGAGCTGTAGGCAGCGGTCCGACGATGTCCAGCCCCCAGCGCTAAAGTGGCCATGTGTGGGCGATAAGTTTGGTGAATTGCAAGGGGCTGCCCGAGCGAGGTGAGAATTTTTGGCATGCTTCACATGACTTTGTGACTTGATTGGCCGTGCAGATTATTGCGGGCCAGTAGAATCCCTGTTGAATCACCTTGGCGGCGAGGGCTCTGGGTCCTGAGTGGGAGCCACAAGTTCCGCTGTGGAGTTCGCGGAGGATTTCTATGCCTTCAGTCTCAGTTATGCACTTTAGCATAGGCTGGCTGATCCCCTTTTTGTATAGCTGTCCCTCAACTAGTGTGAAGTTGCGGCTTCTGTGTTTCAGTCGTTTGGCCTCGTTGCGGTCGTTGGGGTGATAGTGACCTTGCTGGTATAGGGTTATTGGGGCCTGCCAGTCTTCGGCCATGATGAGATTGACGATGCGGTGGCCTTCTGCATCCTGCGTTATTTGTAGGCCTTCGGGGTTGCGGACAGCTGGTGTGCCGATGACGTGGTAGAACACGTTGGAGGGCAGGACCTCGCCCTTGGCTGCTGCTTTGGTCAACGCGTCAGCCTCTTCGTTCTTTGCGCGGTCGACGTGCTGCAGGGTGAAACCCTTGAATTGCTTCTCGAGGTTGCGGACGGCTGTGAGGTATTGCATAAGCGCAGGGTCTTTGGCTGCATATTCTTTCTCGACCTGGCCGGTGACTACTTTGGATTCTGTTCTGATTATGCAGGTGGTGACACCGAGGGCTCATAATTTGTGGAGTCCCAAGATGACGGCTTCATACTCTACTATGTTGTTGGTGCATCTGTCGGACTCCAAGGCAAAGCTTAGGCGAGCGGCATATCTATATTTGACGCCTGCGGGCGAAGTGATGATTGCCGCAACTCCTGCCCTAGCATGGCACCACGCGCCGTTGCAGTGGATGGTCCATACTTCATCTGGGGACTCTTCTTGTTGTCATGTTGGTCCTGTCCAGTCAACGATGAAGTCTGCCAGGACCTGTGACTTGATCGTTGTTCTGGGTTCAAAGGTGATGTGGTACCCAGAAAGTTCTGCTACCCACTTGGCGATTCGAGTGGATGCCTCCAGGTTCCGGAATAGTTCTCCCAGGCCTCTGTCAGAAGTGACCCATACTTTGAATGCCTCGAAGTAGTGACGCAACTTGCGAGATGCCATGACAACTGCGTATGAATTTTTTCCAGCTCGGTCATATTACACATGGAAGCCGTGAGGACTTTGGAGACATAGTAGACTGGGCGCTATCGGGGCGTGCCCTCTCTATCCTGTTCTTAGACCAACGCTGCGCTGACTGCACATGGTGAGGCCGCTATGTATAGCAGTAAAGGAAGCGAAGGGTCAGGACTAGCGAGGGTTGCCAGATCAGACAAGTGTTGCTTGAGCGACTCGAAGGCTGCCGCTTGCTCTGGTCCCCAAGCGAAGTCTTTAGCACTGCGTAGTGTCTTGAGGAAAGGTAGACTGCGCTCTGCAGATTTTGAAATGAACCTGTTCAAGGCGGCCAATCTGCCTGTTAGTCACTGGACGTCCCTAGCGGACTGTGGAGGTGTCATGTTGATGATTGCTTGGATTTTTGTTGGGTTGGCCTCGATCCTCTGTGCAACACCAGGTAGCCGAGTATCTTCCCCTGGCGGACTCCAAAGACACACTTTTTGGGGTTGAGCCGAAGTCGTGCATCCCGCATATTGGTCAAGGTTTCGGTGAGGTCGGCGAAGTGATCCTCTTTGTTCTTGCTCGCGACGACAATGTGGTCCACGTAGGTGAAAATGTTGCGGCCTACTTGACTTTCAAGGACCTTTTTTGTGAGGCGGGAGAAGGTTGACCCAGCGTTTTTGAGTCCTTCCGACATTATGATGAAGCAGTATGTGCCGAAGGGTGTGATGAACTTGTGCTGGCCTTGTCTTCCTCTTTCATGTAGATCCGATGGTAACCGGAGAAGCAATCAAGGAGGGACATGACTTCACATCCTGCTGCACTATTGACTATTTTGTCAATCCGTGGCAAGGGGAAATTGTCCTTGGGACATGCCTTATTGAGACTGGTGAAGTCGATACACATGTGCCACTTGCCGCTTTTCTTTTGCACCATGACCACGTTGGCAAGCCATGTAGGGCAAGCGATTGGCTCGATGAAGTTGGCTTCCAACATGCGGTGCCCCTCGACTTTGGTGGCTTCAGTCTTCTCGTCGGACATTTTGCGTAGTCGTTGCTTTCTTGGGCGCACCGAGGGGTCGATGCCTAGGCCGTGCTCTATGATGGTGCGGCTGACTCTGACCAGGTCGCGGGCGGACCAAGCGAAGACGTCCTTGTTGTAGGAGAGGCAGGAGATCAGTTTCTCCTCGTCTTGTGAGGTCAGGTCTTCGCTAATTATGACCGTTTGCTTAGGGGTGGCCGGGTCGAGGGGTACTGCCTTCTTTCCGTCATTGCTTTGCAGTTGCACCTTTACTTTTTCGTTGGCGGCTGGGTGGGTCCCTTCAAAGCCTTCTCGTTGTGCTGTGAGATAATGCACGTTCCATTGCCCTAGGACGAAGTCTCTTTCAATATTGCGCGCGGTCTGCTGGTTGCCATAGACTGTGATCACGCCTTACGGACCCGGGATTTTCATGCATAGGTAAAGTCCGTGAATGGTCGCTTCAAACTTGTTGATGGAGCCCCGACCCATTATGGCGTTGTATGGGTATACCATGTCAACTATGTCGAAGGTGACCTGCTCACTTCGTGCATTGGGTGCTACATCGAAGGACAGGGGTAGCTCGATCTTGCCGACGGGAAAAGTGCCCTTCCCACCAAAGCCGTAAAGGGGGTTGTCTAAAGGCTTGGGCAAACTGTGGCTGATGCCCATGCGATCGAAGGCATGCAAGAAGATGATGTCAGCTTGGCTGCCGTTGTCGACCAGGACTTTGTGGAGGTCCCAGCCCGCTACGCTGCAGTTGATCACCATGGCGTCGACGTGAGGGGCACTGCACAGATCAACGTCCCTGGCATCGAAGGTGAGTGGCACATGAGACCACCTTGTTTGTACGACTAGGCCGGTGAGGGCGACGTGGTTAACACTTCGGTAGTGGTCTCTCTTTTGTCGCTTTGTTTCGAAGTCCACGCTAGACCCTCCGGTGATCATGTGGATGACTCCGCGATATGGTTGTTCGGCGAAGTCTTCTTGCTTTGGTGCTTGGGGTGATTATGGTGGTGTGGATTTGGGTGATGCGGGGTGGAGACGGGGGTGGCAGGACTTGCACTTCCTGGCGGTGTTGGTACGCATGGTTGGGTGCGTGTTGGACGTGGTCGTTGTTGTAAGGTTGTTGTTGTTGGTGGTGGTATGTGTGCACGACAACTCTCTGGTTGTCGGCTAGCTGTGCCCTCGACATCCTGTCCCTGGTGGCCTTCGTTTTGGGACAATCACTTGTGGAGTGCGCATAGTCTTCGTCGTGGAATAGGCAGTAGAATCTGTGTGGCTGCTGCGTCCGTCCCCGATCTCTTCCTCTGGTGCCATTGCCGCGGCCCTGATGGGGGTATTCTTGGCGGCGGACGGTTTCTCCGGCTGGGTGCTGATTGGCTATGTTGTGCACCTGTTGTTGGTTTCGGCTGTCCCGACCGGAATCTGGCTACGAAGGCCTAGTCCAAGTTCTGCTGGACTGCGGAGGGTCCTTTGGCTTCCTCTAAGATTCGACCTTTCACCGACATAACTCTTCGGTTCTGGCGTACTTCTCGAATAGCTGATATAGCTCTTGGAGGTTTTTGGGTGGGTCCCTGATGCAGTGACTGTACAGGACGCCAGCCTGAAGGTCACTGATGGCATAGTGGATCGCAATGTGGACGTCGACTGATGGCAGTTGTGACTTGAGAGTCAGGAACTTTCTGTAGTACTCTAGAAGGGTTTCCTTCTCTTGCTTTTTGCAGAGTGATAGCTCGGCCAAGGCGTTAGTGTCGGGTCGGTACCCTTGAAAGTTGAGCAGGAACATGTCCCAGAGGGCTTTCCAGGAGTCGATGGATAGTGGCAGCAACCTGGTTTACCAGGTCAAGGCCGGACCCTCGAGCGCGATGATGAAAGATTTGGCCATTGTGGCGTCATCACCTCTGGACGATGCGATGGTGACTTTGGTAGCTCATGATGTATTGTGCTAGGTCAGTGCTGCCGTTGTACTTGGGGTAGGTGCCTGCCCTAAAGTTGGTGGGCCAAGGTGATGCTTGGAGTTGTGGAGCTAGGGGGCTTCGCTCATCAAGGTAGTTGATCCCTTGGAAAGCTGTGACATGCGGAATGAAGGGACCGCGCTGAGGTATGAATAGATCTCCGGCTGAGACGCGCTGTTGGAGGGGCGGTCCATGCTGATGGTCATGCTGGCCTTCGCTCTGCATGAGCGCGATTTCTTGCTTGAGCTCTCGAGCTCTCTGCTCCTCGTCTCGTATCATCAGGCGCACCTTGGCCTGCATGGTGACACGTTGGCGCTTGGCCTCGAGGATGTCTTTCTGCTTTTAGAGGTTGTGGTTCTTGATGCGTAGTGCCCGCAGCTGTAGCTGTTCCTCGGCTGAGATGCTGATGACTTCGCCGTCCTCTATTGCGTCTTCGCCCTCTGCTGGAGCGAAACTTGGGGTGGTGCTTGGGGTACGCCTCCGGAGCTGTAGGTGCGCAGGGTGCCTTCGGGGGTGGGGTGGTCTAGGCACTGTCTTTTGCTGACAGCTTCATCTTCAAAGGCCTCTTAGGGGGTGTTGTCTATAAGGGCCTTGCCTTTTTTCTCAGCCAGCAGCGCTGCCTTCGCTGCTTCGTCAATGGATGGGGCTGCCTTCGAACTAGCTCGCTTGGGTGCCATCGCGGGTTGTTTGTCCGTAGCACGAACGGTGGGTGCCAAATGTTGGGACTTGCTTTCCTGGGCAAGTAGACCCAATAGGAAAGCAGAGAGAGTGTTTGCAAAGTTCAACGGGGAATGGCAATAGCACTATTAATCTGGCCTCTCAAAGGCACTGTACGGGGGTATTTATAGGCACCCGAGTGACCACCATCCTTTGGCAAGGACGTTTATGCCCTTAGGTACCCGGACTATCCCTAAAATATTCTCACAAGAAGGGGTTATAGATCGTCATTACAGAAAAGGCTATTACAGATGTGGCCCGTAACATGCTTATCTGCATGGGGCCCGTTACAGTGGGCCGAATCCCACTTGGGCCTCCCGACGCGATGAGGATGTGGGACTTAGCAGACTTCGACGAAGCCTTGCCTTCGTCTTGCAACGGAGAGGATGAAGGGTGACCGCGCCGGTCTTCATCCGCCTGGTGCCCTCAGCTCGCTCGGGCGTAGTCTTCGTTGGTGTAGCGAGGCGATGAAGGCTTCGAGCGAAGGGTAGCGTCTTCACCTTCGCCCAAACACTGTCCATATCTTGTTAGGTTTGGAATCAATTTGATCTGTGACGAGATGGAAATCTAGCCGATTGAAACATAGAACTCTTGGCTAGACACCACTCAGCCATGTACTTTAATGCTTCTGCTGATTGGTCTTGTGCTTTGGTAACTGCATTTGGACTTCCTCCCATTTCAGTTGATCTTCCCTTTTTGTCACGGTATATTCATTGCGTATATTTTAAAGGTATCGCCACCTTAGAAAATCTTGAAGAATCCAGGCAGTACACCCAATGGGTGTGCTCAAAAGGTGTCTGCCCCGTGAAATGTGATTATCGCGTTGTCCTGAAGTAGTAACTTGACATGACGGAGGGGTGTAATCATTTGCCAGAGCAGTTGACTTGAATCCAACCGGTGCCGTGTTATGCGAAACAGCCGGATGCCAGACTCATTTTCAGGCGGTTTGAATTGCTTATTGAATTCTTGCGACTGTTCGGTGAGCGGGGTAGAAAGTGGACGGTCACCCTCAGTCCTCTTTAAATATACCGCTTGCCTCAGCTGCTTTCTTCCCTCGCTCTTGATCACTTGCTCTCTTCTTCCTCCTCACTTCTCCCCCATCTGCACAACCATGGGCAGAGGCAAGAGAGGCAAGGGATGGCCCCACCGCGCTGACAAGAAACGCAAGCGTCCTCCGAGTCCACCCTCGGAGGACTTCGGGGACTCGGAGTACTCAGAGGAGGTTCCTCCAAGTATGATCGGTCGCCTACTCCAGCATCCCCCATGGCATCGTCCAAGGACTCGAACGACTCCATGGGGCTATCCGTTGCGGCATAGGCGTACTAGCGATCTATCAAGCGTGCCAGGCTCGGTGGGTCAGACGACTCAGAGGAGACCTCCTCAGAGAGGGTGGAGGACTCCTCCGACTCTGAGGAGTGGAGCGGCGGTGAGGGCAACGACAGTAGTGGTGACGACGATGACAAAGGCAGCGGCGACGGCGACAGCGAAGGTGGCGACGGCAAGGGCGACGGCGAAGCCGGCAATAGCGACAGTAAGTGTAACACCCCTGTTGTTACAAGAACTAAAACTTTGGCATGACATCATATGCATTAACATTTCATTATGTATGTTACACCTAGAATGCATCCACTAGGTAAAAATTTCAAAACAAGTTGTGATGTGATGACTTGAATTGATCATTAACCCTAGGATAGGGTACTTACCCATGGACTAGAAGCATGTGGGTGTGTGAGATGATAATTTGAGTATGACCTCAAAGGTTAGTGGAGATGTTCAAGAAAGACTAAACTTAGAAAGTTTGAGTGCCACTTAAACCCTAGAACACTCAAAACCCTAATAGAGACCCTAGAAACCCTAATTAATACTCTATAAGATGACATCAATTTCTATGCATTTTTGGACCAAAGTGCATATATCTAAGTGGTAGAGTAACAAAAACCAAGCAACTTTTACATTTGGAGATTTCCAAGTTTTGTGGAGCAAATTGGAGTAAATTGCAAAAGATCCCAAAAAGTACCCCTGTTGGGGGTCTGCTTCGAAGCCGAAGGTCCTGTAAGAAGAAACACCTTCGGTAGATCAGCACGGAACTAACGCCGAAGCTACCTTACAGGGAACTTTGGCATAGCGACATGCCTAAAGATGAAGGGTTGCACTGACTTAAAGATGAAAAGACAGATTGACCCATGATAGTTTGTGTCATGAATGTAATCAATTGTAGAGGATATAAATGTAATTTCACACAGGTTGCGCCCTGTGCCTATAAATAGATGAACAGTACCCCGTACTGTTCACGCTGATTTGTACTCACTCGTGCATCACGCTTGTACTATATCCTTCTGTCAAGCCGGAGGTACAAATGTAATTCTACATTATTTCTGTTTATTCATGATAATATAATAGAAGATGAGCTAATAATGTTACATAATCATTCATGTTGTTTTTTATGTTTCACATGCTTCTTCTTTCATTAATGTATACTGCGATGATGAAGGTATGTCCTTCATGACCTTCGTCCGAAGATCATTATATCTTAAGGGAAATAATGCTTCGAAGGACGAAGGGCCTTAACCTTTAACATTTTATGTTGCCTTATTCTTAATTCATAGCATTTGAGAACAAGTCCCCAACATTGGCGCCCACCTCCGGAGAACTCACTTCCACTCTTGAGCTGATGGCTTCGTTCAGCAACCAAGCCGAAGCATCTTCGGCTACAAAGCTGGTGCTGCTGATAACAGGTGGCTCAGGTTCAGAGCCGACTAACAAGAAGCAGAAGAAGGAAACACAGAGAAGGGTGCAGCATGTTGGGGTGCACGGACCCTTCATCAAGTCAAAATGGTCCCACATCACAATCACCTTTTCCCAGGATGACCTTTAGCTCAAAGATTACCCTCATAATGATGCTATGGTCATATCTTATGTCATTAAGGGATTTTTGGTCCACAATGTTCTGGTTGATACAGGCAGCGCAATAGATATTATATTTGCTAAGGCCTTCAGACAGATGCAAGAGCTAGAAGATAATATTCATGATGCTACACATCCTTTATGTGGCTTCAGAGGAAGGCAAATTGTAGCACTTGGCAAAATCACAATGCCAGTAACCTTCGGCTTTGTTCACAATAAAAGGACTGAATAAGTTGTGTTTGACATTGTTGACATGGAGTACCCCTACAATGCAATCATTGGTCGTGGGATACTTAATGCTTTCGAAGCAATACTTCATCTAGCATATCTATGCATGAAGATACCTTCGGAACAAGGGCCCATTGCTATTCATGGCAGTCAAGAAGCTGCCAGGAACGCCGAAGGAAAACTGCACAGATTCAAAGGCAATCCATAACATAGATGGAGCCGAAGCCTGTGAGCAGTATCGATACAAAAGAGAGAAGGCTGCTTCAGCGGATCAGCCGAAGCCTATGCTTCTATGTGAAGATATAGCAGAACAAAAGGTACTGCTGGGATCTCAGTTATCCGAAAAATAGGAAAAGAATTTGCTAAGATTTTTATTCAACAACAAAGATGTCTTTGCTTGGTTAGCCAATGATCTTTGCGGTGTCAACAGAGATGTTATTGAGCATTCGCTCAATGTGGATCCATCTTTCAGGCCAAGAAAACAAAGGCTTCGGAAAATGTGTGATGACAAAGCTAGAGGTGCTCAGAACAAAGTAAAGAGGCTTCTTAGCGCTGGAGTTATCAGAGAGGTCAAATACCTAGAATGGCTAGCTAATACTGTTATGGTGAAGAAGGCCAATGGTAAATGGAGAATGTGCATTGATTTTACAGATCTTAACAAAGCTTGCCCAAAAGATGAGTTCCCATTACCAAGGATAGATTCTCTAGTAGATGCAGCAGCTTCGTCAGAGCTCATGAGTCTACTAGATTGTTACTCAGGCTACCACCAAATCTGGATGAAGAAGGAAGATGAGCCGAAAACTAGCTTCATAACCCCCAGTGGCACATATTGCTATCTTCTGATGCCTGAGGGGCTCAAAAATGTTGGAGGAAGCTTAAGCATAATGATAGCCAGAGTCCTTCATTCTCAAATAGGCAGGAATGTGCTGACTTATGTTGATGATATCATAGTTAAAAGCACGAAGCAAGAAAATCACATTGCTGATTTGCAAGAGACATTTGCCAACTTCAGGCAAGCTGGTTTGAAGTTGAATCCAGAAAAATGTGTTTTTGGGGTAAAGAAGGGCAAGTTCCTTGGCTGTCTAGTATCAACGAAGGGAATTGAAGCTAACCCAAGCAAGATTGAAGCTATCCTTCGTATGGAACCGCCAAGCACAAAGAAAGGAGCTCAGCGGCTGGCAGATAGATTAGCATCATTGAATAGATTTATATCCAGATCAGGAGAAAGAAATCTGCCTTTCTTTGAAATACTAAAGTAAGCCGAAGTCTTCCAATGGGGTCCGGCTCAGCAAAAGGCATTCGAAGAGTTGAAGCAATATTTGATTGATTTAACAACGTTAACTCCACCTTTGCCAGGGGCTCCATTGCTCTTATATGTTGCAGCTTCACATTCTACAGTAAGTGTGGCACTTGTACAGGAGAAGCTAGATGGCCAAGTCAAAAAGCAAGCACTAGTGTACTTCATCTCCAAAGTTTTGAGTCCGTCAAAGAAAAATTACACAGAATTGGAAAAGGTGCTATATGCTGTGTTAATGGCCTCCAGAAAGCTTCGGCATTATTTTCAAGCATATCACATAATTGTTCCTTCGTCACAGCCTCTGAAGGATATTATGAGGAACAGAGAAGCTACTGGAAGGATTGGGAAATGGGCTGCAAAACTTAATGAATTCACCATTGTTTATGTGCATAGATCCTCAATTCAGTCCTAGGTGTTAGCAGACTTCATCGCTGACTAGACGACAGGGGCTCACGAAGAAGTAAACAAAGATGCCAAAGCTTGGACAGTGTTCTGCGATGGTTCTTGGGGAACCTTCGGTGCAGGAGCGGCTGTAGTCCTAGTGGCACCTTCAAAAGTCAAAACATGTTATGCAGCCAAGCTTGATTTCAGTTGCACAAATAATATTGCTGAGTACGAAGCACTTCTGTTGGGGCTTCGGAAGTTAAGGGCAATGGGAATAAGAAGGGCCATTCTGAAAACTAATTCTCAAGTTATTTCTGGCCATGTGGACAAAAGTAGCAAGGCAAGAGATCTGAAGCTTGAAAGATATCTAGATACAGTTCGAAGGTTGGAGGCTTCTTTCGAAGGTTTTTCTATTAAGAATATCCCAAGAGGTGAAAATGAGCATGCAGATTTACTAGCCAAATCAGCGGCCTAGGGGCTCCCTCTACCTTCAGAAGTATTTTTTAAAACAATAAAGGCACCTTCGGTTGAACTCATGGAGAGAGCAGTGCTTACTATTTCTTCGGTACATAGTGAAGATTGGAGGACTGAAATTATATCTTTCCTCCAAGGTAATTGTCTTTCAGATGACGAAGCTTATAACAAGAGAATGGAGGCAAGAACAAAACCATATGTGATAATAGAAGGGGAGTTATACAAACATGGAGTCTGCTCTCCACTTCTCAAGTGTTTATCTAGAACCGAAGGTATAGAGCTGATGAAGGAAATACATGCAAGTTTGTGTGGATCTCACATTGGGTCTAGGCCTTTGCTGGGGAAGGTCTTCAGACAAGGATTTTATTGGCCGAAGGCAGCTTCAGATGCAGCAGATCTAGTTCAGAAGTGCGAAAATTGTCAAAAATGTGCAAGAGACCAGAAACAACCTTCGTCACTAACCCAGTTAATACAGCCAACCTGGCCATTGCAAAGATGGGGCCTGGATTTGTTAGGTCCACTTCCACCAGCACAAGGCAATTTAAGATATGTTGTGGTGGCTGTAGAATATTTTTCCATGTGGATTGAAGCGAAGCCTTTGGCCACAATAACTTCGGTCACAGTCCAGAAATTTTTCTGGCAAAACATTGTTTGTCGCTTCGGTGTGCCGAAGGCTATAACTGTGGACAACGGAACACAGTTTGATGCTGAAGCTTTCAAGGAATTATGTGATCAAATTGGCACAAAGATTCATTTTGCGTCAGTCAGACATCCAGAGTCAAATGGACTTGTCGAAAGAGCAAATGGTATTATAATGACAGGAATAATGAAGCTAATCTTTAATCAGCCCAGAGGAAAGTGGCCAGATGAGTTGATTAAAGTGGTGTGGAGCCACAATACGACCGTATCAAGATCAACAGGCTTTACGCCATTCAAGTTATTATTTGGTGACGAAGCTATAACCCTAGAAGAAGCTAAAGCAGGGTCAATAAGAACAACATCTTAGGTAGAAGACAAAGTTGATTATCACATGGCAAAAGACACTATAGAAGGGACCAGACTTAAGGCTGTGGAAAATATCAATAAATATCAAGCCGAAACAATAAAATGGTGCAACAGAAAAGTCTGGCTGAAAAATATCAAGCCAGGGCATTTGGTGCTTCGGAGAGTAGCTAATCCGGACATAGTAGGCAAACTACAGCTGAAGTGGGAAGGACCTTTTCTAGTGGTATCTTCGTCAAGGCCCGGTTCTTACAGGTTGAAGGATATGGACGGCAACGACATTCCTAGATCTTGGAATGCGGATGAGCTTCGATGATATTATGTGTAATCCGATGTAATCTTTTTTCATTTTTTCCTATGGCACCCTTTTCCTTTCCAAAGGGGGAGAAAGGTTTTTAATGGGGCCATAGTTTGTAATTTTTCTTTTCTTATTCAGCTCCATGAGAGCAAGATCCCCCAAAAAGAATGTAAAATGTAACCTCTGAGTGGGCACCATCGAGTGCAAGAAAAAACAGGGAGAAGCTCAAAAGTCGTCCCTAAGGGGATGCAGAGCACGACGAAGCTACAAAAAGTCGTTCCTAAGGGAGCACAGCGTAAGTTTTCTGCTCAAAAGATGTTCCTAAGGGAATGCGGAGCCAAGTACCATTGAAATATAAGGTGAAGAAGTTCAAAAGACGTTCCTAAGGGGATGCAGAACTTATACCGCCGAAATAGAAGGCGAAGAAGTTCAAAAGACGTTCCTAAGGGGATGCAGAACTTACACCGAAAAATAAGCGGTGCAGCTGAAAAATAAACGACAAAGAGATTTCAATCCTTCCTAAGGGAATGCAGAGTTTGGATATGGCTTCGTAAGCGTGCGTTTGGACATTCATTTGCACAATACATTACAACATTCATTGCATTCTTACACATTCATTTAGACATTCATAAGATCATCATCATCATATCATTGAAGTACAGACAGTTGCTTCGGCTCTAATGACAAGGCTTCGGCAAGAGAAAAAAGAAGCAGATTTATGCTTCGTTGTGTACGAAAAGAAGGGAAGGTGTTTTTCGCCTACTGCTCAAAAAATACAAGTTTCGTCCACATCAAAGCAGTTCATACATGGACATAAAGGTAAAAATATATTACAAGGTATGGACAAATTTACAGAGTAGTGTCTGGTTCCTAAATTACAATATTTTTTACAAGGATAATTCAAGAATTTCCCTAAAAAGTTTTTTCATAGCAGTGTCTTCAGCTTCGTCACTTCAACACCATCCGCCAAAAGCTTCGGATCATTGCTCTTCGTCTTCGTCATCCTATACATAACAAAGCATTATAAGGTAAATTCAAGTTTCAAGGAAAAGGCAAGCACTAGGTATGAGTTTATTACCGGCTTGAGGTGACTTCGAGCTTCATCACCAGCTAAGCTTCGCCCACCCTTCGTCCAGATTTGTGTTATAAACCTATTTCCTATGCTTCGGGCCATGTTAGGGATATCATTTAAGTCTGCTGGTGATAAGCTAAAGTTAGGTCTATTGACAATTTTCCCATGCGTGCAACCAGTTTTCATGAAGGCAACACCTGTGCCCCGAGAAGCTAGCAGGGCACAGAAATCGCCGTGCCCAGCTATAACTTTGTCAAGAGCATCAACTTCGCCCTCAATATGTTCGAAGGTCCCTGGCAGGTCTTCAACTGAAGGTTCAAACTTCTCAGAACTGGCCCCAACTGAGTTGAAAACCTGCTTCAGCTGCTGCACACATCGGTTGCCGAAGTCTAGACATTTATCTTGAAGCTCTTTCAATGATTTCTGTAAATTTGAACTTTTTCAACTTCAGCCTCAAACTTCGCATCGAATTTCTGCTTTTCTTGTTCGAAGCTTTCTGTCTTTGTGAGGAGTTCATTATTCAATCTGGCAATTTTAGCTTGGGCTTCCGCCAGTAAGCCTTCCATTGATTGAAGTTCAAAATCCTTCTTCTCAAGAGCAGCTTTGTGATCTTTTATTTTGCTCTCTAAGCCTTCAATTATAACCTCATGTTTTTTATCTTCAAGGTCCTGTTGCATTCTCAAGGCTTTACTTAATAGCATGCTCTGCGCAAAAACAACCTTCGTCAGAAAACACCTTCGTTGTTAAAACAATGAAAAGCCAAAGTAAAGTTTTTACCTTGAAATTAGAATAGAATAAACTACCAACGATATGCTATCGTCGGTAGCGACTGATGTCGGCCTCAAGCTTCGGGAAACCAATACTATTCAACAGAGTACTGATAACCTTCGCTCCAGTTTGGTCTCGGAGGCATCCTAAGCTTTCGTCGTCAATACCGCCAAAGAGCAATGCTCCTAGTTGATAGTCGCATGATATTGCATAATCTCTTAGCTCTTCTTTCTCAACCTTAGACAGCTTTTGACCAATTATGTTTTGAAAATTGAAATCCTTTTCCTTTGAAGTATCTTCGGTGATCTCCTTCTCTTTTCTAGGAACTGTGGCCAAGGTCTCTTCGGCAGCTGTAGCAGCTTCTTCCATAGTCATATTTAAAAGCATTTTATCAATATCAGAAAATGTACTCTCCAGATTTATATCTTCGGCCGTTGCAGCTTCGGCGGGAGTAGCTTCGGTAGCTGCAGCGCCCTTGACAGCAGGTGTTATCTTCGACGCTGAGGACGGCGGTGGTGTTTCTTCAATGGCTTCGATTACAGTAATAATCCTCCGTTTTTTGGCCCAGCAGACTTCTTCGCTGCCGAGGGCTCCTCCTCCTTCTTCTGTAAAAGCTTCGTCAGATGTGGCCCCAGTGGACTTAGCTTGATAGGCAAGGATTCAGTCATTACCTTTAAAATTTCTTCCACGTCAGTAGCAGAAGGTGTTGAAGGAGTCTCTTCTTCTATTTCAGTTGTTTTTGGCTTCGCAGTCGCAGCTTTCCTCTTCTTCGGAGCAGCTACCTTCGGCTCAGGGCTCGATTTTTTCCTCTTCAGAATTTCTTCATCTTCTTTTACCATTCTGGCAGCTTGTCTGCTCAGAACACTAACAATCCTTTTTCTTTTTTGCCCTTCGTCACCCTTGTTCAATCGCTCATAATCAGGATATTCGAAGTTCAAGGCATCCATCACCCGATTCAACCTTCGCTTCAGTCGGGTGCCGAAGGCTGCAGTCATCAACTGATCTTCTTTTTTAGTGTAATTGCCCAAAATTTCGTTGCACATGGTTTCTATCATTTCTAACCATTCTTAAGATGGCCCTTTGAACTGTTTCTCAAATTTGAATTTATAAGGTAGTGGCACAAGTTCTTTCTTCTCTTTTATCCCCTTTAGCTTCGGCATGTTCCATTCACTCAGCGTCGGGAACACCCTATAGGCTAGATATTCTTGGACTAGATCTCTTGTGCCGATCTGCTCGACTACCACCCGAAATTCTGTTACAGCTTGTTGGCATGGTGATCCCGGCTCCATACGGCACAGTAGCCTAGTCAGCCCAAAGCTTAAGCTTAGAGGGCTCAGTACTAGCGTCTTGAGCTTCTCCCTCTTCTTCTCATCAGCCTTCACATAAAACCACTCATTCTTCCAACCAGTTGGCCACTTTGTGCGATAGCTAACTACCGGAGTCTTCATATCTTTGCAATATGCGAAATTGTAACAACCAAAGTTTTCATGAAGACCATCTTCTCTAGCCTTCGTCTGATAATGAAGCTCGTGCACTCGGCAGAAGGCTTCGGCATTCGGGTCTGTTCCTTGGCTTCGAAGAGCCCAGATGAAGACGTGGAGCCTAACGATAGTGTTAGGAGTCAGCTGATGAAGATAGATCTTGTAGTTTTCCAAAACTTCTCCAATCATTTCATTCAAAGGAAACCTCAATCCCGCTCTGAAGAAGCTCCTGAAAACTACCACCTCATCTTTTTTCCGGTGTCGGAGTGGTTTCTTCTCTGCCAAAACGAATCAGCTTCTTCTCAGCTTCTCCAAAGTAGCCTAGTTTTATCATCATAGGCATATCAGCCTCAGAAACAGTAGATTTTCCAAAGTCCAAGTGACTGGGTTTGGCTAGCATGAGAGTATTATAATCTTCCTCTTCTTCATCAACATCTTCTTCAATGTCAGCATATTCAGCTTCGGCAGCAGGTGCACCTTCCTTAGCAGCTACCTCTGTCACAACCATTCTCGATTGTTCCATCACTTCAGAGATAGGAGCAGTCTCTGTAGTTTCGGCCTCTTCTCCGTCGCGAGTCACCCTAGCGGTTAAACGTACTCTAGCCATCAGGTGTTGAATTCCTTGCAGTTCTTACGAATGTTAATGATTTTTATGGTTGTGACGAAGCTCTCTCTCTTATGACGAAGCTAGTTCAAAACAATGCTTTGCTTCAGAATGCGATGGGAAAGCTTCGGCTATGGTTAAATTTTTCAGCAGACAACAGTGCAATGGCAATGAATGATGTGGTAACTTCACACCTACTCGTCTGTTTATATAGTGCTGCTGGTGTGAAGGTGAATCGTCAAGTCGCTCGTACCTGCTCAATAGTCACCCACATTCACTGAACGGTGGACCACGGTGCGTGCAAGACGAATCGGTAGATCGTGCATACCCGTTGCATGGTGGGACCCCCCTGCGCTCGGATTATTTTAATCGTTTCTCGGCAACGAGCTCAGGGAAGGTGTTTTTCGGAACCTTCGGCATTCCGAAGCTCAGGACAATTTTTCACGGATCAAGCTCGTTGCGAAAAACAATCTAGCACCGCGAAGGGGCTACTGTTGGGGGTCTGCTTCAAAGCTGAAGGTCCTGTAAGAAGGAACACCTTCGGAAGATCAGCACGAAAATAACGCCGAAGCTACCTTACAGGGAACTTTGGCTGAATTCAAGCCCTAATGTCTCTTGATATATGGGGATTTTGCCATGGGTCACTACAACAAAATTGTAGAGCTACTATAGTAGTCCAAGTTTGATTAAATGATCTAGCCCAAGAATGGTATTGAAAGTGGAGCAAAATGGACTAGAAGATGGGTTGTTAGTCGAGTATCAATCTAAAATCAAACTAGTAGTTGCATTGGATCGACTTTAGAACCAAGTAATGCTCGATCCAGTGGATGTTTGACCAAGATCACTATAACAAAGTTAAAGCTGGTATATTGGGAAACAACTTTGGTGCAGTCGGATTAGCAGTTTGTCACAAGAAAAATTGAGAACGAAGCTCTTCAAATCGCTTTGTGTAAAGCCCAAAATTTGTAGGAGAAAAATATAATAATGATGAAATAAATATATTTAAGACAGTGTTTTAGGGATTTTTGAAACCTTTGGATATTATTGGGATTCTCATGCTTTTGAATGTCCAATTGAATAGAATTAATCTAGCCAAATAACAAAATAAATAGATATAGAATTATGCACCTCATGATGGAGTTTTTGCATTTTTACCTGTGTACTCAAAACTATGAGACATGTGTAAGTTTGAAAAGTAGAATTTGTGGCACCCAAAAATATTATTATGGACTTCTAATAGAATAATACGAAGACTTGAATCATGATATTCTTTTTATACAAATTATATCACCTTTCAAGTCACATCTTCTTAAATAAATATAGCTAAATACTAAAAGATTTAATGAACTTATATAAATTAAGTTATTCTTTTTAGATAAAATGTTTAGAAATGTTATCTGAAATAAATATTAATAAACTTGTGCAATAGAAATTATTTCATTAAAACATATAAAATGTATAATTAGAAGCAATTGCCTAAATGAATAATGCAATTAATATAAAAGAAATAAATAATAAACCTTGCACGCATATTTGGATTTTTATTACACAACTTATTCTTATGTTGGGTGTGATGTTAATTTTGTTTATACCATGTTTGTTTGTATTGCTACGACTAGTAGTGAGGTCACGAGAATCTGAAGATCATCCAGGTACCTGGAATCTCTAGTCCTAGGCAAGTTGTGCCCTTGATCACTTCTTTTTACCCAATCATGTTCTTATTAATCATAATGATTTGCATAGCTTAATTTTTAGGGGATCCAATAGGTTACCCTAGTTTGACTATTTTTATACCTTGTTTACTACTGAATTTTTGGGTAGTACCTGCTATTGCTTTATGTGGTTTTGGGTATAGAGTTACGCATTATTCATGATCATAATTTTATTATCAGTTTGTTATTTACTGTTCATGATAAGATCATTATGTTAATTGGAACATGGAGTGACCACTCGGGAAAACAGTGCTACCATAAGGGTGGTATGGGACGCGCTTGGCTGACTAATTAGGAAAACTAGTGGAGGACTACCTTACCCGAAAGGGGCAAGGGTAGTAGGGGAGTGGTCAGTGTAGGGAGGTCCTTGGCTTGATTTTGCTGCGATGGCGGTCAGGCGAGGGATCCCTGCATTGGAGCTTCCTAGAAACTGTAGCAGGTTTTTTGAAGCTAGTGGAACTTTGTAAAGTCCTCATAGTGGTACCCTACCTCGCTTCCTTGGTGGAGGTGTATGGGGTCCGATCAACCCTGTGGCAAATGGGTAACATGACTTGTGGGTAAAGATGTGCAACCTCTACAGAGTGTAAAACTGGTATATCAGCCGTGCTCAGGGTCATGAGCAGCTCAGACCCTCACATGATTAATTTATGGAACTAAATTCTATTTGTCATATGCATTGCATTGAGGGTGTGGTTATCACTTTTGTTCTACTACTTAATTGGGTTGGTATTTACTTATAGTTAGTAACTGCTAATAAAATTTTGACCAACTTTAAAAGCAATGTTCAGTTCTAACCATCCTCTTTGGTAAGCCTTACATTTCAGATGAGCTCCCACCTTTGGTGAGTTCATGCACATTATGCCCCACAACTTGTTGAGCGATGAACGTATGTGAGCTCACTCTTGCTGTCTCACACCCCCACAGGTCAAGAACAGGTACCGTAGGATGAGGCGCATGGAGGATGTTGTGATGAGTTCATGAGAGGTCTAGGTCGTCATCTCCTAGTCAACTTTGGGTTGCTGGATCATTGTCTCCTTATGATGTAATTACTTATTTATTTTGTACAGAACTCCTATTATATAGTAAAGATGTGACATTCGTTTCTGTACCACTATTCATCATATATGTGAGACTTGGTCCCAGCACACCTGGTGATTATTTCGCGCCCGGGTTTTGGACCCCTAAAATCCGGGTGTGACAGAAGTGGTATGAGAGCGATGTTGATTGTAGGACGAAACCTAGATAGAACTAGAAAACCCTTACCTACTTACCTTTGCCACTCAAATTCTTTCTATACTTTCCTTAATCTATTCTCATCCACTGCTGCTTTACTCTGATTACTCTTACTTTTTCACTCTAAAGACAAAAGTGGATTTCACACTTTGGAATCATGTGCCTAAAGTGACCTTTAGGAATAGAAAACCTACTCTTAGAAAAAAATCAAAACTATTTTTGTAAATATTTGTATGCTTGAATGTTTGTTCTTATGATAACTGCTTGATTCGATTCTTTGATTGAGTGTGACGGGTTGTGGAGTAATGTCCACAATTACATCTGCATATACATATAGACACAGATATAAATAATAAAATTCATAAGATAATTAAAAAACCCTAGATTATCCTTCATTAAAGTATAAATAGATCCCTCTTAACTTAAAGGATTATATCTTATCCTAACAGGTTTTTCTTATGTTAAAAAAAATTATTTCCATAAATTATTTATGAGATAAACTTGACCAACTAGGAATACCCCCACTAGAATATATCAACCCTAATATATCCATATTATCTTAAAAGACTCTTTCTTATCTTAATAGATCCATCTTATCTTAAAAGATA
Source organism: Zea luxurians (assembly GCA_029449295.1). Taxonomy (NCBI): domain Eukaryota; kingdom Viridiplantae; phylum Streptophyta; class Magnoliopsida; order Poales; family Poaceae; genus Zea; species Zea luxurians. The sequence continues at coordinate 131,813,250 of JAOPSE010000008.1, forward strand.
CTCTATTACCTTAGTAGATTCATCTTATCACGAAAAGATTTTCATCTTATCCCAATAGATCTAACAAATCTCGAAAGATTCTATCTTGTTCTCAAAGATTCATCTCGTCCTAATAAGCCTACTTATCCTAACGACTTTACTCATCCCACCATGGTCATGATCTAACCCAAGTTAATTAGATCTGATCTAGGCTCAACTAGTAATACCAATATAACCTAGATCTAATCTAATGTGATAGATTAATCTAACCTAACAAAGGCTAACCTTAAGTAGAGCTAATCGAATGTGGCTTACTTAAATAGGTTAGTTAATACTGGTGAAATAGATTTGACCTTATTCATATAAATAGGTGTTAACTTAATTTGGTGCCCTATATTGACTTGGTCATATGCAACTACCTTAACCATCCGATAGTTGCATAACCCCTCTGTTTTAACCAATCAAAGACTCTGACCTACCTACAACATAATATCCAACCTATCTCAAAAAGATTCTAACATATCCTAATGACATTTATTCTACCCTGGTAGATCTATCTAACTTTAACTAGTCTAATCTAATTATATCCAATCTAATCTAGACCCTACCTCATCTAATATGATCCAATCTAAAGGGAGTTACTTAAACAAGTTAGTTAATACTGGTAACATAGATTAGACCATATTCTTATAAATGGGTTTTAAACCTAAAATTGGTGTCTTAGACCAACTCATCTGTAAAACCACGGCCTAGCCTATGTTATAGGTTGCCCAACCCATTTATCCCAAAAGCAAAGTAAAACTCTGTTTAGTCTACAAACCCCATGTACCCACAATTGTTATCCCAACTTAGATAATGGCATCTAACACTACGACCGATGGTCTCTAAATCAGACCGAAGAAGAAAGTTAACCTCAATAATGAAGGATATGAGTAGAAACAGATCTTCAGATGAATTAAGATCCACCACCCGGAATAAAAGTCTCCCTTACCTAACTTTCTCGTACCCCCAAATCTTCTCTACACTCACCTAATAGCTAAAACCTAATGTACCCTTGTTTTCTATGTCACATTTGCTAATGGCATGAAGAATTTTAGGTGTATAAAAAAAATATACCAACTGGAAGATATACTAGAATTTCATAAAGATAAAGTCAGCTTGATATGCTTAACTAAGTGGTATTCTTAAATGGGATTATAGGATCTAATGTGGTCTATTTAAATAGATTAGTGACACTGGTAGAAGAGATTAGACCCTACTAGCCAAGTATTAACTTAACTTAGCAAATTAGACCAACTCGACCAAGAGCAAAAGAGCTAACCCAACCAATAGAGTCATGATGGACTGCATAACCTATCTATCCCCACCTAACATCAAACAAACTTTTGATCTACATCATGTAGTCTATCTCATCCATACCTATCTTAACCATATTCCCCAACCCCTATGATATATACTAACCTTGAACCAATGAGGTCAAGATCGGAGAAGAAAAGATCAACATCGACAAGGAAGGATATAACAATCAAAGCGAATCTCGAGATGAATCAGGACTTAAACATTTTGGATAAAGTCTTTTCTTGCCATAATCTTTCTTACATCAACCTGTCCAGCTAATATCCTACATAATAAGTAGCCGGACACCTATGCTCTCCTAATCACCCACTATTGTCTACAAAAAATGAGACTCTAGATTTTTGAACCAATTATAGACTAAAAGCTGAATTACAAATCAATCCTTCTGTATCCCTTTTCTGATAAATCTCGAGGACAAGATTTCTGTTAAAGGGGTAGGATTTGTAAAGCCCAAAATTGGTAGGAGAAAAAATATAATAATGATGAAATAAATAAATATATTTAAGATAGTGTTTTAGGGATTTTTGAAACCTTTGGATATTATTGGGATTCTCGCTTTTGAATGTCCAATTGAATAGAATTAATCTAGCCAAATAACAAAATACATAGATATAGAATTATGCACCTCATGATGGAGTTCTTGCATTTTTACCTGTGTACTCAAAACTTTGAGACAAGTTTAAGTTTGAAAAGTAGAATTTGTGGCACCTAAAAATATTATTATGGACTTCTAATAGAATAATACGAAGATTTGAATCATGATATTCTTTTTATACAAAATATATCACCTTTCAAGTCACATCTTCTTAAATAAATGTAGCTAAATACTAAAAGATTTAATGAACTTATATAAATTAAGTTATTCTTTTTAGATAAAATGTTTAGAAATGTTATCTAAAATAACTATTAATAAATTTGTGCAATAGAAATTATTTCATTAAAAACATATAAAATATATACTTAGAAGCAATTGCCTAAATTAATAATGCAATTAGTATAAAAGAAATAAATAATAAACCTTGCACACATATTTGGAGTTTTGTCAGTGAATTTAAAATGAACTCAAACTCTTTTGTGGATTTGAATCTAAATTAAATCCAAATAAAAAAATAGAGATATAAAAATATAAAATGAATAAAATAAAGAGAAAAGAATTGCTAAACGACGCTCGGCCAAATCTGTCCCTGGTCTGCCAACTTCTCCAACTCGCACAGCCCACATAACTCCCCTCTTCGGCGCTTTCCTACCTCTCTACGACTGTCTAGCTGGGCTCGCATTGCCTGTCACCATAGCACGTGCCTGGGTGTTCCGTTTGGCCGACATGTGGGCTCCATCGCTCAGTCCGCACCGCGCCTTGGATTGACATGTGGGCCGCTCTGGTCAGCTTCGCCACCTCGCATCACCGCAGCTCAATAAACTCCGATTCAATGGGAGATCACACGACTTCCCTACTCTCGTCCTCATCTAGAGTCTCGGCCATGGGTATATAAAAGCGGGTCCCTAGCAATCTTCACTTCCATCTGGTGTGCCTCGTAGGATCGCCACCATAACAAATCAGAGCTTAGGGATCTGCGGAAATTGGTCGCTGCGTGGGGAACTTCCGCCCTTCATTGCTCGAGGTCGAATGGATGCCTGAGGATCTTTGCCTCGTCACGTCGAGTATTGCCATGGCATCGATTAGCCATTGGGGCCCATGGGGCACTGTGAATTTCTCGTCGTTGAAGAATCTCTGCCGCCGATCTGCCCAGCGCCATGGCTGGCCCTGCTCCTGCCTTCTTCATCGGTGAGGATCTGCTCTGTTGAATCAATTCATACTCTATACGCATAGCGCCGGTCTATGACCGATTTAGGATGCCATGGCCTTAGGTCGCCGGTTCACCGGAATGCACCACCGTCTACGTCTTGTCACCATCGTTGTTGGGACTGGAGTGGAAGAAGGGTGAGGGTCGTTGGAACCTCGATGAAGGGTGGAGGTGTGGCGATAGGTATGACCGTTGGATCCGTATTGCGCAATCGTGATTAGTTGTAGGATGACGTTTCGGCCGTAGTTCATCCTGGCCGTGGATCAGTCAGTGGACGGATCTGGTGGCATCTTGTTGTGGGCGGTCCCTGGGTCGTTGGATGAAGATCTGACGAACCGCAAAACGTATCGGTTTATATAATAAGCCGATCTAATCCGAGCCCTCAAATGCCAATCCGATGGTTGTAATCTCTTCGTACCCCTTCGCTGCGGCGCTATGCATAAGAGCTCTTGGTGATTTGAGAAACCAACCTGTCATCCACCGAAGGCATAAGACTATTACGGTTAGGTCTAGATTTTTATAGAATAGACCCCAAAGACTTAAGAAATAATATCTGCAGTACATACGGTTTAGAAAATAATAGAAGAAAATATGAAAAATCAATTTTCAAGTATAAAGTAATTCCCAAATCTTGGAAAATTCGTATTTTGATCATTTTAACTCCAAATTGACCCATTCCAGTTGCGTTAGCTTCGTATAAATACTTACTACGCAATAACAACATCAATTATACCATGTCGCATACTTTTGTATTTATTTATCCTATGTCCACTAGATTAACTCTTCTAAATCAAAGCTAACCTGTCCATGATTATAATTTGATTAAAATATGATCTCTAGTAAAGTTGTAATTAAGATTAATGTTGAGTTAATTATTTATAAAATATTCTCCCATATGATGTACACTAACCAATTTATAATATAGTTTAATATTTAAATCACATAGATCTTCTATAAATCATAACTCTTTAATCGTAACTTCGATTTTAGTGGTTCTTGAACCCACGCTCTCGTAGCAACACGTAGATTATTATCACGCAACTTATTATTATGTTTGGTGTGATGTTAATTTTGTTTATACCATGTTTTTTTGTATTGCTACGACTAGCAGTGAGGTCACGAGAATCTGAAGAACATCCTGGTACCTGGAATCTCAAGTCCCAGGCAAGTTGTGATCACTTCTTTTTACCCAATCATGTTCTTATTAATCATAATGATCTGCATAGGTTAATTTTGATGGGATCCAATAGGTTACCCTAATTTGACTATCTTTATACCTTGTTTACCATTGAATTTTTGGGTAGTACCTGCTTTTTCTTTATGTGGTTTTGGGTATAGAGATACACATTATTCATGATCATACTTCTATTATCAGTTTGTTATTTACTGTTCATGATAAGATCATTATGTTCATTGGAACATGGAGCGACCACCCGGGAAAACAGTGCTACCACAAGGGTGTTATGGGACGCCCTTGGCTGACTAATTAGGAAAGCTAGTGGAGGACTACCTTACCTGAAAGGGGCAAGGGCACTAGGGGAGTGGTCAGTGTAGGGAGGTCCTTGGGTTGATTTTGCTGCGATGGCGGTCAGGCGAGGGATCCCTGCATTGGAGCTTCCTAGAAACTATAGCAGGTTTTCTAAAGCTAGTGGAACTTTGTAAAGGCCTCGTAGTGGTACCCTGCCTCGCTTCCTTGATAGAGGTGTATGGGGTCTAATAACCCCGTGGCAAATGGGTAACACGACTTGTGGGTAAAGATGCGCAACCTCTGCAGAGTGTAAAACTGGTATATCAGTCGTGCTCACGGTCATGAGCAGCTCGGACCCTAACATGATTAATTTATGGAACTAAATTGAATTTGTCATATGCATTGCATTGAGGGTGTGGTTATCACTTTTGTTCTACTACTTAATTGGGTTGGTATTTACTTATACTTAGTAACTGCTAATAAAATTTTGACCAACTTTAAAACCAATGCTCAGCTCTAACCATCCTCTTTGGTAAGCCTTACACTTCACATGAGCTCCCACCTTTGGCGAGTTCATGCACATTATTCCCCACAAATTGTTGAGCGATGAATGTATGTGAGATCACTCTTGCTGTCTCACACCCCCCCACATGTTAAGAACAGGTACCACAGGATGAGGCGCATGGAGGATGCTGTGATGAGTTCATGAGAGGTCTAGGCCATTGTCTCCCAGTCAAATTTGGGTCGCTGTATCATTGTCTCCTTATGATGTAATTACTTATTTATTTTGTACAGAACTCCTATTATATAGTAAAGATGTGACATTCATTTCTGTACCACTATTCATCATATGTGTGAGACTTGGTCCTAGCACACATGGTGATTATTTCGCATGTGGGTTTTGGACCCCTAAAATCCGGGTGTGACACTCTGTCAGACGCACTGAATAAGATCGCATGGTACAGTAACTGAACAAGATCCCAGGTGGAGTGCACTTGTGGCGGAACCGCCCGAATTTTTCCAACTTAGGTGCCCAAGTCTCGCCTTAGAGGCAACGACACACTTAAATCGGAATAACCCGTTAGTCCCTCGGATCTAGTCCGATAAAAGCCACTTATCCAGGATCGAATACCACTAGCTCACTCAAAGGTGAGGCACAGAGAAATGTAATAAAGCATAATACCATAAATTTAATAAGTATCAACAATGATTACATTATCGGAGTTTCGGAAATAATAACCATAAATTTTAATGCAGCGGAAATAACTAACGGAGAAAACTAAGTAACATGGCGAAGCCTGGCCACGCTACTCCTCCTGGTCCTCTCCTACGAAAGCAGTAACCCTCTCGACCAACTATCCCGGTGGCAGAGATGAAGGCCAAGTCACACCATCAACCAAATCAAGGAGGTACCTGCAAAAATTATGCCACAAGCAAGGCTAAGTATACTAGTACTCAGCTAGACTTACCCGGTGTGAGGAGTCTACTCCTCTACCTCTAGACCATGAAGCTGTTTGGCTGAGGAGTTAGGTTGGCCAAAAGCACTAGATGAGTCTAAAAACAGTTTTAGCTTTTACAGTTCTAGCTTAGTTAATTAAGCTAGGTTTGCTCCTTTCTAAGCATACATGGTAACAATCATTTTGTGCAATCAACATCTTTTACCAGTAACCTCATTTCCACTTATTACTCAATGCAGTACAATAGATCAAGCAGTCTCATTAGCTGCGAGAAGCAGACGATTCGAATCGAGTTTTAACCTTGCAAGGTAAACCTAAACACATGACATATAGGGGCACTCTATCCCCACACACGTCAACCGTCCCCATCGATCCCCCGTTCGCGGCCAGGACTCACCGTCTTGGCATACAATGCTCCACTGACCCCGGCCGCCGCCGTGCATTGGCCGCACTTGTACCCACCATATCTAGAATGGTAGACCCAGTCTCAGGACAAGTGAGGGGTAAAGTCCGCCCCGACTTCACTCAGGTACTAGGCTTACCGGTTACCATATTTCTCGACATGTGTTTAGTACATTCAAATGCTTGACACTGGTAGTCGCACGTTAATCCTTATTCCAATTTTTGTCTCGTAGACAACACATCCCCATGGATCCTTGTCCACATACCATCATCATTCTGTTATAAAAATGGATATAACCAATTCCTGACCTCGCGCGAGTGCTAGAAAAATCACTCGACTTCTACCGAGATTCTGTTTTAGCATAGAAGCTACTCGACTTAGCATACTAGTATCCATCTTAAAAGGAAACCTGAGTTCATGCAACTAGGGTTTCAAGCAACTCCTACACTTAAGTGCACGGTACAAGCCTACAAACATTAAGTGTAGTAAAATAGCATATATAACGGTTATGCATAAAACCGGGGTTTGCCTAGAATTTAATGCTTAGATAGTGTGTGGTAGAGGGTACTCACTTGGCGAGCATCCACTGGTTAAGTCCATCATTCTTCAGGTTATCCACCATCTGCATCTTGTGGTTGGCACCACATCACTGGCACGATCATCATCTCTCGGTCCTAAATGAGATGCAGGATGCATATGTATGAATATAATGAAAGTAGCACAAGATATCCAAATACACGGTAGCGAACTAAACATTAAATTGGTAAGACATTGCAATGACTATACCCAAGCGCTAGCTAGTCTTACTTTATCGGCGTTCATCATTAACACCATTAAAAGACGACAACATTTTAGATACTTACGCAACACAAATACGACATCACAATCAACTAGAGAAAGAACATATAAAACAGGACACATATGTTATCTCAAACTTAGCCATGGTAAGTCTACATTAATTAAGAGCTAACCAAATATTTTTAGCAAAAAGGGTGAACACAACAGTCAAATAAGCACTTGTAGATTTTTGGACAGCAACACAACAGTTACTTGTTTTAATCATAACTCTTCAAATATTAATCCAAAAATAGCAAACTAGGACTTTCTGGAAAGCTTAAAAAGTTCTCTACAATTTTGGTAATATCATCTTAACATGATTAGACTCTTAACAAGGTTAAAAGAGTGATATACGACAGCGTTGTTCAGATATGGACAGATTCAGACTTGCGATTTCAAAAATTCATAACTAGAGGCTCAAGCATCCAAATCAATTGATCTTAGCCTTTATGGAAAGATAATTAAATTGTCTACCAATCATTTATAAACAACCCAAGTTGATTTTTAGTGTATCAAGGTTAAAAGACACTAAGAAGGCTTGCTGTCTAGAACTAGGCAGATTCAGTCTTCATATTCTAAACATCCATAACTTAATCTTCAGATCACCAAAAAGAGTGATCTAAGACTTTTTGTAAAGCTTAGCAAAAGTACTACATAACTTTTATAATCACGAACAAGTGATTTTATGTTTAACCAATCAAACAATTCAGTTTTCGAATTTTGTTCTGACAGTGGACAGAACACAACGACCAGTTTGTAAAATTCATAACTCTTAAACTATCAGGCCTATGGTTATGAAATTTTAACACAAGGAAAATAAGAAAAGCATCTACAACTTTCTTATAACGACCATGAAAAGATTGTATATTAACTTAAGCAAACAATTCACTCTCTGAAATCTGTACAGAAATTGGACAGATTCAGTTACTGAATTTGTGAAAAGCACAACTTCTAAACGATCAGACTTTTGGCTGTCAAATTTTAACACAAGTAAGATAATAAAGTTATATACAACTTTTCTATATGGATTTGCTACAGAAAACACAATTAGTTCATTAAACAAACAGCACGACGAAAACAGTGTGTGCAGCCCAAAACAACAACTAATAAATTTCAGCTCCAATTTCAAAAATTGCAATGTTCTAGAGACCTAAATTATTCTAACACTTTACCATCTGTTAGAGTTAAAACAATCAAATTAGGACCAACAAGTAGACTTACTAATTTTATACAAGTTATTTTATGCGCTAGAATTACCACACAAACACGTTCACCAAATAAAGCATTTCGGCACACATGTCCGATATCACACAAAACTACGATGAAGCACTACTAAAATTTAGCTTTAGACCACCATGACATAACTATTTAACCTCTAATTAGTTTTAAGGTATAACTCAAGCATTCCATGAACACGCATGATTTTGTTTACTCCTATTTTTTTCACTAAGTCTTGTAATTATAAAATGGGTTTTATTTTAGCACCATATGAAACTATCTAATTTGGGGCTGGAATTTTTATGAGGCTTAGGTAATGAAAAATTATGAATAATGTATAAATTTCACATGCTTAGATTTTATATTGTATTTACTACAAAAATAACAAATTTTTAATGCAATAAAGCATGTGAGAGCAAGTTAAATCTAAGACTAATTATTTTTTTGGATGCATGACTATATTAAGTTTTCTTGGGCTACTATAATATCACGCAAGGACAGTGGAAGACTATTTTTCTTTTTTACATCTATATATTATTTATTAACCATTTAAAACTACTTAATATGCCTCAAACAAGTTAAATCACTAACTCAGCAACACATGCACCACTATTCATAAAATCTTTACAAGTCACCAAGCATCACACCAAGGGTCTACTGTAAAAATTTTAATCCATTTGGAGCGCTAGAGCTACAGATCCAAAAATAACAAGCAAATCAATCTTCTTTTTTCCTATTTAACATGTTTTAATTAACACACCATGAAAACAGTGAACAACATATAAGTTTTATATTTTTCTTAGCTAGAGTATGACAACATCTAACTAACAAAACAAATTTTATTATTTTTAGATTTTTATAAATAAAACTATGGAGAGAAGCAAGTTCATTTATTTTCTAAACCAGTTTTTAAATACGAATTCCTACAGGAAAACTTTTCCACTAAAACATTCCAACTTATATATCCAATAGTTAGATCATTTAATAAGGAAGCCAACGATATAAATTTCACGATTTTAGGAGCTCTAAAATTCGAGATATGAGTTTTCAAACACAACACAGAAATCTGCAATTTTCAGCACAAAAGCACATGAGCCCAATCGTCATACTCACACATTGCTTCTTCTTCCTCCTTACTTTCTGCACGCATGCTCGGTGGTTCGAGTAGGAACAGGCGCCATGGATGAGCTCGAGGAGATGAGTGGGTCGGCCATGGAGAGGAGACCAGCCATGGCTGGGATGTGTAGAACTCGTCACGGCCACAAGGGAGAGATCCAGCAGGGAGGCCTGCACAAGGATGACGGTGCTGTGTAGACCTGTGTGCTTGTTGTTGGCGTCCATGGAGAGCTGGGAACGGGCGCCGAGGAAATGGAGGGATAGAGGAAGCTCGGATGGGGGAGAAAGAAATGGAAGCCACGACAGGGAAGGATACAGCGCTACTGGCATAAAAGGACCAACCGACCATGGGCAGAGAGGGCGGTAATGGCCAGGGATTGGCTAGCCATGGCGGTGGCCACTGCCACATGGCTGGCTTCTTGCTGTTCACACTCCCTGCAGCAGACTGTCGAACACGTATTGGACGGCCATTTTCGTCGTTTTCTGTTTGGAATCGAGCCTCGATCACTGCAGAAGATATGTTCCTTGATCTATACTCTACAAGTTTTGTACAGAATCTGAAGTGATTCGAGCACTCGTTAGAGAGTTATAGACACACGAAAATTGGTTTGTCAGTGGGTTAGAAATCAGTAGAAACTTGTGAAAACTGAGTGTCAAAGCATGTCAAACGGAATCAAATGAATGCCGTCTTTTAATATGTTGTGCCTCTATTAGTTATTAACAACTTTTATATTTGGGGAAACTTGAGTTATTGAACAAAAATTTGGGAACATGAGACGTCGACCCAAATGACACTGATTTCAGACTTAGAAGAATTTGAATCCTGAAATCAGGTTTGTATTCTGTATTGATGGCACTATTTGAGATATTTAGAGATTGAATCAAGGCTTGGTTTAAATATAATATTTGTTGTATAACACAGGTTCTACAACTTTTATTAAAGGTAAGACCTCGTTCCTTGATTATAAATCAAAGTTTCACTTTGGTCAAATTAGTATCATTATAAGGCTTCAAACTATATTTTTAAGGTAATCGGGGTTTTTTCTCGATATTTTCTTGGCATTTTCTCTACATGAACCCTTAATAACTTTTATTGTAGAGTTCATATAGAGTGTTTTGGGAAAGTTGGCATGACTTGGTTGAATTTATAAATTTTCTTTTACTTACTCGAGCAGTCTCAGGCAAGTGTAAGATTTATAATTTCACACGAACATTTGGTTCAAACTTTAAGAAATCTTTAGAATACACTTGATAGATAGAGATGAATGATGACATAAAGATAACAAGCTAATTTGCATAAAAAATTAATTAGAGGTTGACACAAAGAGATTCTGCGGGAGAATGTGGATTCGGATTAAGTATTTGGACATAGACCGACTATCGAGAAAGCGGATTCAGACACCGATTGGATAACATAATAACTATTGAGAGTCTAAATAAATGAGTCTGGACGAGAGTTGCGAGACGAGATTGACTTTCGAATTTGTGTTTGCTTCAAGAAATAAAAAGTTTCAATAGGCTCCAAATTTGGTTGTTCTTGAGATCGAATAATTCCAAACTTGGTGAAACATTCATGAGTAACTTGATAAATGAAGATAGATGCGTTCGAGAAATAGAAATTTTCACTGAGCATCCGAGATTAGAATAAATCTCCTGACATAACACGAAATAGACACCTAGGGTGTCAAAGCCTTCCCCCCTTAATAGAATCTCGTCCTGAGATTCGAACAAAGAACCTTAAGGGTAGAGAGGCATGTAACTCCTAGGCGGATGGTAGATGCACATTCATGAGATGGTATCTGACACGATATGAAGGATAGATTTGGACCGAATATCGTCACATATTGAGATAAAATGTAGCGGTCACTTTGAGAGAATATCCACAAAAGATAGCACATCAGTATAGTCTCGTAATGGATCACGACTATTAACCACGATACCAGCGCGTGCCGAGCAGCTCAACCATGTGTGCACCTATAGGAGGCTCTCGGTTTCGTCGCGGCACCATCAGTCGTTTAGTCACAACACCATTACTAAACATAACCAATAAGAAATCCACATAGCACAGATAGATGGAGCCTATGAGAGTATGGCTCAAAAAATGAGATCATGACAGGAGTTGAAACATAGATCTTTGGCAAAAAGAGCAACGCATGAGAATCTTCGACTCCGCGAACCTGTTATGATCACCACATGGATTGTCGAATCAAACATTGATACGATATTTGATATGAGGAGGAACCAACCATGAGATCAAGATTGATGAGCTTTTAGAGACATGAGAGAACCAAGGACAACAATGAAATCCATTGAACTAAATGGATACACTGTTCAAAGATAAAATTTGATAAAACAACGTCATGATTCTTGGAGGAAAAGCACGAGATTGACCAGAAATAAGATATTAGGCTGATCCACATCTGATACATGAGAATAGGTTATAGCAGATAACCAGATAACGGGGCAGAATCAATGAAGGTTCCAGAGATTCGGATGATAAAGTCACAACATGATTCATAAAGTTAAAGGTTTACTTGATCTAGGTGAAAAGAGAGGTCATCAACCCAGATGGCTTCTAGGTTGAGCAGAAGAGAATTTAATGAGGATTTTGGGACAAGGTTTCCAAAAAGAATTTGAGGCTGGACATGGTTTGCGTGAACAGACAATAAACCAATTTTTTTTGACATACACAAGTGCACAAGGAGACTTGGGTTGGTCTAGCGGTCAAGCTGTGGGGGTCTATAAGCTGTGCAAGTGTATCTTCAAGGGTAAAACACACGAGGGCTAGAGAAACACTGACATAAGCAGGTGATTTTTTTAAAATGGTTTCACTTGTTAACCACTAGGTTGTTTAAAGTGGGGGTCTTTTCATGAGCAGAACAAACCATTTTTTGTAAAAAGGGTTGAATAATTAAAACATTTTCTAGATAGCTAGACAAGAGAAGCATATAACACAACCTAGTCAAGACTATCATGACACACAAGATAAGACATTTTTTTGCAGTTCATAGCAATAGAGCACTGTTGGGGGCCTGCTTCGTCGCCGAAGGTCCTCTGAGCAGAAACACCTTCGTAAGATCAGCATATAAGCAAACGCAGGGTGAAGGTACATGCTGAAGCTACGATCCAAGGAGCTTCGGCCTAGTGATATGCCTTGAGACGAAGGGCTGTACCGACTTAAAGAGGAAAAGACCAATTAGTCCATGATAATTTGTGTCATGATTGTAACTAGTCATAAAGGACATAAATGTAATTTTGATCGGGCTGCGTCCCGTGCCTATAAATAGGTGAACAGTACCCCCGTACTATTCACGCTGACAGGTATTCACTTGTGCATCACGCTTGGACTTTTGCTTTCTGTCAAGCCGAAGGTACAAATGTAATTTATTATTGTTCATGTTCATTCATGATGATATAATTAAGATATATCAATATTGTCATATGATTATTCATGCTATCTCTCATATTTCATATGCTTCTTTCATTAATATATACTATGATCATGAAGGTACGTCCTTCATGACCTTCGTCTGAAGATCATTATATCCTAAGGGAGATAATGCTTCGAAGGACGAAGGGAATTAACCATAAACATTTCATGTTGCCTTGTTCTTAACTCATAGCATTTGAGAACAAGTCCCCAACATTGGCGCCCACCTCCGGTGAACTCAGTTCCACTTTTGAGCTAATGGCTTCGTTCAACAACCAAGTCGTAGCACCTTCGACTATGAAGCTGGTGTTCCCGATAACAGGCGGTTCAAGTTCAGAGCCGGCTAACAAGAAGCAGAAGAAGGAAGCGCAGAGAAGGGTGCAGCATGTTAGGGTGCAGGGACCCTTCATCAAGTCCAAATGGTCCCACATCCTAATCACCTTCTCCCAGGAGGACCTTCAGCTCAAAGATTACCCTCACAATGATGCTATGGTCATATCTTGTGTCATCAAGGGATTCTGGTCCATAATGTTCTGGTTGATACAGGCAGTACAGCGGATATGATATTTGCTAAGGCCTTCAGATAGATGCAAGAGCCAGAGGACAAGATTCATGATGCTACACACCCTCTTTGTGGCTTCGGAGGAAGGCAGATTGTTGCACTTGGTAAAATCACAATGTCAGTTACCTTCGGCTATGTCCACAACACAAGGACTGAACAAGTTATCTTTGACATTGTTGACATGGAGTACCCCTACAATGCAATCATTGGTCGAGGGACACTTAATACCTTCGAAGCAATACTTCATCCAGCATATTTATTCATGAAGATACCTTTAGAACAAGGGCCCATTGCTATGCGCAAAGCTGCAAGCATGAACAAGCATAGGAAGAAAGTGTTATTTGAACTGGGAAACTTGGTTTGGATTCACTTGCATAAGGAGTGTTTTCCTGATCAGCGCAAATCCAAATTGATGCCATGAGAGGATGGTCCATTTCGTGTTCTTGCCAAGATCAATGATAATGCATACAAGATAGATCTTCCACCAAGCTATGGCGTGAGCAACACGTTCAATATTGCTGACCTCTTATCATATACAAGAGAAGACACTTCAGAGTCGAGGACGCCTCCTTTTCAAGGGGGGAGGATGATACGACCATGCCATTAAGCAACACATTACAACCCCCAAGTTATACTACATCAACTCAAGTACAACCAACACCATCACCAACCCAAGCCTTTGATGGAGCAATTACACGTAGCCAAGTTAAGAAGCTACAGCAAGAGGTTCACCAAAGAGGAAGGACAAAACATATCAAGGGCGAATCAGCAAGAAGAGCTATGTCCGAGTCAGTCGAGCGCAACATAACCGTCCAGAAGAAACAGTCATATCTTTTGATTCCCAAAAGCTATGAAGGCCCATAAGTACTTTTTGGAAAGCTCTTGAAGTATAGTTTCCAATGCTTCTAAAGCCAACTTAACCACATCTACCAGAAAGGCAGCCGACCTACTTTAGTGCTGACTGGTCAGAAGGTCAATAGTCTGCTTGATGACCAAGTTATCATATCAAACTGCATCATTCTACGAAGTTTCATTAAGCATGCTATATATGGTGAGAAAGCTTATCAAGTTAGCTTTCCAACGCAACTAGTCCCACGTCATTTGAAGATTCCTAGGAAAAGTTATTATCAAAATACTAAAGGTTGCGCAGAAGTCAAACAGCCACACGGAATTCAGCTCTTCAGATCTCTCGAAGAGGCTCCTTCACATCAGCACGTGAAAATACTTTTGTTTCATGTTTATACCTCTCTAAGGCTAGTTGTTACTAGTATAAATACCCCCCTATGTCTATGATGTAAGGCAGCTTTTGATAATCTAAAACAGAACCCCTTTTGTTCAGCTGTGTGCTAACAAATATTAAGAGTGATCTCTACCCATTTGCTCTTGTGAATTCCTTCGCGGGATTGCAGAAGCGACGGCTTCATCCGCTCCCAAGTGGTGCTCCTACTCCATTCGAGGTCTCCTTGATTGATTATAGGCTGTGTTGGTTGGTTCTTTGAGAGTGTGTTGGGCGAATCCTCGATTCAGGCTGCCGGTTAAAGACGGTGGTTGGCTTCGAGTTTTATTTGTCTGGTTGCACTAGTTATCGCTGCTTGCAGCAAGTTATCTTGGCTTCTTCGAAGCTAGTTATCTGAAGACTGTTCCTACGTCGTGAAGATCGGGCATCATGACGCATCAAGATGTTTGAAGACAAAGCTGAAGGTGCTCGGAACGAAGTGAAGAGACTTCTTAGCACCAGTGTCATCAGAGAAGTGAAATATCCAGAATGGCTAGCCAACACTGTTATGGTGAAGAAGGCCAATGGTAAATGGAGATTGTGTATTGATTTCACAGATCTCAACAAGGCATGCCCAAAGGACGAGTTCCCGTTGCCAAGAATAGACTCTCTAGTCGATGCAGCAGCTTCTTTAGAGCTCATAAGTTTACTAGATTGTTACTCAGGCTATCATCAAATTTGGATGAAGAAGGAAGATGAGCCGAAGACTAGCTTCATAACTCCCAGTGTCACCTATTGCTACCTTCGGATGCCTGATGGGCTCAAGAATGCTGGAGAAAGCTTCAGCAGAATGACAGCTAAGGTCCTTCATTCTCAAATAGGCAAGAATGTACTGACCTATGTTGATGATATCATAGTAAAAAGCACGAAGCAAGAAAATCACATTGCTAATTTGCAAGAGACATTCGCCAATTTTAGGCAAGCTGGCCTGAAGTCAAATCCTGAAAAATGTGTTTTTGAAGTAAAGAAGGGCAAGTTCCTTGGCTGTTTGGAATCAACGAAGGGAATTGAAGCCAACCCGAGCAAGATTGAAGCTA
This sequence comes from Zea luxurians, assembly GCA_029449295.1. Taxonomy (NCBI): domain Eukaryota; kingdom Viridiplantae; phylum Streptophyta; class Magnoliopsida; order Poales; family Poaceae; genus Zea; species Zea luxurians. Next base: position 131,829,191 of record JAOPSE010000008.1, read on the forward strand.
TCCTTCGGATGGAGCCGCCAAGCACAAAGAAGGGAGCCCAACGGTTGGCAGGAAGACTAACATCATTAAACAGATTCATATCCAGATCAGTAGAAAGAAATCTGCCATTCTTTGAAATACTTAAGTCAGCCGAAGTTTTGCAATGGGGTCCGGCTCAGCAAAGAGCTTTCGAAGAGTTGAAACAATACTTGATCGATCTAACAACATTAACTCCACCTTCGCCAGGGGCTCCATTGCTCTTATATGTGGCAGCTTCGCACTCTGCAGTAAGTGCGGCGCTCGTATAGGAGAAGCTAGATGGCCAAATCAAAAAGCAGGCCCCAGTATACTTCGTCTCCGAAGTTCTATCTTTATCAAAGAAAAACTATACAGAATTGGAGAAGGTGTTGTATGTTGTGTTAATGGCCTCCAGGAAGCTTCGACATTATTTTCAAGCATATCACATAATTGTTCCTTAATCACAGCCTCTAAAGGACATAACGAGGAATAGAGAAGCTACTGGAAGGATTGGAAATTGGGCTGCGGAGCTTAACGAATTCAGTATTGACTATGTACATAGATCCTCAATTCAGTCCCAGGCGTTAGCAGACTTCATTGCTGATTGGACGCCAGGGGCTTAGAAAGAAGAAACAAATAAAGACGCCGAAGCTTGGACAGTTTTCTGCGATGGTTCCTGGGAACCTTCGCCGCAGGAGCGGCTGCTATGCTAGTTGCGCCTTCTAAAGTCAAAACATGTTATGCAGCAAAGCTTGACTTCAGTTGTACAAATAATATTGCTGAATATGAAGCACTTCTGTTGGGGCTTCGGAAGTTAAAGGCAATGGGAATAAGAAGGGCCATCCTTAAAACTGACTCTCAAGTCATTTCTGGTCATGTAGACAAAAATAGTAAGGCGAGAGATCCGAAGCTTGAAAAATATCTGGATACAGTTTGAAGGCTAGAGGTTTCTTTTGAAGGTTTTTCTGTCAAGAATATTCCAAGAGGAGAGAATGAGCATGCAGATCTATTAGCCAAATCAGCGGCACAGGGGCTCCCTCTACCTTCGGAAGTATTTTTTGAGACAATAAAAGCACCTTCGGTTGAACTCATGGAGAGAGCAGTGCTTACGATTTCCCCTATATATAGTGAAGATTGGAGGACTGAAATTATATCTTTCCTCCAAGGTAATTGTCTGTCGGATGACGAAGTTTATAATAAGAGAATGGAAGCAAGGACAAGACTGTATGTGATAATACAAGGGGAGTTATACAAACATGGAGTCTATTCTCCACTCCTCAAGTGTTTATCCAGAACTGAAGGTATAGAGTTAATGAAGGAGATACATGCAGGTTTGTGTGGATCTCATATTAGGTCTAGGCCCTTGCTTGGAAAAGTGTTTAGACAAGGATTTTATTGGCCAAATGCAGCTTCGGATGCAGCAGAGTTAGTTCAAAAGTGCGAGAGTTGTCAAAAATGTGCAAGAGATCATAAGCAACCTTCGTCTCTCACGCAGCTGATCCAGCCTACTTGGCCATTACAAAGATGGGGCTTGGATTTGTTCGGTCCGCTTCCACCGGCACAAGGTAATTTGAAGTATGTTGTGGTGGTAGTAGAATATTTTTTAAGTCGATTGAAGCAAAGCCTTTGGCTACAATAACTTCAGCCACAGTTCAAAAATTCTTCTAGCAGAATATTGTCTGTCGCTTTGGCGTGCCGAAGGCTATAACTTTGGACAATGGAGCATAGTTTGATGCTGAAATGTTCAAAGATTTCTATGACCAAATTGGCATGAAGATTCATTTTGCATTAGTTAGGCATCCAGAGTCAAACGGGCTGGTAGAAAGAGCAAATGACATTATAATGACGGAAATAATGAAGCTAATCTTCAATCAACCCAGAGGAAAGTGGCTAGATGAGTTGATTAAAGTGGTGTGGAGCCACAATACAACCATGTCAAGATCAACAGGATTTACACCTTTCAAACTATTATTTGGTGACAAAGCTATAACTCCAGAAGAAGCTAAAGCAGGATCAATAAGTATAGCAGCTTCGGCAGAAGACGAAGCTGATTATCACGTAGCAAAAGATACTATAGTGATGAGGACATCACTTCTATACATACAATGAATGGACCGATAAAACGATCGCGTGCACGACAGCTAAATCTCCAAGTACATTCTACCCTAGTCAATTGTGTTTCAGAGCTTACGCTTGGGGCCATGGATGTTTTGAGGATTAGGAACCTTGGAGAGGACTAGCAAGGACTTGGGAAAGGCCTAGGTGTTGAGGAGGAGGAGCAAGGGCAACCACAATAGGAAGGAGATCAAGTTCGAGTCAGCTGCGACTCCATCTCGGGTTCCAGGACCAGTTGGCACTAAAATGGAAGCCCAAGATGCATCCGGACTCCGATTGCGACGGACTGGATATGGTTGGAAAGACAACGAGATTATCTAACCAATCCAACTGGTTCCACCCTAAAATTCATCCGGAGTCAACGGAAATCGTCGAAACAAGTCAGCATTCAGATTCTGTTTTTGGTGCTGCGACACCGTCTGTTGGGCCGTTGGGCCGTGTATCGCGTTGGAGCCCATTAGGGGTGAGTCCTGAGGTCACGCACGCCCTAATACTCTATTTATTCAGAAGCCGCCGCCACATTTAGGTTGGGTTTTGCTTAGATCAATTCTGTCATCGAACAGTGTTGCCGTCATCGGCTTGTGAGACCCCATCCCGTAATCAATACAATTTTGGTTGCGTTTCTTTCCTGTACTTGCTTGTGTTCTTGATTGCACTTGCAGGGATAAGCCTTCGTGGCGAGGTCATTCGTGTGTCATGGGTGATAACCGACGGAGCTGTGGTGTAGTGATTGCAAGGAACCGTTCGCTCGGAGCCTTAGATCATCAACATCGAGATCTCCATTCAATCAAATTATCGCATCTCACAGAAGATCGGGCCGCATCTACTATCATATATAGGGGACCAGACTTCAGGCTGTGGAGAACATCAATAAATATCAAGCCAAAATAATAAAATGGCGCAACAGAAATGTTCGGTTGAAAAATATCAAGCCATGGCATTTAGTGCTTCAGAGAGTCGCCAACCCAGAAACAGTGGGTAATTTGCAGCTGAAGTGGGAAGGTCCTTTCCTAGTAGTATCTTCGTCAAGACCCGGTTCCTACAGACTGAAGGATATGGACAGCAACGACATACCCAGATCTTGGAATGCGGATGAGTTTCGGCCATATTATGTGTAATTTGATGTAATTTTTCTTTTATTTTCTCTATGGCACCCTTTTCCTTGCAAGAGGGGAGAAAGGTTTTTAATGGGGCTACAACTTGTAATTTTCCATTCTTATTTAGCCTGATGAGGGCCAAATCCCCCAAAAGATGTAATATGTAAATCTGAGCACACACCATCGACTGCAAAAAGAAAAACAGGGAGAAGCTCAAAAGACGTCCCCAAAGGGATGCCGAGCATGACGAAGCTACAAAAAGTCGTTCCTAAGGGAGCGCAGCATAAGTTTTCTGCTCAAAAGTCGTTCCTAAGGGAATGTAGAGCTAAATACCGCCAAAATATAAGGCGAAGAAGTTCAAAAGTCATTCCTAAGGGGATGCAGAACTTATACCGCCGAAATAGAAGGCGAAGAAGTTCAAAAGATGTTCCTAAGGGGATGTAGAACTTATACCACCGAAATAGAAGGTGAAGAAGCTCAAAAGATGTTCCTAAGGGGATGCAGAGCTTAAGACTCAAAAGACGTTCCTAAGGGGATGCAGAGTTTGGGTGTGGCTTCGTGTGCATGTGTTTTGACATTCATTTGCATGTTACATTATATCATTCATTGCATTCATAAACATTCATGTAGACATTCATAGGATCATCATTATCATAACATTAAGCACAAACAGAAAATACTTCAGCTTCGGCAACAATGCTTCGATGAGCAAAAAGAAGCAAAGACACGCTTCGTTGTGTATGAAAAGAAGGGAATGTGTTTTTCGCCTTCGGCTCAAAAGATACAAGTTTCGTCCACATCAAAGCAATTCACACACGGATGGGAAGGTAAAAATATATTACAAGGTATAGACAAATTTACAGAGTTTTGCCTGATTCCTAAATTATATCTTTTACAAAGATAATTCAAATGTCTCTAAAGCTTTGTGTAGCAGCTTCATCAATCTTCGTTGAGCTCCGGATTATTGACCTTCTGCATCGTCATCCTGCATACAAAAAAGAAGTATAAGGTAAAAAGTAATTTCAAGAGAAGGTAAGCAACAGGTATAAGTATCATTCCGGCTTAAGATGACTTCATGCCTCGTTACCAGCTAAGTCCCGCCCACCCTTCGTCCAAATTTGTGTTATGAATCTATTCCCAATACTTCGGGCTAGGCTGGGGATATCAGCTAGGTCCGCTGGTGATAGACTGAAATTTTGTATGTTTACTATCTTTCCGTGCGTGCAACCAGCCTTCATAAAAGCTGCAGCTGTGTTGCGAGAAGCCAGCAGGGCACAGAAGTCGCCATGCCCAGCTATGACTTCGTCAAGCACCTTAACTTCGCTTTTAATATGCTCAATGGTGCTTGGCAAGTCTTCAACCGAAGGTTCAAATTTTTTAGAGCTGGCTCCCACTGAGTTGAAGACCTGTCATAGCCGTTGCACACAGCGGTTGTCGAAGTTTAAGCAAACATTCCAAAGCTCTTAGGGATTCTTGCAATTTTGAGTTTTTCTCGACTTCGGCTTCAAGCTTCGCATCAAAATTCTTCCTTTCTTGTTCGAAGCCTTCTGATTTGCGAAGGAGTTCATCATTTAATCTAGCAATTTCGGTTTGGACTTCTGCCAATGAAACCTCTGTGATGGAACCTCCCAAATCATTAGGCCCACCTACAGTAGTCCTTGTCCAACAGACCTTAGACAACCTTGTAGGTGTTCCTGAATCACTTGACAAGTTCGGTATCCGCTTTACCTTTCCCAAGAGCATTTCACCCATCACGCAGACATTACAAGCATCAGAGATACAAAAATGCGGAAGCAGTTACATAAACTTACCTTCATTAAAAGTAAGGCAAAGTCAAATATTTACAGACCAGAATATAACATAAGAGTGCAGAGTATTATTATTACAAGCCAAGGGAGGCAAAAACCCCTCCCGATAAGTTTTAAACAAAAGTTTTTGTGGAGGATCCTTTCCTCCTGCAACTTCACTCCTAGTGCTCTTCCTTTGGTACCACCTTAGAACAGAAACAACAAAAGTTTGTCGCTTCTTCACCTAAAAACAATAGGGAATAAAACCCTGAGTATGGAATTACTAAGTAAGTCTTACCCGACTAAAGAAAAGACTCTCAAGGGTATGTTGGCTTGAGGAAGTCATGGTAAGGCTTAACAATAATCAAAGACTCTGTTTGCAGAAATGCTTACTAAAAGTGGATCCTTAAAAATCCAGTTTTATTTGTCCGGTTAAGTAAGCTTACCTGTATCTAGAGTTCTTGCTACCTGTTGGGACCATGCTTCGTCGCCGAAGGTCCTGCAGGAAGAAACAACTTCGGCTGAAGTTGTCGGCACGTGATGACCGAAGGTTGCTGTTCATGAAGCTTCGGAATTGCAAACCGACTTAAAAGTAGAATGACCTTTTAGTCCACAAGTGTTTGAGTCATTGTTGTAAACTTTTATGAGGGGCATGATTGTAATTCCTCACAGGCTGTGTCCTGTGCCTATAAATAGTGAACAGTATTCCTTTACTGTTCACGCATTCCTATAATTGCTAACGCATCACTCTGGAATCATTGTTTGTCAAGGCAAAGCATTTGAGAACAAGTCCCCAACATTGGCGCCCACCTCCGGTGAACTCACTACCACTTTTTCTGAGTTGATGGCTTCGTTCAATATTCAAGCTGGAGCTGCTTCGATTCCGAAGCTGGTATTCCCGATAACAGGCGGTTCATGTTCAGAACCAGCCAACAAGAAGCAAAAGAAGGAAGCACAGAGAAGGGTACAGCATGTCGGGGTGCAAGGACCCTTCATCAAGTCCAGATGGTCTCACATTCCTATTACCTTCTCCCAAGAGGATCTTCAACTCAAGGATTACCCACACAATGATGCTATGGTTATCTCTTGTGTTATCAAAGGATTTCTGGTCCACAATGTTTTGGTTGATACGGGCAGTGCAGCCGACATCATATTTGCTAAAGCCTTCAGACGGATGCAAGAGCCCGAAGATAAAATTCTTGATGCCACACATCCCCTCTGTGGCTTCGGAGGAAGGCAGATTGTAGCACTCGGCAAAATCTCAATGTCAGTGGCCTTCGGATTCATCAACAACACAAGAACTGAACAAATTATGTTTGATATTGTTGACATGGAGTACCCTTACAATGCAATCATTGGTCGTGGTACTCTTAATGCCTTCGAAGCAATTCTGCATCCAGCTTATCTTTGCATGAAGATACCTTCGGACCAAGGGTCCATTGCTATTCATGGAAGTCAAGAAGCTGCCAGAAGGGCCGAAGGAAATTGGACAGACTCAAAAGCAATCCATAATATAGACGGAGCTGAAGCTTGTGAACAATACAAGTTCAGAAGGGAAAAAGCTGCTTCGGCTGACCAGCCGAAACCCATGCTCTTATGTGAGGATATAGCAGAGCAGAAGGTGCTATTGGGATCTCAATTGTCCGAAGAGCAGGAGAAAACCTTGATAAGGTTTTTGTTTAACAATAAAGATGTTTTTGCTTGGTCAGCTAATGATCTTTGCGGAGTTAACAGGGATGTTATTGAGCACTCGCTCAATGTTGATCCATCCTTCAGACCCAGGAAACAGAGGCTTCGGAAGATGTCTGATGACAAAGCCGAAGGTGCTCGAAATGAAGTGAAAAGACTCCTCACTGCCAGAGTTATTAGAGAGGTAAAATATTCAGAATGGTTGGCTAACACTGTTATGGTGAAGAAGGCCAATGGTAAATGGAGAATGTGTATCGATTTTACTGACCTTAATAAAGCTTGTCCGAAGGACGAGTTTCCATTGCCAAGGATAGATTCCTTAGTTGATGCAGCAGCTTCATCAGAGCTCATGAGTTTGCTGGACTGCTATTCAGGCTATCATCAAATATGGATGAAGAAGGAAGATGAACCAAAAACCAGCTTCATAACCCCTAGTGGGACATATTGCTACCTTCGGATGCCTGAAGGGCTTAAAAATGCTGGAGGAAGTTTCAGCGGAATGACAGCAAAGGTTCTCCATTCTCAGATAGGCAGGAATGTACTAACTTATGTTGATGATATCATTGTAAAAAGTACGAAACAGGATAACCACATTGCTGATTTACAGGAGACCTTTGCTAATTTTAGACAGGCTGGTCTAAAGCTGAATCCAGAAAAATGTGTCTTCGGAGTAAAGAAGGGGAAATTTCTCGGTTGCTTAGTTTCAACAAAGGGAATTGAGGCCAACCCAAGTAAAATCGAAGCTATACTTCGAATGGAGCCACCTAGTACAAAAAAGGGGGCTCAAAGATTAACAGGAAGGCTAGCATCTCTCAACAGATCCATATCTAGATCAGCAGAGAGAAACTTACCATTCTTCGAAGTGCTCAAGACAGCTGAAGTCTTTCAATGGGGACCACTCCAGCAGAAGGCCTTCGAAGAACTGAAGCAGTATTTGATGGATCTAACAACATTAACTCCACCTACGCCAGGGGCTCCTTTGTTATTATATGTGGCAGCTTCGCACTCAGCGGTAAGCGCAGCACTTGTTCAGGAGAAGCTTGAAGGCCAGGTTAAGAGGCAGGCCCCAATATATTTTGTATCCGAGGTTCTTAGTTTATCAAAGAAAAATTATACAGAGTTGGAGAGTACTGTATGCTGTCTTGATGGCCTCCAGAAAGCTTCGGCACTATTTTCAAGCTTACAACATAATTGTTCCTTCTTCACAACCTCTGAAGGATATTATGAGGAACCGAGAAGCTAATGGAAGGATTGGAAAATGGGCTGCAGAGCTCAATGAATTCTGTATTGATTATGTTCATAGATCTTCGATTTAGTCCCAGGCATTAGCAGACTTCATTGCTGATTGGACGCCAGGGGCTCAGGAGGAAGAAACAAATAAAGACGCCGAAGCATGGACAGTGTTTTGCGATGGGTCTTGGGGAACCTTCGGAGCAGGAGCGGCCGCTGTGTTGGTTTCACCTTCCAAAGTTAAAACTTGTTATGCGGCAAGACTTGATTTTAGTTGCACAAATAACATCGCCGAGTATGAAGCTCTGCTTTTGGGTCTTCGGAAATTAAAGGCAATGGGAATCAGAAGGGCCATTATTAAAACTAATTCTCAAGTTATTTCTAGTCATTTTGACAAAAGTTACAAAGCAAGAGACCCGAAGCTTGAAAGGTATCTAGATACAGTCCGAAGGATTGAGGCTTCCTTCGAAGGTTTCTCTGTCAAAAATATTCCTCGTGGAGAAAATGAATACGCTGATCTATTGGCTAAGTCAGCATCCCAGGGGCTGCCTATACCTTCGGAAGTATTTTTTGAAACAATAAAAGCACCTTCGGTCGAGCTTCTCGAAAGAGCAATCCTCAACATATCCCCTGTTTATAGTGAAGATTGGAGAACTGAAATCATCTCTTTCCTTCAGGGTAATTTTCTTTCAGATGACGAAGCTTATAACAGGAGAATAGAAGCAAGAGCTCGACCATATGTCATAATAGAAGGGGAGTTATACAAGCGTGGGGTCTGTTCCCCATTGCTCAAGTGCTTATCCAGATCCGAAGGTATAGAATTAATGAAGGAAATACATGCAGGTCTATGTGGATCTCATATTGGATCTAGGCCCTTGCTTGGGAAGGTTTTTCGCCAAGGATTTTATTGGCCAAACGCAGCTTCAGATGCAGCGGATTTAGTTCAAAAGTGCGAAGGTTGTCAGAAATGTGCAAGAGATCAAAAACAACCTTCGTCTTTAACTCTATTAATGCAGCCCACTTGGCCATTGCAAAGGTGGGGTCTGGATTTGCTAGGTCCATTACCACCTGCACAGGGGAACTTAAGATATGTGGTGGTGGCAGTGGAATATTTTTCCAAGTGGATTGAGGCAAAGCCCTTGGCCACAATAACCTCGTTTACTATTCAAAAGTTTTTCTGGCAAAGCATTGTTTGTCGCTTCGGAGTGCCGAAGGCTATAACTGTGGATAATGGGACACAGTTTGATTCTGAAGCCTTTAGAGAATTTTGCAATCAAATCGGCACGAAGATCCATTTTGCATCAGTCCGACACCCAGAATCTAATGGACTTGTTGAAAGAGCCAATGGGATCATAATGACAGGAATAATGAAGTCAATCTTCAATCAGCCAAGGGGAAAGTGGCCAGACGAGTTAATCAAAGTGGTGTGGAGTCATAACACAACCATTTCAAGATCAACAGGCTTTACACCCTTTAAACTATTGTTTGGTGACGAAGCAATAACCCCAGAAGAGGCTAAAACAGGATCGATAAGGACAGTAGCTTCGGCAGAAGGCGAAAACGAAGCTGATTATTCTGTGGAAAAAGATGCTATTGAAGGGATTAGGCTTCAAGCTGTGGAAAACATCAATAAATACCAAGCTGAAACAATAAAATGGCGTGATAGAAAGGTCAAGCTAAAGAATATTGAACCAGGACACTTGGTACTTCGAAGAGTAGCTAACCCTGAAATAGTAGGCAAATTACATCTGAAGTGGGAAGGCCCCTTTTTGGTAGTATCTTCGTCAAGACCTGGTTCCTACAGATTGAAGGATATGGACGGCAATGACATTCCTAGATCGTGGAATGCGGATGAGCTTCGGCGATATTATGTTTAGTTTGATGTAATTTTTTATATTCTTTTTTGTGGCACCCTTTTCCTTTCCAAAGGGGGAGAAAGGTTTTTAATGGGGCCACAACATGTAATTTTTCTTTTCCTTATTTCAATTCTATAAGAGCGATATCCCCCAAAAATGTAAATGTAAAAGCTGAGAAAGCACCTTCGAGTGCAAAGAAAAAAGAAAAGAGAACAGGGAAAAGCTCAAAGGTCGTTCCTAAGGGAATGCAGAGCTTACAGCGAAAAATAAACGCTGATTCCGCTGAAAGTAAAAGGCGAAGAAGCTCCTAAGGGAGGCTTACAGCGAAAAATAAACACTGATTCCGCTGAAAGTAAAAGGCGAAGAAGCTCCTAAGGGAGGCTTACAGCGAAAAATAAACGCTGATTCCGCTGAAAGTAAAAGGCGAAGAAGCTCCTAAGGGAGGCTTACAGCGAAAAGTCAACGCTGATACACCGAAAAGCCGAAAAGTAAACGGCAAAAAGATTTTTATCATTCTTAAGGGGACGAAGGGCCGTGCTTATGTTTTTTGAACATGTGTCCTAATATTCATTTGCACATAACATATCATCATGTCATTTGCATTCATAAACATCCATTTAGACATATGTAGAGTCATCATCATGCTACACAAAAAAGACAGGTGCTTCACAAAATAAGGAAAAGATTCGAAGGAAAAATTTTCTATGCTTCGTTGTGTACGAAAAGAAGGGAAGGTGTTTTTCGCCTTCGGCTCAAAAGAGAAGTTTCGTCCACAGCAAAGCAGACTGGATGTGGTTATAGGAGACAGAATATATTACAAGGTATGTACAAATTTACATAAGTTATTCCATATCTATATTACAAGAGTTTCTCCAAGAATTTTTGCAGGAAAGCGCATTACAAGCAATTTTAAGCTTCAGCCAAGGCTTCGTCTTCAGTTTTGTCAAACTTTAGCATTGTCAATCTTCAGCTTCGTCATCCTATATATCAAACAGCACAGTAAGAAAGGTACAAATTTCAAAGGAGAAGGTAAAAGTAGCAAACATAAGTTTCTTACCGGCTTCAGATGGCTTCGAGCTTCGTCGCCTGCCATTTTCTGCCCGCCACTTACCCAGATCTGGGTCATGAATCTATTTCCAATGCTTCTGGCTAAGCTTGGGATATCTAACAAATCTTAAGCTGACAAGCTGAACTTTGGTCTGTTCACGATGTTTCCATGTGTGCAGCCAGCCTTCAAAAAAGCAGCAGCTATGCCCCGAGAAGATACCAGGGCGCAGAAGTCAGCATGCCCACCAATAACTTCGTCAAGGGCATCAACTTCGCCTTCAATATGTTCTAATGTTCTTGGCAGATTTTCAGCTGAAGGTGTAAATTTCGAAGAGCTAGCTCCGACAGAGTGAAACACGTCCTTCAGCCGCTGCACACATCGGATGCCGAAGCTTAAGCATTTCTCCTGAAGTTCTGTAAAGGATTTCTGCAAATTTGAGTATTTATCCACTTCAGCTTTCAGGCTTGTTTCAAAATATTTCTTTTCTTGCTCGAATTTTTCTGATTGACGGAGCAATTCATTCTTTAATCTATCATTTTCAGTTTGGACTTCAGCTAAAGAGCCCTCCATGGTCTGAATAACAAAATCCTTCTTTTCTAATGCACCTTCGTGCTCTTTGACCATGATTTCAAGATCTTGGATTGCGAAGTCTTTCTTTTTCAGATTGGTTTCGTAGTTTTCAATCTTTTCAGTCAAATCTTGAATGACGGTTTTATTTTTCTCTTCCTCCAGATCTTGTTGCATTTTCAGAACCTTGCTTAATAATATACTCTGTCGAAATGATCTTCGTTAGAACACGACCCAAAAGTTAATAATAATAGTAATAAAATAACAAAAATATTCGCTACCTTGAAGTTAGCATAAAGCAAGCTTCCGGCGATGTGGTGTCGTTGATAACGACACAAGTCCGCTTCCACCTTCGGCAAGCCAATGCTTTTGGAAAGGGTTCTGATAATTTTGGCCTCGGTGCGGTTCGGAAGGCACCTTAGTTTCCCTTCGTTCACCCCACCAAATAGCATAGCGCCTGATTTATATCCGCAAGATATGGCATATTTTTTCAACTCCTCTTTCTTAGTGTCTGTTAACTCTTGTCCAAGTAGGTCTTGAAAGTTAAAATCTTCTCCCTCAGAAATTTCACCAATTTGCTCTTTCCCCTTTTCAGTTGCTGTATTCACTGCAGCCACAGTAGCTTCTTCTTCGGCCATTTTCAGGAGAATATTGTCAATAACCTCAAGTGTAGTTTCCAGATTCGACTCTTCGGTGGCCCCGGCTTTGGCCCCGGTAGCTTCGGGTTCGCTGGTTTCAGCTTCAGTAGTTTTCATCCCAGTAGCTTCGGCTTCGGCAATTTCAGCAAAGGGAATTTTCGGCACCGTTGCCAGTGGCGGCGTCTGGTGGATCACATCTGTTACTTGAATAATTCTCCGTTTTTTCGGCTTCGCAGGACTTTCTGCTGCCGAAGCTGCCTTGTCCTTCTGAAAAAACTTCGTCAGTTCCAGTGCCAGTGGACTTAGCCTGGTAGGCAAGGGTTCAGTCATTACCTTCATAATTTCTTCTACTTCAATAGCAGAAGGAGAAGCAGGAATATCTTCTTCTCGGACCGACGTTTCCGGCTCCGGGGACGCACCTTTTCTCTTTCTTGAAGTGGCCACCTTCGGCTCAGGATTTAACTCTTCAGTGCTAAGACTTTCAGGATCTTTCTTTTTCTTCTTGGCTACCTTGACGACCTCTTCGTCGGTAGCGCTAGCAATCCTTTTTTGCTTCGAGCCTCCGGCAGCTCCGCCCAGTAGACCGTAGTCAGCGTATTCAAATCCTATGGCATCAAGCACTCTGTTTAGCCTTCGTTTCGGTCGAGTGCCGAAGGCCGCTGTCATCAATTGGTCCTCTTTTTTAGAGTAGTTCCCAAGAATTTCATTGCTCATCATTTCAATTGTATCAAGCCATTCTTGGTAGGGTACTTTAAAAATTTTTTTGAATTTATAATGATAAGGTAGCCTGACGAGTTCCCCCTCTTTCTTTTCCCCTTCAAGCTTCGGCATTGTCCACTCTTTCATCGTTGGAAAAACTCTGAAAGCCAGGAATTCTTGCACTAAATCTCTAGTGCCAATATGTTCTGCTATAATTTTGAATTCGCCCAGTGCAGCCCAAGTTGGACCTTCTAATACCATTTTGCATCGGGGTCTTGTTTCTCCGAAGATTAATTCAAGAGGGCTCTGAACCAGCTTCTCTTTATCTTCATCAATTTTGACATAAAACCATTCTGATTTCCAGCCTGCCGGCCATTTGCTTCGGTAGCTGATCACGGGAAACTTCGTGGTTTTCCGATAAGCAAAATTATAGCAGCCAAAATTCTCATGCAATCCATCTTTTCTGGCCTTAGTTTGGTAATGCAACTCATGAACTCGACAGAAGTGTCAGCAAATGGCTCCACCGCCTGACTTCGGAGAGCCCAGATATAGACGCTGAGCCTGACAATTGCGTTGGGAGTCAGTTGGTGAAAGTAAATACCAAATCTTTGCAGCACATCAGATATCATCCTATTTAAGGGGAATCTTAATCCAGCTTTTAGAAAGCTCTTAAAAATAACTATTTCATCTTTTTCTGGCGTCGGGGTAGTTTCTTCCCCCCCCCCGAAGCGAAGTAGCTTCTTCTCATTCTCACTGAAATAACCCGACTTCACCATCTTGGAGAAATCAGCCTTGGAGACAGTCGACTTCCCGAAGTCCAAATGGCTGGGCTTGCTTGGCACGGCAATATGATAATCATCATCAGAATCAGCTTCCTCAATATTTCCTTCTTCCGCTTCGGCAACAGCTTCTTCTGTCTCGGCAGCAGTATGCCCTGTCTCGGCAGTACGGATTCCTTCCGAGGTCACCAGTCCGGATCGTTGCATTGCTTCGGAGATAGGAACAGTCTCCGCTCTTTCGGCTTCGCCTCCCTTACGCTCAACACTAGCGGTAGAGCGCACTCTGGCCATTTAATTCTGAATTTCTTGGGAACTAAAGAACTTTTTCTTCCGAAGCTTTTTCTTCTGATGAAGTAGGCTTTAAAATTGGAGCTTCATCTACTTGCGAGAGTCAAGCTTCGGCTAAGGTTAAAAATTTTGGCAGCAAAACAGTGCAATAGCAATGAATGCTGTGGTAACTTCACACCTACTCGTCTGTTTATATAGTGCTGCAGGTAAGAAGGTGAATCGTCAGGATTTACACACTAGGCAAAGAGCTGCTTACACCCGCTGCGCGGTGGACCGCAGAGACCAAATAGTAACCCTACAGGGTGGGACCGCTACGTGCTCGGAAACTGAATCGTTTCTCGACAACGAGCTCAGGGAAGGTGTTTTTCGGACCTTCGGCTTCCTGAAGCCTAAGAGACTTTTTTCACGGATCAAGCTCGTTACAAAAAACGATCTAGCACTGCGAAGGGGCTACTGTTGGGACCATGCTTCGTCGCCGAAGGTCCTGCAGGAAGAAACAACTTCGGCTGAAGTTGTCGGCACGTGATGACCGAAGGTTGCTGTTCATGAAGCTTCGGAATTGGAAACCGACTTAAAAGTAGAATGACCTTTTAGTCCACAAGTGTTTGAGTCATTGTTGTAAACTTTTATGAGGGGCATGATTGTAATTCCTCACAGGTTGTGTCCTGTGCCTATAAATAGTGAACAGTATTCTTTTACTGTTCACGCATTCCTATAATTGCTAACGCATCACTCTGGAATCATTGTTTGTCAAGGCAAAGCATTTGAGAACAAGTCCCCAACACTACCCTAGTTCAATCACTTGCCCTGCACTAGCCAATTTCTTAACACCCTTAATCTTTACTGGAGTTCTACGTATAAGTCAGTGACCAAGTCTTCATAACCGCGAAGGTATAGCGAACCAAATCGATTATACTCAGCTAAGGATCTCCAATCACACGACATATGTAGCACTTAACCCTTGTATATGTCAACTAGCCATCGGGGTTCTTAAGACCAGATCAGGTTCACGCCAACCGAGAGCACAGATACACCACCGTCCAGCCTCTTGCCACGGAGGGTACACGCTACTCTCGCCATCTCTCCACTCCCATTGCGTGGTATCTTATTATGGCCTTAGTCTTCCTGAGGCAAAGCTTACCCATGACGAGGCATGTGACCAGTTAAAGGGTCCTCGGACATCAAGCCTACATCGACACGGTCCTTAATCGACTCAGACAGAGACACTACACCGAGACTCTCTTCTCGTGCAAGTCACTCGCCCGGTATCAGCTTAATCATTTCAAATCCCAAAGTTTGGTACCTGGTAGAGGTACATCTTTTTCGATGTTGAACCCATCACGGCCATGATGGATCCACCATCAAGTTTTATTTTCAAAAACATCTCTCCCACTTTGCCACATCATCTTTTGTAAAAACAAAACCTTTTGTTTTGCTAGAGCAAGACTAAGCATAGTAAAAACCTTTTGTAAAACAGGGATTCAAGGAAGGTAATCAAATTCAAGGAAGGTAATGCAGGAATTGTTTTAACATTCAACTCCTAACACCTAATGCATCAAGCAAGTGAGAAAAATTTTAAAAGAATCAAGGAGGTCACAAATACACTCGGGCTTGCCTTGGTTTACAGGTGAATCAGGCTCGGTCCCGCAGATGTCAAAATAGAAACAGCTGCCTGCCTGATGTTCCTCAGGTGGTGGTGGCGAAGTCTTCTCTTCTTCTATTTCAACTTCTTCCTCGTTTTCTAAATATGACCATACATAATAATGAATGCCCATGTAATGCTCATGAGGATGCAAAGATAGTAAACGTTTATTTTCTAAAGTCTTGAATATTATTTTCCTTCACGATTCTCCGAGAAACTAGGTTTCCGAAGTTAGTAAAGGAATTCAAAGGGCAAGGGGTAGGGTTTTGGGTTCTAAGTATCAAACAAGGTCCAAATCATACCAAATTCTACCCAAAGCCTCTAAATAATGTTTAGAGTTCATATAAAAAGTTTGGGGATTTTGGGAATTATTATTGATTTTCTAAAAATCCAGAAACAAGGTTTTAGGCTATTTTAAATGCTCCAAAATTCCCTATTTGATCTAAAAATTATGAAACTATTTTTATTAAATTCTATGGAAAATTAGGAATCTAGCAAAATTGGTTTGACATTTTTACCATTTTTCTAAAATTTTCTACAGATTTCCAAAATTTCAAAGAAAAAGAAAAGAGAAAAACGTGAACAGTACTGGGCCGGAAGCAGCCCAAACCAGCCCACGCCCGAAGGAACTGCCCGCGCGCGCGCCCACGTGGAAGACTTGCAGAAAGGCCCTTGGCTTATTGAATAACTGGAAGCGGGGTCACGACAATATTTGACTGAGTCGCTGACAGATGCAGAAAAGCCCCGGGATTTCTATTCCTTTACCGTGCGAGGACCACGACGGTGAGCGGCGCGGCAGAGCTCCGGTGAGCTCACGTACCTGCCGATTCACGCAAGGACCGGCGCCCTTCTTTGGCCTAAACCAAATTCGGGACCTAGTGAATGTTTCCCCCAAATCAATTTCATGAATGGCTACCCAAATGTCTCTGGCCATGGTGACAGTGCGGATACTCCAATGAACAATGCGTTCCCGGTGATTGGTGGAGGTCTAGTTCAATCAGGTGGGTCGACGAGCATCACGGGTTCATGAGAGCACTCAAACGAGAGAGCAGAGAGGATGAGCTGACCTGTATCGCACTGGCCACGGTGAGGTGCGTTTTACGGTGGCGGAAACCGTGATTGGGGAAACGAGCAATTCTTGGTCCCTGGTGGATAATTCGGGGCAAGGTTTGGTGCAATAGATTCGTGATTACCCTACGGAGCTGCGGGTGCACTCAATTTATAGAGCGCAACAACGGTGGTGCTCAATTTGGTAGAGAAGTGCTGGCGATCGGAGGGGGAAAGGGGCACTGGTGCTCAGAACGGGTGGCTTTCACCGTGGCAGTCCTCCGGCGATCACCGGACATGCACTCCATGATTCACCACGATGCGGGCTAGCGCTTAAGCACGTGACGCGCACCGATGACAGATCAACGGCGGCGAAGGTTATCCGATCGACCAATGAGCATGGGAGGTACGGCAAGCTTAGCCTCCACGAGACCCAATTCCATCCGGGCGCTAAGATTTTTACCTGCCCGTGCTTATCTACTGACCACGGTGCACAAATCGCGACGAGAAATCAACCATCACGGCGATGGAAAACCGGCGACGAGGAGGGGGGGTGAATTGCGATCTGTTTCAGTTTGGGGTGCACTGTACCATGGAATGCTTCGTCAGTGCGCCTGACAGCCAGGTTTTAGGGTCAATTTTCTCTAAATTTTCTATAGCAACTCACCTAAAGCTCTGCAGCAAAGTTGTAGACCAATGATTCAGCTACAATCTTGCCATAACAACTATAGCCAAATTCCCACTCGATCATGCTTGATTTCGTGTCCAAAGATGACTCAGTACCACTGATAGTCTGAATTTCAGACATCAAATAGCCTGACAACCCAATTTTGGGTTTAATTATCTCCCAATTCTTCATAACAACAATGCTTAACCTCTTAAACAAATTTGTTCACCTTTAATAGATTTACATAGTTGATGTGGTGACCTAGGGCAAATTCTCAATAATTTGGAAGTTATAGAGCTCCAAAGTTGAGCCAATATCACTAAATTTCAGACTTAGGTTTAGAAATCAAATAGGGTCTTTTTGCAAATAAGTCCAAAATTCAGGGTTTAGCTTGCAAATCTTCATGATTGTGAACCATATGACTTAGGACACCTTATTATCATTGTTTTTGCACTATAGTCCAAAAGTGCACTGATTTTGCACTTAGCCCCCTAGGGTTTAGGTTTAGGGTTTTCTAGGGTCCTTTTTAGGGTTTTTGGTATTTGAGGGATGTGAATGTAATGTAGGTCCATTCTTAGTAACATTTTATGACTTTCACTTAAGCTTTAGGGTTTTCTCTTTTTTGGATTTTGTTTCACCCTTTTGAACCCCATTTAGGGTTAAGTACCCTACTATAGGGTTTTATTTGCAAAAATGCCATATCAATACAACTTGTTTGAAACTTCAACCTAGTGAATGCATTCTAGGTGTGTCAAACACATGAAATGCTAATGTTGATGATGTTATGCTCAAGTTTAGTAACAGTAACACCAGGGGTGTTACACCCTCCATTGTTTGAAGAAGGAAGTCCTTTTTCTCCAGAGAAGCCTCGTGATCTTTAACTTTCTTTTCCAAGTCATCGATTATAACCTCGTTCCTCTTATCTTCAATATCCTGCTGCATCCTCAATGCTTTGCTCATCAGCATACTCTATAGAAAATAATCTTCATCACAAAATTTTTCTTTCATCGCACGAATTAAAAAGCTGAAAGAATTTAGTTTTACCTTAAAGTTGGAATAGAATAGGCTGTCGGCGATATGCTGGTGCCGGTAGCTGCTGATGTCAGCTTCAAGCTTTGGAAAACCAACACTCTTCGATAGAGTGTTGATAATCTTCGCCCCGGTACAGTCTTGGATGCACCCTAAAGCTTCTTCATTGACGCCACCGAAAAGCAAGGCCCCTAGCTGGTAGCCACATGATGTAGCATACTCCTGTAGCTCTTTTTTCTCAGCCTCAAATAATTCTTCACCAATTAAGTTCCAAAGGTTGAAGTTTTCTTCTCCCAAAGCATTTTCGGTGATTCCCTTCTCTTTCTCAAGCGATGCGGCCATGATTTCTTCCGTAGCTCCGGTGGTATCCTCTGTGGCTATATCCAAGAGCACTTTATCAATAGCAGACAACATACTCTCTAGATTGGTAGCTTCGGCAGCCGCAGCTTCGGCAGAAGTATCTGCTTCGGCAGCTGGTGTCATCTTTGATGCAGACGCCGGTGGTGGCGTTTCCTCAATTGCTTGCATAACAGTGATAATTCTCCTCTTTTTAGGCCCAGCCACCTTTTTCCTACCGAAAGCTCATCTTTCTTCTATAAAAGCTTTGTCAGTTGCGGCCCCAGAGGACTTAGCATCTTGATAGGTAAAGATTCAGTCATTACCTTTAAAATTTCTTCTACTTCGATAGTAGCAGGCGTTGAAGGAGTTTCCTCTTCTATCTCAACCACCTTCGGCTCTGGAGTTGTAGCCCTTCTCTTCTTCGAAGTCGCAACCTTCGGTTCATGACTAGATTTTCTCTTCTTCAGAGTTTTTTCGTCCTCTTTCACCATTCTAGCGGCCTGCCTGCTAAGAATGCTGACAACCCATTTTCTCTTTGTCCCTTTGGCACCCTTGCTAAGTCGTTCATAATCAGGGTATTCAAAATTTAAAGCGTCCATTACCCGGTTCAATCTTCGTTTCGATCGAGTGCCAAAGGTTGTAGTCATTAATTGATCTTCTTTTTAGTATAATTGCCCAAAACTTCATTGCACATAGTCTCAATCATCTCCAGCCACTCTTGACAAGGCTCCTTGAACTGCTTCTCAAATTTAAACCAATAAGGCAATCGCACAAGCTCAAGTCTTTTCTTTGTCCCCTTCAGCTTCGGCTTGCTAAATTCACTTAACATCGGAGACGTCCTATTGGCCAGGTATCCTTGAACTAGATCTCTAGTACTGATCTATTCAGCCACCACCCTGAACTCTGATACAGACAGTTGGCATGCTGACCCTGGCTTCATGTTGCACAAAGGTCTGGTCATTCCGAAGCTCAAGGCAACCAGGCTCATCACCATCGTCATCAGTTTCTCTCTTTTCTTCTCATCGGCCTTAATATAAAACCATTCGCTTTTCCAGCCGATTGGCCACTTGGTGCGATAGCTGAGGACCGGAGCCTTCATATCCTTGCGGTACGCAAAGTTATAACAACCAAAATTTTCATGCAACGCATCTGCTCTGGCCTTCGTTTGATAGTGTAGCTCGTGCACTCGGCAAAATGCTTCGGCGTCTGGGTTCATCCCTTGGCTTCGAAGGGCCCAGATGTAAATACTTAGCCTAACGATGGCGTTAGGGGTCAGCTGATGAAGATAAATTTCAAAGTTCTATAATACTTCTCCAATCATCTCGTTCAGGGGAAATCGCAATCCTGCCCTGAAAAAACTTTTGAAAACCACTACTTCATCATCCTTTCTTTTCAGCCTCTCCGAAGTATCCAAGTTTCATCATCATAGGCACGTCGGCTTCAGACACAGTAGATTTTTCAAAATCCAAGTGGCTAGGTTTTGATGGGTTCAGAATGCTATAGTCTTCTTCTTCATCATCAGTATTTTCTTCCTCAATATCAGCTTGTTCAGCTTCGGCAGCAGGTGCGCCTTTGTCAATGACTCCCTCCGTCACAACTAATCCCAATTGCCTCATGACTTCGGAAATCGGAGCTGTCTCGGTGGCTTCAGTCTCCTCTCCTTCATGAGTCACCCTCGCAGTCGAGCGAACTCTGGCCATTTGATGAATCTTCTGCGGTTTTTATGAAGCTGTTGTTTTTTACAGTTTTTGCTGAAGCTCTCTCTTTTGCTGAAGCTAATTCAAAATGATGGTTTGCTTGAGAATACAGTGAAAAAGCTTCGGCTATGGTTAAATTTTTCAACAACACAACAGTGCAATGGCAATGAATGCTGTGGTAACTTCACACCTACCCGCCTGTTTATATAATGCTGCTGGTGGGTAGGTGAATCACCAAGTTGCTCGCACCCGTTGAACAGTCACCCGCACTCGCTGAACGGTGGACCACTCGGCGCTTGGGAAGTGAATGGTCAGATCGTTTTTACCCGTTGCGTGGTGGGCCATCTCGTGCTCCACATATTTTAATCATTTCTCGGCCACGAGCTCAGGGAAGGTGTTTTTCGGACCTTCGGCATTCCGAAGCCTTGGAGATTTTTTATGGATCAAGCTCATTACGAAAAACGATCTAGCACCGCGAAGGGGATACTGTTGGGGGCCTACTTCGTCGTCGAAGGTCCTCTGAGCAGAAACACCTTCGTAAGATCAGCATATAAGCAAATGCAGCGTGAAGGTACACGCCGAAGCTATGATCCAAGGAGCTTCAGCCAAGTGACATGCCTTGAGACGAAGGGCTGTACCGACTTAAAGAGGAAAAGACCAATCAGTCCATGATAATCTGTGTCATGATTGTAACTAGTTATCAAGGACATAAATGTAATTTTGACCAGGCTGCGTCCCGTGCCTATAAATAGGTGAATAGTACCCCCATACTGTTCACGCTGACTGGTATTCACTTGTGCATCACGCTTGGACTTTTTCTTTCTGTCAAGTCGAAGGTACAAATGTACTTTAATATTGTTCATATTCATTCATGATGATATAATTAAGATATATCAATATTGTCATATGATTATTCATCTCATATTTCATATGCTTCTTCTTTCATTAATATATACTGCGATCATGAAGGTACGTCCTTCATGACCTTCGTCTTCGAAGGACGAAGGGCATTAACCATTAACATTTCATGTTGCCTTGTTCTTAACTCATAGCATTTGAGAACAAGTCCCCAACAAGCACATTATTCACAATTTCTTATTATTGGAATAAAGGTGAGAGAAGCATGTTGGTGCATAAGAGACACTGATGCGACAATCATGATGCATGCTCATTCTAGTCGTCTTCTCAGACCTAACTACTTTTTCCGGGTGCTTCTACAGCATCCTTATTAATAGTAGTAGTAGTAGCCTTTATGGCCTATATAAATAGCCACCTAGCTACCCATCTATTTCCTAAGGCTTCGCGTCCTAGGTCTATCCTTATCGTCCTAACATCTAACCAACATTGGTTTCTAAGCAAGTTTTACTTTTGAAAAGTTTGTATTCATGACTTATTGACTTCTCTGTAATGGTATTCGCTCCGATGCCAGCTGTGGCGGAACCGCCCGAATTATTCCAACTTAGGTGTCCAAGTCACGCCTTAGAGGCAACGACACACTTAAATCGGAATAACTCGTTAGTCCCTCAGATCTAGTCCGATAAAAGCCACTTATCTAGGATCGAATACTAGCTCACTCGAAGGTGAGGCACAAAGAAATGCAATAAAGCATAATACCATAAATTTAATAAGTATCAACAGTGATTACATTATCGGAGTTTCAGAAATAATAATCATAAATTTTAATGCAGCGGAAATAACTAACGGAGAAAATCGAGTAACAAGGCGAAGCCTAGCCACGCTACTCCTCCTGGTCCTCTCCTGCGGAAGCAGTAACCCTCTCGACCATCTATCCCGATGGCAGGGATGAAGGCCAAGTCACACCATCAACCAAATCAAGGAGGTACCTGCAAAAATTATGCCACAAGCAAGACTGTGTATACTAATACTCAGCTAGACATACCCGGTGTGAGAAGTCTACTCCTCTACCTCTAGACCATGAAGATGTTTGGCTCAGGGGTTTGGATTGCCAAAAGCACTAGCTGTCTAAAAATAATTTTAACTTTTACAGTTCTAGCATAGTTAATTAAGCTAGGTTTGCTCCTTTATAAGCATACATGGTAACAATCATTTAGTGCAATCAACATCTTTTGCCAGTACCCTCATTTCCACTTATTACTCAATGCAGTACAATGGATCAAGTAGTCACATTAGCTGCGAGAAGCAGACGATTTGAATTGAGTTTTAACCTTGCAAGGTAAACCTAAACACACGACATGTAGGGGCACTTCGTCCCCACACACGTCAACTGTCCCCATCAATCCCCCGTTCGCGGCCAGGACTCACCGCCTTGGCATACAATGCTCCACTGACCTCGGCCGCCGCCGTGCAGTGGCCGCACTTGTACCCACCATATCTAGAATGTGAGACCCAGTCTCAGGACAAGTGAGGGGTAAAGTCCGCACTCGGCTTCACTCAGGTACTAGGCTTACCGGTTACCATATTTCCCGACATGTGTTTAGTATATTCAAACGCTTGACACAGGTAGCCGCACGTTAATCCTTATTCCAATTTTTGTCTCGTAGACAACACATCCCCATGGATCCGTGTCCACATACCATCATCATTCTGTTATCAAAATGGATACAACCAATTCCTGACCTCGTGCGAGTGCTAGAAAAATCACTCGACTTCTACCGAGATCCTGTTTTAACATAGCAGCTACTCGACCTAGCATACTAGTATCCATCTCAAAAGGAATACTGAGTTCATGCAACTAGGGTTTCAAGCAACTCCTACACTTAAGTGCACGGTACAAGCCTACAAACATTAAGTGCAGTAAAATAGCATATGTAACGGTTATGCATAAAACCCGGGCTTGCCTGGAATTTAACACTTAGATAGTGTCTACTAGAGGGTACTCGCTTGGCGAGCATTCACTAGTTAAGTCCATCATTCTTCAGGTTGTCCACCATCTGTATCTTGTGGTTGGCAACACATCACTGGCACGATCATCATCTCTCGGTCCTAAATGAGATGGAGGATGCATATGTATGAATATAATGAAAGTAGCACAAGATATCCAAATACACGGTAGCAAACTAAACATTAAATTGGTAAGACATTGTAACGACTATACACAAGCGCTAGCTAGTCGTACGTTATCGGCGTTCATCATTAACACCATTAAAAGACAACAACATTTTAGATACTTACGCAACACAAATACGACATCACAATCAACTAGAGAAAGAACATATAAAACAGGACACATATGTTATCTCAAACTTAGCCATGGCAAGTCTACATTAATAAAGAGCTAACCAAACATTTTTAGCAAAAAGGGTAAACTCAACAATCAAATAAGCTAGCACTTGCAGATTTTTGGACAGCAACACAGCAGTTACTTGTTTTAATCATAACTCTTCAAATATTAATCCAAAAATAGCAAACTAGGACTTTCTGAAAAGCTTAAAAAGTGCTCTACAACTTTGGTATTATCATCTCAACATGATTAGACTTTTAACAAGGTTAAAATAGTGATATACGACAGCGCTATTCAGATTTAGACAGATTCAGACTTGCGACTTCAAAAATTCATAACTAGAGGCTCAGGCATCCAAATCAATTGATCCTAGATTTTCTAAAAAGATAATTAAATTGTCTACCAATCATTTATAAACAACCCAAGTTGATTTTAAGTGTATCAAGGTTAAAAGACACTAAGAAGGCTTGCTATCCAAAACTGGGCAGATTCAGTCTTCACATTTTAAACATCCATAACTTAATCTTCAGATCACCAAAAAGAGTGATCTAAGACTTTTTGTAAAGATTAGCAAAAGTACTATATAACTTTTATAATCACCAAGAAGTGGTTTTATGTTTAACTAATCAAACAATTCAGTTTTCAAAATCTGTTATGACAGTAGACAGAACACAGCGACCAGTTTGTAAAGTTCATAACTCTCAAACAATCAGGCCTATGGTTATGACATTTTAACACAAGGAAGATAAGAATAGCATCTACAACTTTCTTATAACTACCATGAACAGATGTAACATTAACTTAAGCAAACAATTCACTCTCTGAAATCTGTATAGAAATTGGACAGATTCAGTTACTGAATTTATGAAAAGCACAACTTTATGGTTGTCAAATTTTAACACAAGTAAGATAATAAAGTTATCTACAACTTTTCTATATGTCTTTTCTACAGAAAACACAATTTAGTTCATTAAATAAACAGCACGACAAAAACAGTGCGTGCAGCCCAAAACAACAACTAATAAATTTCAGCTCCTATTTCAAAAATTGCCATGTTCTAGAGACTTGAATTATTCTAACACTTTACCATCTGTTAGAGTTAAAACAATTAAATTAGGACCAACAAGTAGACTTACTAATTTTATACAAGTTATTTTGTGCGCTAGAATTACCACACAATTAACAAACGCATTCACTAAATAAAGCATTTCGGTACATATGTCCGACATCACACAAAACTACGATGAAGCACTACTAATATTTAGCTTTAAACCACCATGACATAACCATTTAACCTCTAATTGGTTTTAAGTTATAACTCAAGCATTCCATGAACATGCATGATTTTATTTACTCCTAATTTTTTTCACTAAGTCTTGTAATTATAAAATGGGTGTTATTTTAGCACCATATGAAACTATCTAATTTGGGGCTAGAATTTTTATGAGACATAGGTAATGACAAATTATTAATAATGTATAAATTTCACATGCTTAGATTTTATATTGTATTTACTACAAAAATAATAAATTGTTAATGCAATAAAACATGTGAGAGCAAGTTAAATCTAAAACTAATTATTTTCTGTGGATGCATGACTATATTAAGTTTTCTTGGGCTACTATAATATCACGTAAAGACAGTGGAAGACCATTTTTCATTTTTACATCTATATATTATTTATAAACCATTTAAAACTACATAATATGCCTCAAACAAGTTAAATCACTAACTCAGAAACACATGCACCACTATTCATGAAATTTTTACCAATCACCAAGCATCACACCAAGGTTCTACTGTAAATATTTCAATCTATTTGGAGCACTAGAGCTACAGATCCTAAAATAACAAGCAAATCAATCTTCTTTTTTCCTATTTAACATGTTTTAATTAACACACCAAGAAAACAGTGAACAACATATAAGTTTTATATTTTTCTTAGCTAGAGTATGACAACATCTAACTAACAAAACAAGTTTCATTATTTGTGGAGTTTTATAAATAAAACTATGGAGAGAAGCAAGTTCATTTGTTTTCTAAACCAGTTTTCAAATAAGAATTTCTACAGAAAAAACTTTCCACTAAAACATTCCAACTTATGTATCTAATACTTAGAGCATTTAATAAGGAAGCCAACAAAACAAATTTTACAATTTTAGGAGTTCTAAAACGTGAGATATGAATTTTCGAACACAACACAGAAATCTGCAATTTTCAGCACAAAAGCACATGGGCCTATTCGTCATACTCACACATTGCTTCTTCTTCTTCCTTACTTTCTGCATGCACGCACAGTGGTTCGAGCAGGAACAGGCGCCATGGGTGAGCTCGAGGAGACGAGTGGGTCGGCCATGGAGAGGAGACCAGCCATGGCTGGGATGTGTAGAATTTGCCGCGGCCATAAGGGAGAGATCCGACAGGGAGGCCTGCACAAGGATGGCGGCGTTGTGCAGACGTGCGCGCTTGCTGCTGGCGTCCATGGAGAGCTGGGAATGGGCGCCGAGGAAATGGAGGGATAGAGGGAGCTCAGATGGGGGAGAAAGAAATGGAAGCCACGGCAGGGAAGGATGCAGCGCTACTGGCTTAAAAGGACCAGCCGACCATAGGCAGAGAGGGCGGCAATGGCCAGGGATTGGCTGGCCATGGCAGTGGCCACTGCCACACGGTTGGCTACTTGCTGTTCACGCTCCCTCCCTGCAGCAGACTGTCGAACACGTATTGGACGGTCATTTTCGTCGTTTTCTGTTTGGAATCAAGCCTCGATCACTACAGAAGATATGTTCCTTGATCTATACTCTACAAGTTTTGTACAGAACCTGAAATGATTTGAGCACTGGTTAGATAGTTATAGACCCACGAAAATTGGTTTTTCAGTGGGTTAGAAATCGGTAGAAACTTGTGAAAACTGAGTGTCAAAGCATGTCAAACAGAATCGGATGAATACCATCTTTTAATATGGTGTGCCTCTATTAGTTATTAACAACTTTTATATTTGGGGAAACTTGAGTTATTGAACAAAAATTTGGGAACGCGAGACGTCGACCCAAATGACAATGATTTCAGACTTAGAAGAATTCGAATCCTGAAATCATATTTGTATTATGTATTGATGGCACTATTTGAGATACTTAGAGATTGAATCAAGGCTTGGTTTAAATATAATATTTGTTGTATAACACAAGTTCTACAACTTTTATTAAAGGTCAAACCTCTTTCCTTGATTATAAATCAAAGTTTCACTTTGGTCAAAGTAGTATCATTATAAGGCTTCAAACTATATTTTTAAGGCAATTGGGGTATTTTCTCGACATTTTCATGGCATTTTCTCTATATGAACCCTTAATAACTTTTGTTGTAGAGTTCATATAGAGTGTTTTGGGGAAGTTGGCATGACTTGGTTGAATTTATAAATTTTCTTTTACTTACTCGAGTAGTCTCAGCAAGCGTAGGATTTATAATTTCACACGAATATTTGTTTCAAACTTTAAAAAATCTTTAGAATACACTTGATAGATAAAGATGAATGATAACATAAAGATAACAAGCTGATTTACATAAAAATTAATTAGAGGTTGACACAAAGAGATTCTACGGGAGAATGCGGATTCAGATTAAGTATTTGGACGTAGACCGACTATCGAGAAAGCGAATTCGAACACCGATTGGATAACATAACAACTATCGAGAGTCCAAATAAATGAGTCTAGATGGGAGTTGCAAGACGAGATTGACTTTCAAATTTGTGTTTGCTTCAAGAAATAAAAAGTTTTAACAGGCTCCAAATTTGGCTGTTCTTGAGATCGAATAATTCCAAACTTGGTGGAACATTCATGAGTAACTTGATAAATGGAGATAGATGCAATTGAGAAATAGAAATTTTCACTGAGCATCCGAGATTAGAATAAATCTCCTGACATAACATGAAATAGACACCTGGGGTGTCACAGCACCCGTTGCCGATGATCTCCGCGCGGTGATCCGCGTCGCCGGTAAGATTCGTGCTAGTCTGGTGGATAACTTTGGTGGGTGAAAAGATCTTGGGTGAGGTGAACATAGGCCCTGAGCGAAATCATCACCGTGTCCACTTGCCCGTGCGGTCAGTGAAATATCGCCGCCAGTGTTCGCCGTGTTCCTGGTGAAAGACACGTAGTCGTCTGATTCACCGTGTTGTCATGGTCGTGGCGTCCTCTAGGTCGTGACCGTCACCCGGTGAACGCATGCGCTCCACGGTGGGTCTCGGTAATCATTCCACTAGGGAAACGAGTCCCACTCTCATCCAAAATTCGGAACCACCATAGTCGATCACTATAAATTGAAGGCCCTACCTGTTCTGCTATCTTGCTATGAGCCCAGCGCACCATTCCTCACCTTCGATTATCCACCAAAGCTCACAAATTCCTGTTTTCCCCTAAATTCGTCATCCACGCCACCGTGTGACGTCTCATCGTGGCCAGCCATCATCAGGTCCGTTCACACCCTTCTGGTTCACGTTTCTACATCCTCTGACGCTAGTAAGGCTCTCGGTCTCGGCCGATTGAACGCTACTGCGCTATAGTTTAGGGAACATTGCGATATTGTCCAGGAACGCCGACGCAGACATAGCTCACGTCGACTGGCCGATCCAAGTAGTTTCCGTCTGAGTTTGCGCAAGCACCATGACCCTAGTGAGCCACTCCGCCTTTCCACATCCTTGGATTGAACTAGACCAGTTTAGGGAAGCCGGTACCGGCATGTTAATGATCCGGTTCTGCCATTACCGCAGACGGCTATGTGTTAGCGGCACTCGGGACAAATTGAGCACGTAAATGTGTTCGAGTTGCATCCATGGGGGTGTCCGCGTACTCGACACCATCAGAGCACGTCCTTGTCTGCGAGTACACGCAACTTCTGCCGGGTATTCACGCGGTGTGTGGCCACGGATTTGGTTCGAGAAGAAATAGAAATTGAAGGGCCTTTATGCAAAGTTAGTGAGACAGAGGAAATAGTATCGGAGGCTCTTTAATAGTTATTTAAATCATCAAGGACCTCGGCGCAAATCTGTTAGCGGGCGTGGGCGCGCCCGGATTCCGTGTAGATTTGGGCCTGTTGGCCTGATTTCGGCCCAACACTATTCATTATTTCTCTTTTTCTTTTTACTGGCAGATTAGGAAATTTATAGAAAATAGTAGAAATTTGGTAAAATCATGAGACCAATTTTGCTAGACTCCTAAAATCACATAGTATTTAATAAAAATAATTCCAAGATTTTTATCCCAAGCCTGGAATTATTTAGCATTTAAAGATGCTCAAACCAAACCTTTTAGAATTTTAAAAATAATTTCATAACTCCAAAAATAGTGAAACTTTTTGGGTAGGCTTAGTATGATGATTGAAGACATTGGGTGAAGTTTGAAATGATTTGGACACTATTTGGTCAATAACCCAATAACTAGCCTCCTAGGATTAAGTTACTTAATACTAATAGAATACCAACTTAGGAAACCCTAGTGATTAGTTTGTATCGTGAAGGAAAGTTGTACTCAAGATACAACTTAGTATGTTCTATTATGTAACTACATATTCATGACATCTGCGAAGACTCAGTGGTAGAAGAAGAGGTTGTCTCCGAAGCTGAAAATCCTCCAGTGGAGAACAACTTTTACTTCGACATCTGCGGAGTAGACCCTAAACCTCCTGCAAGACAAGGCAAGCCCCTGTGCATTATCCCTTTCCTTTTTGTTTAAAAATCTTTATCACCTTATATGATGCATTAGGTGATAGGAGTTGTGTGCTAAACAATTGATGCATTTCCTTCCTTAGAAAATTAATTACCATTCCTTGATTCCCTTTTATGAAAAGTATTTTATGATGCTTAGCCTTGCTTTAGAAAAATAAAATGTTTTGTTTTAAAGCAAAAGGTGATGCTTCACATTGGATAGGAATTTTTACAAAGAAAAGACTTGTGATGGTGAATCCATCATGGCCACGATGGGTTCAACATCTGAAAAGAAGTACCTCTGTCAGGTATCAAACTTTGGGTTTTAAATAATAAAGACGAGACCAGGTGGGTGACTTGCACGAGAAGGAAGTCTCGGTGTAGTGTCTCCATTTGAGTCGTTTAAGGACTGAGCCGATGTAGGCTTGCTGACCAAGGACCTTTTAACTGGCCTTATGCCTCATCATGGGTAAGCTTTGCCTCGGTTGGACCAGTACCTGAAAGGCCACCACGCAATGGGAGTGAAGAGATGGCGAGAGTAGCGTGTACCCTCCAAGGCAAGAGGCTGGACGGTGGAGTATCTGTGCTCTCGGTTGGTGTTCTGGTCTTGAGAAACCGGTGGCGAGTTGACATATGCAAGGGTTAAGTGCTACATATGTCGTGTGGTTGGAGTTCCCTAGCTAGGTATTAATGGATTCAGATCATCGTTACTTCTCGGACATGAAGACTTGGTCACTGACTTACACATAGCATGAAGTGAATTGAAGGGTTGATAAAAGACAGCTAGTATAGGCCAAGTGCTTGATCTAGATTAGAAAGAAATCTAGATGCAGGTAATTACTTAATCTGGTAATAAAATGGATTTTTAAGGATCCACTCATATTAAGCTTTTCTGCAAAGAGAGTCTTTGAATTTTGTTAAGCTTTTCCTTGATTCCCAAAGGCCAGCATATCCTTGAGAGTCTTTTCCTTTGACGGGTAAGACTTGCGAAAGTACACTCCGTACTCAGGGTTTTCAGACCCATGTTGTTGTAGGTGATGAAACGGCCGAGTTCTATTGTTTTTGTTCCAAGGTGGTTCCTAAGAAGGAGGATGAACACTAAAACTTGTTTGGGGAAGGTGTTTTGCCTCCCGGTGATGTAATAATAAGTTATGCACTCAAGTACCCGGATATGTAATAACTACTCTTTCTATATATTTTCCTTATGAATGTATATTATGTTATGGTAATCCATTCCACTTATTCCTTACTCCGATGATGTGTAATGTCTGCTTGATGGGTTAAGCGCTCTTGGGCGTTATGATGGAGATACAGATAACCGAACTTGCCGAGTCATTATGCACACCCGCATGACTATCTAAGGTCCTTAGGACAAGGACATCTGTAGGTGGCATAATACCTTGGGAGGTTCTGTGACAGCAAGGGCGACGGCGATGGAAAGGGCGACGGCAAGGGCGATGGCGGCAACGGCAAGGCCAGCGGCATAATGCCACTGGCATAAATATTAGTATATTATAGCAGCAGTAGTAGTAGTTAGTAGTAGAATAATGTAGTTTAGTTAGTAGTGTAGTATAAATAGTAATGTAATGATCGAGGGGTGAGGAGGCCGACTAATGATGTGTCGTTCTCAAGTTTGTAATGATCTCCCCTGTGAATGAAGATGCAGCTTCATGCTGATATATTATTGCATGCTCTATTCCTGTATCTGATGTGTCGTTAGCATTTTAGAGGTAATGCCTGAGTGATGCCTGCTTTTCAGCGATCTCAAATTTTCCTGAGCCATTGGCCTGCCACTGTGCGCCCGACTTAAAACACCAACCCATACTTCTGCTGACGCCCCCCCTTGAGTTCTGAACCCTAGTTCTTGCTTCTACTCCACCGCTTTCCAACTTCCTGAGTTCCTGAATCTGCTCGCATCGTTTGAGAGATCACGATCGTGCCCAAGAGGAGAAAACAGAGTGCTGCTATTCCGATCATCCCGCCAATCGACCCCAACAGTCAACTCCCCTTCGCCGGTAACCACATGTCTGTTATTTCTAAAGCTGACCTTCTGCACATCGTTGAGACTATTGTTCTACCGCCAAAAGAATTGTTCTCCTGGCGGATCTGGCATGGAGTTACCGTCCCGATAGAGGATATTCACGAGGCTGTTATCTTCGTGCCGTTTCTCATCCGAGGACTGAACCTCACCCATTTAAATCCCAATTCTGTGCTTCATATCGCCGTGTTTGTTCATCTTTATGAAGCTTTCCTTGGATTTCTTCCTCACTTTGGGCTTTGGAAGTACCTTTACCACTGTTGGTCCGGGATGGCTAGAGGACAACATCAGCTTGTTGGTGGTGCTAGCCTAGAACTTTGCCGAGGCAAGAAAGTTGAGTATCCTGACATCCCCTTGAAAGACAGTATTAAGGGATGGCACCTCGAATGCTTTACCATGGAAAACCATAACAAGTCTCTTCCTACCCAATCAGGGAGGCAGCCTGACGTCCAAACGCCTAGCTGGACAGAGGTCCCTATAGATTCAGAGCTTGTTGAGTCTAGAGTGCTGCTTGCAGAGATATGTGCATTGAAGGATAGGGGCTTGACTGCTGAAGCTATTGTTGTTGATTTCGTCTTCAAGAATATTCAACCTCTGAAGGATAGAGTCTACCCTGCCTACCTGTACACTGGGGTTAATGACCCTACTCAAATTACCAACAGACGGATTTATGAGGAAGACGTGTTGAGCCGAGTTGATTTGATGCTGAGAGGCAGGATTTCGAATGTTGGTGCTCCCTTATCGTTCTCTGCCTGGAATCTTCCACCATAGAGCTCTTTTTCCAAGTTTGTTTCCAACCCTCCTGTTCAAGACGGCAGTCCGGGACATAGAGTGTGACCCTCTCCAGAAGATATTGAGGCCTTCATTGCTCCATACCGAAATCTCCCTAAATAAGAAAGACAGACCCATCTCTAGATGCAGACGACTACTGATGAGGCTGAGGTGAATGTTGTTCTCAGTATGCTGGCAGGTGAGACATCTAACTCTGCCCGTACTGAGTCGGTGAGTGCTGCAGCTGGACATGGTCTTGTTGAGGATGAAGGGGCTCACAGTCCTAGAAGTGTCCGTCGCAAATGATTGCGTCGAACGAGCCATCCAATCGCGCCTGCCAAGGGGAAGAAAAGAAAGAAGAGACTTCGGCGTCATGTGGCTAGGAACTGGGTGCTGACTCTACTATCTCAGTCCTTGGCGATGGCTCGGCGAGCGCCAACCTTGAGGATGATATTGAAAATTATGACAGTGCCAGAGTTGGTGGTCGTGTGCTCGATGAGGATGAAGAGGAGGAGGAGGAAATTATCCCTTTGATTCTCAAGAACAGTCGTAGCAACAACAGCAACAACGTCCCAGTTCAGGCTTTATCAGGACTTGTTAGTCTCTAGGGGTTGACAATGTCTGCCATTGACCATGCACTGGAGGAGATTATCGTTGAAGACCTTTTATTGGAGCCTCCTGAAACTGAAAGTGTTGTCGTCCGTACAGAGGTCCAGGACAACATCCCCTTAGCTAGCAATCCAGTCGGGCAAGAAATAACCCGGACAAACTCTCACGCTTCTTTGACCTTAGAGGGTGGCCTAGCTCGCGAGAACACACTGGCTCTTGACATTGTAGGCCAGGGTTACCTAGCCCCTGTGGGTACGGTTGAGGGTGCTTCAGCTTCCGAAGGTGTCACTGAGGATAATCCAGCCCCCGAGGGTGGTGCTGAGGATGACCCAGCCCCCAAGGGTGCCGAGCTTGGTTCCTCTTTGGCTACTTCCATGGACGTTCATGCCAGATCGCCACTGGTTCAATCTGAGGAACTTGTGGTGACAAGTCCTCCTACTGCACTTGTCGGTCCGGTCAGTTTAGAGGTCAGTGACCCGGATGCCAGGAACCCACTGCCTGTTGTCGGAGCTGAGGTCTCCCTGAGTGATGCTCTCAATATTGCTTTTGCCGACACTCCACCATCAGGTAGTGCACTAATGCATCCGGCTCTAGGATTTCCCTTATTCCTTTCTAACCTTCAGGTGAGCTAATTTTTGCACTGCGTTACTTATGTTGACAAACATGATCCCTTGCTATTTTTTGTGCTTGTAGAATGTCCTAAACTCTGTGTCGGCCCAGTTGAAGTCTTGTGGTGCTCCTGTTCCCGATCAAGTTTTGTCCTTGATACAGTGGAATCCTCTCCTGCTCTAGAGACCAATAGATGATCTAAAAGCCTCGAATTTTGGTTAGTGGGTCTGTAGCTTTCTTGTGCTATTTATTGCTTCTCTCGTTTTACATCTTGTGTTTTTCTATTGCTTTACCAGCTCTGACTCAATGGTGTTCTGATGCTGAGGAAAGGTATGCCCAGAGTCAGGCTGACCTGAACTAGGTTTCTACATTCTTGGATGGCGCTCGGGCTCTGAATTCTTCCTTAAACGCTCAACTTGATTCAGAGAAGAGGCATGTTGGGGGCCTTCCTCTTCCGAAGGTCCTCAAAAACGCGACTTACCATATGATTTCGGTATGACATGGAGCATTACAGGGGACTTCAGCTTAGGGATGAAGATGTAGCACGAAGCTACAGCCGAAGAGATTTGGCTTGATGTGATGACGAAGACCAAGTATGATGATGACCGAAAGAGGACAAAGACTATTCAATCCTTAATGATTCATGTTACGCGTATAGATGAATGCCAAGGGCACGAATGAAATTTTACTCGGGCTATGTCCCGTGCCTATAAATAGATGAACAGTAGCACCGTACTGTTCACGCTGAATTGTAATCACTCTCTCGCGTCTCCACCTTCGAGCAAGCAAAAGGTATCAATAATAGTAATACTGTCAATATTCATACAGGTTTTATAAAATGTAAATATATCTGAATTAATGAAATGCAGTTACTATCTTCATCCTTTTACATTCCCATTCATATATTAAATGATGAAGGTTAGTCCTTCTTGTCCTTCGTCTGATGAACATTATTCCCATGTGGAGGTAATGCTTCAGAGGACGAAGGTCCATAATAATTAACAATTGTGTTGCCTTGTTCTTGATCTGCATCATTTGAGAACAAGTGACCAACATTGGCGCCCACCTCTGGTGAACTCAAACAACCACCTTCGGCAAGCATCAACTTTCACCATGCCGCCAAAGAAGACAACAGCGCCAGGGACTACCCTGCAGCCACTAGACACAAATCAGGAGACACTCTCTCTGTGAGAATCTAGGAGCCAAAAGAGAAAGGCTACTAGCCCAACACCTCAGGATGAGGAGTTGGATCAGGAGATCAGCGACTTGTAGGCTATTCAGCAACATGTGCATAGGAAGAGGGAAAATATGCTTTAGCTCGCCGATATTCAGAGAAAGATCGACGAAGCTGCTGAAGAAATGCGTCACCTCACTCAGGATGACCAAGACCGAAGGCCCCAACACAGGGAGCTTCGTCAAGAAAGCCCAATCAATGATGATGAATGGTACGATGACCTTCGTCATGGTAACTTTGCTTTTGATGATGCTTCTCCTTTGGCAGCAGAGTTGCAGGCTACCTCATGGCCACCATCTTACAAGCCACCTCAACTCCCCATGTATGATGGGCACTCAGATCCAAAGTAGTTCCTGATGAGCTACAAGGCAAACATATCCTCATATGGGGGTAATACTGCTGTCATGGCGAAGTCCTTCATCATGGCAGTCAGAAGTGTGGCTCAAACATGGTATTCTTCTCTTCGGCCAGGGACAATTATGTCGTGGCAGAAGCTGAAGGATATGCTAGTCACCAGCTTCTAGGGCTTCTAGACAAAGCTAGTCACTGCCCAAGCCCTGTTCCAGTGCACACAGGACCATGAGGAGTACTTGCAGTCGTACGTCTGAAGGTTCTTGTGACTGAGAGCTCAGGTGCCTATAGTGCCCAATGAGATTGTCATTGAGGCCATGTTCAAGGGCTCAGACCAGGACCAACGGCGCAATATTTTGCAAGAAAGCCACCAGAAATCTTGGAGAAGCTTCTCCAGAAAATGGATGAGTACATCAGAGCTGACAATGACTTTCGGTAAAGAAGGGAAGAAGCCTACAGATACTCCAAGATGACTAGGGGCTTCGGAGGAAGACTCCACCCTAGGCATGTTAGGACGATCCACAACCCCAACTCAAGCAAAGATAGGGGGAATCATATTCAAGGACAACAGCACAGCTCTCAATCATTAGAAGCACTCCTAAGTTCTTTAAGGCCACCACCCCCAAGAGGCAGAGGGGGCAGAAGCTTCGGAGGAAGATATGGTAATTAGCCTAGGAGACTGTTCTGCCTATTCTGTGGTGAAGACAAGGGACACAACACAAGGACGTGCCAAGTCATGATCCAGAAGCAGAACGCGCCGAAGCAGGTCTTGCATACTACTTTGTGCTACTCTCCGTATATCCCGGAATATGTGGGCAATCAATAGCCTACGGCTAACATTTCTTCGTCAAGTCATTCCCAAGCTTCCTGGGCTCAGTTGCCACCACCACCACTGGCGCCTGCCTCGATTCATAGTCAACAGCCAGAAGGGCATTGTCAGGTTTAGCAACATCGTGACCTTCGGGAGGAGTCCGAAGCTCGCACAGTCAACAGCATTGTGCCTGAGTTGAGGCATATCTACTGAAGGTGGCACATCGTTTCTGCCAAAAGAGTGCTTTGATCCAATGTATTTTTACTCTTTTTTGCCTTTACATTTTCTTTTAAAAAGACAATACAAGATGGTTTAACCTTCAGTTTGATGTAATAAGACTGTGGTTACACCATCGGGTGTAACAAGAACGAATCACGAACCTCCAAAGTCGTCCCTAAAGGGATGTACAGTAAGTCATGAAGCTCCAAAGTCGTTCCTAAGGGAATGCAGAGCTAAAATGCCACCTAAGTCAAAGGTGAAGAAGCTCCAAAGTCGTTCCTAAGGGAATGCAGAGCTTAAATGCCACCTAAGTCAAAGGTGAAGAAGCTCCAAAGTCATTCCCAAGGGGATGTAGAGCTTAGCTCCAAAGTCGTTCCTAAGGGAATGCAGAGCTGAAAAACCACCTAAGTAAACAGTGAAGAGACTCCA
This sequence comes from Zea luxurians, assembly GCA_029449295.1. NCBI lineage: Eukaryota > Viridiplantae > Streptophyta > Magnoliopsida > Poales > Poaceae > Zea > Zea luxurians. The sequence goes on from JAOPSE010000008.1 coordinate 131,865,373, forward strand.
AAGTCGCCCCTAAGGGGATGTAGAGTCTGGGTCTGACTCAAGTGGGTTTTTATCTTCGGTATATACATCATTTTGCATCATATCATCATATCATATTGCATAGCGCCATGTCGTACATCATTTTGCATCAATTGCTATGAAAAAAGAGGAGAAATTACTCCTTCGAAAATACTTGGTAGATCATGAAAGAATGTACTATAGCACAAAATATGCCTTCGACAGACATATTTATACACAAGACAAGCATCTTTGTCAGCAGTTTTACTATGCAACAATCATGGCAAATTACGCACTATTGATCGACAGAAGGGAAAACCCTTTTCTTCATGAAGCATCAAAAGAAGGGAAGGTGTTTTTTTCACCAGCGGCTCAAAAACGGTATGTACGGAAGTTTCATGCATCACAAAGAGATATGTTACAAGTGTTTTTTGCAAAACTAGAAATCATGCTCAACAATTTTGAACTAGTAAAAATAAAACTTCTAGTCTTCATTCAGGACATTCTCGATAGCTTTATTTAACAACTTGTCGATAGCTTTGTCAACAGCTTCATTGACAATTTTGATGGTCTCGAGCGCCTCTTTCAGGAACAGGTCGGCTTCTGGATTGTATGGCTCCGAAGGCAGAGACAGTTCAGCTGCACCACAGTATATGTTTGTTAGTTCCGAAGCTAAAACACATTACAAAGCTAAAGCACAATAGATGTACCTATAAGCCTAGCCCGCTCGGCAGCCTCTTCGGCCCTTTTCGCCGCTTCTGAAGCATCATGTGATTCCTTTTCGTTCTTTTTAAAGGCTTCATCAGCGACTTCTCGTCCGCCTTCAACCATGTCTCAAAGTAGAATTTTCCACCAAGGGTAGCAGCTTCAGCTGAAGGATTCTTGATATCATCAACTGAGAAGGCAAAATTTGACTGAGCTACAGCGTTAATATGTTCATAACCAGCCTTCTCCAAGATGGATGTGGCCCCCCGCGCACCAGCAAAGGCACAGAAATCTCCTCGATCACTTAGAATTTCTTCAAAAGCTTTAGCTTCTTCAGTGATCCACTGGACAACTCCATCGGGGTCACCGCGGATGAATCTCTGCTCAGAGGAATATGCCCCAACCTTAGCAAAGCTATCCTTTAATTTCTTAGCTCATTCCAAGGATTTTTCATAACATATTTCTTTGGAAGCACGAAGATCATCGACGTTCTTTTGTGCTCTTGATCTTTCGATCTCGCATATCTCATGCTTTATCGCTTCAACTTCAAATTTTTCGGTTGCTTCAGCAACCTTCCTCTTCAGTTCTTCCACTTTGGCTTTATGAGCTTCGACTTATGCAGCAAGTTTAGCCTCGTTAGATCTCAGCCTATCCACCAAGGAAAGTAACAATCTTATCCTTTTCAAGAGCTTTGTTCCTTAGTGTAATGACTTCTAAACGAAGATTCCCAAGAGCTATTCGGTAGCTCTCATCTTCTGACTCTTTCTAGGCCTTTAGAGCCTTGCTTAGAATTAAGCCCTAGAAAATGAAGAGTGAGCACATAACGATGGCAAAGGAAACCATAAAAACAATTTATTTTACACAAAGTCAAAGTATACACACCTTCAGACTATTGTATGTGTCGGCGTTTCGAGACCGGGGGGTCCCCGAGCCGACGAGTGAGTGTGCCGCGTGCCCCAGCCCAGATGGGTCGAGCGCGTGGGTGAGCGCGAAGGGGGAGAGAGCGAGGCGGCCGGAGCCGGGTCGTGAGGGAGTCGGAGATCCCGCGGCCTTCGTGTTCGTCCCGCGCCCAGGTCGGGTGCGCTTGCAGTAGGGGGTTACAAGCGTCCGCGCGGGTGAGGGGAGCGAGCGGCCCCAAGAGAGCGCCTGCCCCTGCCCTCGTTCCCGCGAGGCCAACCTTCTCTAAGAAGGCCCTGGTCCTTCCTTTTATAGGCGTAAGGAGAGGATCCAGGTGTACAAATGAGGGTGTAGCAAGGTGCTACGTGTCTAGCGAGGGAGAACTAGTACCCTAAGTACATGCCAAGGTGGCAGCCGGAGAGATCTTGGCACCCAGCTAGTGTGGCGTCGTGGCTGTCGGAGAAGCAATGGAGCCTGGCGGAGGGACAGCTGTCGGAGTGGTTGGGCCCTTGCTGACGTCCCCCTGCTTCCGTAAGGGAGCTGAGAGCCGCCGTCGTCATGGATCCAGCGGGGCGCCATCATTGCCTATCTGGCGGAGCCAGCCAGATGGGACGTCGGTCCTGTTCTCTGCGGCCCGAGTCGGCTCGGGGTAGGGTGATGATGGCGCTTCCTGTCGACGTGGCGGACTCGTGCCCTAGGTCGGGCGATGTGGAGGCTCCTCCGAAGCCGAGGTCGAATCTGTCCTGCATGGCCGAGGCCGAGCCCGAGCTCCTGGGTCGGGCGAGGCGGAGGTCGTTTGGCAGAGGCCAGGGTGGAGTCCGAGCCCTGGGTCGGGCAAAGCGGAGTTCGTCGTCTTCCGGGGCCTTAGCCCGAGTCCGAGCCCTGGGTCGGGCGGAGCGGAGTTCGCCGTCTTCCAGGGCCTTAGCCCGAGTCCGAGCCCTGGGTCGGGCGGAGCGGAGTTCGCCGTCTTCCGGGGCCTTAGCCCGAGTCCGAGCCCTGGGTCGGGCGGAGCAGAGTTCGCCGTCTTCCGGGGCCTTAGCCCGAGTCCGAGCCCTAGGTCGGGCGGAGCGGAGTTCGCCGTCTTCCGGGGCCTTAGCCCGAGTCCGAGCCCTGGGTCGGGCGGAGCTTCTTATGGCGCTTTTGGCCAAGCCTGGCCGCCCGTCAGTCTCACTCTTTGCGTTAAATGCCCCAGTGACTTGGTCGGTCGGTGCGGTGATTTAGTCAGGGTTGCTTCTCAACGAAGGCAAGGCCTCGGGCGAGCCGGAGATGCGTCTGCCGTAAAAAAGGGGGCCTCGGGCGAGACGGGAACACCTCGGGGTCGGCTGCCCTCGCCCGAGGCTAGGATCGGGCGTGGCGTGATCGAGTCGCTCGTATGGACTGATCCCTGACTTAATCAAACCCATCAGGCCTCTGCAGCTTTATGCTGATGGGGGTTACCAGCTGAGAATTAGGCGTCTTGAGGGTACCCCTAATTATGGTCCCCGACAGTAGCCCCCGAGCCTCAAAGGGAGTGTTAACACTCGCTTGGAGGCTTTCGTCGCACTTTTTTGCAAGGGGACCAGCCTTTCTCGGTTGCACTTTGTTCCGGTGGGTGCGCGCGAGCGCACCCGCCGGGTGTAGCCCCCGAGGCCTCGGAGGAGTGGTTTCACTCCTTCGAGGTCTTAATGCCTTGCGTAATGCTTCGGCTGGTCTGGCGGTTCCCTCATGCGAACAGGCCGTAGCCCGGGTGCACTGTCGGGGCCCAAGTTCTCGGGCTGGTATGTTGACGCTGTCAACGGTTCGGCCGGAGCCGGGTTTGCGAGAGCAGCCCCCGAGCCTCCGCACAGAGCGAGAGGACGATCAGGGACAGACTCGGCTTTTTTACATACGCCCCTACGTCGCCTTTCCGCAAGGAGGAGGGGGGGAGAGCGCCATGTTACCCTCGATGGGCACCGAACATGGTGTCTCCGGTGAGCTGCAATCGGGTAATCCGAGTGGACGTCCGTGCCCCGTTCGTTGGGGGTCGGCTAGGGGCCCAGAGGCACGCCCAAAAGTACCTACGGGTGACCTGCCGGACCCGGTCCCCTGGCGACGGGGTCCGAGGGCTCGTTGCCTCCCTCCGATGGGATTCCGTTACAGGGTCGTTCCCGCTGGTCTCGGAAATGTCCTAGGGTACCTCGGGAGCGCAGCCCGAGCCTTGGTTATGTATCGAACGTACCCCTGGTCATCCCTCGCTCGGTGTCTGAGGCGACTGTGAACCCTTCGGAGGGCCAGCCTTCGAACCCCTGATCAGTAATGGGCGCGGAGCCCGAGTAGCCTGAGGCGGTCGTGGAACCTTTCGGGGGGCCGACCTTCGAACCCCTGACCAGTAGTGGGTGTCGGGCCCACGCGATCTGAGGCGGCTGTTGAACCCTTCGGGGGGCCAGCCTTCGAACCCCTGATTAGTAAGGAGGCTTGGAGCCTAGTTCCTTCACGGGGGAGGATCCCTTTGGGGGTATCCCCTTTCCCGGTCCCTGTTGCAAGAGATAGAGAAAGAGGAAAAAAAGGGAAAAAGGATACGAATTTGAACGACGTGGCGTACCTTTTTTGGTGTGGTCGTTTTGGCGAAGGCGAAGCGTCGCCAGCTGCTCCTGCCAGAAGCGCTGCCCGTCGAGCCGCGGAGTTAATGCGCCGGGGCGAGTAGTTGGCGAGGCTGCCGTTGCGCGTGCGCGAGCCGTTCGAGGAACGGGTCACGGGCGTGTCGTCTCCACATCGTGAGAGGGGGTTCTCTCGCTGCCTCCGGATGGGACGTGAGCTTGGCTGACGGCGTGATCGCTGCTCTCGCGCGCCTGCCACCGTCATTACTACCGGCCCACTTTTGACCGCGTTTGACCGCTGCGCCTGGCTGGCGCTGCTGGGTCGCGTGCCAGGTCGCCTCGGGTCACGGTATCGGTTCCGCAATCGAGGAGGTGCGGCGGTGGCGCAAGTGGTACAGTGGCTTACATGCAGCATCCGGCGCGCCGGCTGCGCGACGCGTGGGCTTGATCCTCCGTGCTGGCCTGTCAGGAGTCGGAGGGGCGCGTCCACTTGGCGCGGTTGCATGCCGCCCGCATGGCTGCCCGCCCCTTTCGCCCGTTGGTCTGGGCAAAAGTGGAGGGTCACTTGTAACCGCTGGGTGGTTGCGTGCGCCGTGCGCGGCGGTTTGGCTTCTTCTGCTCGAAGCCGGTCTGCATGACAGGTGGGTCCTAGCCCCCGCGCTGCAGGGGAGGGCTTTGGAGGTGTGTTGGAGAAGACTCGGCCCGTGACGGTTGGGGGCGCAAGCAGGGAGAGTTGCCTTTTAAAAGGAGGGCGACCCCTTTCGTAAGGCGACCATGTCTTCTTCCTCCCTTATGCATCGTGTCTTTCCACCTTTCAAGCCCCCGGATGGGGGAAACCGCCGTCTCCGTGCCTCATCGTGGGAGGACACCACCCCAAGGGAGTGGGTACCTTTCAGCCATCGTTCGGCTTCAAGGATTTTCATCATGCAGCCCGGCTGCACCCCTCCACCGGCGGTCACCCAAGAGGGTGACCTCCGGCTTGATGGTGGGGGAAAGCGAGCCGGGCTGCGGCCTCTGCCCCTCCCTCAGCCTCAAGGATTTTCATCACCAGGGCTGAGGAGGGGAGTGTGCCGAGTTGGGGTCGGCTCCTGCGCGGGCGGTGGCCCGCTACTTCCCTCAGCGATCGGGGGGAAGGGCGGGAGTCGTCCGTGGCGCTAACAGCTGCACCGTGCCCGGCTCTCTGAGCCGAGCAGTTTCGGAACCGCTCCTGGTGCCGCCTCCCGCCACGGCAGCTGGAAGAGGTTCTTCCGCCGGCGCGACAGCCAAGGCTGGCCATGGGCCGACCTCCAACTCTACGGCCTTCTGCCCGTCCTTGCCTCTCGAGTTTGGGCAAGGGCGGGGGCCTCCTAGCAGCAGCATCCGCCCTGAGGCCATCATTGCTGCTGTTCGGCCCCCCGGGGCAGAAGTCTTCATCGTCGCCGCTGTCGGGGCGGGCGGCGACATGCCGTTCGTCGGTCTTCTGTTGCCCCGCAGGCCCACCCCTATCGAGTGGGGTTGTTCGTACCTACGGGGGGGGGAACCGGAGTTCCGTTTGTAATGGCACTTCGAGTGCCGGGTTTTTTGTTCATTTTGGCTTTCGGGGCCTGAACATGTATGTAATTACGGCTCGGAGCCGTGTTTTTTCTTCATTTCCGAGCACTAAGACTCGTCTGCTAATTGTCTGAACCGCTCCACCAAGCATGAGTCGCCCCGTGTCAAGGTGACGAGTGAGGTATCCGTATCCCGGAGGCGTAGGAGTCCCTCGGCTCGGTCGGCCCTGTTGTCCGAGGCTCCTCTAGCTTAGTTAAAGAGACCCCTCGGCCGCTCTTCGACGAGCCGAGGCCAGGGGTAGCGATATCAGCATGAGCAGAGGCGGAATTGGCTCGAAAATGAAACCTGGTTGGCCGGAGCCTAGCCGAGTTGTCCGTTGGCAGGATCGACGCCGGAGTTGGTCAGCCGAGGCTTCGGACCGGGCTTGTGCCCTCGGAAGGTGGTTGGCCGAGGCCCCGGAGGTGGCCGGCCGAGCCGCCTGCTCGGGCCGGATTCCCGGAGAAGTCCCTGACAACGATCGCCCGGGCGTGGTGATGACGCCGTCCTTCGGAGCGGAGGCCCTCGGACCGCGTCGCCGTCCGTGGCTAGGTCGGGCCTCGCCGAAGGTGCCGTCGATGCCGAGGGTGTCGCTGCCCCCTTCCAGCGTCAAGACCCGAGCCTGCAGGATCAGCTTGTCTTGTAGTGTGTGCTTTGTGTGACCGTCGAGGCCAGAACACACACCCTTGTCGCTTGTTAAGCTGCGTCTCTCTTCCTCTTGTTTCGAGTGTCTGGGCTCTTTGTCGGTAACAGGGGTGTTTGTGCGAGCGAAAGTTGCTTCTCACGGAAGGTGAGGAGTGAGGTATCCGTATCCCGGAGGCGTAGGAGTCCCTCGGCTCGGTCGGCCTTGCCGCTTACGCGCACTTTTACTCGTCCATGAGGCCCTATCACCGACTTGGTCGAGAAAACTCGAAGAATCGCTTCGACAGAAGGGCTTCCGAGCGTAGAGACTTGTTCGATCCGCGGAGTCACCTTATCCGAACGCGAGTTACTTATCGCAGAAGGTGATGAGTGAGGTATCCGTATCCCGGAGGCGTAGGAGTCCCTCGGCTCGGTCAGCCTTGACTGCTTACGTGTACCCCGTCGTTTCCAGGACCCACTTTTCGAAGTAGTCAAAAAGCACGAAAGATATTCTGGTAAAAGAGATTTTCTGTTCGAGGAAAATTTTGACGCAGAGGGGGTTTCCCCCCTTTTAGCCCCCGAGGGAGGGTCGGGCTTTGCCGAGGCGAGGCCGACCCTTCCTTGTTGACTAAACTTTGCGTGGGTGCGAGGTATATGAACAACTCGGAAACATCTTAAGGGTAGAAGCGACGTAGCTGTTGGATGTTCCAAGCGTTGCCGTAGACCTCGCCTTGACTGTTGGCCAGCTTGTATGTTCCGGGCTTCAGAACTTTGGCGATGACGAATGGCCCCTCCCAGGGGGGCGTGAGCTTGTGCCTCCCTCGGGCGTCTTGCCGCAGTCGAAGCACCAGGTCGCCCACCTGGAGGTCTCGGGGTCGGACCCCTCGGGCGTGGTAGCGTCGCAGGGACTGCTGATACTGCGCCGAGTGTAGTAAGGCCCTGTCCCGAGCCTCGTCCAGCTGGTCCAGCGAGTCTTCTCGGCTAGCTTGGTTGCTTTCATCGTCGTAGGCCCTCGTCCTCGGGGAGCCGTATTCCAGGTCAGTGGGCAAGACGGCCTCGGCCCCGTAGACCAGGAAGAACGGCGTGAAACCTGTGGCTCGGCTCGGCGTCGTCCTCAGGCTCTAGACCACCGAGGGGAGTTCCTTCATCCATCGCTTGCCGAACTTGTTGAGATCATTGTAAATCCGAGGCTTGAGCCCTTGTAGAATCATGCCGTTGGCACGTTCTACTTGCCCATTCGACATGGGATGAGCTACGGCGGCCCAGTCTACCCGGATGTTGTGATCCTCGCAAAAATCCAAGAATTTTTTGCCGGTGAACTGGGTGCCGTTGTCGGTGATGATGGAGTTCGGGACCCCGAAACGATGGATGATGTTGGTGAAGAACGCCACCGCCTGCTCGGACCTGATGCTGTTCAGGGGTCGGACCTCGATCCACTTGGAGAATTTGTCGACGGCGACCAGCAGGTGCGTGTAGCCCCCGGGCGCCTTCTGCAGAGGGCCGACGAGGTCCAGACCCCACATAGCGAAGGGCCAGGTGATGGGTATCGTCTGCAGAGCCTGAGCGGGCAGGTGGGTCTGCTTCGCATAGAATTGGCACCCTTCGCAGGCGCGGACAATTCTAGTGGCGTCGGCCAGTAGAAGCCTTGGCGGAAAGCGTTCCCGACGAGGGTTCGAGGTGCTGCATGATGGCCGCAAGCCCCCGAGTGTATTTCCCGTAGGAGTTCCTGACCTTCGGCGATGGAGATGCATCGCTGGAGGATGCCCGAGGGGCTACGGTGGTAGAGCTCCTTCTCATCGCCCAGCAAGACGAACGACTTGGCGCGTCGCGCTACCCGCCGAGCCTCGACTCGGTCGAGGGGTAGTTCTCCTTGGCGGAGATATTGCAGGTACGGGGTCTGCCAATCTTGATCTGGCGTGACCCCGCTCCGCTCCTCCTCGACGCGCAGTGCTTCGCCCTCAGGGGTCGAGGGTTCCTTGGGCTGAACCGAGGTCACCTCGGACGGAGCCGAGGGCGCCTCGGGCTCGGGTGTGTCGCCGATCTTGACGGAGGGTTGGTGCAGATCCCGGGAGAAGACGTCCGGGGGGACCGTCGTTCGCCCCGAGGCTATCTTCGCCAGCTCGTCCGCAGTCTCGTCGTAGCGCCGGGCGATGTGGTTAAGTTCGAGCCTGTAGAACTTGTCTTCTAGGCGTCGAATCTCATCACAATAGGCCTCCATCTTCGGGTCGCGGCAGTGGGAGTTCTTCATGACTTGGTCGATGACGAGCTGCGAGTCGCCGCGTGCATCGAGGCGTCGGACCCCTAGCTCGATGGCGATTCGCAATCCGTTGATCAGAGCCTCTGTCGGCGTTCCGAGACCGGGGGGTCCCCGAGCCGACGAGTGAGAGTGTCGCGTGCCCCAGCCCAGATGGGTCGAGCGCGTGGGCGAGCGCGAAGGGGGGAGTAGAGCGAGAGGTCGGTGGCCGGAGCCAGGTCGCGACGAGGGAGTCGGAGAATTCCCGCGGCCTTCGTGTTCGTCCCGCGCCCAGGTCGGGTGCGCTTGCAGTAGGGGGTTACAAGCGTCCGCGCGAGGTGAGGTGAGCGAGTGGCCCCGAGAGAGCGCCTGCCCCTGCCCTTCGTCCCCGCGAGGCCAACCTTCTCTAAGAAGGCCCTGGTCCTTCCTTTTATAGTCGTAAGGAGAGGATCCAGGTGTACAAAATGGGGGTGTAGCAAGGTGCTACGTGTCTAGCGAGGGAGAGCTAGCGCCCTAAGTACATGCCAAGGTGGCAGCCGGAGAGATCTTGGCACCCTGTTGGTGTGGCGTCGTGGCTGTTGGAGGAGTAACGGAGTCGGACGGAGGGACAGCTGTCGGAGTGGCTGGGCCCTTGCTGACGTCCTCCTGCTTTCGTAAGGGAGCTGGGAGCCGCCGTCGTCATGGTCTAGTGAGGCGCCATCATTGCCTATCTGGCGGAGCTGGCCAGATGGGACGCCGGTCTTGTACTCTGTGACCCAAGTCGGCTCAGGGCAGGGTGATGATGACGCTTCCTGTTGACGTGGCGGTCTTGTGTCCTAGGTCGGGCGTCGTGGGGGCTCCTCCGAAGTCGAGGTCGAGTCCGTCCTGCAAGACAGAGGCCGAGCCCGAACTCCTGGGTCGGGCGAGGCGGAGGTCGTTCGGCAGAGGCCGAGGCGGAGTCCGAGCCCTGGGTCGGGCGAGGCGGAGTTCGTCGTCTTCCGAGGCCTTAGCCCGAGTCCGAGCCCTGGGTCGGGCGGAGCGGAGTTCGCCGTCTTCCGGGGCCTTAGCCCGAGTCCGAGCCCTGGGTCGGGCGGAGCGGAGTTCGCCGTCTTCCGGGGCCTTACCCCGAGTCCGAGCCCTGGGTCGGGTGGAGCGGAGTTTGGTCGCCCGTTGGTCTTACCTTTTGCGTTAAACGCCCCGGTGACTCGGTCGGTTGGCGCGGTGATTTAGTCAGGGTTACTTCTTATCGAAGGCGGGGCCTCGGGCGAGCCGGTGATGCGTCTGCCGTGAAAGAGGAGACCTCAGGCGAGACGGAGTCATCTTAGGGTCGGCTGCCCTCGCCCGAGGCTAGGCTCGGGCGTGGCGTGATCGAGTCACTCGTATGGACTGATCCCTGACTTAATCAAACCCATCAGGCCTTTGCAGCTTTATGCTGATGGGGGTTACCAGCTGAGAATTAGGCGTCTTGAGGGTACCCCTAATTATGGTCCCCGACAGTAGCCCCCGAGCCTCGAAGAGAGTGTTAACACTCGCTTGGAGGCTTGCGTCGCACTTTTTTGCAAGGGGACCAGCCTTTCTCGGAGGTACTTTGTTCCGGTGGGTGCGCGCGAGCGCACCCGCCGGGTGTAGCCCCCGAGGCCTCGGAGGAGTGGTTTCACTCCTTCGAGGTCTTAATGCCTTGCGTAATGCTTCGGCTGGTCTGGCGGTTCCCTCATGCGAGCAGGGCGTAGCCCAGGTGCACTGTCGGGGCCCAAGTTCTCGGGCTGGTATGTTGACGCTGTCAACGGTTTGGCCGGAGCCGGGTTTGCGAGAGCAGCCCCCGAGCCTCCGCACGGAGCGAGAGGACGATCAGGGACAGACTCGGCTTTTTATATATGCCCCTACGTCGCCTTTCCGCAAGGAGGAGGGGGGGAGTGCGCCATGTTACCCTCGATGGGCACCGAACATGGTGTCTCCGGTGAGCTGCAATCGGGTAATCCGAGTGGACGTCCGTGCCCCGTTCGTTGGGGGTCGGTTAGGGGCCCGGAGGCACGCCCAAAAGTACCTGCGGGTGATCTGCCGGACCTGGTCCCCTAGCGACGGGGTCCGAGGGCTCGTTGCCTCCCTCCGATGGGATTCCGTTACAGAGTCGTTCCCGCTGGTCTCGGAAATGTCCTAGGGTACCTCGGGAGCGCAGCCCGAGCCTTGGTTATGTATCGAACGTACCCCTGGTCATCCCTCGCTCGGCGTCTGAGGCGACTGTGAACCCTTCGACAGGCCAGCCTTCGAACCCCTGATCAGTAGGGGGCACGGAGCCCGAGTAGCCTGAGGCGGTCGTGGGACCTTTCGGGGGCCGACCTTCGAACCCCTGACCAGTAGTGGGTGTCGGGCCCACGCGATCTGAGGCAGCTGTTGAACCCTTCGGGGGGCCAGCCTTCGAACCCCTGATCAGTAAGGAGGCTCGGAGCCTAGTTCCTTCACGGGGAAGGATCCCTTTGGGGTTATCCCCCTTCTCGGTCCCTGTTGCAAGAGATAGAGAAAGAGGAAAAGGGAAAAAGGATGCGAAATTGAACGTCGTGGCGTACCTTTTTTGGTGTGGTCGTTTTGGCGAAGGCGAAACGTCGCCAGCCTCTCCCGCCCGTAGCGCTGTCCGTCGAGCCGCGGAGTTAATGCGCCGGGGTGAGTAATTGGCGAGGTTGCCGTTGCGCGTGCGCGAGCCGTTCGAGGTACGGGTCACGGGCGCGTCGTCTTCACGCCGCGAGAGGTGGTTCTCTTGCTGCCTTCGGACGGGATATGAGCCTGGTAGATGGCGTGACCGCTGCCCTCGCGCGCCTGCCACCGTCATTACTGCCGGCCCATTTTTGACCGCGTTTGACCGCTGCGCCAGGCTGGCGTTGCTGGGTCGCGGGCTGGGTCGCCTCGAATCGCGGTATCGGTTCCGCAATCGAGGAGGTGCGGTGGTGGAGCGAGTGGCACAGCGGTTCGCATGCAGCACCCGGCGCGCCAGTTGCACGACGCGTGGGCTTGAGTCGTCGCGCTGGCCTGTCAGGAGTCGGAGAGGCGCGTCCACTTGGCGCGGTTGCATGCCGCCTGCATGGCCGCCTGCCCCTTTTGCCCGCCGGTCTGGGCAAAAGTGGAGGGTTACCTGTAACCGCTGGGCGGTTGCGTGCGTCGTGCGCGGCGGTTCGGCTTCTTCTGCTTGGAGCCGGTCTGCATGACAGGCGGGCCCCAGCCCCCGCGCCGCAGGGGAGGACTTTGGAGGCGTGTTGGAGAAGACTCAGCCCGTGACGGTTGAGGGTGCAAGCAGGGGAAGTTGCCTTTAAAAGGAGGGCGACCCCCTTCGCAAGGTGACCATGTCTCCTTCCTTCCCTATGCATTGTGTCTCTCCATCTTCCAAGCCCCCGGATGGGGGGAACCGCCGTCTTTTCGCTCCATCGCTGGAGGAACGCAACTCCGTGGGAGTTGGTACCTTTCAGCCATCGTTCGGCTTCAAGGATTTTCATCACGCAGCCCGGTTGCCCCCCTCGGCTGGGGGTCACCCGAGACGGTGACCACCAGCTCCTGGGTGGGGAGGAGCAAACCGAACTGCGATCTAGGTCCCACCCTCAGCTTCAAGGATGTTCATCATCCTTGCTGGGGTGGGTGCCGGACTGAGCCGGCGCTCCACCTCCCGCACGGGTTCATGGGTCATCCTCTCCCACGATGTTCGAGGGGGAAGGCGCTCACTGGCCCTGCGGGCAGCGCGGACTTCGACAACGTGGGATGGATCGGCGGCGAACGCCGTCACCTCCAGCGTGTCGGGTCCGCTAGCTCGGCTCCGGCGGCCCCTTTTGTCGGGGGGCGGCTGCCGCGCCGTGTACACGGGAGGTCCACCCTAGACGCCGCACGCCGCTAGGGCGGCGCTCGTGTTCTGGGGTGGCCCTGCCTTTGCACCAGGGCGGCGCCTTCGCGCGGAGGCCGGTGCCCCACTCATCGGGGAGGATTTGAGTGGGGATCTGCCGGTAGGCTGGTGGCTCCTGGCGTCAGTGCCGAGGTGGAGGCGGCTCGAGAAGTCCCCGTCAGCGACGGGATCACCGCCACCATCGGCGCTTCGGGCCTCCGGCTCTTTGTACTTGTCCTCGCCCCTCGGGTGGCGTTATGGGCGAGGGCAAGACGGCAGCTGCGCCTCCTCCTGAGGCCTGCGCTGCGGCGGAGGGAGGAACTGGAGTTCCGTTTGTAATGGCACTTCGAGTGCCGGGTTTTTTGTCCATTTCGGCTTTCGGGGCCTGAACATGTATGTAATTCTGGCGCAGGGCCGTGTTTTTTCCTCATTTCTGAGCACTAAGACTCGCCTGTTGTTTGCCTGAACCGCTTCACCAAGCGTGAGTCGCCCTGTGTCAAGGTGACGAGTGAGGTATCCGTATCCCGGAGGCGTAGGAATCCCTCGGCTCGGTTGGACCTGTTGTCCGAGGCTCCTCTAGCTTAGTTAAAGAGACCCCTCGGCCGCTCTTCGACGAGCCGAGGCCAGGGGTAGCGATATCAGCACGAGCAGAGGCGGAGTTGGCTCGAGAAATAAAACCTGGTTGGCCGGAGCCTAGCCGGGTTGTCCGTTGGCAGGATCGACGTCGGAGCTGATCAGCCGAGGCTTCGGACCGAGCTGGCGCCCTCGGAAGGAGGTCGGCCGAGGCCTCGGAGGTGGCCGGCCGAGCCGTCCGCTCGGGCCGGGTTCTCGGAGAAGTCCCTGGCAGAGATTGCTCGAGCGTGGTGATGACGTCGTCCCTCGGAGCGGAGGCCCTCGGACCGCGTCGCCGTCCGAGGCTAGGTCGGGCCTTGCCGAAGGTGCTGTCGACGCCGAGGGTGTCATCGCCCTCTTCCAACGTCAAGATCCGAGCCTGCAGGGTCAAATCGTCTTGTAGCGTGGGCCTTGTGCGGCCGTCGAGGCCAGAACACACACCCTTGCTTCGTTACAAAGCTGCGTCTCTTTTCCTCTTGTTTCGAGTATCTGGACTTTTTGTCGGTAGCAGCGATGTTAGTGCGAGCGAGAGTTGCTTCTCGCGGAAGGTGATGAGTGAGGTATCCGTATCCCGGAGGCGTGGGAGTCCCTCGGCTCGGTCGGCCTTGCCGCTTACGCGTACTTTCACCCGTCCATGAGGCCCTGTCACCGACTCGGTCGAGAAGGCTCGAAGAATCGCTTCGACAGAAGAGCTTCCGTACGTAAAGACTCGTTCGATCCACGGATTCACCTTATCCGAGCGCGAGTTACTTATCGCAGAAGGTGATGAGTGAGGTATCCGTATCCCGGAGGCGTAGGAGTCCCTCGGCTCGGTCAGCCTTGACTGCTTACGTGTACCCCGTCGTTTCCAGGACCCACTTTTCGAAGTAGTCAGAAAGCACGAAAGATATTCTGGTAAAAGAGATTTTTTGTTCGAGGAAAATTTTGACGCAGAGGGGGCTTCCCCCCTTTTAGCCCCCGAGGGAGGGTCGGGCTTTGCCGAGGCGAGGCTGACCCTTCCTTGTTGACTAAACTTTGCGTGGGTGCGGGGTATATGAACAACTTGGAAACATCTTAAGGGTAGAAGCAACGTAGCTGTTGGATGTTCCAAGCGTTGCCGTAGACCTCGCCTTGACTGTTGGCCAGCTTGTACGTTCCGGGCTTCAGAACTCTGGCGATGATGAACGGCCCCTCCCAGGGGGGCGTGAGCTTGTGTCTCCCTCGGGCGTCTTGCCGAAGCCGAAGCACCAGATCGCCCACCTGGGGTCTCGGGGTCGGACCCCTCGGGCGTGGTAGCGTCGCAGGGACTGCTGGTACCGCGCCGAGTGTAGTAAGGCCCTGTCCCGAGCCTCGTCCAGCTGGTCCAGCGAGTCTTCTCGGCTAGCTTGGTTGCTTTCTTCGTGGTAGGCCCTTATCCTCGGGGAGCCGTATTCCAGGTCCGTGGGCAGAACGGCCTCGGCCCCGTAGACCAGGAAGAAAGGCGTGAAACCCGTGGCCCGGCTTGGCGTCGTCCTCAGGCTCCAGACCACCGAGGGGAGTTCCTTCATCCACCGCTTGCCGAGCTTGTTGAGGTCGTTGTAGATCCGAGGCTTGAGCCCTTGTAGGATCATGCCATTGGCACGTTCCACTTGCCCATTCGACATGGGGTGAGCTACGGCAGCCCAGTCTACCCGGATGTCGTAATCCTCGCAAAAATCCAAGAATTTTTTGCCGGTGAACTGGGTGCCATTGTCGGTGATGATGGAGTTCGGGACCCCGAAGCGATGGACGATGTTGGTGAAGAACGCCACCGCCTGCTCGGACCTGATGCTGTTCAGGGGTCGGACCTCGATCCACTTGGAGAATTTGTCGATGGCGACCAGCAGGTGCGTGTAGCCCCCGGGCGCCTTCTGCAGAGGGCCGACGAGGTCCAGACCCCACACGGCGAAGGGCCAGGTGATGGGTATCGTCTGCAGAGCCTGAGCAGGCAGGTGGGTCTGCTTCGCATAGAATTGGCACCCTTCGCAGGCGCGGACAATTCTAGTGGCGTCAGCCACCGCCGTTGGCCAGTAGAAGCCTTGGCGGAAAGCGTTTCCGACGAGGGTTCGAGGTGCTGCATGATGACCGCAAGCCCCCGAGTGTATTTCCTGCAGGAGTTCCTGACCCTCGGCGATGGAGATGCATCGCTGGAGGATGCCCGAGGGGCTGCGGTGGTAGAGCTCCTTCTCATCGCCCAGCAAGACGAACGACTTTGCGCGTCGCGTTACCCGCCGAGCCTCGGCTCGGTCGAGGGGCAGTTCCCCTCGGCGGAGATATTGCAGGTACGGGGTTTGCCAATCTTGATCTGGCATGACCCCGCTCTGCTCTTCCTCGATGCGCAGCGCTTCGCCCTCGGGCTCCGAGGGTTCCTCGGGTTGAGCCGAGGATGGCTCAGGCTGGGCCGAGGTCGCCTCAGACGAGGCCGAGGGTGGCTCGGGCTCGGGCGCGTCGCCTATCTTGACGGAGGGTTGGTGCAGATCCAGGGAGAAGACGTCCGGGGGAACCGTTGTTCGCCCCGAGGCTATCTTCGCCAGTTCATCCACAGTCTCGTTGTAACGCTGGGCGATGTGGTTAAGCTCGAGCCCGTAGAACTTGTCTTCCAGGCGTCGGACCTCCTCACAGTAGGCCTCCATCTTCGGGTCGCGGCAGAGGGAGTTCTTCATGACTTGGTCGATGACGAGCTGCGAGTCGCCGCGTGCATCGAGGCGTCGGACCCCTAGCTCGATGGCGATTCGCAATCCGTTGATCAGAGCCTCGTACTCAGCCACGTTGTTGGACGCCGGGAAATGGAGGCGGAGCACGTAGCGCAGGTGTTTCCCGAGGGGCGAGACGAAGAGCAGGCCCGCGCCGGCTCCCGTCTTCATCAGCGACCCGTCGAAAAACATGGTCCAGAGCTCTGGTTGGATCGGAGCCGTTGGCAACTGGGTATCGACCCATTCGGCTACGAAATCCGCCAGTACCTGGGACTTGATGGCCTTCCGAGGGGCGAACGAGATCGCCTCGCCCATGATTTCCACCGCCCACTTTGCGATCCGTCCTGAGGCTTCTCGGCACTGGATGATCTCCCCCAGGGGGAAGGATGACACCACAGTCACCGGATGAGACTCGAAGTAATGTCGCAGCTTTCGCCTCGTCAGGATCACTGCATATAGCAGCTTCTGGACTTGTGGGTAGCGGATCTTGGTCTCGGACAGCACCTCGCTGACGAAGTAAACTGGCCTCTGAATGGGCAAAGCATGCCCCTCTTCCTGCCTTTCGACCACGATCGTGGCGCTGACCACCTGAGTGGTTGCGGCGACGTAGACCAGGAGGGCTTCTCCATCAGCTGGGGGTACCAAGATGGGCGCCTGGGTGAGGAGCGCCTTCAGGTTCCCGAGGGCTTCCTCGGCCTCGGGAGTCCAAGTGAAGCACTCGGCCTTCCTTAAGAGACGGTACAGGGGCAGGCCTCTTTCGCCGAGGCGCGAGATGAAACGGCTCAAGGCCGCGAGGCATCCCATGACCCTCTGTACGCCTTTTAAGTCCTTGATGGGCCCCATGTTTGTGATCGCTGCGATCTTCTCCGGGTTGGCTTCGATGCCCCGCTCGGAGACGATGAATCCCAAGAGCATGCCTCGGGGCACCCCGAAGACGCACTTCTCGGGATTGAGCTTGACGCCCTTCGCCTTGAGACATCGGAATGTCAGTTCGAGGTCGGAGAGAAGGTCGGAGGCTTTCCTCGTCTTGACTACGATGTCATCGACGTAGGCCTCGACCGTGCGACCGATGTGTTCGCCGAACACATGGTTCATGCACCGCTGGTACGTTGCACTAGCGTTCCTCAAACCGAACGGCATTGTGACATAACAGTACATGCCGAAGGGCGTGATGAAAGAAGTCGCGAGCTGGTCGGACTCTTTCATCTTGATTTGATGATACCCTGAGTAGGCATCGAGGAAAGACAGGGTTTCGCACCCTGCAGTGGTGTCCACGATTTGATCGATGCGAGGTAGAGGGTAGGGGACTTTCGGACATGCTTTGTTGAGACCAGTATAGTCTACACACATCCGCCATTTCCCCCCTTTTTCCTCACAAGTACAGGGTTGGCAAGCCACTCAGGGTGGAATACCTCTTTAATGAACCCTGCCGCCATCAGCTTGTGGATCTCCTCGCTTATCACCCTGCGCCTTTCCTCGTCGAATCGACGCAGAGGCTGTCTGACCGGTCGGGCCCCGGCCCGAATATCCAGCGAGTGCTCGGCGACATCCCTCGGTATGCCGGGCATGTCCGAGGGACTCCACGCAAAGACGTCGGCGTTTGCGCGGAGAAAGTCGACGAGCACTGCTTCCTATTTGGGGTCGAGCCCGGAACCGATCCGGATCTGCTTGGAGGTGTCGCCACTGGGGTCGAGAGGGACGGCCTTAACCGTCTCCGCTGGCTCGAAGTTGCCGGCATGTCGCTTCACGTCCGGCACCTCTCGGGAGAGGCTTTCCAGGTCGGCAATGAGGGCCTCGGACTCGGCGAGGGCCTCGGCGTACTCCACGCACTCCACATCGCATTCGAATGCGTGCTTGTACGTGGGGCCGACAGTGATGACCCCGTTGGGGCCCGGCATCTTGAGCTTTAGGTAGGTGTAGTTGGGGACGGCCATGAACTTCGCGTAGCATGGCCTTCCCAACACTGCGTGGTAGGTTCCTCGGAACCCGACCACCTCGAACGTCAAGGTCTCCCTTCGGAAGTTGGAGGGTGTTCCGAAGCAGACAGGAAGGTCGATCTGCCCGAGGGGCTGGACGCGCTTCCCGGGGATGATCCCATGGAAGGGCGCAGCGCCTGCTCGGACGGATGACAGACCGACGCGCAGGAGCCTGAGGGTCTCGGTGTAGATGATGTTGAGGCAGCTGCCCCCATCCATCAAGACCTTGGTGAGCCTGACGTCGCCGATGACGGGGTCGACGACGAGCGGGTACTTCCCCGGGCTCGGCACGTGGTCGGGGTGGTCGTCCCGGTCGAAGGTGATGGGCTTGTCGGACCAGTCTAGATAGACTGGCGCCGCCACCTTCACCGAGCAGACCTCCCGACGCTCTTGCTTACGATGCCGAGCCGAGGCATTCGCCGCATGCCCTCCGTAGATCATGAAGCAGTCGCGGACCTCTGGGAACTCTCCTGCTTGGCGATCTTCCTTCTTGCCGTCGTCGTGAGCCCTGCCACCCTCGGCGGGTGGCCCGGCCCTGTGGAAGTGGCGCCGAAGCATGACGCATTCCTCGAGGGTGTGCTTGACAGGCCCCTGATGATAGGGGCACGTCTCCTTGAGTGCCTTGTCGAAGAGGTTAGCACCTCCGGGGGGCTTCTGAGGGTTCTTGTGCTCGGCGGCGGCGACAAGGTCTGCATCGGGAACGTCGCGTTTCGCTTGCGACTTCCTCCTGCCTTTCTTCTTGGCGCCGCGCGGAGCAGACGCCTCGGGAGCATCTTCCGACGGGCGGCCCTGGGGCTGCTTGTCCTTTCGGAAGATGGCCTCTACCGCCTCCTGGCCGGAGGCGAACTTGGTGGCGATGTCCATCAGCTCGCTCGCCCTGGTGGGGGTCTTGCGTCCCAACTTGCTCACCAGGTCACGGCAGGTGGTGCCGGCGAGGAACGCGCCAATGACATCGGAGTCGGTGATGTTGGGCAGCTCGGTGCGCTGCTTCGAGAACCGCCGGATGTAGTCCCGGAGAGACTCTCCCGGCAGTTGCCGACAGCTTCGGAGATCCCAGGAATTCCCGGGGCGCACGTATGTGCCCTGGAAGTTGCCGGCAAAAGCCTGGACCAGATCCTCCCAGTTGGAAATCTGCCCCGGAGGCAGGTGCTCCAACCAAGCACGAGCAGTGTCGGAGAGGAACAGGGGGAGGTTTCGGATGATGAGGTTGTCATCGTCCGTCCCACCCAGTTGACAGGCCAGGCGGTAGTCCGCGAGCCACAATTCCGGTCTTGTTTCCCCCGAGTACTTCGTGATAGTAGTCGGGGGTCGGAATCGGGGCGGAAACGGCGCCCGCCGAATGGCTCGGCTGAAGACCTGCGGACCGGGTGGTTTGGGCGAGGGACTCCGATCCTCCCCGCTGTCGTAGCGTCCCCCACGCCTGGGGTGATAGCCTCGGCGCACCCTTTCGTCGTGGCGTGCCCGACGGTCGCGATGAGGGTGCTCATCGCCGAGGTGGCCCGGGGCCGCAGGCGCGGTGTTGCGCGTGCGCCCGGTGTAGACCAAGGCTTCCCGCGTGAGTCGGGAAGTCGCGGCACGAGGTTCCGAGGGGTATCCCTGCCTTCGGGAGGCAGAGCTCTCGGCCCGCCGGGCCGCAGCGCCTTCCAGGAGATGCTTGAGTTCTCCCTGGATTCGCTGACCCTCGGTGGTTGATGACTCCGGCATCGTGCGGAGGAGCATCGCTGCAGCGGCCAGGTCCTGACCGGTTCCGCCGGATGCGGGAGGCGGTCTGTCCCTGGCATCGTTGGCGATGCGGTGCTGGAGACCTTGGGGCAAGTGACGTATTTCTCCGGCCGGGGGCTGGCTCGCCCATACCTGCCCGATGTTCTGGCGGATCGCCTCGAGCGCTCCTGCTCCCTCATCGAGCCCGGCCTGCGCCCCGCGGACTTGCTCGAGCTGTGGGTCGTAACCCCCCGCCGGAACGGGGACCACAGCTAGCTCCCGCGGGATGTCGGTGCGAGGCGCTGGCCTAGGGGGATCACCATCCTCCGGCATGCCGAGACAGCCGCCTCCGGAGGGATCCCCTAGCTCGATGTGGAAACATTCGCGGCTCGGGCCGCAGTCCTTGTCGCCAAGGCTGCGGCTGCCGTCGGAACAGTCGGAGAGGCAGTAGTCACATGCGGTCATGAAGTCCCGCATGGCACTAGGGTTGCCAGATCCGGAGAAATCCCAGCAGATGCTGGGGTCGTCATCTTCCTCGGACCCAGAGGGTCCGTAGGTCGAGACACCCGTCAATCGGTCCCAAGGCGACCGCACACGAAACCCCAGAGAGGTTGCACTCGCCTCAATGTGAGCGCCCGCCAAAGCGAGGTCGCCAGGCGGGTTGAGGCCGAGTCGAAATGACGAAAGATGGGTAGCAGTCGGTACCTTTTCGTCGACGAGGAGCGATGAAGTCACGTCGGGGGCTGATCGCGCCGTCGTCCTGGGTATGAGGGCGACGTCCTGCAGGCCCTTTGCGAGCGTGCTGGCGTCGTCCGCCTGCTCGGGGTCGACGTGTTGCGGGGGGATGGCGCTCGCCTTTGCCTCGAACGCGAGGGCGACGCTTGGCGTGTCCTCCGTCGGGGCGCCGGGGATGTCGATTTGCTCGACAGCCGTCGGAGCGCGGCCTCCCGCTCGGCCCTGGTTGCCCCGCCTCCTCCTCCTCCGATGGCGAGGGAGAGGATGGGGCGAGCTCGAAAGTTGTCCTTCCCCCACGCGGGAAAGACGTCGTCGATTCCGCCGCCGGCGAGCGGGCTGTCTGCCACCATTGTCGCTATCGCGCGGCGGTGGAAGGAGTATCATGTCGTAGCCGCTGTCGAGAGACATGAACTCGAGACTCCCGAAACGGAGCACCGATCCGGGTTGAAGAGGTCGTCGGAGACTGCCCATCTAGAGCTTGACGGGAATCTACTCGTCAACACGCAGCAGGCCCCTACCTGGCGCGCCAACTGTCGGCGTTCCGAGACCGGGGGGTCCCCGAGCCGACGAGTGAGAGTGCCGCGTGCCCCAGCCCAGATGGGTCGAGCGCGTGGGCGAGCGCG
Source organism: Zea luxurians (assembly GCA_029449295.1). Taxonomy (NCBI): domain Eukaryota; kingdom Viridiplantae; phylum Streptophyta; class Magnoliopsida; order Poales; family Poaceae; genus Zea; species Zea luxurians. The sequence goes on from JAOPSE010000008.1 coordinate 131,886,122, forward strand.
AAGGGGGGAGTAGAGCGAGAGGTCGGTGGCCGGAGCCGGGTCGCGACGAGGGAGTCGGAGAATTCCCGCGGCCTTCGTGTTCGTCCCGCGCCCAGGTCGGGTGCGCTTGCAGTAGGGGGTTACAAGCGTCCGCGCGAGGTGAGGGGAGCGAGCGGCCCCGAGAGAGCGCCTGCCCCTGCCCTTCGTCCCCGCGAGGCCAACCTTCTCTAAGAAGGCCCTGGTCCTTCCTTTTATAGTCGTAAGGAGAGGATCCAGGTGTACAAAATGGGGGTGTAGCAAGGTGCTACGTGTCTAGCGAGGGAGAGCTAGCGCCCTAAGTACATGCCAAGGTGGCAGCCGGAGAGATCTTGGCACCCTGTTGGTGTGGCATCGTGGCTGTTGGAGGAGTAACGGAGCCGGATGGAGGGACAGCTGTCGGAGTGGCTGGGCCCTTGCTGACGTCCTCCTGCTTTCGTAAGGGAGCTGGGAGCCGCCGTCGTCATGGTCTAGTGAGGCGCCATCATTGCCTATCTGGCGGAGCTGGCCAGATGGGACGCCGGTCTTGTACTCTGTGACCCAAGTCGGCTCAGGGCAAGGTGATGATGACGCTTCCTGTTGACGTGGCGGTCTTGTGTCCTAGGTCGGGCGTCGTGGGGGCTCCTCCGAAGTCGAGGTCGAGTCCGTCCTGCAAGACAGAGGCCGAGCCCGAACTCCTGGGTCGGGCGAGGCGGAGGTCGTTCGGCAGAGGCCGAGGCGGAGTCCGAGCCCTGGGTCGGGCGAGGCGGAGTTCGTCGTCTTCCGAGGCCTTAGCCCGAGTCCGAGCCCTGGGTCGGGCGGAGCGGAGTTCGCCGTCTTCCGGGGCCTTAGCCCGAGTCCGAGCCCTGGGTCGGGCGGAGCGGAGTTCGCCGTCTTCCGGGGCCTTAGCCCGAGTCCGAGCCCTGGGTCGGGCGGAGCGGAGTTCGCCGTCTTCCAGGGCCTTAGCCCGAGTCCGAGCCCTGGGTCGGGCGGAGCGGAGTTCGCCGTCTTCCGGGGCCTTAGCCCGAGTCCGAGCCCTGGGTCGGGTGGAGCGGAGTTTGGTCGCCCGTTGGTCTTACCTTTTGCGTTAAACGCCCCGGTGACTCGGTCGGTTGGCGCGGTGATTTAGTCAGGGTTACTTCTTATCGAAGGCGGGGCCTCGGGCGAGCCGGTGATGCGTCTGCCGTGAAAGAGGAGACCTCAGGCGAGACGGAGTCATCTTAGGGTCGGCTGCCCTCGCCCGAGGCTAGGCTCGGGCGTGGCGTGATCGAGTCACTCGTATGGACTGATCCCTGACTTAATCAAACCCATCAGGCCTTTGCAGCTTTATGCTGATGGGGGTTACCAGCTGAGAATTAGGCGTCTTGAGGGTACCCCTAATTATGGTCCCCGACAGCCTCGTACTCAGCCACATTGTTGGACGCCGGGAAATAGAGGCGGAGCACGTAGCGCAGGTGTTTCCCAAGGGGCGAGACGAAGAGCAGGCCCGCGCCGGCTCCTGTCTTCATCAGCGACCCGTCGAAAAACATGGTCCAGAGCTCCGGTTGGATCGGAGCCGTCGGCAACTGGGTGTCGACCCATTCGGCTACGAAGTCCGCCAGTACCTGGGACTTGATGGCCTTCCGACGGGCGAACGAGATTGTCTCACCCATGATTTCCACCGCCCACTTTGCGATTCATCCCGAGGCTTCTCGGTACTGGATGATCTCCCCCAGGGGGAAGGATGACACCACAGTCACCGGATGAGACTCAAAGTAATGTCGCAGCTTTCGCCTCGTCAGGATCACTGCATACAGTAGCTTCTGGACTTGTGGGTAGCGGATCTTGGTATCGGACAGCACCTCGCTGACGAAGTAAACTGGCCTCTGAATGGGCAAAGCATGCCCCTCTTCCTGCCTTTCGACCACGATCGCAGCGTTGACCACCTGAGTGGTAGCGGCGACGTAGACCAAGAGGGCTTCTCCATCAGCTGGGGGTACCAAGACGGGCGCCTGGGTGAGGAGCGCTTTCAGGTTCCCGAGAGCTTCCTCGGCCTCGGGAGTCCAAGTGAAGCACTCGGCCTTCCTTAAGAGACGGTACAGGGGCAGGCCTCTTTCGCCGAGGCGCGAGATGAAACGGCTCAAGGCCGCGAGACATCCCATGACCCTCTGTACGCCTTTTAAGTCCTTGATGGGCCCCATGTTTGTGATGGCTGCGATCTTCTCCGGGTTGGCTTCGATGCCCCGCTCGGAGACGATGAATCCCAGGAGCATGCCTCGGGGCACCCCAAAGACGCACTTCTCGGGATTGAGCCTGACGCCCTTCGCCTTGAGACACTGGAATGTCACTTCAAGGTCGGAGAGAAGGTCGGAGGCTTTCCTCGTCTTGACTACGATGTCATCGACGTAGGCCTCGACCGTGCGACCGATGTGTTCGCCGAACACATGGTTCATGCACCGCTGGTATGTTGCACCCGCGTTCCTCAAACCGAACGGCATGGTGACATAACAGTACATGCCGAAGGGCGTGATGAAAGAAGTCGCGAGCTGGTCGGACTCTTTCATCTTGATTTGATGATACCCTGAGTAGGCATCGAGGAAAGACAGGGTTTCGCACCCTGCAGTGGAGTCCACGATTTGATCGATGCGAGGTAGAGGGTAGGGGACCTTCGGACATGCTTTGTTGAGACCAGTGTAGTCTACACACATCCGCCATTTCCCCCCTTTCTTCCTCACAAGTACAGGGTTGGCAAGCCATTCGGGGTGGAATACCTCTTTGATGAACCCTGCTGCCATCAGCTTGTGGATCTCCTCGCCTATCACTGTGCGCCTTTCCTCGTCGAATCGGCGCAGAGGCTGTCTGACCGGTCGGGCCCCGGCCCGAATATCCAGCGAGTGCTCGGCGACATCCCTCGGTATGCCGGGCATGTCAGAGGGACTCCACGCAAAGACGTCAGCGTTTGCGCGGAGAAAGTCGACGAGCACTGCTTCCTATTTGGGGTCGAGCCCGGAACCGATCCGGATCTGCTTGGAGATGTCGCCACTGGGGTCGAGAGGGATGGCCTTAACCGTCTCCGCTGGCTCGAAGTTGCCGGCATGTCGCTTCACGTCTGGCACCTCCCGGGAGAGGTTTTCCAGGTCGGCGATGAGGGCCTCGGACTCGGCGAGGGCCTCAGCGTACTCCACGCACTCCACATCGCATTCGAACGCGTGTCTGTACGTGGGACCGACGGTGATGACCCCATTGGGGCCCGGCATCTTGAGCTTCAGGTAGGTGTAGTTGGGGATGGCCATGAACTTCGCGTAGCATGGCCTTCCCAACACTGCGTGGTAGGTTCCTCGGAACCCGACCACCTCGAACGTCAAAGTCTCCCTTCGGAAGTTGGAGGGTGTTCCGAAGCAGACAGGAAGGTCGAGCTGTCCGAGGTTCTGGACGCGCTTCCCAGGAATGATCCCGTGGAAGGGCGCAGCGCCTGCTCGGACGGATGACAGATCGACGCGCAGGAGCCTGAGGGTCTCGGCGTAGATGATATTGAGGCAGCTGCCCCCATCCATCAGGACCTTGGTGAGCCTGACGTCGCCGATGACGGGATCGACGACGAGCGGGTACTTCCCCGGGCTCGGCACGTGGTCGGGGTGGTCATCCTGGTCGAAGGTGATGAGCTTGTCGGACCAGTCTAGGTAGACTAGCGCCGCCACCTTCACCGAGCAGACCTCTCGACGCTCTTGCTTACGATGCCGAGCCGAGGCATTCGCCGCATGCCCTCCGTAGATCATGAAGCAGTCGCGGACCTCGGGGAACTCTCCTGCTTGGTGATCTTCCTTTTTGTCGTCGTCGCGGGCCCTGCCACCCTCTGCGGGTGGCCCGACCCGGTGGAAGTGGCGCCGAAGCATGACGCACTCCTCGAGGGTGTGCTTGACGGGCCCCTGATGGTAGGGGCACGTCTCCTTGAGTGCCTTGTCGAAGAGGTTGGCGCCTCCGGGGGGCTTCCGAGGGTTCTTGTACTCGGCGGTGGTGACAAGGTCCGTGCTGGCGGCGTCGCGTTTCGCTTGCGACTTCCTCCTGCCTTTCTTCTTGGCGCCGAGCGGAGTAGACGCCTCGGGAGCATCTTCCGATGGGCGGCCCTGGGGCTGCTTGTCCTTTCGGAAGATGGCTTCGACCGCCTCCTGACCAGAGGCGAACTTGGTGGCGATGTCCATCAGCTCGCTCGCCCTGGTGGGGGTCTTGCGACCCAACTTGCTCACCAGGTCACGGCAGGTGGTGCCGGCAAGGAACGCGCCGATGACATTGGAGTCGGTGATGTTGGGCAGCTCGGTGCGCTGCTTCGAGAATCGCCGGATGTAGTCCCGAAGAGACTCTCCCGGCTGTTGCCGGCAGCTTCGGAGGTCCTAGGAATTCCCGGGGCGCACGTATGTGCCCTGGAAGTTGCCGACGAAAGCTTGGACCAGATCCTCCCAGTTGGAAATCTGCCCCGGAGGCAGGGGCTCCAACCAAGCGCGAGCAGTGTCGGAGAGGAACAGGGGGAGGTTGCGGATGATGAGGTTGTCATCGTCCGTTCCACCCAGTTGACAGGCCAGGCGGTAGTCCGCGAGCCACAATTCCGGTCTCGTTTCCCCCGAGTACTTTATGATAGTAGTCGGGGGGCGGAATCGGGGCAGAAATGGCGCCTGCCGAATGGCCCGGCTGAAGACCTGCGAACCGGGTGGTTCGGGTGAGGGACTCCGATCCTCCCCGCTGTCGTAGCGTCCCCCACGCCTGGGGTGATAACCTCGGCGCTCCCTTTCGTCGAGGCGGGCCCGACGGTCGCGATGAGGGTGCTCGTCGCCGAGGTGGCCCGGGGCCGCAGGCGCGGTGTTGCGCGTGCGCCCGGTGTAGACCGAGGCTTCCCGCATGAGTCGGGAAGTCGCGGCACGAGGTTCCGAGGGGTACCCCTGCCTTCGGGAGGCAGAGCTCTCGGCCCGCCGGGCCGCAGCGCCTTCCAGGAGATGCTTGAGCTCTCCCTGGATTCGCCGACCCTCGGTGGTTGATGACTCCGGCATCGCGCGGAGGAGCATCGCTGCGGCTGCCAGGTCCTGACCGGTTCCGCCGGATGCGGGTGGCGGTCTGTCCCTGGCATCGTTGGCGATGCGGTGCTGGAGACCTTGGGGCAGGTGACGTGTTTCTCCGGCCGGGGGCTGGCCCGCCCATACCTGCCCGACGTCCCGGCGGATTGCCTCGAGCGCTCCTGCTCCCTCATCGAGCCCTGCCTGCGCCCCGCGGACTTGCTCGAGCTGTGGGTCGTGACCCCCCGCCGGAACGGGGACCACAGCTAGCTCCCGCGGGATGTCGGCGCGAGGCGCTGGCCTAGGGGGATCACCATCCTCCGGCATGCCGACACAGCTGCCTCCGGAGGGATCCCCTAGCTCGACGTGGAAACATTCGTGGCTCGGGCCGCAGTCCTTGTCGTCAAGGCTGCGGCTGCCGTCGGAACAGTCGGAGAGGCAGTAGTTGCATGCGGTCATGAAGTCCCGCATGGCACTGGGGTTGCCAGATCCAGAGAAATCCCAGCAGATGCTGGGGTCGTCATCTTCCTCGGACCCAGAGGGTCCGTAGGTCGAGACGCCCGTCAGTCGGTCCCAAGGCGACCGCACACGAAACCCCAGAGGGGCTGCACTCGCCTCAACGTGAGCGCCCGCCAAAGCGAGGTCGCTAGGCGGATTGAGGCCGAGTCGAAATGACAAAGGATGGGAATCAGCCGGTACCTTTTGGTCGACGAGGAGCGACGAAGTCACATCGGGGGCTGATCGCGCCGTCGTCCTGGGTGCGAGGGCGACGTCCTGCAGGCCCTCCGTGAGCGCGCTGGCGTCGTCCACTTGCTCGAGGTCGGCGTGTCGCGGGGGGACGGCGCTCGTCTTCGCCTCAAACGCGAGGGTGATGCCTGACGCGTCCTCCGTTGGGGCGCTGGGGATGTCGATTTGCTCGACAGCCGACTGAGCGCAGCCTCCCGCTCGGCCCTGGTTGCCCCGCCTCCTCCTCCGATGGCGAGGGAGAGGATGGGGCGAGCTCGAAAGTTGTCCTTCCCCTACGCGGGAAAGACGTCGTCGATTCCGCCGCCGGCGGGCGGGCTGTCCGCCACCATTGTCGCTGTCGCGCGGCGGTGGGAGGAGTATCATGTCATAGCTGCCGTCGAAAGACATGAACTCGAGGCTCCCGAAACGGAGCACCGTCCCGGGTTGAAGAGGTCGTTGGAGACTGCCCATCTGGAGCTTGACGGGAAATTGCTCGTCAACACGCAGCAGGCCCCTACCTGGCGCGCCAACTGTCGGCGTTTCGAGACCGGGGGGTCCCCGAGCCGACGAGTGAGTGTGCCGCGTGCCCCAGCCCAGATGGGTCGAGCGCGTGGGCGAGCGCGAAGGGGGGGAGAGAGCGAGGCGGCCGGAGCCGGGTCGTGAGGGAGTCGGAGATCCCGCGGCCTTCGTGTTCGTCCCGCGCCCAGGTCGGGTGCGCTTGCAGTAGGGGGTTACAAGCGTCCGCGCGGGTGAGGGGAGCGAGCGGCCCCAAGAGAGCGCCTGCCCCTGCCCTCGTTCCCGCGAGGCCAACCTTCTCTAAGAAGGCCCTGGTCCTTCCTTTTATAGGCGTAAGGAGAGGATCTAGGTGTACAAATGGGGGTGTAGCAAGGTGCTACGTGTCTAGCGAGGGAGAACTAGTACCCTAAGTACATGCCAAGGTGGCAGCCGGAGAGATCTTGGCACCCAGCTAGTGTGGCGTCGTGGCTGTCGGAGAAGCAATGGAGCCTGGCGGAGGGACAGCTGTCGGAGTGGTTGGGCCCTTGCTGACGTCCCCCTGCTTCCGTAAGGGAGCTGAGAGCCGCCGTCGTCATGGATCCAGCGGGGCGCCATCATTGCCTATCTGGCGGAGCCAGCCAGATGGGACGTCGGTCCTGTTCTCTGCGGCCCGAGTCGGCCCGGGGTAGGGTGATGATGGCGCTTCCTGTCGACGTGGCGGACTCGTGCCCTAGGTCGGGCGACGTGGAGGCTCCTCCGAAGCCGAGGTCGAATCTGTCCTGCATGGCCGAGGCCGAGCCCGAGCTCCTGGGTCGGGCGAGGCGGAGGTCGTTCGGCAGAGGCCAGGGCAAAGTCCGAGCCCTGGGTCGGGCGAAGCGGAGTTCGTCGTCTTCCAGGGCCTTAGCCCGAGTCCGAGCCCTGGGTCGGGCGGAGCGGAGTTCGCCGTCTTCCGGGGCCTTAGCCCGAGTCCGAGCCCTGGGTCGGGCGGAGCGGAGTTCGCCGTCTTCCAGGGCCTTAGCCCGAGTCCGAGCCCTGGGTCGGGCGGAGCGGATTTCGCCGTCTTCTGGGGCCTTAGCCCGAGTCCGAGCCCAGGGTCGGGCGGAGCGGAGTTCGCCATCTTCCGGGGCCTTAGCCCGAGTCCGAGCCCTGGGTCGGGCGGAGCTTCTTATGGCGCTTTTGGCCAAGCCTGGCCGCCCGTCAGTCTCACTCTTTGCGTTAAATGCCCCAGTGACTTGGTCGATCGGTGCGGTGATTTAGTCAGGGTTGCTTCTCAACGAAGGCAAGGCCTCGGGCGAGCCGGAGATGCGTCTGCCGTAAAAAAGGGGGCCTCGGGCGAGACGGGAACACCTCGGGGTCGGCTGCCCTCGCCCGAGGCTAGGATCGGGCGTGGCGTGATCGAGTCGCTCGTATGGACTGATCCCTGACTTAATCAAACCCATCAGGCCTCTGCAGCTTTATGCTGATGGGGGTTACCAGCTGAGAATTAGGCGTCTTGAGGGTACCCCTAATTATGGTCCCCGACAGTATGCAAGACTGTCTGTAAGTTGATCTTTCGACATTGCAGATAGGCCAAGTTCAAGCTTCGGATATCCTATATTGTCCATCATTTCCCGACAGACATGTATTTCTTTGCTGTCTGGTAGACAGTAAAGAAAGTCATCTTCGTCATTGCCACCATATACCAAGGACCCTCGGGGGTACTTCAGATCCCAGGCATAGTGTTGTACTTCGGCAACCTGCTCTTCTGATAGCTGCTTTCCCAAAGCATGTTGAACAATGAATTCCATCTCTTTAACGGGTGCTTCAGGAGCAGGAGATTTAGATTTCTCAGGAACACTCTCTTTCTCCAGAGCTATCGGTGCAGTTTCCGAAGGTTTAGCTTCGACAGAAGCTTCTGAAGGTCCAGCTTTAGCAGAAGTGTGGGATATGTTAGCATCAGCAATTTTCCTTGAATCTTTAGTCTGCGTGCTAAGAGCTTCAGCAGAGGCAGGAGCTGATGTCTTCACGGACACCAAAACAGCGTCTAGCACGCTAGCCATTCTCCTTTTCCTTGGAGTCACTGTGGGAATGCTTGATGGCTTCGGCAGACCTACTGTGCATGGTGAATTCTTCTCTAAATTCGTCTCTTTGGCTGGATTTGTACTAGCCTCAACTGGCACAACATGACCTGGCTCTATGACAGGAGCAAACCCTGCACGTTCAATAAGGTTCAGCACATCGGCCGTCTCAATACGTCGTGGTCAATGTGTTAAAACTTTCACTTACTTCGCCTTCGGCGCGCTAGAAGACGCCGAAGCGGCAGTTTTCCTTTTCCCCTTTTGTTTCCAAGCAGGAAAACAATAGTCAGGGTAAATAAACCCGATAACATCCAAAAACCTATTCAATCTCTTTTTCCCTCGAGCACCAAAGGCCATTGTCATAGCTTCGTCTTCAGCCCTTGAGTAGGCTCCAAGCAGCACATCACTTGTTGCTTCTATGGCATCCAACCAATCATCATTCGGCTCGTCAAACCGATCCCTGAATCGAAATGTGTACTTCAGATAGATCAGGCCACTTTGGCTGGAGCTAGTAGTAGCCTCCTTCGGCATTTCCCATCCACTCGCAAGGGCCCATACTCTGTAAGCAATATGCTCCTGAATCAAATCCCTTTTGTCGATGTAGGTGCATACAGTATTGAAAGCCGTCTAGCACGCTTACACATCATTTCCAAGTGTGAATGAAGGTTTTCGGATGCCGAAGCATGACCATATAGGACGTTGAATGATGCCCTTGTATCCTCTCTCTGGTCTAGGTAATTTTTACATAAAACCACTCCTGCATCCAAGAGCCAGACCATTTCTTCCGAAATGTAGGCACAGGGTAGCTGGTCCTAGAGCGGGGCACGAAGCTATAACAGCCAAAGTTATTATGGTATTGTTCCTTCCTAGTCGCTTTCGTCTGATAGGATAATTCGTGGATATTACAGAAGCACCTGGCGTATGTCTCCAACCCTTGGCTCCTCATGGCCCATATGAAAACCCCTACTTTAATAAGGGCCTCGGGGATAAATAGATGAAGTTATATTTCGAAAGTTTTCAAAACTTCGACCAACATCTTATGCAGTGGGAAACAAAGTCTAGCTTTCATGAAGCTTCTAAAAACCACCACCTCATTAGCTTTGAGAAGAGGAACGGTGCTCTCTCCTCCGGCTCTTACAATAGAAATATCGCAAAAATATCTGCCTTTCATTACTTCGATCTGCCCTTCCTTAATAGATGACTTTCCAAAAACAACATGGCTTGGCCTCCATGGCCGGTCTTCGACTTCTTCATTTCCACTTCCTATGTCAAAACTTTCACTATCGCTAGAATTTTCAGATAGCCCAGCCAGCATCTCATTGGTGATTTTCTCCATATTTGTCTTTTCCATAGCTTCGTAAAACCCGGCTAGTGTAGGATCAGTGATCTTCTTCTCCTCAGCCATTTAGACAATGGTTGCGCAAGTGCCGAAGCTAAAAAGCTAATCAAACTTAACAAAGCAAAGCAGGTTAAGATGGCATGCACAGTACAAGCAGCTAGATAGTACAAAAAATACTTACAACACAGGTCTCTATATATACACTCAGAGCCCCACAGTGTGGTGGGACCCACAGGTCAGAATGATTTGCTATTCTAGCGAAGGGAAGGTGTTTTTGGACCTTTGGCTAAAGGCCTTCGTTCACGTCGCAGTCTAAATTTGTTACAAAGAAACAAATCAATACTGTGAGGGGCTACTGTTGGGGGCCTTCCTCTTCCGAAGGTCCTCAAAAACGCGATTAACCATATGATTTTAGTATGACATGGAGCATTACAGGGGCTTCGGCTTAGGGATGAAGATGTAGCACGAAGATACAGCCGAAGAGCTTCGGCTTGATGTGATGACAAAGACTAAGTATGATGATGACCGAAAGATGACAAAGACTTTTCAATCCTTAATGATTCGTGTTACGCTTACAGATGAATGTCAAGGGCATGAATGAACTTTTACTCGGGGCTGTGTCCCATGCCTATAAATAGATGAATAGTAGCATCGTACTGTTCACGCTGAATTGTAATCACTCTCTCACGTCTCCACCTTCGAGCAAGCCGAAGGTATCAATGTAATTGTAATACTGTCTATATTCATACATGTTTTATAAAATGTAAATATGTATGAATCAATGAAATGTAGTTACTGTCTTCATCCTTTTACATTCTCATTCATATATTAAATGATGAAGGTTAGTCCTTCTTGTCCTTCGTCTGATGAACATTATTCCCATGTGGAGATAATGCTTCAGAGGACGAAGGTCCATAATAATTAACAATTGTTTTGCCTTGTTCTTGATTTGCAGCATTTGAGAACAAGTGACCAATAGGGTACATGAGGTAGATTTTCCTAACTGCTCCTGTTTCACGCATTTGCTTCGATGCTCAGTGCTCTTCTTGCCTGTAGGAGGAGAGGCAAACGATTATTGATTCCCGTGACAATCTGGATAGATTGTATTGTGATGCCAGCAATTCCCTCACTATCTTGGAGAGGAGTCATCATTTTACTATGTTGGAGCTAGACCATCACAGGGATGAGTTGAGGGCCTCCCAGACTGAAGTGTCACGACCTAGTAAGCTACTGTCTTCGAAGGATTCTATCATCAAGGAGTTGCGCGCCTTGAAAAAACTTGCCTCACAGGAGATGGAAATCGCTTGTCACAACATTAAGGCCTTAGAGGATGACCGTGTTGTCATGAAGGCAATGTGTGACAAGGCGATGGACAAAGTTGTTCGTGCTGGGCGAATCCTGATGAAGAGACCTAGTGTTGTGGTGCCTAAGGACATTGTTGCTGACGTTCTCGCTATATCTACTGGTGTGAGCAAACCTTCTTCGTCTAGTAATCCTGCTGGTGAGGTCCCCTGCAAGAATGCTCCTGCACAGTGATTTGCTTGATGAAGACAAACTTTGATTTGTTTAGATAAGAAACACTTTTCATTGGGTTACTATTTTTATCAAGACGGTGTATCGTAGAGCTCATGTGCGCGAGATCACGCTATGTTTGAACCGATTGTTTCGTTAGCAAGGTGTTGAGATCACCCTTGGATATGTAAGCATGTTGTATTGCTTTAAGGTGCTCCCGATTTGAGGTGACTGCTTCGTTAGTAGGGTATAGTAATCATCCTAAATCATGCAAGCGTGAGCATGTCACACCGACTGAAGGCGTTTTTGACTTAAGCTGATTGCTCCGTTAGCAGGATATAGTGATCACCCTAAGTCATGTAAGCGTGAGCATGTCACACCGACTTAAGGTGTTTCCGACTTAAGCCGATTGCTCCGTTAGTAGGGTATAGTGATCACCCTAAGTCATGTAATCATGAGCATGTCGCACCAACTTAAGGCATTTCCGACTTAAGCCGATTGCTCCGTTAGCAGGGTATAGTGATCACCCTAAGTCATGTAAGCGTGAGCATGCCGCACTGACTTAGGGCATTTCCGACTTAAGCCGATTGCTCCATTAGCAGGGTATAGTGATTACCCTGAGTCATGTAAGAGCGAGCATGTCGCATTGACTTAAGGCGTTTCCGACTTAAGCCGATTGCTCCGTTAGCAGGGTATAGTGATCACCATAAGTTGTGTAAGCGTGAGCATGTCGCACTGACTTAAGGCGTTTCCAACTTAAGTCGATTGCTCCATTAGCATGGTTTAGTGATCACCCTAAGTCATGTAAGCATGAGCATGTCGCACCGACTTAAGGCGTTTCTGACTTAAGCCGATTGCTCCGTTAGCAGGGTATAGTGATAACCCTAGGTCATGTAAGTGTGAAGGTATGCTACGCTGGTTTTAAGTTGTATCTGACTTAGGCCAGTTGTTGATCGAGAATTTGTATTTAGTAGAACAGGGAAGCTTTATTGATGATGAGACCTTTTGCTTACAAAGTACAACTCGTCCACCGGAGTTTCGAGGTACTGCTATGGATAGAATTTCCTGTGGTGCTCAATGTTCCACGAATTCCCCACTTCGGTGCCATCCATTTGGGTGAGCCGGTAAGATCTTGGCTGGGAAGCATCTGCAATGATGAATGATCCTTTCCATGGGGGTGACAGTTTGTGCCATCCCTCTCTCGTTAGTACTAGGCAGAGGATTAAATCTCCCACTGCGAAGGATCGATGCCACATTGCTTTGTCGTGGTAGCGCCTCAGGGTTTGCTGGTATTTGGCCGACTGAATGACCACATTCAGTCGTTCTTCCTCTAATATATCAATGTCCTCCAACCTGGTTGCCTCTGCCTCAGCTATGCTTTTGAATGTTAGCCTGGGTGCTCCAAAGATCAAATCTATTTGTAATACTGCCTCCGACCCATATACCATGAAGAATGGGGTGTTTCCGTGTAAAGCCTAGCTCGGCTGGTTTCGCAGGCTCCAGACCACAAATGGTAGTTCTCTGATCCATTTTCCTGCAAGCTTTTCGCTCTTGTCGAACATCTTTTTCTTGAGTGTGTCGAGTATCATCCCGTTGGTTCTTCCATCTGCCCATTAGCTCTTAGGTGTGCCACTGATGCATATTTGATCTGGATGATCCTCTGCTCGTAGAAGTCAAAGAACTCTGAGCTAGTGAAGTTAGATCTCAGGTCTGTGATAATGCTGTTAGGTATTTCAAACCTAAACATTATTTCTTGAATGAATTCCATTGCCTTTATTGAGGTCAAAGAGGCGATGGGTTTGTATTCTATCCACTTTGTGAAATTATCAATGGCAACCAGTATGTGAGTATATCCTCCTTGAGCTTTCTTGAAGGGCCCAATCATGTCCAACCCCCAGCATACAAACAACCAAGTTATATTCAGTTTGCAACTGTTGTGCGGGTAGGTGCTACTGTTTTGATAAGAACTAGCATGCTTCGCATTTCTAGACGAACTCTGATGCATCATTCTTCACTGTAGGCCAGTAGAGCCCGGACCTGAAGGCTTTCCCTACTAATGTTCATGATGTTACATGCACGCCACATTGCCCCGCATGGATTTCATCCAGCAGTTGCTTTCCAGTAGCCGAGTGAATACACCTCATGAGGACTCCCCTTGCACCTCTTCTATATAGTAGACCCCCTATGATGGTATAGTGGGCCGACTATCTCACAATGCGCTCTGCTGCGGCTTTGTCATCTGGTTCTTCCTCGTTTCTTATGTATCTGATGATTGGATCCCTTTAGTCGTTGGGATCTACTTCTGCCTGACCCAGAATGTGGCACTCCTCAATCTGCTTTGAGGTGACACTTGGCTGCTGTATCTCTTGGACGAAAACTCTAGGTGAAACTTGGGCCCGACTGGACCCCAGCTTTGACAGTGCATCTGCTGCTGCGTTGCGACCTCTTTCCATGTGATGGAACTCCAATCCTTCGAATTTGTTCTCCAGCTTCCATACCGTTGCGCAGTATCTGTTCATTGATTTGGTTGAGTAGTCCCAGTCCTTGTTTACCTGGCTGATGACTACCAGAGAATCGTCGTATACCATTAATCTTTTGATGCCGAGTGAGACGGCGATGTTTAGCCCATGGACCAGGGCCTCGTACTCTGTAGCATTGTTGGACACTGAAAATAGGAGCTAAAGCGTATACTTGAGTTGATCGCCTCTAGGAGTGATGAAAAGAATCCTTGCTCTTGCTCCTTGCAATCTTAGCGAGCCATCAAAGTACATTTTCCAGACTTCAGCAGCTTCTGGGTTTTCTAAAACCTGGTGCTCAGTCCATTCTGATACGAAATCAACTAGTGCTTGAGTCTTTATTGTAGTGCAAGGTCAGAATTCTATATCATGAGCTCCGAGTTCACATGCCCACTTGGATGTTCTCCCAACAGCTTCCTTGTTGTGGAGTATATCTCCTATTGGGAATCTTGTGACTACTATGACTTTATGGTCATCAAAGTAGTGTTGAAGCTTACAAGTAGTTAGAAGTACTGCGTATAATAGCTTCTGAACTTGAGGGTACCTTATCTTCGAGGGACCGAGGACTTCGCTGATAAAGTAAACCGGATGCTGTACTGGATACGCACGCCCTTCTTCTGCCTGCTCGACTACTAACGTAGTGCTTACTACGTGAGTCGTGCAGGAGATATATAGTAGCAGGTCTTCAACTCGGTGATTGGATGTGGCTCAACGTGGTGGCTTGAGTACTGGCGGCATGGTCAGAAACTTTTTCAATACCTCTAGGGCATCTTGAGCTTCGGTGGTCCATTGGAATTTATCCACCTTTTTTAGCAACTTATAGAATGGCATCCATTTCTCACCTAGCCTTGATATGAATCTGCTCAGCGCTGCCATGCATCTAGTGAGCCTTTGTACTTTCCTCTGTGATCGTGGTGGCTCCATCCTCATAATGGCTTCAATCTTCTCTGGATTTGCCTCTATTCCTCGATGGCTGATGATAAACCCGAGTAGCTTTCCAGTCGGCACCCTAAACACGCACTTCTCTAGGTTTAGTTTCCATCGGTAGCGCCTCAAGCTGTTGAAGACCTATTGCAAATCCTCGATGAAGTTGTCTGAGTTTTCTATCTTGATGACTACGTCATCAACATAAGCCTCTACTCGTTGCCCCAGTAGTCGGCTAAACATGTCTGGATGGCCCTCTTGTAAGTCGCGCAAGCGTTTTTGAGGCCAAACGACATGGAGGTATAGCTGAAGGCTCCAAACGGCGTGATGAAATGCAATCTTCTCCTCATCTTCCTTTGCTAGATTGATCTGATGATATCCGGAGTAGCAATCTAGGATGGAGAGCATAGAATAGCCAGCAGTCGAGTCAACTACTTGATCTATTCTAGGGAGTCCGAAGGGATCCTTCGGACAGTGCTTATTGAGATCAGTGTAACACCCCTGGTGTTACTGCTACTAAAACTTGAGCATGACATCATAAATATTGGCATTGCATAGGTTTGACAGACCTAGAGTGCATTCACTAGGTAAAAATTTCAAACAAGTTGTATTGTTCTAGTGTTTTGCAAATAGAACCCTAGAATAGGGGACTTAACCCTAAGTAGGGTTTAAAGGGGTAAAACATGACCCAAATTGAGAAAACCCTAAGGTTTAAGTAAAACAATCATAAAATGTTCCTAAGAATGAACTTGAATTACATTTATACCCCTGAGATACCAGAAACCCTAATTGAAACCCTCGAAAACCCTAAATCCAAACCCTAGGGGCCTATGTGCAAAAACAGTGCACATTTGGACTAAAGTGTAAAAACTACAATATTAAAGCATATAAAGTCACATGGTTCACATTTAGGAAGATTTACAAGCCAAACCCTAAGTTTTGGACAAATTTGCAAAAAAGACCCCAATTGTGATTCCACTCTAAGTCTGAAAAACAGTGTTATGGGCTCAACTTTTGAGCTTTGTAACTTTCAAATTCTAGGGTTTTTGCCCTAGGTCACCACATCAAACTTATAGATCAAACAAAGGAGAACAATTTTGCTTAAGAGTGTGAGCTCAGTTGTTGTGAAGAATTTGGAGATAATCACCCTCAAAGTCAGGCTGTCAGGACATCTTAAGTCTGAATTTCCAGTAACAGTGAAATTAGACAGACTTTGAACCTGATTTTGAGTTGGATTTAGTAACTATTTTATGGTAAGCTCCATGGCAAAGTTGAAGATTAACTATAGGTCTATAACTTTGGTACAGAGAGCTAGCCGGGTCACCACACAAAATGAGGAGTAAATCGAGCTCCAAGATGCTCTGTCAGGTCGACTGACTGAAGAAACACCATGGTACAGTGCTCGGATGTGGATCAGACTGCCAGCACCGGATGTTCACCGCCGGTGACCTCTTCGCTGGGATTCGTGCTACGGGCGTATGAGTTTTGTTCACCAGGTAAAGATCTCCTCGCAGATACGTATGAGCTACCGTAGACTCGTCACTCCCTGTCCTTTTTCACCGATGACGTGGCCTCCTGGCCGTCACCGGAGTTGTCGTGTGATACTGCGGCTGCGCCACGCTCCAAGCTTTCCACCACGTCGTCCCTAGCCGCACCAGCTCACCGGTAACCGCCGTAGCTTCTTAACCGGTGATCACCGGAGGAAGCGCCACGGTGAAAGCCACCTATTTCACACACCGAGCGCCTTGTTTCCTCTGGCCGCCAGCGCTGCTCGACCGGATTGATCACCACCGCTCAAGTATCCTATAAATTGAAGCCTCAGCTTGTTCCGCTTGGTAATCGTGCGTCCAGTGAAACCACTCGTAGCTCCGATCGTTCCCCACAGCTCCCCAATTTGGGATTTCTCCCAAATCGGTTGAAGAACACCGAAGAATCAAGCTCGCTGTGGCCAGTCCAAATCAGGTCCATTCTTGTCATTTGCGTTCTTGTTTCGGCATTCTTACTTGCTCTGGATGATCGTCGAACTGTCCAATTAAGCTAGAACTTTGTTAGTCACCGGGAACACGTGTGGTTGTCTTCATCATCCGCGACCTGCGTGGTCAGAGCTTGATAGTTTACTAATTATGGAATTAAGTTGGGGGAATCATTTGGGGGAGGTCCAATTTGGTGTTCGCTGCTCGGGGACACCAGTACTTGCCCCAATCGGCCGGCCTACGAGCTCACCGGAGCTCGGCCGCGTTCGCCGTCGTCGGGGACCCCATCCTGCGAAGAAATAGAAGTTCGGGGGCGTTTCTGTAAACTGTCAGTGACTCCCCGAAATAGTGTGCGGATTTCTTCTGTGATTATTCAAGGCGCCAGGGTCTTTTGTGCAAAGTCGCCGCGGTCGAACGCGCGCGGACGCGTTTCTGTCTTAGTTGGGCCGACTCGGGCTGCTTTCGGCCCGAGAGTGTTCATTAATTTTCTTTTTTCTTTTACTAGCAAGCTTTGGAAATCTGTCATAAATTGTCGAAAAATCCTAAAATATGAGACCAATTTTCTTAGATCTCTAATTTCCTGTAGTATTTAATAAAAATAGTTTTCTGATTTTTAGATTAAATAAGGAATTTTGGAGTATTTAAAGTAGCTTAAAACATTTGTTCTGGATTTTTAGAAAATACATAATCATTCCAAAAATGCCCAAACTTTTTATATGAGCTCTACACATTATTTAGAAGCCTTGGGTAGAGTTTGGTTTGATTTGGACCTTGTTTGATAACTAGAACCCAAAACCCCCACCCCTGCTCTTTGAATTCCTTTACTGACTCCGGAAACCCTAAGTTCTCGGAGTTCCGTGAAGGAAAGTTGTATTCAAGACCTTAGATAATAAATTCTTATTATCTTTGCACTCTCATGAGCATTACATGGCATTCATTCTTATATACATATATATGGTTATCTTTAGAAAACGAAGAAGAAATCGAAGTAACTGAAGAGAAGACATCACCACCACCTTCGGAATCTCAGGCAGGAAACTGTTTCTACCTTGATATCTGCGGGTCCGAGCCTGACTCACCTATCAACGAAGGCAAGCCCCGATGCATTTGCCACCCTCCTTGATGTTTTTAAAATCTTTCTCACTTGATTGATGCATTAGGTGATAGGAGTTGAATGCTTAAACAATTCTTGCATTACCTTCCTTGAACTTGATTACCTTCCTTGAAACCCTATTTTTACAAAAGGTTTTTACTATGCTTAGTATTGCTCTAGCAAAACAAAAACTTTTGTTTTACAAAAGATGATTGGCAAAGTGGGAAGGATGTTTTTGAAAATAAAACTTGATGGCGGATCATCACGGTCGTGATGGGTTCAACATCGGAAAAGATGTACCTCTGCCAGGTACCAAGCTTTGGGTTTTAAATGATTAAGCTGAGACCGGGCGGGTAACTTGCACGAGAAGAGAGTCTCGATGTAGTGTCTCCGTCTGAGTCGATTAAGGATCGTGTCGATGTAGGCTTGATGACCGAGGACCCTTTAACTGGTCACATGCCTCGTCATGGGTAAGCCTTGCCTCGGGCAGACTAAGGCCAGAATAAGATAACACGGAATGTGCGTGGAGCGGTGGCGAGAGTAGCGTGTACCCTCCATGGCAAGAGGCTGGACGGTGGTGTATCTGTGCTCTCTGTTCGCGTGAACCTGATCTGGTCTTAAGAACCCCGGTGGTGGGTTGACATATGCAAGGATTAAGTGCTACATATGTCATGTGATCGGAGATCCTCAGCTGAGTATAATTGATTCGGATCGCCATACCTTCGCGGTCATGAAGACTTGGTCACTGCCCTATACGTAGAATTCCAGTAAAGATAAAGGACTTGTTAAGAAAATTGGCTAGTGCAGGTGAAGTGATTGAACTAGGGTAGAAAGAACTCTAGATGCAGGTAATTTTAACTAACCTGAAAATAAAACTGGATTTTTAAGGATCCACTTTAGTAAGCATTTATGCAAAACAGAGTCTTTGATCCTTGAGATACCTTACCTTGACTCTCTTATAACCAGCATACCCTTGAGAGTCTTTTCTTTAGTCGGGTAAGACTTGCTGAGTAATTCCATACTCAAGGTTTTATTCCCTATTGTTTTTAGGTGAGGAAGCAGCAAATTTTTGTTGCTTTTGTACTAAGGTGGTGTCAAATGAAGAAAAACAAGAATGAAGATGTGGGAGGACCTAGTCCTCCATAAAAACTTTTATGTAAGAACTTATCGGGAGGAGTTTTTACCTCCCTTGGTATTGTAATATTAAGTACTCTGCACTCGTGTTTATATACTAGTCTGTAATAACTAACTTGATCTTACTTTCAATAAATGTAAGATTATGTAATTGCTTCCGCATTTCTGTGTCTCTGATGGTCTGTAATGTCTGCGTGACGGGTGAAACGCTCTTGGGAAAGATAAGAAAAGCAGATACCGAACTTTTCAAGTAATTCAGGGGCATCTACAGGATTGTCTGAGGTCCGTTGGACAAGGAAAACTGTAGGTGGGCCTAATAACTTGGGAGGTTCCGTCACAATCAGTATAGTCGACACACATGTGCCAATCAATTTTATTCTTTTTGAGTACGAGAACAGGGTTTGCCAGCCATTCAGGATGTAGTACTTCTCTAATGAACCTTGCCGACACCAGACGAGCTAATTTTGCTCGAATGGCTTCTCTCTTGCCTGAGGGTACACTTTGGGTTTGTGCTCGGCCAACTCTCTCAGGACTCCTGACATGTCCACAGGTTGCCATGTGAACACATCTCGATTGTCTTGCAGGAACTGGATGAGCGCGCTTTCCTACTTGTCGTCGAGGCTGGAGCTCATGATTGCAGTCTTGCATTCATCACAGAATCCCAGCTTGATCCTTTTAGTCTCCTCAATCAGCCGCATACAGGTCGCAACTGGAGCTTCATTCGAGGGGATCGTGAAAATTTCATCCACCGACTTGTCATCGGCCTATGTGGGAAGTGCTACTGGGGGCCCGGCAGTGAGAGCCGTCTGAATGGATCTCGGACGACTCACCAAAGCATGAAAGCCAGTTAGAAAATGGATTCCTATTTGAAGAGTGCCTAACCGCATGGATAAGCTCACATTAACCCGTCAATTTTGGATCCAATTCAGGATTTTTCTTGGGAAGTTTCGGGAAGAAATTGGAATAATATCGATTCATACAGAGGAAAAAGTTCTCTATTGATGCAAACGCTGTACCTAGAGGATAGGGATAGAGGAAGAGGGAAAAATCGAAATGAAATAAATAAAGAATAAAGCCAAAAAAATAAGTCGAAGATAGAAGAACCTAGATTCCAAATGAAGAAATGGAAACTCGAAAAGGATTCCAAATAAGTCGAAGATAGAAAGCATTCCACGGCGCCTTGAAAGTCGGCATGTACAGTGATAATCTCCTGAGGTCCTGACATCTTGAGTATCATGTATGGGTAGTGTGGAATAGCCATGAATTTTGCCAGTCCTGATCTTCCAATGATGGTGTTGTACCCGCAGTCGAAACATGCCACCTCAAACCTCAGGAACTCAGTTTTGTAGTTCTCTAGGGTTCCAAAGGTGACAGACAGGTAGATATGTTCTAGTGGGTACTCCCCTTCGGTCGGCACGATGTCGAAGAAAGGAGTATCCGACTTTGTGAAGTCTTCGATGGCAACCCCCAGGGCCTGGAGCATCTGGTGGAAGGTGACGTTGATGCTGCTGCCTCCGTCCACCAACACTTTCTCCACCTGGCTTTCTCGGATCACAGGATCGACGAGTAGCGGATATTTGTCGGGGTTATCGAAGTTAAGCCATTGATCAGCTCGGCTGAAGGTTATCACGTGTTCCGACCATCGGTAAGGAGCCAGAGCACTGTTCATGGCCACCAGGACCTGCCGATCATTGAGCTTTTGTTGCATTCTGCTTTCTTGTGCTCCATGGCCTCCGGATATGACGTTGAACTCCCTATCAATGCATGGGAAAGCTCTACCCTCCCCCTTCCTGCTGCTGAGGCTGCCTAGGCTCACTAGACTCTCCTTGGGGTGGGGGAGGTGGTAGTGGCTGGAACGGTCGGCCATGCCCAATGGAGTGTTTGAAGTCTCCACAGCTCCGCAGGGTGTGGCGCATGTCCTTGTGATACGGACACTAGGAACCGAGGATTTTATCCAGTGTTCGCACTCCTTTGTGGGTGCACCGCGGGCTCGAACGTCAGGTGGCCCGATGGTGTGCACCTCCTCGAGGGGTCTCTTTTCCCAGCGTTTGTCCGTTTGCTGGTTCATGTCTCACCGCAGCGCGGGCGGTGCAGGTTTTGCGCCTCTAATGAGGTCCTGGGCCTGCTCATCTGTGGTGATGTAGATGTCCGCCTCCCTAAACAGTTGTTCGGAGGTGGCCGGTGCCTTTTGAAGTATGGCCCGGACGAAGGCCGGGTCATTGGATCCACGATAGAAGTCTTCAATCACTACCGCCTCAGCAACTTCAGGAATACAGTTCCTCATTGTTTGAAATCTTTTGAGGAACGATCGGAGAGTCTCATCATTCTGACGCCTAATGGATTTGAGGTCCCATGGCTGCGTTAGCTTATCGGAGAGAGACTGAAAGTTTGTGATAAACCAGCGACTAAAGTTACTCCAGTCGTCGATGCAGTGTCGAGGTAGGTGTCGGAGCCATTGCAGCGTGTCCTACCCCAGAACGATGGGCAAGTATGCCGTCATGACGTCCTCCATTGCCCCAGCAGCCTGGGTGACAGTTGTATAGATAGCCAACCAGCCTCCTGGGTCCTGCTTAGGCTCATATTTGTCGATGTTGGAGACCTTAGGGGGCCATTGGATAGCCCGAAGGCGAGGATTAAGCGTGGAGACTCCGCACGCATTCCCTTGTCGATGATCGCGTCGTCGGTCCTGGGGAGAGGAGTCGGTATTAGGTTGTCTCGACCGTCCCCAGAACGGACTGTTGGTTGAAGCTGCCATCGACTCAATTCGTGTTGCATGGCTGCGCGCCGGTACACCATGATCTCGGTCAAACTCCTCCCAGCGCCTTATTTCATTTTCATGGTGTCGGCCGCGTGAAGCGCTGATGGTGCTTCGTGTGTCCCATCGGCTGTTGATGGCGTGACGTAGGTCGTTCGCAGGATAAGCGAGAGGTAGAAGATGATTAGCCACTTGAGTAAGCAGCCACCGATAACACTCCGCATCTGGGGTTCACAAAAGGCCGTCAGCTATCTACGCTAGCACTCCTCCGACTTCACTCGGCATGTTCAATGCTCGAGCGAAGTTGGGGTACATGTTTCGAGCGAGGAGAGGGTTCTCTCGCCGGAGTCTACCATCTTGCTCATCTAGTTCCCGTTCTCGTTCTTAAGCCTGTCGGCGATCGTGGCAGCAGGAGTTGCGTCTTTCTCGGTGTACTCGTTCATCAGGAGTTTCTCCGACTTCCCAAGATTCGTCCTGGGATACGGGTTGCGCTGGGTCCTGTTCTCCGGCTTCATGATGTCGCCGCACATTTCGGCATCTGTTTCTCCATCGCCGGGCATCACGCTAGGGAGGTTCCTCCCCCTGCACGGTAGGCTCATCGTCGGAGATGGGCAATGACTCCAATCTCCCCTGAATGAAGAGGACGTCAGGGTAGAAAGGAGCAGGTATGGTGGTGTTCTCCTTCCCATCCTTCTTTGAGGGCAGAGGTACCGAGAGGATGGCCTACTGTGTTTTCCTTCCCTGGTATGGGATATTTGCTCCATTCCTCCGAGTGATCCGTGTCCACTCCTTAGTGGGTGAGGTGGACAACAGAGTTCTTCTGATCGAAGAGGCCCTAGCTGACTGGCCCTCCATCTTCTGAGGGCTTCTGAGTTCTGGCTTGCGAGTGACCATCTTCCCCCAAGCTGTGAGTAGGGGTGTGGCTCGCAGACTCGCTTCAGCTTCTCTCGGGATTCCCGAGGAGGGTCTCTTCTTAGGTGGATCTGCTACGAGGTGTAGAGTTCCCTTTATGTCTGCTATGCATTAGATGGTTCCAAAGCAGAACATTGCTCCAGGGCTAAGAGTGATCTTGTTCTTGAAGATGATGGTCATGGAGTTAGCTTTGATCAACGACACAGCCCCTACCTGGCGCGCCAGCTGTCGGTGTTTAGTGTCCGACCACACACCCGGGGGTACCCTTGCGGTGCTTTTGGGTAGGACGGTGTTGTCGATTGTAACTCGATGGTTTGTGCTAGAGGCACAAGGAAGAGAGAGAGAGAGTTAGGCGATTTTCTGCAGGTTCGGGCCGCTTTGAGGAGCGTAATACCCTACTTCCTGGAGTGGCTTTGTATGTGTGGTGTGTTTACAAGTGGTGTCTCCCAAGTGGAGAGGTGCTAATGAGATGAAAATGATGGGGATCCCTCTAGGCCTTATATACACGACCGTAGGGCACTCCCTGCACACATGCTGATCACACTCTTCCAGCTTATCTCCTAGCTAATAGCGAACAGACTTGGCTTATCCCAAGGAAAACCCGACAGCTTCGTTCTGAGCTACCCTCAGCGTTTGAGGACGCTGAGGGTAATTTTAGCCCTAGTTGTAGTTTTCTAATCTCCAATCTTCGCCTCTCTTCGACTCTACATCGTCTAGGTGAGCTTTGGGTGGCATGCCGACACCAAAACAACCCCAAGAGCTTTTCTCCCTGACGGGGTCCCTCTCGGAAGACAAGATCTTGGTTCTATCGGTTTTTTGCGTCATCGCGGATGGTCCACCGACCACGCACAAATAGCTTGTGTGCCTGTAGAGGAATAGCGGAGCTCTCTGTATAGTCACGGACGATTCGACTCTATCGCGAATGGTCCACACTCCCGCAAAATAGTCCCTCAAGGTTCTTCACGCCGCATGTAAGCCTTATGATTCGTTTGGTGTTTGGCTCAAAAGGACGTCAACAGATCTTACGATGACCCAACAATGATTATGTACTATGTAGTAGAGATTAAAAATATGAAATCGTTTGCAGCAGTGAGGTCCCGTGTGCCGGGGCGATGATGTTGCTTCTTGCTCTGAATAGGTGGGCTCGAAAAAAATCTTTGAGAGCTTCGATTGTGACATATGATGGCAGTTTCCTATAAATAGACTCATGCATGTATGTATGCATCTACATGCAATTCTACCTAGAATGGCCCAGCCATGCATGGCCCAATAGAAATCTTTTACCGTTTCATTTACAAAAGGTAAAAGAGGGGGGGGGGGGGGGGGGGAAGGGAGATATACGAGTATAAGAATGGGCCCCGGCTTTTATTCTTTTGCATGTAATATATAGAATCACAAAAGAATAAGGCATCATTTATTCTCTCATGCATAGAACGCAAGAGATTTTGGAACCTAAGATATCCCACGGTAAAGGAAGATTGTGTAGTTACCATGTGCCCAAGGAATATTTCTTGAAAAAAGGAATAACTATGTGTTTCAGAAATGCAAAAAAAAATGAAATACTACCCAAAAATGGCTGAAACAATAAAGGTCCTTAGAAAATGGGTACCTAACCCATAACGACATAAGCTTTTTTATAATTGGACCCTTAAGAATTTTATATATTTCCCCAAAGGCAAATAGCTCTCAGGTTGCTCTTTCTCAGTCAATATACAACAAAAGGAAAAGAGATCGGAAATGGCGGTGTGCGCAACCCATGCATGCATCAACGCAAACAAACTACAATAATAAGAAAGCAATGGGATAATTGTATAGTAGTGGAACTCCCTAGTAGTATACTAAACTACGGTAGCAACATTTTTAGGGGGAGGGGAAAAAAAAAAGGAAAAGGCAAGGATCGATGAACCATGATTGTGGTAATGATTTTGCATCGATCACTGTGCACAACCGACGGTTAACTACTGACCGTTCTCATGTGACGTCACCTTTGTTTCATGTCCCCCGGCGTCGCTCCCCTTGCTTTTTCTTTTTCATGATTCTTCTCTCCCTTTTGCTTTTCCTCCTAGCCTCCAATATCATCTTTGTCTCTTTAGACATGCATGTAAATTTGAGCGCGCTTCAAATGAAACTTCGTTCCATCCCCGTACGTTATCCGATCCATACGCGCGCATTGGTCGAAGAGAAAGAAGCTAGAACCGTATACGAGCTGGGGACCGGAGAGTGTATCGAGAGAGAGAGAGAGAGAGAGAGAGAGAGAGAGAGAGAGAGAGAGAGAGAGAGAGAGAGAGAGAGAGAGAGAGAGCAGGGGCGGCAAAAGGCTGGGTTTGTAATTTTTTTTGTTTTGATATAACTTTGCCCTGATTTTGTTTGCTTCTTGGAAGCCACTGCACTCACGCTAAAGTATTGTAAGCCTAGATATGGTAGGTACGACAGTGTAGCTAGGTTTATATGATGATCTTATCATGCTAGCTAGTAATGATGATGTCAGGTGTCTCTCTGCTTTCGGTTGCCCTCTCCAAGGTTGGCTGCTGCATGCAAAGGTGGTGCGGCACATACAGTGCCAGGCAGGGATGTTGCTGCTCTTCTACCCATGATGATCCTGCTGGCTGCCAGATGGCCAGAAGGATGGGTACTGCCATCCTCTGCTCTCCTTGTTTCCACCTGGGCCAGACGCTTCCTGTATTCCAAAAGAAAACCCCACTAGAAATATTAATAAATAGTATTGTGCTTCCAGTATTAAAAAAAACCCGTAAAAATATTAATAAATAATGTTATATGACTGAGGGTACACATGTCCTAAAATATTATACTTAATCACTGAGGGTCGGATCTAGGTTTTATTAAATTTTGGCGAATGGTCTGCTAATTTCTTTCGTAGACATGGATAGAGACAATAACACTTCCTTGAGCCCATAGGAGTTTATTTCACGCATTATTGTCTAAATAGGTACAATTATGCTAACCGAGCGTAGCTAACTAAGATTACTAATAGGTTCCTTATCAAGTTAAGGAGTCTGTCCTTTAAGTTGAACTCTCCAACTCATCAGCAAAGGTACTTGCAAGTTGTCTAATTATTTTTATTTTTAGTGGTAACATGCCATACGACATTGAATAATTAACAAACCTTGTGTGATTACTCTGTTTAGTAACTTCCATATCTACACTAGCCACTCATAAGCATTATTCATAGATATTAATCTGCATGAATGCTTTCATAAGGGGACATGCTTACCGCTCTTTTGGACCTCCTCGAACTACATCCCATAATAACCTCTTCGAGCCCAGAAGTCGACCGTCGCCCATCAAAATTTTGAGGTTGTTGGTGTAGCTGCTCATCCTCCTAGTCCATTTAATAGAAATTCAAACAATAAAATAATAGGATCAATACTCATTAAACAATAACATCAATTGTGAAAAATGTGAAAAATAATGGAAAAAACATTGATCATGGAAATTTTTACTATCTTATACTATGCCACAATTAATATTGCTACCATCTGTTGTTGCTGCTGCTGCTCATGACAATAAGTCGAGCCGCCATGGCCGTATGCCTCTGGATGTTGAAGTATGGCAGAACCATGGTGAACCACTGGCGAGGAGGTGATCATCGTGGTGATAGGCTCTACTGGTGTGTTGATGTGGAATGCTGCAGCAGTTGCAGCCATGCGGCGCCTGTGCTCTTGGTTGCCAAAATGATTGCGGTGAAGATTATGATCCTGGTGAAGGTTGAGATGCCCTGCATGCATTTCCTCCTCGTCCCTCATCGAAACCTGAACTGATGCTCCGACGTCCACCTGTTGCATTGTGTACACCTTGTTCGTGTTAATATTTGCAGACTATATTTATTAAATTTCTACATATTAATTACTTTTGTCAATTAATCTAAGTTGACTTAATTAATCACATATCAAATCAGATAAAAACTACCAAACAGTAGGAAAATCTAGAGGTCATCATTAAGATATCATATAACAATCAATGGCATGTTAAAGACATCCAAACTTTTTTTTGATACTTTTATCTTTTATTAAAAAGATGTTAAAATATCTTCAAAAACTTAAAATAATATGAAAACCTAGATGTAAGCAGAAGCCGATCCAAATGCAACCAGAGTTGTTAAGAATCTATCAACTCTTAATTTAGCTTGAATTCTTTTTCCTGTCAACAATTCAACTAGAGTATAGCAAGAAATTCAGTAAAGTGTGAATTATTTTCCAATCAGGAAAATTCCCATATGGTCGTCTCATCTTATATATGGTAATACACTAAAATGTTGTTACAAGCCACAACCTTATGCACTGTATTTCTAAGCTCTATACACGTTGGGGAAATGATTTTTACAATGAACATAGACACATTGGTGCTAACTTTATGGTTCACCTATATGTGCACTCTATGCGTACTGATAGTAATTAAAAAATAAGGAGAAATTATATTCATGGGCAGCTGGTCTAGTATTTAATTATAGGTCATACTTGTGTTAGCTACATACTACAAAAAAATTGTATCTATTGAAAAGCAGGCTAATAGAACACACTGGAGGGTTGTTTTGATCACTTGGCTTACATATAGGTAACTATGGTTTATATATAAGAGCATCTCCAAAACGTGTCCTATAAAAATGTCCTATAATTTAAAATAAGTATATTTTATATGACTTAGGGCACCAATAAAATATTCTGCTCCAACAGTAAAGCTCTAATTCTAGATTATAGGGCAACTCACTAGAGTGTTGTATATTTGAGGTACTTGAGAGGGTGTCCTATATGTTTTTGACAAAATTTAATAAAATGAGGCAGTGTTAGATTAGTTTTTTCCTATGTAGAGCCATATATTTCAATTTAAGGCACTAGTTTGAGACATTATTGGAGATGCTCTAACCGGGCCTTAATTTTGATTTAGTCATTCAACAACTGTTACCATAAAATAATGCCTTAATGTAGTAAGGGGGTGTTTGAATGCACTAAAACTAATAGTTAGTTGGCTAAAAAATGGTAGTGAAATTAGTTAGCTAACAAATAGTTACCTAACTATTAACTAATTTACCAAAAAAGCTAATAGTTGAACTATTAGCTAAGTTGTTTGGATGTCTCAACTAATTTTAGCCACTAACTATTAGCTCTATTCTTCAGTGCATTCAAACACCCCCTAAATCACAACTGTTTTATTGGACATCGGTAGATAGGGAAGGTGGCCCAATTAGGAAAGTAGATTACGTGTTGACCTAATGTTGGAGACTGTGCTATATATAGTCTGATTATACTATCTCAGCCAAGAGGTTGATTGCTTTTGGACAAAAAAAATATGCCATCGTACAGCACCCAAGAATTTGGTAGTGCTCAAATGTAGTACTACTTGTATAGAGCTTTCTTGTCAACTTTTTCCTTGTTTGTACAAAATTAATTACATGGAAATAATTGATTATTAGTAACTTCTGCATCTCATGCTGGTCAGGGCACGCCTATCAATCTTAGGTGAGACCTCAGTTCTCAAATCCTCTAGCTAACCCTGAAGAAAATTCTCACCACACACCATTCATTGATCGGACCAAGCTGAAAGCGCATTGGCATCGAAAACGTACACCCTCCCAAAAAAAGATCACATCATATTTCTACCACACATGCATGATTTTTTTTTGGCGAAGGCACGCAAAAAAGCTGCAGTCTGAAATAGCGTCGTCTCTTTTCATATTTTGGCATCTATATAAGCTAAGACTAATGTGATTGAGCATGGCTTTATGACCCTTTTCCTGCTTTCTTGAAGATATATATATGGAATCTGTTGCCTATATTATTTATCTTAATTAAACACGACTTGAATAATTAACAGCTAGCTATATTCAAATGTTAAATGCTAGACGAATCTATAGAAACAGTAACCAATTAGTGTGTGGTGGGTAAGTACGTGCGCTTGCCTATCTACTAGTAGTAATAATAAGATTCAATAAATCCAAGTCAAGGTCGTGCTCACTCGCGCCAGTACGTCATCACTTCCTTTCTTTTTGATTTGGCAAGCTGCTGCTGCTCTCTTGTTGGAAAAGAACTCAAACAGAATAGTGAGGTAGAGCTAGGCCCTTTAAAACGCTGCAATGGTGCTTGTAAGAAAAAAAAATTAGACTCACCTCCTCGAAGCTGCTCCTGAATTGCGCAAAGCTGAACTCATCAATGCCAGGGGCCCCTTGGAAGGCACCGGCTACATCTGGTGGTGGCGGCGCTACCAAGCCCTCCGGCGGCGGTGGGTCAGCAGCCTCCTCCACCGTGTCAGAGGAGGCGGCTGTGGCTGCAGGCTCCGCCGCGACGCCACACTGCCTCGGCTGCGTCTGGTAGAAGATCTTGGACACGACGAGCTCGCCCTCGCGCTCCTCCTCTTTGTCGCCGAGGTGGTACTGGTGCATCACCCAGTTGGTCTTGTCGGGCTTGCGGTTCTTGCCGAAGTTCGTGTAGAGCACCAGGATCTTCTTGCACCCGCGCTGCCGCCCGGCGACGACCACCGGCCGCGTCTTGCCGGTCTTGTGCCACCGCGTCTCGCTCCGCTGCTGCTGTTGATGCTGCTGCTGCTGCTGTTGCGCGGGCAGGGCCGAGGACGATGAGGCATCGGCTACCGGCGGCTGGATCTTACGGCGCTTGCGAGTGCCGGTGGTGTAAGCCTTAGACGGCCGGTGGAAGAAGTGCCTGCTCAGGCCGTCCTTCGTCAAACCTGCAATGCATGCATGGCCATGGAGATGTCAGCGTGCGTGCATGCATGCATATACCTGCATGCAGTGTCACATAGCTGGCCGGCCAGCGACATGTCTGTTTGGTTGTTTCACTTTGGGGCAAGGGGGTGGGCTGGTGATGCAAGCAGCTAGCCATTTGGCTGTTGGAGGGTATAACAACCTAGAGAGGATGACAAAACCTAACTTTGGAAGATAGGGGCAGATCCCCATGTCACGTTTCATTCTGCAGAGGGGAAGGAGAGAGTGATGTGCTGCAACAAAGCATTAATGTCGTACATGCAGATTTAGTAGCAGAAGATTTCTACGCGCAATATATATATCTTTTTCTTTATATAGGCACAGTGTGCGCGCGTCAATGTGCAAAGCTACACCATTCTTAGTAATGTGCAGAATAAATAGGTATTATACGTGCGTACATGATGAATAATGAGAATAATACGTGTATCGCGTATCGATCAAGTACCATTTAATTATATATATATATATATATATATATATATATAATGCAGAAATAGCAAAGAGTGAAATACGTAAAAACAAAATTAAAGATAGAAAACTGAAACTACTTTAAAGTGAAATGAGGATCAAAGAAAACGTAGAAAGAATTAAAGAACAAAACCATTGTATCCCAAGAAAGGAAGAGAAAAATTATTTTTCAACAAGAATAATGAGGTAGGGGAGCAAAACAAGAATGCCCCTCTTAGAAGAAATTGGCATCACCACATATATATACGTACTAGTGATCGAGATCAATAATTCATGGAATGGAAACTGTGCTGCTAGCTAGCTAGCTAAATTAATCAATTCGATCACCTGGCAGCCTCTCAGGATGGGTGTAACATATGCCGTCCTCCCCTTCAATGGTGGGTATGAACTCGTCGATCAGAGGGTGCGACGGCGCCGCTGCCGAGGCAGGCCGGACCTTGGCCTGCAGGTGCTCAATCAGCTCCTGATCCGTCGGGTCGAACTTGACCCCCGCCGGCAGCCCCAGCCAGTCCTACATACACACACATGCATGCATCGTACGTCGTCACACAGCGCCGAGAGCGAAGCTCGTCAATCTACATCAAAACCTAACAAAGTTGTACGTCACACCAGTTGTCGTGCTTGCGAGTGATATACCAGCTTCGGGTCGAGCTTGTGTCCGCACCGTGGGCAGCAGCTCGACTCCGACAGGTACTTCCCGTGCTCCTCGTTCCTCGAGCCCACGAGGCGGTGGCCGCCGCCGCTTCCAGTCGCCGCCGCCGCTGCACCATCCATGGCTGCTCCCTGCAGTTCTCCTTGCTGCCAAGAGCCCATATGCATGAGTCTAGCAGCACGGCGCGCCCTTTACCATACCAGCCCGTGCATGATCACATGCATGTGGTTCAGAGGGCTGGATCGAGGAGAGGGAGACGGGATCCACGCCGCCGCTGTGCCAGCCGAGCCTGGAGAGAAACGAGATCGAGAGGAAGAGAAGAGGAGGAAGGAGAGAAGGGGGGTTATGGGGAAGTAATTAATAAAGATTTGGGGACAGGAATTCCATGTGCTGATGGCTTTAACTGAAGACGAGAGAGAGAGAGAAAGGGAAAAGGTCACCCTTGTACACACGAAACACCTTTGGACACACGCTAGACGACCATGCTGTCCCTCGCCCTCTGTCCACCTATCACTACTGCACAATATTTTTTCTTACGAACGGCTCCGAGATTTCTTAAAAGATATTTGTCATCTAATAAGAAACCGTCGCTAATTAGAACGAGGAGCACCGGTGCACTCAATCTCCCCCGGCCATGCAAATCCTTTTCCAGAGGTGGTTTTCTTAATTCAACCGGCCTTGTAAATTGATTTCTATGAACGGTTTTTTAAACCGTCCATAGAAATGGATCGCTAGAGACGGTTTTCTTAGTTCAATCGTCCTTACAAATACAACTCTAGATATGGCTAACCACTATTAAAAGTAGATTTGCAAATATAATATTATTATTGTAGCGGTCCTTGGAAAAATATATCTGTGGGCTACTCAAAGCCAGACATCGCATAACCCACACCTTTATAATCGATGGCGTGTTGTCGATTTTAGAAACCGTCACTAGAAATTATTTTTTTATCAACTCAGGATATCTTTTGTGCAGCAGTGTATCTTTGTAGTGTAGTGGCTATTGAGAGATCGATAGGAGACCTCACTCGCAAGGTTTTGAATATGTAAGGATATAATTTGAAGTGATGCAATGATAATACATCATTGTTCTAATACTGATAATTTTCAATATAGAAACATATGATCATAACCATGTAGGAAAAAATGGAATTCTAATATCCACAAGGTTTAATTTCTCAAGTAGCCACGAATAAAAAGTGAGGATAGGATGTGTAGTCATTTATAACATATGAATTATGAAGAAATATTGCATGTGGTTGATTTAGTGTTAATCTTAGGTGTAAATGCGAATATAGCGTATCAGGACCAATCATGATAATATGAATTTGTTGTGCTAACTATAGCAAACAAGATATCAAGTAGTATTTGTCATGCAAACTAATGATATATCATGTGATGGCATGCAATATATTGCAAATATCTAATTCATTCGGTTACTTTCCTATAGATTTTGGCCCACTAAAACTCATGGCAAGCCATCCATGCATCTCCTTTTCAACTCTAGATCAAATTTCAACCTTATTCAAACAAGAACATTAGTTAATCCTCCATGTGTTTATGTTATGGTTGTTAAAACTAAAATGTAAGTTTGTTAATTAATATTCTATAAGAAAACTTATGGCGCTACTAAAGACTATGTGACAACATATTGTTGTGCACCAAGCCAATAAATGTCACTGTATGTTGTTTACATCATGTTGGTTTTAGATATAGAATATAAACCAATGATACAATAATCTAGCTATATGACATGCCTTTTACCGACTATGGTATTTTTGGAAATAGTAAGTTGACAAAAGTGTCATGCTAGTAACAAAAAAAATTGATTCACAAAATTTAAGATATAATAATATCGTTAAGAGATAATATTGTGAGCACCACAAATAGCATAGTTGGTGGGAGCCTGAGGCTGGCTTCCTGTCCGCTAGCGTTCGAGACCCCTGCTCAACTCTAGTGTCTTACTTTAGGAATTTTCTCTTTTTTCTATAGGTCTTAAACAATCACGTGTAGCGTTGGAACATTATATAAGTGAATTGTCCACCCTCCTATTAATTTAAGCTTTTGTGTTGGATTGGTTGGTGCATGCAACTTAATATGACATCATCAAAGCTAGAGGTCTCAAGTTCGAATCATGGTTAGTGCAATTAAATAAAATAATTGTTGCTCGCTCCTATTTCACGTCTGAGACCTTAATATTGTGTAGAGTTCAGATACTATAATTTGTATACTTAGGAGTCTTGGCTAAAAGAAGAGAGTATTGCTTTGTATGATTTATGTTATATTGTACTCTCACCATTTCAAATCAACAAGTTGTTTTAGTTTTTTAACTTAACTTTTACTATATATCTAGACGCATAGCAAAGTCCGTATATCTAAAAAGTCAAAATAACTTACAATTTATAATAGAGTATTGTACTCGTGGCATATAATTTTATGGATAATATTTTTTGACTCATACTAGTTACCCTTGTTTTAATTGGCTTCATCGTTTGTAAGTAATTAAAATATTTGTTCATAGTAATACTTGCCACTTTTTATGTAGTTCTGTCACATCCGGATTTAAGATATAAAGCCGGGTGCGTCTCATATGTGTGCCAAAAAAGAACATCACATATAATGATAAAGTGTATAGAGATAAATGTCACAAGTATCATTATTACATAGCGAAAGTAAAAAATAAATGATAACAATAAAGGGAACTAAATATTATTCCTTGGCGCCATCAAGCTGACTGGGAGACGCCACCTAGATAAGCTCGTATTCCTCGTTGTATAGCTCCTCTTGGACCACCTGCTCTTCACCAGTGGGAGTTTATATATCGCAAGAGTGAGCTCACAAAAGATCATAGCTCAACAAGTTGTGGGGAATAATGTGTATGAACTCACCAAAGATGCGAGCTCATGTGAAGTGTAAGGCTGATCAACAAATAATGGTTAAAGCTGAACATTGGTTTTAATAAGTGGTCAAGTTTTATTAGCACTTACTAAATGTAAGTAAATACCAAACCAGAGTAATAATAAATCAAATTAATAATAAACCATAATGCGATGCACATGACAAATTGAATTTAATTCCATAAATTACTCATGTGAGGGTCTGAGCTACTCATGACCGTGAGCACGGCTGATATACCAATTTTACACTCTGCAGAGGTTGCACATCTTTACCCACAAGTCGTGTTACCTATTTGCCATGGGATCGCAACTTCCCATTCATCTCTGCTGAGGAGACGAGGCAGGGTACCACTACGAGGCCTTTACAAAGTTCCACTAGCATCAGAAAACCGGCTACAGTTTCTAGGAAGTCCCAATGCAGGGATCCCTCGTCTGA
The DNA here is from genome assembly GCA_029449295.1 of Zea luxurians. Taxonomy (NCBI): domain Eukaryota; kingdom Viridiplantae; phylum Streptophyta; class Magnoliopsida; order Poales; family Poaceae; genus Zea; species Zea luxurians. The sequence goes on from JAOPSE010000008.1 coordinate 131,919,759, forward strand.
CCGCCATCGTAGCAAAATCAACCCGAGAACCTCCCTATACCAACCACTCCCCTACTACCCTTGCCCCATTCGGATAAGGTAGTCATCCACTAGCTTTCCTAATTAGTCAGCCAAGGGCATCCCATACCACCCTTGTGGTAGCACTGTTTTCTCGGGTGGTTCTTCATGTTCTAATTAACAATATGATCTTATCATGAACAGTAAATAACAAATTGATAATAAAAGCCTGATCATGAATATTGTGTACCAAAACCATATAAAGCAATAGCAGGTACTACCTAAAAGTTTAGTGGTAAACATGGTATAAAGATAGTCAAACTAGGGTAACCTATTGGGTACCATCAAAATTAACCTATGCAGATCATAATGATTAAAAGGAACATTATTGGGTAAATAGAAGTGATCAAGGGCACAATTTACCTTCAACGAGCTCCTGCTCAGCAGTCTCCACCTGCTGAACACCTAGGTCCTCAGTGGCTTGCTTGTCTACTCACAACAATACAAACAAACATGATATAGGAGAAATGAACAACACACCAAATAGCATAACAGAATGCATGACAATATTTTACGCGTCAGAACGAGATCGTAGGAACGAGAATCACTAAATTCGGAATTACGATTATCGAGTTATGAATTTCCGAAGTCTTTATGTGTTTGGTAAAAAAATTACTAAGTGATTAATTTTAATCTAAGTTTCATACTAAAACAGAGTTACCAGGTGATAAACAATATTAAAACAAAATTAATGCAACTGAAATGGATCAAAAAGATTCAAAATGGATTTTCTATGAATTAAATGAGTCTCTATAATTTTTTTTGCACTAAAAAGGTGTTTTCTGATTTAATTTATCACTCCTTTATCCCATCTAGACTGCGGGCATAATTTTAGGGAGATTCAGGGTTCCAACTACAAGTTTCAGGGACCAGCCAGTGATGGTCTTATATCTTTTCAAGAGCGCGGGTTAATTTGTAAAGACTCCATGGATTCATATGCAAAATCGCTCGATCGAATAGGTACCAGTTGATATGAGCCACACAGATCATGATCAACGATGAGGATTAGATCCGTAATCAGGTGAATCGGTACGGTTTCTCCACCATCGGATCAAACTTCAACGTTCCAGATTTTAAGTAACCTACACTGATTTACTACCGACCGATCAGAATCGGATGGCGCACTATCCCTTCACCCGAAGCGGTACGCATCAGCTTCAATCGCGGCCGCAGGCGCCTGATCCAACGACCAAACTACTTCTTCCCCAGCAGAGCCGGCTGAGGCGTGCATGAGCCACCGGCGGAGCCCTCGCCGGCACCCCTCCCGCAATTCCCCCTTATCCGGTGACATGGTTCGATGCTACCGAGTGCGAAACGAAATTGACGGTCAGGCAAACGCGAGGAAGGTGTTTTACCAAAAATGACCATAATGAGGAAGCCGACCACGATGTAGTTCGCCCCATGGCGAAGCTCGGACGTCGACAAGGAATTCACCCAAGTAATCGGTCAGAACTCCGTCCGATGATGGTGTTCGCGTCTTCTCTGATCGACAACGACGCTCCATGACCAACGCGGACACCGCAGGCACGACCGAAGCTGGTGCCCACCGCCTCCCTTCTCCGCAGACCCGCTCACACCTGGATTGCTCCCTACTCAGCCACGATTCCACGGTGAGGATTGCGGAGGTGGATGGGAAGGCGACCCGGGACCCCGTTACACCTTATAGGGATGGCACGATCGAAGGTTGGGCAACGGACTCCGTAGGCACCGGCGCGATTCCACCATTTGCGGTGGGGTGGTTCACTCAGCGGCTGACGATTTGGGCCCACGAGACAGTGAGACCCATGCACATGCGGGCGAGCGGAGTGGAGCAGACAGGGCGAGCCCATCGGTCATTGGGCGTGTGACCAGAGAACGCAACCGCTAAGGGAGTGGGAGGCTAGGTAGTGGGCCATCTGTGTCAGCGCATCCGATTTCTGGGCCGAATTCGAGATTTAGGCCCAGCGCAAAGCTTTTATCTTTTCTTTTTCTTTTTCCTTTGTTTTCTTTCCCTTTTATTTTAAAATTCCAAATTTTGAATTCAAATCTTTGTTGCGAATTTGCACCTTAGATTAAATGGTCAATTTAAACATACCAGTATGGAAATAAATTTACTTATATATTTATTTTATACTATGTAGTATTTCTCCTTCCCCTTTCTTTTTAAGTTGTTTTCCAATTCTCCAACTTGTAGTTTAGGTTAAATCCTTATTTGTACATTAACATTTTCTATTAATATTTCTAGTAGTGAATGCACAACACAAAAGCCCAATATGATGCATAGATCATTTCAGGTGTTATTAGGTAATTGTTTACTTTAAATATAGTTATTCTCAAGTCATAACGGGTAGAGGGCAAAACATGTATATTGAGATCCACTCTTTCAGATTACTTACAAATTGGGTATTACAAGTTCGAAAAGGCATGTTTCTCGGTATGCCTAATCAACACTAGTAATTCCCTCCACATTATGATTTGAGTTGGCTTGACAGATAACTCAGCATTTTATCCACAACTACTTTATCTAAAAATATGACTATGAAAGGTTAAGTGTGTTTAGATTACAGTAGCTTGCTTTGGCTGAACCTCCACATTACAGTAGCTTGCTTGGCGCAGCAACTACCAAGCACTTCGGACAGCAAAATAACCCTGTTGATGTGTCCCTATAATTGATTGTATATTTTGCATCACAAGATCAGTTTCTATCATTAATGATGTCATATCTGGAATAGGCACGCTTGCAATCGCTGAATGGCGTTTTTTATCATGTGTTTATGTATATGTTTTTATCGTCTTCCTTATGTCTTTTATGTGCCACAGGACAATTATATTAAATATAAACTAGTTAGACAACTTTATTTTTCAGAGAATTTCTATTTTTAAAGGAAAATTAGTTTATTTTTTTTTAAAAAAATAGAAATTTATTAGAAAAATAGAGTTGCCAAACTAGCTCTAACAGATGTCAAGCAACCATAACCTTGTGCACAACCTGATCCTAGTGGGCCCGCAAATATTTAAAAGATGAGGCGTCTTCATAAATAAGACTTATATTTGCATCTTTCGCTCTGCGACAGCTGATGATTCAACTTTTAGTATCTTGCTTGGAGAGGTCATCTATCTCCAGGAATTGTTTTGATAGCGAGTGACTGGTGAACCTAGCTAGTTTCGGTGCATAATATACGTAAGTTTATATTTGTGTTAAGAGATGCCACATGTAAAAAAGAAAAGAAAATCTTGAAACCAAACAACGAATTTTGAACTGTGTGACAAGTGGGGACCACAGTCGCAAATGTTTACGGATTATGATGTCATGTATGCACGTGTTGAGATGGTGTGGAACTGTGGATGCAGGTGAATGTTCCGACATGGATAGCCGGGTGGGCAGGGCAGCTGCATCCTCTCGAGACAATTACAGAGAAGCAAATACGATAGTTTGGTGACCTACCTCTCACGTACCTCAACCAGATGATTAAACTGAACTTACATGCTAATAAAACTAACCCCATTTTTTAGACGGTACAACCTCCAGGATTTCGACTTTCAACATAATATTATCGAAGCTTTCAACTCGGGGCCCTGACAATGATGAACGATTACCGAAGTCAATTAATTCAGCTGCAGAATTCCAACAAAATCTGACATTTTCCATTTTATGGCATGTTCGTTTTAATTCTAATCCATATGAATTGAAGAGGATTAAGTGGGTGTTGAGTCCCAAAATGAATAGACGTCCGCGGTGACGGCGCGGATGGTCCGCGCGTACGCAGAATCAGTTAGGGTTCTGAATTTTTACCAAGATTTGTTAGCAAAACCTATGAAATTCACTCGGGAACCGATTTGTAATGGGTCTAGACCTCCCAAGTTTATATAGATGAAGGGTTAGGACGGATTAAACCCCACAATCGATTCAATCCATTCAATCCATTATACTTATCATTTTTACTTTATACATTAGGAGTAGCCCTAGTTTAGCCTTCATCTACCACATATCTTCAGCTCTCCTCGGCTCTACGTCGACTAGAGCTGTCTTGGGTGTCCTGCCGACTCCAAGACACACCTTAGGATCTATCCTCCCCGACGGGTCCCTCTCGAGAGGCGAGATCTAGGTCTGTTGCGAAGAAAACCCTCTGCGCCATCACGGACCATCTGAGCCCCAGACGCGGACCGTTCGGACAAACGCAGAGAAGAAGCTGCTCTCGCGCCCAGGTTACGGACCGTCCGGCCCAGGGCCACGAACCATCCTCGTCTCCGCAGAGAGCACTGCCAGGCGCTTCATCTCTTGATGTTTGGCGCACAGATTGGCACCAACACAATTTTTGGTCAGGGACGAGGGTGTCTAGATCTACTAAAAATCGGCTCCCAGATGGCCGATTCCAAGGATCACACTAACGTCTCTGCCACTAACATCATCAAGTCGGCTCTAGAGGCGCTATCGGTTGATGACTAGCAGCGCTTTGACAATCGCATGAGGCACGAGGAGGAAGAGATGTTGTGACAACTCGTCGAACGACGCAAGGAGGAAGAAATGTCATGACAACTCGTCGAATGATGCAAGGTGGAGAAAGAGTACCTATCACACTTCATGGAGGATCGCCACCAAAAGATCATTTGTCAAGGGCAGATCGATATGGAATCTCTCCTACCTCTGCCTTAGGCTCCCATTGTAAGTAATCCAGATCCATCCTTTAGGGCTTTCATGGAACAACGAGGGGAATTGTTAAAGGAATATGTAGATGAATCTATTAAAGGATGGACGCGTTCGTATGAAAAATCTGTTGCCCCGAGTTTTCCCTCGCTTGAACCTAATATGGAGCCACCCGCACTAAACACATCGACTGCAAATGGGTCACCTTGTACCCAGCTATTGTATGGTATGCCGATGAACACGTTCGTAGCGCCACCACAACAGCCGTCACCTAGCACACGACCGACTCTGAACATAGTCGGACTGTCCGAAGGTAACATTAGACCGTTCGGCTATAGCACAGATTGTCGGGCATATTTCGCCGGACCGTCCGACCTTACATGAGTCCGAGCGCAGATCGCCCAGTTCGCGCCATACATGACCATTATCATTCGGGTACAATCCCAGACGATTTGGCCCAGTCGCGGACCGTTCGTCCTCTTACGTCGGACCGTCCGGATCTGAAACTATCCAGACAGCGCCATATATGGCCAGACCATCTAGGTATACCCTTGAACCATTCGACCCGGTCGCATACCGTCCAGCCCCTTATGCTGGACCGTCTGGGTACGCGTACGCAGAACCAGGGGCTGCGCAATGCACGTAGGTTTACACCCATTGCAGCAGCACTACGCTACCCCACCAACAACATATAATAACCCTTTCATGCCACCTTATATACCTAGGGCCGAATATTCTTCGGCCACCAGAGAGTCCGAGAGATACATGGCAGGAGAGGGTGGCACTAATAGGGCACCTAACACACATTTTTGAACATCCCTGGGACAAAGCCGACAACATAATGTTAGATAACCTGAGGTTTTCACCCCGTACTTTTAACGGGTGGTCACCTAATGTAGTGGAAAATCAGGAGTGAGGTAGCTGGGTTGTTTAGGGACAAACTTGGTGCTAGTGTGTCAGGCATAGGGCAGTCATATCAAGAGCCTTATAGCCACCGATTTGACGTTGTCCCATATCCGCAAGGGACTAGGAAACCAGATTTCTGTAAATTTTCCGGTGAAGGCAGTAAAAACATGCACGAACACGTAAGCCGGTTTTTAGCACACTTAGGAGAATTGGCTGAAAAGGAAGCCTACCGTTTGTCCCTTACTGATATCACATTCGCATGGTACACAGCCTTGCCACCTAACTCTATCAACTCTTGGGAGGAATTAGAGCAGAAATTTTATGAACACTTTTTCTCATGAGTGCATGAGTTAATGACTATATCGGAGGTTCTGGGACACTAGAAACCGATACTTCCAAATCCATGTCGGGGACAAACAACTAGTAGGGCTAGCCTTTAATGGGTTGCAATCTTACTTAAGAGAAAAATTAGATGGCACCCAATTCATTTCATTAGTACAACTACACCAGCGAGCGTTAGCCTATAAAAGCCGAAATAAAAGGACATCAAAATTGGCTGGTCACAATGTACATTTACTAGAACGTGATAGCTCGAATGATGAATCTGTGGATATATGTATCGCTGAGCTTGTTTGCCTAAAAAAGGCTAATCCTTCTACGTGTTCTTTTTTGCAGCCAGTTCAAAAGAATAGGCAAACAAATTAAATTCACCTTTAACACTGTCAAATGTTATAAAATATTTGATGATCTAGTAAAAATTGGGACCATTAAAGTAACACATAGGATTCCTCCTCTAGATGAATTGAATAGACGCGCTTATTGCAAGTGGCATAATTCTTTTTCCGATGCCACCAATGATTTTAATATTTTTCATTGACATATACAATCTGCCATAAATGAGGGTCAGCTGCATTTTCAAGAAAATGCAAGTAGACACACAACCATTTCCTGTCAATACATTAGAAATAGCAAGCAAAAGGGTCTTGGTTCGCCGAAAGTGGCTGATAAGGGCAGAGGCAAAAACATCCCCATTGGTGATCCTCGCACATGAATATATTGCGATGAGGGATTGTTCAGAAGGCTCCAGATAGGAAGACTAACAAGTCCAAAGGTGCTAAGGGGCACGCTTGATCAAGGAGCCAATAAAAGCTCCCTGACTTGAGCATCACGGATGGTTCGACACTTGCGCGCTGACGGTCCGGTGCTCAAGCAGACGGACCACTTGACTCAGCCAGATAGTCTGCCCATGGCAGAGGCATCGGCCTCTGTAGAAAGCAAAAAAGGGGACATAGGGACAAAATACATATAATGCACATGGTCGGCTGGTCAAAGCCAACCCTACTTATGATCAATTGCTCTCAAAATATGATAGCAAGAAGGTCGTTCTACACGATCGGCCAACAAAGAAATATCGGTCACCCGCTAAAACAAGATAGACAAATTAAACGGGCCGATAGGAGACACAACAAGCATCACCTATTCATTCAGTGCCGTCGGGATACTTTTCGCCTGCCTACTCATCGTCGATATATTGCCCTATTCAAATGTGGAATGGTACACCGATAAACCCGTGGTACATGCATAGTCCCTTTGACTATTCAGGCTAAGGGACACCTCCATTATATACCTTTTGATCCATTAATCAGATGGTCATGGCCAAGAAAGATGCAATCTGAAACGGCCTTTAGCCTTTAAGCATTAGAGCTATATTGAATAATCACCCTATTGGGTTGAAAAGCTGGTGTCTTGCATCAAGCTTAGTTCTTATTTAGAGAAAAAGATAACTTGTGAGATCTCTTGTTTTCCGAAGATTGCTGGAAATACATATGCTTTTTGTTCGTCAACCTCCACCAAAAGGCAGGGAGCATATGTTGAGTCCCAAAATGGGTAGCCAGACTATCCGGCCTTGTAGGCTGGACAGTCTGCAGTGGTGGTGCGGATGGTCCACGCGTGCACAAAATCAGTTAGGGTTTCAGATTTCTAGTAGGATTTATTAGCAAAACCTATGGGATTAACTCTGGAACCAACTTGTAATGGGTCCAGACCTCCCCCTTATATAGATGAAGGGTTACGGTCGATTGAACCCTCCACAATCGATCCAATCAAATCAATTTATCATTTTTACCTTATGCATTAGGAGTAGCCCTAGTTTAGCCCGAGTTAAGTCTTCCTCTACCCCAAATCTTTATCTCTCTTCGACTCTACATCAACTAGAAGCGTTTTCGGTGGCCTGCCAACCCCAAGATACGCCCTACGATCTCTCCTCTCCGATAGGGTCCCTCCTGGGAGGCAAGATCTGGGTCTGCTACGAAGAAGACGACCCTCTACGTGCGGATGGTCCGAGCCCCAGGCGTGGACCGTCCGGACATACGCAGAAGGAGCCGCTCTGAAGCCCAAGTCGCGGACCATCCGCGCCTCCGTAGAGAGCGCGACCAAGCGGTTCATCTCTCGATGTTTGGCGTGTAGATCGGCCGCAACAATGGGTTTCAATCCATAGTAAGTCAAAATCTCTTCCAATCCATACTAATCTCCTCCAATAGTCCAATCCATATGGAATGGAAATTAACGTACAAACCCTTACAGGTAGCTGCATTGCTGATGAGGATGGTTAGGTCAGATACGGATGCCACTTTTTATCATATTTTAATTCAAATATCTTCTTGATTTTAAAGACAACATGAGTCTACTGACTTAAATGATAGATTCGTAGTATAATAAATCATTATGAATAAAGAGTTTTATTAAAATATAACTATATAACATCAAGAATAAAGACAATTACCAAAAATAAAATATTTTAATCAAGATTTTAAAACTTTATAAATAAAATATAAAAAATCTATAGATAATATATATTAAATAATAAATTTAAATAAATAAATAGACCCTAAATTATATACATAAAATATAACAACAATTAAAATGTTTAGTGATTTTTAAAATTAACTAAACTTAAGATTTTTATGTCGATAATAATATTAAACTTACATTAGTCATAGATGACTTTGATAATTATACATTTCATCTGTTATATTAAATTTATTTTCATTTATATAGTTGATTAGTCATAGTTATTAGATTTAGATAGTTTAAAAATGATTTATACTTCAAGGATACATATAGTATAGGATACATTGCATTTTTATCAAATATGGGTATGAATTTAATAGATAGAAAAATTAAAAAAATGTGGATATCTCGCTTTTACATCCATATTTATCAAAAATACAAATGTGATATCTATATTGTTGGGGACTTGTTCTCAAACGCTAAGAGTTAAGAACAAGGCAACATAAAAGTGTTAAATGTCAAAGTCCTTCGTCCTTCGAAGCATTATCTCCCTTCGGATATAATGAATTCCGGACGAAGGTCATGAAAGACAAACCTTCATGCGCACAATAAATAATGAAGAAGGATTCATACACAAGATATAGAAAAGTAATATAAACACTTTAAATGTTATTATTAACTTATTTTAATTTGCATTGATGTATTCACATTGACAGATTATGAATGTACCTTTGACTCGAAGAAAAGCAGGGGTACAAGCGTGACGTGAGAGCAAACGCCAAGTCAACGTGAACAGTACGGGAGTACTGTTCATCTATTTATAGGCAAGGGACGCAACCCATATAAAATTATATTCATGCCCTTTATATTTGCTAATAACACTATAGTAATTCTTCGAGGTCTAATTTGCCTTTTCATCTTTAAGTCGGTTCCCCTTTTCTACTGTCATGCCGAAGCTTCCCTGTGCACAGCTTCGTGATCACCTTGTCCTTCGTCATAATCACCTTTCATCTCGTTCAGGCTTCGTCCTAACCATGCTCTGTATGCTCACGATCCGAATCCGAAGATACCTGTTCACATATTTCACTTGGAAAACATTATCAAATCATGTTTTTGAGGACCTTCGGAAGCCGAAGGCCCCCAACAGTAGCCCCTCGCAATATTAATTTGCTAGAATAATAAATTCAGATTGCGATATGGACGAAGGCCTTAAGCCGAAGGTCTGAAAAAACACATTCCCTTTGCTAGAATTGCAATAGTCAATGACAAGTGGGGCTCTGCCACTTGCAACGTACTGGGCGTATAAATAAGAACACACCGCCAGCACATTTAGCACGCTTTCTTGTCGCCGGCTCCTGCCTTCTTAATTTTTAGCTCTTTGCACACCAACGCTTGCCTGGCTTTTTACATTTTTAAGCTTCATCTTTGAGAGCACTTTCCTAGCATTTGCGAAGATGTCTGAAGACAAGAAAACTGTCGCTGAGTCGAAGCTAAGCCTTTCCGAAGAGATGAATCTCGGCTTCCTTGAATCAATAGCAAAGACAAATACAGAGAAGATTACTAGGGAGATTTTAGAGGGTTTGTCTGAAGACACTGGTGATAGTGACAGCTATGATGTGGAAAGTGACGGTGAAGATTTCGAAGATCGACCTTGGCGACCAAGCCATGCAGTTTTTGGAAAATCAAGCATTAAACAAAGCCATCTTATCAATATGAGGGGCAGATATTTTCAGGATTTATCTATTGTAAGGGCTGACGAAGGAGAGAAAACTTGTTCGACTCCTGAGGAAAATGAAGTCGTGATATTCCGAAGCATCTTTAAGGCTGGACTTCGGTTTCCTTTGAGCAGTTTCGTGGTAGAAGTTTTGAAGATATTTGAAATCTACCTTCATCAAATTACTCCTGAAGCAATCATAAGGATGGGAATCTTCGTATGGGTCGTGAAGAGCCAAGGTTTGGAACCAAATGCAAAAAGTTTCTGCAATATGCATGAGTTATTGTATGAGACGAAACCATGGGGTAAGGAGCAATATCACAACAATTTTGGCTGTTATAGCTTCGGTGCCCGCTCTGGGTCAAGCTGTCCCGTGCCAACTTTTCGGAAAAGATGGCCTAGGGACTGGATGAAGGAATGGTTTTATGTGAAAAATGACTTGAAAACGCGAGAAGATATTAAAGGTATCATTATGCGCCCTATTTGGCAGCGCTTCGGCCTTCGAAAACCGAAGGTGGAAATTGACGAAGCAGCCGAAGAATGCCGGAGAGCCTTCGGAGTAGTTTGCTCTTTCATCGGGACAAGGGATTTGATCCAAGAACACATTGCCTTCAGAGTATGGCCACTTGCGGATAAGTGGGAAATGCCAAAGGAAACCGTCAGCGAACCTAACGAAGGTGGATTAGTTAGGTTAAAATTCACCTTCAAATATGGAGATAAGTTCGTCGAGCTAGATGACGACTGGCTGAAAAGTATTGAGGCCGTAAGCGATGAGCTGCTTGGGCCATACTTGAAGGCAGAAGACACTGCACTATCCGCAGCCTTCGGAGTCCGGAAGAAGAAAAGGCTCAACCGAGTATTTGATGCCATTGGGTTCGTGTATCCTGACTACCGTTACCCAACATGGGGTCAAAAAAGGAAAGATACGGTGTCTTCGAAGGAAGCCGTCTCAGCCGCTCTTAGTGAGCCAGCATCGAAGAGTAAAAAGATAAAGGTTCTTACACACCGCCCACGCTATATTGAACCGGCCACAGTGCCTGAGTTTGTCGGTGAATCCTCTTCGGCCCCCGAAGCCAAAGAGGCGACTCCCCTGAAGAATATTGAAGAGCCAGTCACAATGCCGGAGATAAAAAAAATAGAAGAACCGAAGGCTGAAGAAACAAGGACATCTGAAATTTTAAGTCCTTCAGCAAAAGTTGAAGTACCAAAAAGCCAAAAGGGTCCAGTGTTGACCCCCAAAAGAAAAAGGATGGTTAATGTATTGGATGTATTGGAGACAATAAAGTCTTCAAGCACTACTCCAAAGAACATTGCCGAAACTCCCGAAGTGCAAATCGAAGCCTTTGAGGCCGAAGCTTCAAAGCACCAAGCTGAAACTGAAGCTGGGCCTTCAGAGCCCGCCAAGGTAAAGTTCTTGGAAACCAAAGAAACAGAAACTGCAGAAGAAATCTTTGTTGAAGAAAGTGGCACTGACGTCCCCGAAGCCTTTTCTGAAGCTTCCTATTATATTTTACGACATGCTTCGGGGAAGAAGTTGACTGAAAAAGAAAAGCAGGAGGCTCAGCTCTATGCCCAAAGACTGAAATATCCCAAGGGGGCGTTGATATTTAACGGCAGCGGAGAAGAAGACTTCTTGTATTATCTCCCTGATAGCAAGGTGTAACGCCCCGAATTTTGCAGTTGAATTTTTTCTTTTCTTTACTCGCCAAATTCGGGCGTTACCTTTTCTTTTTCTTTTTCCCCTCGCTAGACCTTGACCTTTTCCAAAGTTGGCGGGATTCGGTTTGGAATTCCCGTGTAAAGAAAAACCATAAAACTGTTTTATCTTGTTTGATGCACCATGCCGAACTATGCATTCTTCGATTGTTTGAAAGTGCAAATGCATTCATCTAGAAAGATCGGATTTCGAAAATAAGGAGAAAATCTTTTCTTTCTTTTTCTCTCTCTTTCTCTCTCCTCTTTTTCTCTCTCTCCCGCGCCGTGGGCCGACCCCGGCCGGCCCAGCCGCCCCCTGCGCGCCCCCTTTGGGCCCAATAGGCCCAGCCGCCCCCCACCTCCCCTTTTTCCCCAATCCTCTCTCCCTCCCTCTCATTTTCTCCCATTTTCTCTCCCTACCGCCGCCCCTACCCCCACCCTGCCCTAGCCGCCGCCCCCTTGCTCGGCCGCCGCCCTCGCCGTCGGCCGCCCCCGCCGGTGAGCCCCCCCTCCTCTCTCCTCCCTCCTCTCTCCCTCTCCCCTCCTTTCCCCTTGGCAGCCCAGCCGCCCGGCCACCCCTGGCCGCGCCCCTGGCCGCCCCCAGCCCAGCCGCCGGCCGCGCCCTGGCCCCGGCCGCGCCTGGCCGCCGCCTGGCCGCGCCCAGCCGGCCGCTGGCCGCCCCAGCTGCGCCTGGCCGCGTGCCCGCCTGGCCGCTGGCCTGGCCGCTCGGCCGCCCAGCCGGCCCTGGCCACGCGCCCTCGGCCGCGCCCGCCTGGCTCGGCCGCCCGCCCAGCCGCCCCCTGCCCGCCGGTTCGGCCGCGCCCCTGGCCGGCCCAGCCGCTCGCCTAGCCGGCCGGTTCAACCGCCCCCCCGGCCGGTTCAACCGCCCCGGCTCAGCCGCTCCCCCCGCGCTCGGCCGCCCCTGCTCGGCCGCCCAGCCCCCGGCCGGTTCAACCGCCCTAGGGCCGGTTCAACCGCCCCCCCTGTTTTTTTTATTTTTTTATTTTATTTTATTTACTTTCTGTGATCATGGTTATTTTATTTTAGGTAGGCTAATCATTGGTCATGCTATTGAAATAGGAAGTTTAATTTAGAATTTTGCTACGCCAGTTGATTCACGTAGTTAATTGTTTATCTCATTCAATGTTGATCAACTTAAAATGATTAGGTTTCCATTAGTGCATATAACAGAATTCTTTTGTTAAGAACCAATTGTAATTAATCGTTAGTGCATAAGATTTAACCCCCCCCCCTGCGAGACCTTTCCCCGTTTCTTTCTAACCATAACAAATGCGATGTCAAATGTCATACTTGATGCATATTCGCTTTACTTGTTCCCTTGTATGGTGTACTGTTCTTTTGAATTAAATATGTGGATGTATGTATGTTTGCGCTCGCATAGAGAACGATCCGGTCGAAGAGCCCGAGGAATTCGCAGGAGAAGCCCCTGAGCAGCAGTCGGTTGGTGGAGGCAAGTGTCCTTTGACCTATCTCTGTCCTATTCATTCTTTAATTCACCTCCCGCATTACACATTTATACCTAAGGATTGACTAGCTTTTGTTATCCATGTCCTTGTTTACCTATTTGGGTCGGATTATTACTGCTTAGTTTGATGCTATTGCCCAACTCTAATCAATGAACATGATGTGATTATCTATGATACGCTGTTTTCCCCTTCTTATTTATGATCATACTTGTGGCATTTAAGGGGACTCGAGCGGTTTCTCGAGTGCCTCTCCGTAAGGACCTGTTCAATGGATGACCGCCCGGGAAAACAGTGCAACCATGAGGGTGGAATGGGACGCCCTTAGCTGAATAATTGGAGGAACCGGGGTGTAGTCCGCTTAGCCGTTGTGCCGTCAATGGGGCTCGGTGTATGCGGCTCGCTCTGCCAAGGTTGATTTGTCCCTTGGGGAGGAGTGCGGTACATTTAGGAAACCTAACGGGCGGCTACAGCCTCGGGGAATCTTTGTAAAGGCTACGTAGTGATGCCCTGCTGGACCACCTAGGTAGTGGTCAATGGGGAGTCGCTCTCTCCGGGCAGAAAGGGAATCACGGCTTGTGGGTAAAGTGCACAACCTCTGCAGAGTGTTATGAAACTGATATATCAGCCGTGCTCGCGGTTATGAGCGGCCAAGGGAGCTCCAGAGATTAGTGATACTTGATCAGAGACATTTTGGTACAGGTGGCAATGAGATTGATGATTCTGATTATGATTATGGTGCTGGTAAGCGGTATTCTTTCCGTTTGGAAAGGATACATTGGGCTAATAACTTGGGTTAATGTTAAAACCTGGCTCTCTACTAGTAAGTAATAACCTGACCAACTAAAAGCAACTGCTTGACTTATCCCCACATAAAGCTAGTCCACTACAGCCAAACGGGATGCCTGCTGAGTATGTTGATGTGTACTCACCCTTGCTCTACACACCAATTCCCCCCCCCCCCCCCAGGTTGTCAGCATTGCAACCACTGCTCAGGAGAAGATGAAGCTGTGGAAGGAGACTTCCAGGAGTTCCAAGACTACGACGAGTTCTAGGTGTGGGTTAGCGGCAACCCCCAGTCGGCTGCCTGTGAAGGCCGCGTTATCTACGTTTCTTTTCCGCACTTTGATTTATTGTAAGAACTATATGGACGTCTCAGACGTATGATGTAATCGACTATTATTTCCCTTTTAATATTATTTGAGCACTGTGTGATGATGTCCATGTTATGTAACTGCTGTGTACGTGAATAACTGATCCTGGCACGTACATGGTTCGCATTCGGTTTACCTTCTAAAAACCGGGTGTGACATAAGTGGTATCAAAGCCGTGCTGACTGTAGGACCGCTAACCTAGAGTAGAATGGTCGTTCTAAGGACTATAGACCTCTGTCCTTGCCTTGACTTTGGTATCCCTTCAAAAGTTGGTCCTACTGACCAAACCTATGTTCTACTATATATTATACCTTGCTGAAAATTATGTTTTATTCTGATTCTTCATTTATTTATGATTCATTATTTGCTGGTCATATTAATTCTGTTCTCACCCTTTTGCTTGCGATGTCTTTTGTAGATGGCTCGTCTTAGACACACTGCACGAAAGTCCGTCATCCCATTCTTACCCTCCCGCCTTGCTGAGCGTCCGCTTCGCCGTCCCGTGGCCGGACAGTCCAGCCACTTGGAGAGACTGCACCACCGCCTGCATGAGGAGCAGGAACATCGACGACAGGAGTAGCAGGGCTCTTCCTTCTCGCTCCAGCAGGAGATAGAGTCTGTGAGGAGCTGCTCTCCTGTGCTTCCCCTGGAGGCGCCCCCTGCACCACCACTGGGCGCCCCAGCTTCTGGAGTAGCTGCTGGAGGAGACCCAGACGACGGAGGTGGCGACGACAGCTCGAGCCACGACCTCGACCTCTCTGCTAACCATGAGCCGGAAGGATGGGTTGCTCGACCCATCACTCGCGACGCTGCTCGCGGGTGTCACTTCCACGACACGCTCGACACCCTGCTACGTCAGGCACTTGACCGGCGTACTTGGTCCATCGAGTATCGCTGTGTGGTCTACCAGCATAGTCGCGGGGTCTACTCGGACCGCTGGGAGGCGACCTGTTTGGTGCGCCGTCCGGAGAACAGTCTCCAGGGCGCGGAGGCTTGCTCAGAGCACTATTCTATCTCTGAGCGGGACTCAGCTGAGGCAGCCATGCAGGATGCTGCACGGCGTGTGCTTTCGCACTACTGCTCGGTTCTCGGTGGGATAGCTGACGGCCTCGACCTGAAGTATTACCCCCGCCGTCCATCTGGCAGCACAGGAGGCGTGATTGTTTCACCTGCTGGTGAGGACAATCCTAGGTTGAGCAGCACAGTCAACCTAGCCGCCGTGCTAAACACAGAGCTGGACCATGCATTAGACGAGTTGAGTAGGGCTCGTGCTGAGATCGCCCTGCTGCGGGCTGAGCGCGCGGAGCGTCGTCACTTGGATGATGGTTCCCCCGCTCCCGTTGGGACTCAGCACCCGTATCGCTCACCTCGGCGTGGACGCCAGTCTTATGGCAATCCCGACTGCAAGACCAAGATAAATCTAGAACCATAGATCGTTAGAGTTGGATCTTGTAATTAATACAAAATATATATACATAGAAGCTTCAGTCTTAGCGTTAGTCTCAGTCTTAGTTAGTCTTAGTTAGACAGGGTAGTTTGCTATATCCTGTGCATTTATGTTTGTCATGATGAACTATGTTTGGTTTGGATCTTTGTAATGATTGTCACCAGAGTGTGGGTATCCCCTGCATTTTGGCTTACATATTATGTTAATGGAGTTAGTTATATAGTTGGGAAAACCTTTATTCCACTTTCCTCTTTATCTGAGAAGCTGTGTGGTCTGTGTTGGAGATCAGTGAAGATGCTCATCTGTTCAGTGCTGTTGGAGAATTCTATACTCTTTTCTTATGCTGCAAGATTTGCCAGATCAGTTCTGATGTGTGGTTGCGTTCTGCAGATGTCAGAGAACAGGCGCAGAGGAGGAAGGCGTGCTCAGCAGGAGCAAGCCGCTCAGCCAGATGAGGCGCCCCAGCAGCAGCAGCTGCCGCCCCCGCCCCCGATGTCCATCGAGCAGATGTTTCTGATGCAGACTCAGGCAGTTCAAGCCATCGGTCAGACTCTGGCCGCCATTCAGCAGCAGCAGCAAGCACCACCCCAGCCTCAGATGCCTCAGATGCCTAGAGACAAGCGTGCTGAATTCATGAGAGGTCATCCCCCAACGTTCGCTCACTCTTCTGACCCCATGGATGCTGAAGATTGGCTGCACACTGTGGAGCGGGAGTTGCATACCGCTCAGTGTGATGACAGGGAGAAAGTCTTGTATGGTCCCCGTCTGTTGAGAGGAGCAGCCCAATCATGGTGGGAGTCTTACCTCGCCACCCATGCCAACCCCGATGCCATCACCTGGGAAGAATTCAGAGGTAGCTTTCGTCAGTACCATGTGCCTGCAGGTCTGATGATGGTGAAGAAGGAGGAGTTCCTGGCCCTTAAGCAAGGGTCATCGTCTGTCAGTGAGTATCGAGACAGGTTCCTGCAGTTGTCCCGCTATGCTCCTGAAGATGTCAACACCGATGCCAAGCGACAGTACCGTTTCTTGAGAGGCTTGGTTGACCCTCTGCAGTACCAACTAATGAACCATACCTTCCCGACATTCCAGCACCTGATTGACAGAGCAATCATGACAGAGAGGAAGGAGATGGAGGATCGTAAGCGCAAGATCAGTGGACCCCAGCCTGGAAGCAGCAGCCGCCCTCGTTTCTCAGGCAATCAACCTCAGCAGTTCAGGCAGAACCAGCGTCCACCTCAGCAGCATCAGCAGCATCAGCAGCGTCAGCAGTATCAGCAGTTCCAAAGGCAGTATCCTCAGCATCAGTACCAGAACCGTCAGAGCAATCAATCAGGAGGAGGTCAGTTTCAGAGGCAGAATCAGCAGACACCTCGTCTTCCTGCCCCAGCAAGCCAGCAGAGCAATCAGGCAGCACCAGCTCAGGTTGGAAACAGAGCATGTTTCCACTGTGGAGAGCAAGGCCACTGGGTGATGCAATGTCCGAAGAAAGCAGCCCAGCAGCAGTCAGGCCCCAATGCCCCAGCAAAGCAGAATGTGTCTCAGCCTGGAGCAGGCAACCGCCCTCAACAGCGCTATAATCATGGAAGATTGAACCACTTGGAGGCTGAAGCAGTTCAGGAGGCCCCCGGCATGACAGTAGGTATGTTCCCAGTCGACTCCCATATTGCAGAAGTGTTATTTGATACTGGAGCAACGCATTCTTTTATTACTGCATCATGGGTAGAAGCACATAATCTTCCAATTACTGCCATGTCAACCCCCATTCAAATTGACTCAGCCGGTGGTAGAATTCGAGCTGATAGCATATGTTTGAATATAAGTGTGGAAATAAGGGGGATAGCGTTTCCCGCTAACCTTATAGTAATGGGTACTCAGGGAATAGATGTCATCCTAGGGATGAATTGGCTAGATAAGTATCAGGCAGTTATCAGTTGTGATAAAAGGACAATCAAGTTGGTGTCCCCACTAGGAGAGGAAGTGGTGACCGAATTAGTCCCGCCTGAGCCGAAGAAAGGAAGTTGTTATCAGATGGCTGTCGATAGCAGTGAAGCAGACCCAATTGAGAGTATCAAGGTTGTGTCTGAATTCCCAGATGTGTTTCCAAAGGATTTACCGGGTATGCCACCAGAGCGGAAAGTTGAGTTTGCCATAGAGCTTCTTCCTGGAACCGCCCCTATCTTTAAGAGAGCTTACAGAATATCTGGACCAGAGTTGGTTGAGCTTAAGAAGCAGATTGATGAGCTGTCAGAGAAAGGTTACATCCGGCCAAGCACCTCGCCTTGGGCCGCCCCTGTCCTGTTTGTGGAGAAGAAAGATGGCACCAAAAGGATGTGTATCGATTATCGAGCTTTGAATGAAGTCACGATCAAGAACAAGTATCCCTTGCCTAGAATAGAAGATCTGTTCGACCAGTTGAGAGGAGCCAGTGTGTTCTCCAAGATTGATCTGAGGTCAGGTTATCATCAGCTCAGGATCCGACCTTCGGACATTCCGAAGACGGCATTCATTACCAAGTATGGTTTGTATGAGTTCACAGTGATGTCTTTTGGTTTGACCAATGCACCAGCCTTCTTTATGAACTTGATGAACAGTGTATTCATGGATTATCTCGATAAGTTTGTGGTGGTATTCATTGATGACATTCTGGTTTATTCTCAAAGTGAAGAAGAGCAGTTGCCAGTGGAAGGTCTGGAAGTCCAGGAGGACTTGACCTATGTTGAGAAGCCAGCTCAGATCCTTGAGGTTGCAGATAGAGTCACCCGAAGGAAGACCATCAGAATGTGCAAAGTCAGATGGAGTCACCACTCTGAAGAAGAAGCAACCTGGGAGCGTGAAGATGATCTAATGGCTAAGTACCCAGAGCTCTTTGCTAGCCAGCCCTGAATCTCGAGGGCGAGATTCTTTTAAGGGGGATAGGTTTGTAACGCCCCGAATTTTGCAGTTGAATTTTTTCTTTTCTTTACTCGCCAAATTCGGGCGTTACCTTTTCTTTTTCTTTTTCCCCTCGCTAGACCTTGACCTTTTCCAAAGTTGGCGGGATTCGGTTTGGAATTCCCGTGTAAAGAAAAACCATAAAACTGTTTTATGTTGTTTGATGCACCATGCCGAACTATGCATTCTTCGATTGTTTGAAAGTGCAAATGCATTCATCTAGAAAGATCGGATTTCGAAAATAAGGAGAAAATCTTTTCTTTCTTTTTCTCTCTCTTTCTCTCTCCTCTTTTTCTCTCTCTCCCGCGCCGTGGGCCGACCCCGGCCGGCCCAGCCGCCCCCTGCGCGCCCCCTTTGGGCCCAATAGGCCCAGCCGCCCCCCACCTCCCCTTTTTCCCCAATCCTCTCTCCCTCCCTCTCATTTTCTCCCATTTTCTCTCCCTACCGCCGCCCCTACCCCCACCCTGCCCTAGCCGCCGCCCCCTTGCTCGGCCGCCACCCTCGCCGTCGGCCACCCCCGCCGGTGAGCCCCCCCTCCTCTCTCCTCCCTCCTCTCTCCCTCTCCCCTCCTTTCCCCTTGGCAGCCCAGCCGCCCGGCCACCCCTGGCCGCGCCCCTGGCCGCCCCCAGCCCAGCCGTCGGCCGCGCCCTGGCCCCGGCCGCGCCCTGGCCCCGGCCGCGCCTGGCCGCTGGCCGCCCCAGCCGCGCCTGGCCGCGTGCCGCGCCTGGCCGCGTGCCGCGCCTGGCCGCGTGCCCGCCTGGCCGCTGGCCTGGCCGCTCGGCCGCCCAGCCGGCCCTGGCCGCGCGCCCTCGGCCGCGCCCGCCTGCCTCGGCCGCCCGCCCAGCCGCCCCCTGCCCGCCGGTTCGGCCGCGCCCCTGGCCGGCCCAGCCGCTCGCCCAGCCGGCCGGTTCAACCGCCCCCCCCGGCCGGTTCAACCGCCCCGGCTCAGCCGCTCCCCCCGCGCTCGGCCGCCCCTGCTCGGCCGCCCAGCCCCCGGCCGGTTCAACCGCCCTAGGGCCGGTTCAACCGCCCCCCCCTGTTTTTTTTTTATTTTTTTTATTTTATTTTATTTACTTTCTGTGATCATGGTTATTTTATTTTAGGTAGGCTAATCATTGTTCATGCTATTGAAATAGGAAGTTTAATTTAGAATTTCGCTACGCCAGTTGATTCACGTAGTTAATTGTTTATCTCATTCAATGTTGATCAACTTAAAATGATTAGGTTTCCATTAGTGCATATAACAGAATTCTTTTGTTAAGAACCAATTGTAATTAATCGTTAGTGCATAAGATTTAACCCCCCCTGCGAGACCTTTCCCCGTTTCTTTCTAACCATAACAAATGCGATGTCAAATGTCATACTTGATGCATATTCGCTTTACTTGTTCCCTTGTATGGTGTACTGTTCTTTTGAATTAAATATGTGGATGTATGTATGTTTGCGCTCGCATAGAGAACGATCCGGTCGAAGAGCCCGAGGAATTCGCAGGAGAAGCCCCTGAGCAGTAGTCGGTTGGTGGAGGCAAGTGTCCTTTGACCTATCTCTGTCCTATTCATTCTTTAATTCACCTCCCGCATTACACATTTATACCTAAGGATTGACTAGCTTTTGTTATCCATGTCCTTGTTTACCTATTTGGGTCGGATTATTACTGCTTAGTTTGATGCTATTGCCCAACTCTAATCAATGAACATGATGTGATTATCTATGATACGCTGTTTTCCCCTTCTTATTTATGATCATACTTGTGGCATTTAAGGGGACTCGAGCGGTTTCTCGAGTGCCTCTCCGTAAGGACCTGTTCAATGGATGACCGCCCGGGAAAACAGTGCAACCATGAGGGTGGAATGGGACGCCCTTAGCTGAATAATTGGAGGAACCGGGGTGTAGTCCGCTTAGCCGTTGTGCCGTCAATGGGGCTCGGTGTATGCGGCTCGCTCTGCCAAGGTTGATTTGTCCCTTGGGGAGGAGTGCGGTACATTTAGGAAACCTAACGGGCGGCTACAGCCTCGGGGAATCTTTGTAAAGGCTACGTAGTGATGCCCTGCTGGACCACCTAGGTAGTGGTCAATGGGGAGTCGCTCTCTCCGGGCAGAAAGGGAATCACGGCTTGTGGGTAAAGTGCACAACCTCTGCAGAGTGTTATGAAACTGATATATCAGCCGTGCTCGCGGTTATGAGCGGCCAAGGGAGCTCCAGAGATTAGTGATACTTGATCAGAGACATTTTGGTACAGGTGGCAATGAGATTGATGATTCTGATTATGATTATGGTGCTGGTAAGCGGTATTCTTTCCGTTTGGAAAGGATACATTGGGCTAATAACTTGGGTTAATGTTAAAACCTGGCTCTCTACTAGTAAGTAATAACCTGACCAACTAAAAGCAACTGCTTGACTTATCCCCACATAAAGCTAGTCCACTACAGCCAAACGGGATGCCTGCTGAGTATGTTGATGTGTACTCACCCTTGCTCTACACACCAATTCCCCCCCCAGGTTGTCAGCATTGCAACCACTGCTCAGGAGAAGATGAAGCTGTGGAAGGAGACTTCCAGGAGTTCCAAGACTACGACGAGTTCTAGGTGTGGGTTAGCGGCAACCCCCAGTCGGCTGCCTGTGAAGGCCGCGTTATCTACGTTTCTTTTTCGCACTTTGATTTATTGTAAGAACTATATGGACGTCTCAGACGTATGATGTAATCGACTATTATTTCCCTTTTAATATTATTTGAGCACTGTGTGATGATGTCCATGTTATGTAACTGCTGTGTACGTGAATAACTGATCCTGGCACGTACATGGTTCGCATTCGGTTTACCTTCTAAAAACCGGGTGTGACATAAGGAGATTTCAGTCTGTCGGGAGATGAGCAAAAGCTTCGGATTCCCAACACTAGAAGACGGGCTCTCAGTGTTGTCAAAGAACGAGCTGGCTGATAGCTTAGCGTACAATAGTTTAAAGGTGAAAAAATGAAATCTTTGTATTATTTTTTGAAACCAAAATTTTTCATTTGCTTAAACTTATTAACAAACATTTTTCCCAAGGTCTTATACTTAGCAATGCCCTCAGGGCACAAAAAGATGTCGAAGACGAAGGGTATACCATAGCCTTGAGCAACCTTCGTTCCGAAGTAATTGAACTAAGGAACGAAGGTCTCGAAAAAGATAAAATATTGCACTCGTTATTGAATAAAATAAAAGAAGACGAAGCTGCTTTCAAAACTCAAGCCGAAGCTCAGAAGCGCGAAATTGAAGATCTTCGGAAACAACTAGTCAGAGCTAAAGAAGAGTGCACACTTGAAGAAACAAAATGAGAAATTAGTGAACAATGGGCCAATCATTTAGAAAGAAACGTTGAAGAGCTTCGTGCCTCCAAGAAAAAGTGTTATGAAAATTCTATAGAATGTGTTAAGAAAATAAGAACCAGCTTCGCCAGCGTCGGCGCATTCTCAAGTGAGGAGGACTTCATAAGGGGTGACCCCGAAGGCCCAATTGGATGGATCAGCCACGAAGCTGAAGCTTTTGAAGAAGTTTTGAATAGCCATAGAGACATATGTGCTTTTATGGGTGCCAGGGGGATTGCCACTATTTTGGAGAGAAAAGGCTGTGATCATGTAAAATTTTTGGCACAATCCGAAACCGCCTTGTCTTCTGAAGATATAAAAGACCCCTCGGCCGAAGCGAGCCTGGTTGATGGAAAATTTTTCACCGACATCTGGGATAATGGTGGCCGGGAGATGGCCCAAGAAATTATACGAAAGAGCGAGAAAGGTATTCATGACGCTAGAAAAGTAGCAGAGACCGCTGAGAAGAGTGCAGATGTCGAAGTGCAAATAGGTACTGACTAGCAGTTTTTGGCTCTGTTGTAATTATTGATTTCGAACTTGTTTACGCTTTGTAACACAGCCGCACTTTCTCGCCCCTCAGAAACTTTCGCTAATTTTAGACAGGCCGGTCTAAAACTGAATCCAGAAAAGTGTGTTTTCGGAGTAAAAAAAGGGAAATTCCTTGGTTGCCTAGTTTTGACAAAAGGGATTGAGGCTAATCCAAATAAAATCGAAGCTATTCTTCGAATGGAACCACCAAGCACAAAGAAGGGGGCTCAACGATTGACAGGAAGATTGGCATCTCTCAATAGATTCATATCTAGATCAGCAGAGAGAAATTTACCATTCTTCGAAGTGCTGAAATCAGCCGAAGTTTTTCAATGGGGACCAGTTCAGCAGAGAGCCTTCGAGGAGCTGAAGCAATATTTGATAGACTTAACAACGTTAACTCCACCAACGCCACGGGCTCCTCTGTTGTTATATGTGGCAGCCTCGCACTCAGCGGTAAGTGCGGCACTTGTCCAAGAGAAGCTTGAAGGGCAAGTCAAAAAGCAAGCTCCAATATACTTTGTATCTGAAGTTCATAGTTTATCAAAGAAAAATTATACAGGATTGGAGAAGGTACTGTATGCTGTTTTGATGGCTTCTAGAAAGCTTCGGCATTATTTTCAAGCATACAATATAATTGTCCCTTCTTCACAACCATTGAAGGACATTATGAGAAATAGAGAAGCTACTGGAAGGGTTGGAAAGTGGGCTGCGGAACTCAATGAATTCTGCATTGATTATGTGCACAGATCTTTGATTCAGTCCCAGGCGTTAGCTGACTTCATTGCTGACTGGACGCCAGGGGCTCAGGAAGAAGAAGCGAGTAAAGATGCCGAAGCATGGACAGTATTTTGCGATGGTTCTTGGGGAACCTTCGGGGCAGGAGCAGCCGCTGTGTTGATCGCACCCTCCAAAGTTAAAACTTGCTACGCAGCAAGACTCGATTTTAGCTGCACAAATAACATTGCTGAGTACGAAGCTTTACTTTTGGGTCTTCGGAAGTTAAAGGCAATGGGAATTAGAAGGGCGGTTCTTAAAACTGATTCCCAGGTTATCTCTGGTCATATTGATAAGAGTTGTAAGGCAAGAGACCCAAAGCTTGAGAAGTATTTAGATACGGTCCGAAGGATTGAAGCTTCCTTTGAAGGGTTTTCTGTAAAAAATATTCCTCGAGGAGAAAATGAACATGCTGATTTGCTAGCCAAGTCAGCAGCACAGGGACTGCCCTTACCTTCGGAAGTATTTTTTGAAACAATAAAAGCACCCTCGGTTGAACTCCTTGAAAGAGCGGTCCTCAATATATCTCCTGTTTATAGTGAAGACTGGAGAACTGAGATCATCTCTTACCTTTAGGGTAACTTCCTTTCAGATGACGAAGCTTATAACAAGAGAATAGAGGCAAGAGCTCGTCCATATGTAATAATAGAAGGGGAGCTGTACAAGCATGGGGTCTGCTCTCCGTTACTCAAATGTTTATCCAGAGCCGAAGGTATAGAATTGATGAAGGAAATACATGCAGGCCTGTGTGGATCTCACATTGGATCTAGGCCTTTGCTGGGAAAAGTTTTCCGTTAAGGATTTTATTGGCCAAAGGCAGCTTTGGATGCAGCGGAGTTAGTCCAAAAGTGCGAAGGCTGACAGAAATGTGCAAGAGATCAAAAACAACCTTCGTCTCTAACCCAGCTAATACAACCCACTTGGCCATTGCAAAGATGGGGCCTTGATTTGTTAGGTCCGCTACCACCAGCACAAGGGAACTTAAGATATGTTGTAGTGGCAGTGGAATATTTTTCTAAATGGATTGAGGCAAAGCCTTTAGCCACAATAACTTCGGTTACTATTCAAAAGTTTTTTGGCAAAACATTGTCTATCGCTTCGGAGTGCCGAAGGCCATCACTGTGGACAATGGAACACAGTTTGATTCCGAAGCTTTCAAAGAATTTTGTGAACAAATTGGCACAAAGATCCATTTTGCATCAGTTCAACATCCGGAATCAAATGGACTAGTTGAAAGGGCTAATGGCATCATAATGACAGGAATAATGAAGTTAATATTCAATCAGCCAAGGGGAAAGTGGCCAGATAAATTAATCAAAGTGGTGTGGAGCCACAACACAACAATATCAAGGTCAACAGGTTTTACACCATTCAAATTGCTGTTTGGTGATGAAGCAATAACCCCAGAAGAGGCTAAGGTAGGATCAATAAGAACAGTGGCCTCGGTAAAAGACGGAGCTGATTGCTCTGTGGACAAAGATGCTATAGAAGGGATCAGGCTTCAGGCTGTGGAAAACATCAATAAATACCAAGCCAAAACAATAAAATGGCGTGATAGAAAGGTTCGGTTGAAGAACATTAAGCCAGGACATTTGGTGTTTCGAAGAGTGGCCAACCCAGACACAGTGGGCAAACTACAGCTGAAGTGGGAAGGCCCCTTTCTGGTAGTATCTTCGTCAAGACCCGGATCCTAGAGATTAAAGGATATGGACGGCAACGACATTCCTAGATCTTGGAATGCAGATGAGCTTCAGCGGTATTATGTGTAACCCGATGTAATCTTTTTTATTTTTTAGTTTTTTCTTATGGCACCCTTTTCCTTTCCAAAGGGGGAGAAAGGTTTTTAATGGGGCCATAGCATGTAATTTCTCTTTTTCCTTATTTCAGCTCTATAAGAGCAATATCCCCCCAAGATGTAAGTGTAAAAGCTGAGAATGCACCATCGAGTGCAAACAAAAAAGAAAAGAAAACAGGGAGAAGCTCAAAAGTCGTTCCTAAGGGAATGCAGAGCTTACAGCGAAAAATAAACGCTGATTCCGCTGAAGTAGAAGGCGAAGAAGCTCCTAAGGTAGGCTTGCAGCGAAAAATAAACGCTGATTCCGCTGAAGTAAAAGGCGAAGAAGCTCCTAAGGGAGGTTTGCAGCGAAAAATAAACGCTGATTTCGCTGAAGTAAAAGGCGAAAAAGCTCCTAAGGGAGGCTTACAGCGAAAAGTCAACGCTGATACACCGAAAAAAAACGGTGAAGCCGAAAAATAAGCGGCAAAAAGATTTGAGTCATTCCTAAGAGAATGAAGTCTATGATTATGGCTTCGAATATATATTTGGACATTCATTTGCACGATACATCACATCATGACATTTGCATTCATAAACATTCATTTAGGCATACATAGGATCATTATCATCATATCATTCAGAAAAGACAGATGCTTCGACTATAAGGATAAAGCTTCGGAGAAAAATAGAAAGAAGAAATTTTCATGCTTCGTTGTGTACGAAAAGAAGGGAAGGTGTTTTTCGTCTTCGACTCAAAAAGAAAATTTCGTCCACAGCAAAGCAGATTGTACATGGACAAAGAGGAAAGATATATTACAAGGTACGCACAAATTTACATAAGTTTCTTTACAATTATATTACAAAATTTTCTATAAAATCTTGTGCAGCAGAGTCTTTCGGGATATCTGTTAAAGCTTCAGCTCCTCATTCTTTAGCTTCATCATCCTGTACATATTAAAACGGAATGAGAAAACCGCAGAGTTCAAGGAGAAGGTAAAAGTAACAAGTATGAGTTTCTCACTGGCTTAAGGTGGCTCCGAGCTTCGTCACCAGCCATTTTTCTCCCGCCGTTTATCCAAATCTGGGTCATAAACCTGTTTCCTATGCTTCGAGCTAGGCTGGGGATGTTAATTAAATCTGCTGGTGACAAACTGAAGTTTGGCCTATTGACAATTTTCCCGTGCGTGCAATCAGCCTTCAGGAAAGCGGCAGCCGTGCCTCGAGAAGCTAACAGGGCGTAGAAATCAGCATGCCCAGCGATAACTTCGTCAAGTGCATCAACTTCGCCCTCAATGTATTCGAAGGTGCTTGGCAGGTTTTCAGCTGAAGGTGTAAACTTATCAGAGCTGGCTCCAATTGAGTGAAACACATCCTTCAGCCGCTGCACGCATCGGTTGCCGAAATCTAAACATTTTTCCTGAAGCTCTTTCAGTAATTTTTGCAAATTTGAATTCTTCTCAATTTCGGTCTTGAGGCTTGTTTCAAGATTCTTCTTTTCCTGCTCAGATTTTTCTAATTTTATGAGTAATTCGTTGTTTAATTTGATAATTTCAGCTTGAGCTTCAGCTAGTGAGCCTTCCATAGAGTGAATGACGAAATCCTTCTTCTCCAAGGCAGCCTCATGATCTTTAGCTTTATGTTCAAGTTCTTGAATGTCGAGGTCCTTTTTCTTCAAAGCAGCTTCGTAACTTTTGACTTTATTTTCTAGATCTCTGATGGTAGCTTCGTTTTTCTCGTCTTCAAGATCTTGTTGCATCCTCAGCACTTTACTTAGTAATATACTCTGGCAAAACAACCTTCGTCAGAAAACATCCTAATTCAAAAAAAAATGCATGAGAAGTTTTTCCTTGAAATTAGCATAGAACAGACTACCGGCGATATGCTGTCGCTGGTATCTGCACAAGTCCGCTTCAATCTTCGGTAGCCCAACATTCTTTGAGAAAGTTCTAACAACTTTGGCCTCGGTTCGATTCCGAAGGCATCTTAGTTTCCCTTCATTG
Organism: Zea luxurians; assembly: GCA_029449295.1. Lineage (NCBI taxonomy): Eukaryota > Viridiplantae > Streptophyta > Magnoliopsida > Poales > Poaceae > Zea > Zea luxurians. The sequence goes on from JAOPSE010000008.1 coordinate 131,946,991, forward strand.
ACTCCGCCAAACAGCTGAGCCCCTGGTTTGTATCCACAGGATATAGCATATTTCTTTAATTCTTCTTTTCAGCTTCTGATAACTTTTGTCCAAGTATATCTTGAAAATTAAAGTTTTCTTCTTCCAAAGTATCTTCAATCTATCCTTTTCCTTTCTCAATCGTCGTGTCCACCGCGACCGCAGCAGCTTCTTCTTCAGCCATTTTCAGAAGTATGTTATCAATATCACCAAGTGTGGTTTCTAGATTAGGATCTTCGATGATCTCAGTTTCGGCTCCGGTGGCTTCAGCTTCGGCGGTTGCTCCGGTGGATTCGGCTCCTGGTAGTTTCGGCTTTGGTGGCTATGGTTTCGGAAGTAACAGCGCTTTCAATTATTTTTGACGCCGATGTTGGTGGTGGTGTCTTATGAATGACATCAGTCACTTGCATAACTCTTCTTTTCTTCTTCGGCTTAGCAGGACTTTCTGTTGCCGAAGGTTCTTTTTCCTTTTGAAAAAACTTCGTCAGTTCTGGCGCCAGCGGACTTAGCTTGATAGGCAAAGGTTCAGTCATTACCTTTAGAATCTCCTCCACTTCGGCAGCAGAAGGTGTTGCAGGAGCTTCCTCCTCTCGGGCCGGCGTCCTCGGTTTTCGGGATGCAGCTTTTCTTCTCTTTGGAGCAGCTATCTTCGGCTCAGGGCTCAATTTTCTTTTCTCAGAATTTTTATTGTCCTTTTTAGCCGATTTGGTGCCTTCTTTATCAAGGACGCTGGCAATCCTTTTTCTTTTCTGGCCTTCGGCATCTCCGCTCAGTTGCTCATAATCAGGATAATCAAAATTCAAGGCATCCAGCACCCGATTCAATCTTCGTTTCGGGCGAGTGCTGAAGGCCACGGTCATTAACTGATCTTCTTTCTTAGAATAGCAGCCGAGAATCTCGTTGCACATAACCTCAATTGTGTCCAACCATTCTTGGCATGGTGCTTTAAAATGTTTCTTAAATTTGTAGTGATAAGGCAATCGAACAAGTTCTCCCTTCTTCTTTCTCCCTTTAGCTTCGGCATCTCCCAGTCCCTCAGTGTTGGGAACACTTTAAAAGCCATGAATTCCTGCACTAAGTCCCTAGTGCCAATATGATCTGAAATCACTCGAAATTCAGCCAAAGCAATCTGACTCGGGCTCCCCATTATCATGTTGCATTGGGGCCTCGTCTCTCCGAAGGTAAGTTCTAGCGGACTCTGGACCAATTTATCCTCATCTTCGTCAACTTTAACATAAAACCATTCAGACTTCCATCCAGCTGGCCATTTGCTTCGATAGCTTATCACTGGAAACTTTGTAGTCTTGCGATAAGCAAAGTTGTAGCAGCCAAAATTCTCGTGCAGACCGTCTCCTCTAGCTTTAGTCTGGTAGTGTAATTCATGAACTCGGCAGAAACCCTCACCAAACGGTTCCACTCCCTGGCTACGAAGGGCCCAAATATAAACGCTTAACCTAACGATAGCGTTAGGGGTCAGCTGATGAAGGTAAATCCCAAACTTCTTCAGTACAATAGCAATCATCTTGTTAAGGGGGAACCTTAAACCAGCTTTCAGAAAACTTTTGAAGACTACTACCTCATTCTTTCCTGGCTTTGGGATAGTTTCTTCTCCACCAAAACGAATTAATTCCTTTTTGGCCTCGCTAAAATAACCCAGCTTCACCATCTTAGGAAGATCAACTTCAGAGATGGTGGACCTTCCAAAGTCCAGATGACTAGGTTTACTTGGCATCCCGAAGCTGTACTCATCTTCGGAACCAATTTCTTCAACAACAGTTTGTGTTGCTTCGGCAGCAGGTGTGTCCTCTGATGAAACGAGCCCGGAACGCCTCATTGCTTCGGAAATCGGAACAGTTTCAGTGGCTTCGGCCTCGTCTCCCTCACGCTCAATCTTGGCAGTGGAGCGCAACCTAGCCATTTGATTATGAATTCCTAAAGTTTTTGAAATTAATGACCTTTTTTCTGAAGCTCTTCTTGTGACAAAGCAGAGTCCGGAGTGCTGCTTCGTTTGAATGCAAGGGTCAAGCTTCGGATATGGTGAAATTTTTGGCAGCAAAACAGTGCAATTGCAATGAATGCTGTGGTAACTTTACACCTACTTGTCTGTTTATATAGTGCTGCAGGTAAAAAGGTGAATCGTCAAATCTCCTACACTGGACGAACACTCGCCCGCACCCACTGAATGGTGGGCCTCAAAATCCGAGAAGGTAAATATGCATGATGGGACTACTCCGCGCTCGGAAGTTGTATCGTTTCTCCGCAACGAGCTCAGGGAATGTGTTTTTCGGACCTTCGGCTACCCGAAGCTTAAGAGACTTTTTCACGGGTCAAGCTCGTTACGAAAAACGATCTAGCGCCACGAAGGGGCTACTATTGGGATCATGCTTCGTCGCCGAAGTCCTGCAGGAAGAAAACACCTTCAACAAATCTGTTTATATGTGATACCGAAGCTACCGCTCATAAAGCTTCGACACTATAGCGTATCCAAAGACGAAGGATCGAACCGACTTAAAGATGGAATTACTTTTTAGTCCATAAGAGTCTGAGTTATGATTGTGATCTTCTGTAAGGGGCATGATTGTAATTTCTTACAGGCTGCGTCCTGTGCCTATAAATAGGTGAACAGTACTTCTTTGCTGTTCACGCAATCTTGTAATTGCTGACGTATTACTCTGGAATTATTGTTTTCTGCCAAGGCGAATGTACAAATGTGCCTAAACATTATGTTTTGATATCTAAGTTCACATTACAAAATAATTGAATTTATTTATTCTTGCTATTCTGTAATGTTTTATATTTTATATTTTATATTTCATTTTGCATTGTTTTATCTTTGAGCACGAAGGTGCAACCTTCGTGATATATTATCCATAACCTTCGTCCGAAGTTCATTAAATCCTTGGGGAAATAATACTTCAGCGGACGAAGGGCTTTAACATCTGACATTCTATGTTGCCTTGTTCCTAATTCATAGCACTTGAGAACACAGCCGCACTTTCTCCGGTGAACTCACCTCCACTTTTTGAGACGTTGGCTTCGTTCAAGAAGCAAGCTGGAACTGCTTCGGCTCCGAAGCTGATTCTCCCGATAACAGGCGGTTCATGCTCAGAGCCGGCTAACAAGAAGCAGAAGAAGGAGGCGCAAAAAAGAGTACAACATGTAGGGGTACAAGGACCCTTCATCAAGTCAAGATGGTCTCACATCCCAATCACCTTCTCTCAAGAGGATCTTCAGCTCAAGGATTACCCACATAATGATGCTATGGTTATCTCTTATGTGATCAAAGGATTTCTGGTCCACAATGTCTTGGTTGATACAGGCAGTGCAGCGGATATCATATTCGCTAAGGCCTTCAGACAAATGCAAGAGCCCGAAGACAAGATTCATGATGCTACGCACCCTCTTTGTGGCTTCGGAGGGAGACAGATTGTAGCGCTTGGTAAGATTACCATGCCAGTGACCTTCGGATTCGTCAACCACACAAGGACTGAGCAAGTTGTGTTTGACATTGTTGACATGGAGTATCCTTACAATGCTATCATTGGTCGCGGAACACTCAATGCTTTCGAAGCAATTCTTCATCCAGCATATCTTTGCATGAAGATACCTTCAGATCAGGGACCTATTGCTATTCATGGGAGTCAGGAAGCTGCCAGAAAGGCCGAGGGGAATTGGACTGATTCAAAGGCAATCCACAATATAGATGAAGCCGAAGCTTGTGAGCAGTACAAGCATAGAAGGGAGAAGGCTGCTTCGGCCGATCAGCCGAAACCCATGCTTTTATGCGAAGATATCGCAGAGCAGAAGGTGCTGCTGGGATCTCAATTGTCTGAGGAACAAGAGAAAACCCTGGTAAGATTCTTGTTCAACAACAAAGATGTCTTTGCATGGTCGGCTAATGATCTTTGTGGCGTCAACATGGATGTTATTGAACACTCGCTCAATGTTGATCCATCCTTCAGGCCCAGAAAGCAGAGGCTTTGAAAGATGTCTGATGACAAGGCCGAAGGTGCTCGAAATGAAGTAAAAAGACTCCTCAGTGTCGGAGTCATCAGAGAAGTGAAATATCCAGAATGGCTGGCTAACACTGTTTTGGTAAAAAAGGCCAACGACAAATGGAGGATGTGTATTGATTTCACTGATCTCAACAAGGCTTGTCCGAAGGATGAGTTCCCATTGCCAAGGATAGACTCCCTGGTTGATGCAGTAGCTTCATCAGAACTTATGAGTCTCTTGGACTGTTATTCAGGCTATCATCAGATTTGGATGAAGAAGGAGGATGAGCCAAAAACCAGCTTCATAACCCCTAGCGGAACATATTGTTACCTTCGGATGCCTGAGGGGCTCAAAAATGCTGGAGGAAGCTTCAACAGAATGACAGCAAAGGTTCTTCATTCTCAGATAGGCAGAAATGTGCTAACTTATGTCGATGACATCATTGTAAAAAGCACGAAGCAAGAAAATCACATTGCTGATTTGCAGGAGACTTTCGCTAATTTTAGACAGGCCGGTCTAAAACTGAATCCAGAAAAGTGTGTTTCCAGAGTAAAAAAAAGGGAAATTCCTTGGTTGCCTAGTTTCGACAAAAGGGATTGAGGCTAATCCAAATAAAATCGAAGCTATTCTTCGAATGGAACCACCAAGCACAAAGAAGGGGGCTCAACGATTGACAGGAAGATTGGCATCTCTCAACAGATTCATATCTAGATCAGTAGAGAGAAATTTACCATTCTTCGAAGTGCTGAAATTAGCCGAAGTTTTTCAATGGGGACCAGTTCAGCAAAGAGCCTTCAAAGAGCTGAAGCAATATTTGATAGACTTAACGACGTTAACTCCACCAACGCCAGGGGCTCCTATGTTGTTATATGTGGCAGCCTCGCACTCAGCGGTAAGTGCAGCACTTGTCCAAGAGAAGCTTGAAGGGCAAGTCAAAAAGCAAGCTCCAATATACTTTGTATCTGAAGTTCTTAGTTTATCAAAGAAAAATTATATAGAATTGGAGAAGGTACTGTATGCTGTTTTGATGGCTTCCAGAAAGCTTCGGCATTATTTTCAAGCATACAATATAATTGTCCCTTCTTCACAACCATTGAAGGACATTATGAGAAATAGAGAAGCTACTGGAAGGGTTGGAAAGTGGGCTGTGGAACTCAATGAATTCTGCATTGATTATGTGCACAGATCTTTGATTCAGTCCCAGGCGTTAGCTGACTTCATTGCTGACTGGACGCCAGGGGCTCAAGAAGAAGAAGCGAGTAAAGATGCCGAAGCATGGACAGTATTTTGCGATGGTTCTTGTGGAACCTTCGGGGCAAGAGCAGCCGCTGTGTTGATCGCACCCTCCAAAGTTAAAACTTGCTATGCAGCAAGACTCGATTTTAGCTGCACAAATAACATTGCTGAGTACGAAGCTTTACTTTTGGGTCTTCGGAAGTTAAAGGCAATGGGAATTAGAAGGGCGGTTCTTAAAACTGATTCCCAGGTTATCTCTGGTCATATTGATAAGAGTTGTAAGGCAAGAGACCTGAAGCTTGAGAAGTATTTAGATACGGTCCGAAGGATTGAAGCTTCCTTTGAAGGGTTTTCTGTAAAAAATATTCCTCGAGGAGAAAATGAACATGCTGATTTGCTAGCCAAGTCAGCAGCACAGGGACTGCCCTTACCTTCGGAAGTATTTTTTGAAACAATAAAAGCACCCTCGGTTGAACTCCTTGAAAGAGCGGTCCTCAATATATCTCCTGTTTATAGTGAAGACTGGAGAACTGAGATCATCTCTTACCTTCAGGGTAACTTCCTTTCAGATGACGAAGCTTATAACAAGAGAATAGAGGCAAGAGCTCGTCCATATGTAATAATAGAAGGGGAGCTGTACAAGCATGGGGTCTGCTCTCCGTTACTCAAATGTTTATCCAGAGCCGAAGGTATAGAATTGATGAAGGAAATACATGCAGGCCTGTTGTTGGGACCATGCTTCATCGCCGAAGGTCCTGCGGAAAGAAAACAGCTTCGGCTGAAGCTGCTTGAACGTAATGCCGAAGGTACCATTCATGGAGCTTCGGTATTACATCATGTCCGAAGATGGGGGATCGAACCGACTTAAAAATAGAATGACCTTTTAGTCCTTAAGGGTCTGAGTCAACGTTGTAAACTCTTATGAGGGTCATGATTGTAATTCTTCACAGGCTGCGTCCTGTGCCTATAAATAGTGAACAGTATTTCTTTACTGTTCACACATTCTGATAATTGCAAGTGAATCTTTCAGGAATCATTACTTGTCAAAGCGAAGGTATAAACGTACCTTAAAACATTGTATTCAAACATCTTATATTCATATGATTGAATATGTGAATGATGCCATTTATTTCCGACATGTTTATCTTTGATGTTTTACATTTTACATTACTTTATATTATCTTTGTAAATTTAATTACGAAGGTGAAACCTTCGTAATATTATGTTCGTGGCCTTCGTCCGAAGTTCATTAAATCCTAGGGGAGATAATGCTTCAGCGGACGAAGGGCGTTTGATATTTAACATTCTTTGTGTTGCCTTGTTCTTGATTCGAAGCATTTGAGAACAAGTCCCCAACATTGGCGCCCACCTCCGGTGAACTCACTTCCACTTTTTTGAGCTGATGGCTTCGTTCAACAATCAAGCTAGAGCTGCTTCGGCTCCGAAGCTGGTACTCCCGATAACAGGCGGTTCATGCTCAGAGCTAGCTAACAAGAAACAGAAGAAGGAGGCACAGAGAAGGGTACAACATGTCAGGGTGCAGGGACCCTTCATCAAGTCAAGATGGTCTCACATTCCAATTACCTTCTCCCAAGAGGATCTTCAACTCAAGGATTACCCACACAATGATGCTATGGTTATCTCTTGTGTGATCAAAGGATTTCTGGTCCACAATGTTTTGTTGATACAGGCAGCGCAACTGATATCATATTTGCTAAGGCCTTCAGACAGATGCAAGAGCCCGAAGACAAAATCCATGATGCCACACATCCCCTTTGTGGCTTCGGAGGAAGGCAGATCGTGGCACTTGGAAAAATTACAATGCCAGTGACCTTCGGATTTATCAACAACACAAGGACTGAACAAGTTGTGTTTGATATTGTTGACATGGAATACCCTTACAATGCAATCATTGGTCGTGGTACTCTCAATGCCTTCGAAGCAATTCTTCATCCAGCTTATCTTTGCATGAAAATACCTTCGGATCAAGGGCCCATTGCTATTCATGGAAGTCAGGAAGATGCCAGAAGGGCCGAAGGAAATTGGACAGACTCAAAAGCAATCCATAATATAGATGGAGCTGAAGCTTGTGAGCAATACAAGTTCAGAAGGGAAAAAGCTGCTTCGGCTGATCAGCCAAAGCCCATGCTCTTATGTGAGGACATAGCAGAGCAGAAGGTGCTATTGGGATCTCAACTGTCCAAAGAACAGGAGAAAACCTTGATAAGGTTTTTGTTCAACAATAAAGATGTTTTTGCTTGGTCAGCTAATGACCTTTGCGGAGTTAATAGGGATGTTATTGAGCACTCGCTCAATGTTGATCCATCTTTCAGACCCAGAAAGCAGAGGCTTGGAAGATGTCTGATGACAAGGCCGAAGGTTCTCGGAATGAAGTGAAAAGACTCCTCAGCGCCGGAGTTATCAGAGAGGTAAAATACCCAGAATGGTTGGCTAACACTGTTATAGTAAAGAAGGCCAATGGTAAATTGAGAATGTGTATCGATTTTATTGATCTCAATAAAGCTTGTCCGAAGGACGAGTTTCCATTGCCAAGGATAGATTCCCTAGTTGATGCAGCAGCTTCATTAGAGCTTATGAGTCTGCTGGATTGTTATTCAGGCTATCACCAAATTTGGATGAAGAAGGAGGATGAACCGAAAACCAGCTTCATAACCCCTAGTGGAACATATTGTTACCTTCGGATGCCTGAGGGGCTTAAGAATGCTGGAGGAAGCTTCAGCAGAATGACAGCGAAGGTTCTTCATTCCCAGATAGGCAGAAATGTGCTAACTTATGTTGATGATATCATTGTAAAAAGCACGAAGCAAGATAATCACATTGCTGATCTGCAGGAGACCTTCGCTAATTTTAGACAGGCTGGTTTAAAGTTGAACCCAGAAAATGTGTCTTCGGAGTGAAGAAAGGGAAATTTCTTGGCTGTCTAGTCTCAGCAAAAGGGATTGAAGCTAATCCAAACAAAATCGAAGCTATCCTTCGAATGGAGCCACCAAGTACAAAGAAGGGGGCTCAAAGATTGACAGGAAGACTGGCATCTCTCAACAGATTTATATCTAGACCAGCAAAGAAAAACTTACCATTTTTCGAAGTACTGAAATCAGCTGAAGTTTTCCAATGGGGACCAGTTCAGCAGAAAGCCTTCGAAGAGCTGAAGCAATATTTGATAGACCTAACAACACTAACTCCACTAACGCCAGGGGCTCCTCTGTTGTTATATGTGGCAGCTTCGCACTCAGCGGTAAGTGCAGCACTCGTCCAGGAGAAGCTTGAAGGCCAAGTTAAAAAGAAATCCCCAATATACTTCGTATCAGAAGTTCTTAGTCTATCAAAGAAAAATTATACGGAATTGGAGAAGGTACTGTATGCTGTTTTGATGGCCTCCAGGAAGCTTCGGCATTATTTTCAAGCTTACAATATAATTGTTCCTTCCTCACAACCGTTGAAGGACATCATGAGAAATCGAGAAGCTACTGGAAGGATTGGAAAATGGGCTATAGAGCTCAATGAATTTTGTATTGATTATGTGCATAGGTCTTCGATTCAATCCCAAGCATTGGCAGACTTCATTGCTGACTGGACGCCAGAGCTCAAGAGGAAGAAACGAATAAAGATGTCGAAGTATGGACAGTGTTTTGCGATGGGTCTTGGGGAACCTTCGGAGCAGGAGCAGCTGCTGTGTTGGTTTCACCTTCCAAAGTTAAAACTTGCTATGCGACAAGACTTGATTTCAGTTGCACAAACAATATTGCTGAGTACGAAGCTCTGCTCCTGGGTCTTCGGAAGTTAAAGGCAATGGGAATCAGAAGGGCCATTCTTAAAACTGATTCCCAAGTTATTTCTGGTCATATTGACAAAAGCTACAAAGCAAGAGATCCGAAGCTTGAAAAATATTTAGATACAGTCCGAAGGATTGAGGCTTCCTTCGAAGGATTCTCTGTTAAAAATATTCCTCGTGGAGAAAATGAATATGCTGATCTATTAGCCAAGTCAGCAGCACAGGGGCTGCCCTTACCTTCGGAAGTATTTTTCGAAACAATAAAAGCACCTTCGGTCGAGCTTCTTGAAAGAGCAGTTCTCAACATATCCCCTGTTTATAGTGAAGATTGGAGAACTGAGATCATCTCTTTTCTTCAGGGCAATTTTCTTTCAGATGACGAAGCCTATAACAGGAGGATAGAAGCAAGAGCTCGACCATATGTCATAATAGAAGGGGAATTATACAAGCGGGGGTATGTTCTCCGTTACTCAAATGTTTATCCAGAGCCGAAGGCATAGAATTGATGAAGGAAATACACGCAGGCCTGTGTGGATCTCACATTGGATCTAGGCCTTTGCTCGGAAAAGTTTTTCGTCAAGGATTTTATTGGCCAAAGGCAGCTTCGGATGCAGCGGATTTAGTTCAAAAGTGCGAAGGTTGTCAGAAATGTGCAAGAGATCAAAAACAACTTTCGTCTTTAACTCAATTAATACAACCCACTTAACCGTTGCAAAGGTGGGGCCTTGATTTGCTAGGTCCATTACCACCAACACAAGGTAACTTAAGATATGTTGTAGTGGTAGTGGAATATTTTTCTAAGTGGATTGAGGCAAAGCCTTTAGCCACAATAACTTCGGTTACTATTCAAAAGTTTTTCTGGCAAAATATTGTTTGTCGCTTCGGAGTGCCGAAGGCCATTACTGTGGATAATGGGACACAGTTTGATTCTGAAGCTTTCAGAGAATTTTGCGATCAAATTGGCACAAAGATCCATTTTGCATCAGTTCGACACCCGGAGTCAAACGGACTTGTTGAAAGAGCTAATGGGATCATAATGACAGGGATAATGAAGCTAATCTTCAATCAGCCCAGGGGAAAGTGGCCAGAAGAATTAATCAAAGTGGTGTGGAGCCATAACACAACAGTGTTAAGATCAACAGGTTTTACGCCATTCAAACTATTGTTTGGTGACGAAGCAATAACCCCGGAAGAAGCCAAAGCAGGATCAATAAGAACAGTAGCTTCGGCAGAAGGCGAAGATGCAGTTGAGCATTCTGTGGAAAAGATGCTATAGAAGGGATCAGGCTTCAAGCTGTGGAAAACATCAACAAATATCAAGCTGAAACAATAAAATGGCGTGACAGAAAGGTTAGGCTGAAGAACTATTGAGCTAGGACACTTGGTGCTTCGAAGAATAGCCAACCCTGAGACAGTAGGCAAATTACAGCTGAAGTGGGAAGGACCTTTTTTGGTAGCATCTTCGTCAAGACCCGGTTCCTACACATTGAAGGATATGGACGGCAACGACATTCCTAGATCATGGAATGCGGATGAGCTTCAGCGATATTATATTTAGCTTGATGTAATTTTCTTTTTCTGTTCTTTTTTGTGGCCCCCTTTTCCTTTCCAAAGGGGGAGAAAGGTTTTTAATGGGGCCACAAGATGTAATTTTCCTTATTTTAATTCTATAAGAGTGATATCCCCCAAAAATGTAAATGTAAATGCAAAAGGAAAAAGAAAAGAAAACAGGGAGAAGCTCAAAAGTCGTTCCTAAGGGAATGTAGAGCTTACAGCGAAAAGTCAACGCTGATTCTGCTGAAAGTAAAAGGCGAAGAAGCTCCTAAGGGAGGCTTACAGCGAAAAGTCAACACTGATTCCGCTGAAAGTAAAAGGCGAAGAAGCTCCTAAGGGAGGCTTACAACGAAAAGTCAACGCTGATACACCGAAAAGTAAACGGTGAAGCCGAAAAGTAAACGGCCAGAAGTTTGAATCATTCCCAAGGGGATGAAGGGCTATGATTATGGTTTTTGAATATGTGTTTCGATATTCATTTCCACGATACATTACATCATGTCATTTGCATTCATAAACATTCATTTAGACATATATAGAATCATCATCATACCACACAAAAAAGACAGATGCTTCGGCAATGAGGAAAAATTTCGAAGAAGGAGAAAATTTTCCATGCTTTGTTGTGTACGAAAAGAAGGGAAGGTGTTTTTCGCCTTCGGCTCAAAAAGAGAAGTTTCGTCCACAGCAAAGCAGATTGTACACGGATAAAGGAGACAAAATATATTACAAGTTATGTACAAATTTACATAAGTTTTTTCCATAATTATATTACAGAGATCCCTTCAGAATTTTTTGTAGGAAAGTCTATTATAGCAACTATCAAGCTTCAGGTCGTCATACTTCAGCTTCGTCATACTTCAGCTTCGTCATCCTGCAAATATTAAAGAGCAGAATAAGAAAGGTGCAAATTTCAAGGAGAAGGCAAAAGTAACAAATACAAGTTTCTTACCGGCTTAATGTGACTTCGAGCTTCGTCACCAGCCATCCTTCGCCCGCCATTTACCCAAATCTGGGTCATAAATCTATTTCCGATGCTTCGGGCTAGGCTCGGGATATCAATCAAGTCTGCTGCTGACAAGCTAAAGTTTGGTCTATTCACAATTTTTCCATGAGTACAGCCAGCCTTCAGAAAAGCGGCAGCTGTGCCTCGAGAAGCTACCAGGGCGCAGAAATCGGCATGCCCACCAATAACTTCGTCAAGAGCATCAACCTCGCCTTCAATATGTTCCAAGGTGCTTGGCAGGTTTTCGGCTGAAGGTGAAAATTTTTCAGAACTGGCTCCGATAGAGTGAAATACGTCCTTCAGCCGCTGCACGCATCGGCTGCCGAAATTTAGGCATTTCTCTTGGAGATCCTTCAATGATTTTTGCAAATTTGAATTTTTCTCGACCTCAGTCTTGAGACTTGCTTCAAGGTTCTCCTTTTCTTGCTCATATTTTTCTGACTGATTGAGTAATTCATTGTTTAACCTGCTATTTTCGGCTTGGGCTTCAGCCAGCGAACCTTCCAAAGATTGAATCTTGAAGTCTTTCTTTTCCACGGTAGCTTCGTAATCTTTAACTTTGATTTTAAGATCCTGAATAACGGAGTCTTTTTCCGTCAGAGCAGCTTCGTAATTTTTGACTTTGCTTTCTAGATCTTTGATAATAACTTCGTTCTTCTCATCCTCAAGATCTTGCTGCATTCTTAGCACTTTACTTAGAAGTATACTCTGCCAAAACAACCTTCGTCAGAAAACAACTTAATTCAAAATAAGAAATATATAATAATAAAAAATCGATACTTTTTTACCTTGAAATTAGCATAGAGCAAACTACCGGCGATATGTTGTCGCTGGTACCTGCAAAGGTCCGCTTCTATCTTCGGCAGGCCAACACTTTTGGAGAAGGTTCTAAAAATTTTGGCCTCGGTGCGATTCCGAAGGCATCTTAGCTTCCCTTCGTTGACCCCACCAAATAGCATAGACCCTGGTTTATATCCGCAAGATATGGCATATTTTTTCAGCTCTTCTTTTTCGGCGCCTGTTAACTCTTGTCCAAGCAAATCATGAAAGTTGAAATTTCTTTCTTCCAAAATGTCAACAACCTGCTCTTTTCCCTTTTCAGTTGCCGTGTTCACCGTAGTCACAGCAGCTTATTCTTCAGACATTTTCAGAAGAATATTGTCAATAACCTCAAGTGTGGTTTCCAGGTTCGAATCTTTGGTGGTCCCAGCTTCGACCCCAGTAGCTTCGGCTTCGCCGGTTTCAGCTTCAATGGTTTCCATTCCGGTAGCTTCGGCTGTGGCGCCTTCGGCTTCAGCGGTCTCGGCAAAAACGATTTTTGACTCCATTGCCGGTGGCGGTGTCTGATGAATCACATCTGTTACTTGAATAATTCTTCGTTTTCTCGACTTTACAGGGATTTCTGCTACCGAAGCTTCTTTGTCCTTCTAAAAAAACTTCGTCAGTTGCGGCGCCAGCAGACTTAGCTTGACAGGCAAGGGTTCAGTCATTACCTTCAGAATCTCTTCTACTTCGGCAGCAGAAGGTGTCGCAGGAGTTTCTTCCTCTTGGACCAATGTTTTTGGTTCCGGAGATGCAGTTTTTCTTTTTCTTGAAGCAGCTACCTTCGGCTCAGGGGTCAGCTTTTCAGAAATTTCCTTTTTCTTTTTGGCCAATTTGGTGCTTTCTTCGTCAAGGGCACTGGCAATTCTTTTTCTCTTCGGGCCTCCGGCAACTCCGCCCAATTGCTCGTAATCAGGATAGTCAAAATTCAAGGCATCTAAGACCCGATTCAACCTTCGCTTCGGGCGACTACCGAAGGCTGCTGTCATCAACTGATCTTCCTTCTTAGAATAATTTCCAAGGATATCGTTGCACATAATCTCGATTGTGTCTAACCATTCCTGGCAGGGTTCTTTAAAGTTTTTCTTAAACTTGTAGTAATAGGGTAATCGAACAAGTTCGCCCTTTTTCTTTTCCCCCTCCAGCTTCGGCATCTCCCAATCCCTCATTGTTGGGAACACTTTAAAAGCCAAAAATTCCTGCACCAAGTCCCTAGTGCCAATATGTTCTGAAATTATTCGAAATTCAGCCAAAGCAATTTGGCTCGGGCTTCCACTTATCATGTTGCATCGGGGCCTTGTTTCTCCGAAGGTTAGCTCTAGTGGACTCTGGACCAATTTATCTTCATCTTTATCAACTTTAACATAAAAGCACTCAGACTTCCATCCGGCTGGCCATTTGCTTCGGTAGCTTATCACTGGAAACTTCGAAGTTTTACGATAAGCAAAGTTGTAACATCCAAAATTCTCATGAAGACCATCTCCTCTGGCTTTAGTCTGATAGTGTAGTTCATGGACTCGACAGAAACCTTCGCCGAACGGTTCCACTCCTTGACTACGAAGGGCCCAGATATAAACACTTAATCTAACAATGGCATTAGGGGTCAGCTGATGAAGGTAAACCCCAAATTTCTTCAAAACATCAACAATCATCCCATTCAAAGGAAATCTTAATCCTGCTTTGAAGAAGCTTTTAAACACTACCACCTCATTCTTTTCCGGCTTCGAAGTAGTTTCCTCTCCGCCAAAACGAACCAGCTTCTTTTTTGCTTCGCTAAAGTAGCCCAGCTTCACCATTTTTGGAAGATCAGCTTCAGAGATGGTGGACTTTCCAAAGTCCAAATGACTAGGTTTGCTTGGCATCTCGAAGCTGTACTCATCTTCGAAACCAACTTCTTCAACATCAGATTGCGTTGCTTCGGCAGCAGGTGTGTCTTCTGATGGAGCCAGCCTAGAACGCCTCATCGCTTCAGAAATCGGAACAGTTTCAGCAGCTTCGGCTTCGTCTCCTTCGCGCTCAACTCTAGCAATAGAACGCACTCTGGCCATTTGATTTTGAATTTCTTAAAAATTTCTTGGAAATTAATAACCTTTCTTCCGAAGCTCTTCTTCTGATGAAGCAGGCACAAAGCTGGAGCTTCGTTTGAATGCGAAAGTCAGGCTTCGGCTATGGTGAAATTTTTGGCAGCAAAACAGTGCAATAGCAATGAATGCTGTGGTAACTTCACACCTACCTGTCTGTTTATATAGTGCTACAGGTAAGAAGGTGAATCGTTAAGATTTTTACACCAGGCAAACAGTTGCTCGCACCCGCTGCACGGTGGGCCGCAAAGACCAAAACACTGAGCCTGCATGGTGGGACTACTACGCGCTCGAAAACTGTATCGTTTCTCGACAACGAGCTCAGGGAAGGTGTTTTTCGGACCTTCGGCTTCCTGAAGCCTAAGAGACTTTTTTCACGGATCAAGCTCGTTACGAAAAACGATCTAGCACCGCGAAGGGGCTACTGTTGGGACCATGCTTCATCGCCGAAGGTCCTGCGGAAAGAAAACAGCTTCGGCTGAAGCTGCTTGAACGTAATGCCGAAGGTACCATTCATGGAGCTTCGGTATTACAGCACGTCCGAAGATGGGGGATCGAACTGACTTAAAGATAGAATGACCTTTTAGTCCTTAAGGGTCTGAGTCAACGTTGTAAACTCTTATGAGGGGCATGATTGTAATTCTTCACAGGCTGCGTCCTGTGCCTATAAATAGTGAACAGTATTTCTTTACTGTTCACGCATTCTGATAATTGCAAGTGAATCTCTTGGGAATCATTACTTGTCAAAGCGAAGGTATAAACGTACCTTAAAACATTGTATTCAAACATCTTATATTCATATGATTGAATATGTGAATGATGCCATTTATTTTCGACATGTTTATCTTTGATGTTTTACATTTTACATTACTTTATATTATCTTTGTAAATTTAATTACGAAGGTGAAACCTTCGTAATATTATGTTCGTGGCCTTCGTCCGAAGTTCATTAAATCCTAGGGGAGATAATGCTTCAGCGGACGAAGGGCATTTGATATTTAACATTCTTTGTGTTGCCTTGTTCTTGATTCGAAGCATTTGAGAACAAGTCCCCAACACCTGTGTAGATCTCACATTGGATCTAGGCCTTTGCTGGGAAAAGTTTTCCGTCAAGGATTTTATTGGCCAAAGGCAGCTTCGGATGCACCGGAGTTAGTCCAAAAGTGCGAAGGCTGTTAGAAATGTGCAAGAGATTAAAAACAACCTTCAGTCTCTAACCCAGTTAATACAACCCACTTGGCCATTGCAAAGATGGGGCCTAGATTTGTTAGGTCCGCTACCACCAGCACAAGGGAACTTAAGATATGTTGTAGTGGCAGTGGAATATTTTTCTAAATGGATTGAGGCAAAGCCTTCAGCCACAATAACTTCGGTTACTATTCAAAAGTTTTTCTGGCAAAACATTGTCTGTCACTTTGGAGTGCTGAAGGCCATCACTGTGGACAATGGAACGCAGTTTGATTCCGAAGCTTTCAAAGAATTTTGTGAACAAATTGGCACAAAGATCCATTTTGCATCAGTTTGACATCCGGAATCAAATGGACTAGTTGAAAGGGCTAATGGCATCATAATGACTAGGAATAATGAAGTTAATATTCAATCAGCCAAGGGGAAAGTGGTCAGATGAATTAATCAAAAGTAGTGTGGAGCCACAACACAACAATATCAAGGTCAACAGGTTTTACACCATTCAAATTGCTGTTTGGTGATGAAGCAATAACCCCAGAAGAGGCTAAGGCAGGATCAATAAGAACAGTGGCCTCGGCAAAAGACGAAGCTGATTGCTCTGTGGACAAAGATGCTATAGAAGGGATCAGGCTTCAGGTTGTGAAAAACATCAATAAATACCAAGCCGAAACAATAAAATGGCGTGATAGAAAGGTTCGGTTGAAGAACATTAAGCCAGGACATTTGGTGCTTCGAAGAGTGGCAAACCCAGACACAGTGGGCAAACTACAGCTGAAGTGGGAAGGCCCCTTTCTGGTAGTATCTTCGTCAAAACCCGGATCCTACAGATTAGGATATGGACGGCAACGACATTCCTAGATCTTGGAATGCGGATGAGCTTCGGCGGTATTATGTGTAACCTGATGTAATCTTTTTTATTTTTAGTTTTTTCTTATGGCACCCTTTTCCTTTCCAAAGGGGGAGAAAGGTTTTTAATGGGGCCATAGCATGTAATTTCTCTTTTTCCTTATTTCAGCTCTATAAGAGCAATATCCCCCGAAGATGTAAGTGTAAAAGCTGAGAATGCACCATCGAGTGCAAACAAAAAAGAAAAGAAAACAGGGAGAAGCTCAAAAGTCATTCCTAAGGGAATACAGAGCTTACAGCAAAAAATAAACGCTGATTCCGCTGAAGTAAAAGGCGAAAGAAGCTCCTAAGGGAGGCTTGCAGCGAAAAATAAACGCTGATTCTGCTGAAGTAAAAGGCGAAGAAGCTCCTAAGGGAGGCTTACAACGAAAAGTCAACGCTGATACACCGAAAAATAAACGGTGAAGCCGAAAAATAAGCGGCAAAAAGATTTGAGTCATTTCTAAGAGAATGAAGTCTATGATTATGGCTTCGAATATATATTCGGACATTCATTTGCACAATACATCACATCATGACATTTGCATTCATAAACATTCATTTAGACCTACATAGGATCATTATCATCATATCATTCAGAAAAAGACAGATGCTTCGGCTATAAGGATAAATCTTCGGAGAAAAATAGAAAGAAGAAATTTTCATGCTTCGTTGTGTACGAAAAGAAGGGAAGGTGTTTTTCGTCTTCGACTCAAAAAGAAAATTTCGTCCACATCAAAGCAGATTGTACATGGACAAAGAGGAAAGATATATTACAAGGTACGCACAAATTTACATAAGTTTCTTTACAATTATATTACAAAATTTTCTCTAAAATCTTGTACAGCAGAGTCATTCGGGATATCTGTTAAAGCTTCAACTCCTCATTCTTTATCTTCATCATCCTGTACATATTAAAATGGAATGAGAAAACTACAGAGTTCAAGGAGAAGGTAAAAGTAACAAGTATGAGTTTCTCATTGGCTTAAGGTGGCTCCGAGCTTCGTCACCAGCCATTTTTCGCCTACCGTTTATCCAAATCTGAGTCATAAACCTATTTCCTATGCTTCGAGCTAGGCTGGGGATATCAATTAAATCTGCTGGTGACAAACTGAAGTTTAGCCTATTGACAATTTTCCTGTGTGTGCAATCAGCCTTCACGAAAGCGGCAGTCGTGCCTCGAGAAGCTAACAGGGTGCAGAAATCGGCATGCCCAGCGATAACTTCATCAAGTGCATCAACTTCGCCCTCAATGTATTCGAAGGTGCTTGGCAGGTTTTCAGCTAAAGGTGTAAACTTATCAGAGCTGGCTCCAATTGAGTGAAACACATCCTTCAGCCGCTGCACGCATCGGTTGCCGAAATCTAAACATTTTTCCTGAAGCTCTTTCAGTAATTTTTGTAAATTTGAATTCTTCTCAATTTCGGTCTTGAGGCTTGTTTCAAGATTCTTCTTTTCCTGCTCAGATTTTTCTAATTTTATGAGTAATTCGTTATTTAATTTGTCAATTTCAGCTTGAGCTTCAGCTAGTGAGCCTTCCATAGAGTGAATGACGAAATCCTTCTTCTCCAAGGCAGCCTCATGATCTTTAGCTTTATGTTCAAGTTCTTGAATGTTGAGGTCCTTTTTCTTCAAAGCAGCTTCGTAACTTTCGACTTTATTTTCTAGATCTCTGATGGTAGCTTCGTTTTTCTCGTCTTCAAGATCTTGTTGCATCCTCAGCACTTTACTTAGTAATATACTCTGGCAAAACAACCTTCGTCAGAAAACATCCTAATTCAAAAAAATGAATGAGAAGTTTTTACCTTGAAATTAGCATAGAACAGACTACCGGCGATATGCTGTCGCTGGTATCTGCACAAGTCCGCTGGTTCGATTTCGAATTTATCTTAGTTTCCCTTCATTGACTCCACCAAACAGCAGAGCCCCTGGTTTGTATCCACAGGATATAGCATATTTCTTTAATTCTTCTTTTTCAGCTTCTGATAACTTTTGTCCAAGTATATCTTGAAAATTAAAGTTTTCTTCTTCCAAAGTTTCTTCAATCTGTCCTTTTCCTTTCTCAATCGTCGTGTCCACCGCGACCGCAGCAGCTTCTTCTTCAGCCATTTTCAGAAGTATGTTATCAATATCACCAAGTGTGGTTTCTAGATTAGGATCTTCGGTGATCTCAGTTTCGGCTCCGGTGGCTTCAGCTTCGGCGGTTGCTCTGGTGGCTTCGGCTCCGGTAGTTTCGGCTTCAGTGGCTGTGGTTTCGGCAGTAACAACGCTTTCAATTATTTTTGACGCCGATGTTGGTGGTGGTGTCTGATGAATGACATCGGCCACTTGCATAATTCTTCTTTTCTTCTTCGGCTTGGCAGGACTTTCTATTGCCGAAGGTTCTTTTTCCTTTTGAAAAAACTTCATCAGTTCTGGCGCCAGCGTACTTAGCTTGATAGGCAAAGGTTTAGTCATTACCTTTAGAATCTCTTCCACTTCGGCAGCAGAAGGTGTTACAGGAGCTTCCTCCTCTCGGGTCGGCGTCCTCGGTTTTGGGGATGCAGCTTTTCTTCTCTTTGGAGCAGCTATCTTCGGCTCAGGGCTCAATTTTCTTTTCTCAGAATTTTCTTTGTCCTTTTTAGCCGATTTGGTGCCTTCTTTATCAAGGAAGCTGGCAATCTTTTTTCTTTTCTGGCCTTCGGCATCTCCGCTCAGTTGCTCATAATCAGGATAATCAAAATTCAAGGCATCCAGCACACGATTCAATCTTCGTTTCGGGCGAGTGCCGAAGGCAGCGGTCATTAACTGATCTTCTTTCTTAGAATAGCAGCTGAGAATCTCGTTGCACATAACCTCAATTGTGTCCAACCATTCTTGGCATGGTGCTTTAAAATGTTTCTTAAATTTGTAGTGATAAGGCAATCGAACAAGTTCTCCCTTCTTCTTTTTCCCTTTAGCTTCGGCATCTCCCAGTCCCTCTGTGTTGGGAACACTTTAAAAGCCAAGAATTCCTGCACTAAGTCCCTAGTGCCAATATGATCTGAAATCACTCGAAATTCAGCCAAAGCAATCTGACTCGGGCTCCCCATTAACATGTTGCATTGGGGCCTCGTCTCTTCCGAAGGTCAGTTCTAGCGGACTCTGGACCAATTTATCCTCATCTTCGTCAACTTTAACATAAAACCATTCAGACTTCCATCCGGCTGGCCATTTGCTTCGATAGCTTATCACTGGAAACTTTGTAGTCTTGCGATAAGCAAAGTTGTAGCAGCCAAAATTCTCGTGCAGACCGTCTCCTCTAGCTTTAGTCTGGTAGTGTAATTCATGAACTCGGCAGAAACCCTCACCAAACGGTTCCACTCCCTGGCTACGAAGGGCCCAAATATAAACGCTTAACCTAACGATAGCGTTAGGGGTCAGCTATTGAAGGTAAATCCCAAACTTCTTCAGTACAATAGCAATCATCTTGTTAAGGGGGAACTTTAAACCAGCTTTCAGAAAACTTTTGAAGACTACTACCTCATTCTTTCCTGGCTTTGGGATAGTTTCTTCTCCACCTAAACGAATTAATTCCTTTTTGGCCTCGCTAAAATAACCCAACTTCCCCATCTTAGGAAGATCAGCTTCAGAGATGGTGGACCTTCCAAAGTCCAGATGACTAGGTTTACTTGGCATCCTGAAGCTGTACTCATCTTCGGAACCAATTTCTTCAACAACAGTTTGTGTTGCTTCGGCAGCAGGTGTGTCCTCTGATGAAACGAGCCCGGAACACCTCATTGCTTCGGAAATCGGAACAGTTTCAGTGGCTTCGGCCTCGTCTCCCTCACGCTCTATCCTGGCAGTGGAGCACAACCTAGCCATTTGATTATGAATTCCTAAAGTTTTTGAAATTAATGACCTTTTTCCGAAGCTCTTCTTGTGACGAAGCAGAGTCCGGAGTGCTGCTTCGTTTCAGTGCAAGGGTCAAGCTTCGGATATGGTGAAATTTTTGGCAGCAAAACAGTGCAATTGCAATGAATGCTGTGGTAACTTTACACCTACTTGTCTGTTTATATAGTGCTGCAGGTAAAAAGGTGAATCGTCAAATCTCCTACACCGGACGAACACTCGCCCGCACCCACTGAACGGTGGGCCACAAAATCCGAGAAGGTAAATATGCATGATGGGACTACTCCGCGCTCGGAAGTTGTATCGTTTCTCCGCAACGAGCTCAGGGAAGGTGTTTTTCGGACCTTCGGCTACCCGAAGCTCAAGAGACTTTTTCACGGGTCAAGCTCGTTATGAAAAACAATCTAGCGCCGCGAAGGGGCTACTGTTGGGATCATGCTTCGTCGCCGAAGGTCCTGCAGGAAGAAAACACCTTCAGCAAATCTGTTTATATGTGATACCAAAGCTACCGCTCATAAAGCTTCGACACTATAGCGTATCCAAAGACAAAGGATCGAACCGACTTAAAGATGGAATTACTTTTTAGTCCATAAGAGTCTGAGTTATGATTGTGATCTTCTGTAAGGGGCATGATTGTAATTTCTTACAGGCTGCGTCCTGTGACTATAAATAGGTGAACAGTACTTCTTTGCTGTTCACGCAATCTTGTAATTGCTGACGTATTACTCTGGAATTATTGTTTTCTACCAAGGCGAAGGTACAAATGTGCCTAAACATTATGTTTTGATATCTAAGTTCGCATTACAAAATAATTGAATTTATTTATTCTTGCTATTCTGTAACGTTTTGTATTTTATATTTCATTTTGCATTGTTTTATCTTTGAGCACGAAGGTGCAACCTTCGTGATATATTATCCATAACCTTCGTCCGAAGTTCATTAAATCCTTGGGGAAATAATGCTTCAGCGGACGAAGGGCTTTAACATCTGACATTCTATGTTGCCTTGTTCCTAATTCATAGCACTTGAGAACAAGTCCCCAATACTTTTTTGTGCCTTGGCACTGTTTCTTCGAAACAATCTCCAAATATTAACATTGATCCCCTTCTTGTGTCATTGATGCAATATGATGTATGATGTTATGCTATGCAAATGATGTGATGATGTGATGTTATGCAAAATGATATTTGCTGAAGATCGACGTTTATTTTTCACTCTAAGCCTCCCTTAGGAGCTTCTTCGCCTTTTACTTCAGCGGAATCAGCGTTTATTTTTCGCTGTAAGCCTCCCTTAGGAGCTTCTTCGCCTTTTACTTTCAGCGGTATCAGCGTTTATTTTTCGCTGTAGGCTCTGCATTCACTTCGGAACGACTTTTGAGCAGAAAACTTACGCTGCGCTCCCTTAGGAACGACTTTTGAGCAGAAAACTTACGCTGCGCTCCCTTAGGAACGACTTTTTGTTATTTCGGAAATTCCCCTTGTAACCATAAATCTTATGCTTCAGCAACTCCGCTACTCTGTGGAGAAAGTATATTTTACTGTGGCAAAAACGAAACTATTACAAGAGATTTAAAAAAATGACAAAAATACTTAGGCTTTCAATAATTGTTCCTTATTAAAAAGAAAATGATACTGAATGTAAAAACTGCTGCCGAAGCAGGATATTTGTTAGTAAATATGCTTTGATTCTGGCACAGTACTATTGACTGTGCGAGCTTCGGACTCTTCTCTGAAGTCCCGTTGGAGGTGGGGATGCTGACTCCCTTCTGGCTGCTGGCCTTGTTGCATTGGTGGTGGAGGGGGAAGCAGTTGCCAGGATGCCTGAGGTTGGCTTGCCGACGCGACAGAAGCTGCAGGGTGGTTGCCTACATACTCTGGAATGTATGGCGAATGGTACGAAGCAGTGTGCATAACTTGCTTCGGCTGGCTCTGTTAGGCCGCAACTTCTGCTATCTCCTTTTGTTTCTGGATGGTAACATGGCACATCCTGGTGGTATGGCCCTTGTCCTCACCGCAGAATAGGCAATAAATCTTCCTGGGTTGATCCCCAAATCTCCCTCCGAAGCCCCTGGCACCTCTGCCCCTTGGAGCTGGAGGTCGAGGATAGCTCTGCTGCTGCCCCGAAGCCTGGGAGGAATATTGCAGCCTCTGCTGTTGGCTTCCCCTGTCATCATTCTGAGTGGAATGAATCGATCTGACATGTCTGGGATGAATTCTCCCTCCGAAGCCCCTGGATATTTCGGAGAACCTGTAAGCTTCCTCCCTTCTCTGTCGAAAATCATTGTCAACGCGGATGTATTCATCCATCTTCTGAAGCAATTTCTCCAGAGTCTGAGGGGCTTTCTGGCGAAGTATTAGGCTGAAAGTCCTAGCCAAAGCCCCTTAATCATGGCCTCAATGACAATTTCATTGGGCACTATTGGCGCTTGTCCCTCAGGCATAAGAATCTTCGGACATACGCCTGAAGATACTCTTCGTGATCTTGGGTGCACTGGAATAAAGCTTGAGCGGTAACCGGCTTCGTTTGAAACCCTTGGAAGCTGGTGATCAACATATCCTTCAACTTCTGCCATGATGTGATCGTTCCTGGCCGAAGGGAGGAGTACCAGGTTTGTGCAACATCCTTGACAGCCATGACGAAAGACTTCGCCATGACTGCAGTATTGCCACCATAGGAAGATATTGTTGCTTCGTAGCTCATCAGAAACTGCTTCAAATCAGAATGGCCATCGTACATGGGGAGTTGAGGTGGCTTGTAGGACGGGGGCCAAGGTGTAGCCTGCAGTTTTGCTGATAGAGGAGAAGCATCATCAAAGGCAAAATGTCCATGATGGAAATTCTCATACCAGTCAGCTTTGTTGAAGAAGCCCTCTTGATGAAGCTCTCTATACTGAGGCCTTCGGTACTGCTCATCTTGAGTAAGATGGCGAACTTCTTCAGAGGCTTCGTCTATCTGCCTTTGCAGATCAGCCAGCCTAGCCATCTTTTCCTTCTTCCTTTGCACCTTTTGATGGAGCATCTCCATATTTCTGATCTCTTGGTCCAAGTCGTCCTCCTGAGGCGTTAGACTGATGGCCTTCCTTTTCTGGCTTCGGGCCTCCCGAAGAGAGAGAGTGTCCTGGTTGGGGTCCAGCGGCTGCAGAGCGGCAGCCCCTGTTGCTGAAGCTTTCTTTGGCGGCATGACGAAGGTCTACGCTTGCCGAGGGTGTTCGAAACTCAAAATAGTGGAAGTGAGTTCACCAGAGGTGGGCGCCAATGTTGGGGACTTGTTCTCAAACGCTAAGAGTTAAGAACAAGGCAATATAAAAGTGTTAAATGTCAAAGTCCTTCGTCCTTCGAAGCATTATCTCCCTTCGGATATAATGAATTCCGGACGAAGGTCATGAAAGACAAACCTTCATGAGCACAATAAATAATGAAGAAGGATTCATACACAAGATATGGAAAAGTAATATAAACACTTTAAATGTTATTATTAACTTATTTTAATTTGCATTGCTGTATTCACAATGACAGATTATGAATGTACCTTTGACTCGAAGAAAAGCAGGGGTACAAGCGTGACGTGAGAGCAAACGCCAAGTCAACGTGAACAGTACGGGAGTACTGTTCATCTATTTATAGGCAAGGGACGCAGCCCATATAAAATTACATTCATGCCCTTTATATTTGCTAATAACGCTATAGTAATTCTTCGAGGTCTAATTTGACTTTTCATCTTTAAGTCGGTTCCCCTTTTCTACTGTCATGCCGAAGCTTCCCTGTGCATAGCTTCGTGATCACCTTGTCCTTCGTCATAATCACCTTTCGTCTCGTTCAGGCTTCGTCCTAACCATGCTCTGTATGCTCACGATCCGAATCCGAAGATACCTGTTCACATATTTCACTTGGAAAACATTATCAAATCATGTTTTTGAGGACCTTCGGAAGCCGAAGGCCCCCAACATATATTTACACTAAAATGGATGCAAGATAAACATAACTAATGATTTTTATCTTTCATTCTGTTGTAACAGATGGAGATAAAAACTACATCCCTCGCATTTCGTATGTTGCCACCAATGTAATGGGACCCTCCAACAATGCTTCAACCTTAGGTAATCACATGTTTAAAAAACTTAGTTTAATTGTAATGAAATTTAGGCAATTGAACTTAATTCAAGAGAAAAAAGACAACTTAACTCAATGCTATCTAAACTTAGTTAATTTAGTAAAATTAGCCAAATTAGCTTAATTATATAACATAATTATTCAATCTAGTTTAATTATAACAAAAAATAGTCAATCTAGCTCAAATTCTACCAAAAACAGTTAATTTTAGTGAATCTAATCTAAATATATTCAATATAACTCAACTCTAACTAATTGTCATCTTTAGGGTTTTAGACTCCTTCTCTATAATTACTAGCACCTAAAGACACCAACGCCAAGAGGTCTAACTCATTCTCAACCAATTGTTCAACTACATTTGATATAGTGGTGAGAACTCTAACCGTCAAATGAATTGAGTTTATAATAATTGGTACTTGTTGTGTTGTTTCAAACAGTTAATTTTGAATAACTAATGATACTTTAATAATTATGTGATGTCGTTGATTTATCTGATACTTTCAGATAAATTGTGATGTGGATGGATATATGTTAATGTATTTGATGTGAATGAATATGTGTGTGTGAATGTATGTGATGTGGACGAATGTATAATTATTGTGAATGAATGTCTATGAGTATATACATTTGCACATACACACACATATTATTGACGGATATAAACAATTATCTTATATCTGCTTAGGCTAATTTTCATTGGCTATGACCAACCAACAGAAATTAGTTACACTACAGCACAGGGGGCCTTCTATGACCATATTATTACGTCACAAAGAGGAGGTTTTATGTCATATGTTAATTTGTTATGACGGTGTTGTGACAAAAAGTCCATTGTCACAGAAGGTGCGTGGTAAAGGAACTACTATGACGATATGTCAACAAATGTCATAGAATTTAGTGACGAATAATGTATTCGTCACTACATCTATGACACTTGTAAATGTCACAAATAGGGTTGTAAACGTCAGAAAATGTGCCACCACATCTTGCCACGTGCATGATGATGTGGCACAAAGCTATGACGAATAGATTCGTCATAAACATAATGATGTGGCATGTGACATGGCAGTTGACGTGGCCGAGCTTCATGACATATTTTTTCATCATAAATGTGGCGACATAGCAAGAATTTATATCATAATTGTTGATGACATGGCAGATGGTCTGGTAGATCATTCGTGACCAATATATATACGTCATAAAGCAAAATATTATAAATCCACACAATTGGCACTCATGATTGTTTCATCATGCATAAAATATGTCATCAAACAAAACCAATTGCAATACCAAAATTATATAATTTCCAAGTATAACATCCGTCCAAAATTTCATCGAGCACAAGTATTTAAACAAAAAACAAATTTGGACTCCAATAACATAAATCCTAATAAACATGTAACTTAAGCTCATATAACTTTAGTCCTCCATATGGTATGTGATGTATCTTGACACCATCAAGTTGGCAGGCATATTTAAGGAGACACTTGGCTACGATTGATGCTTAAAATCTGGCGAAGGAGGCTATTGTTTTCTGCTATGGACTTCTTCAAATCTGCAATCTCATCAGATTGCTTAGCAATGGTCTCGTCAGACGCTTGTGTCTTAGCCTTTAAGCTTTGGACTTCATCTCGTAGTTCGTCTTTTTCTTGCCGCTCAGTATCCAATTGAGACTCAAGTTGCTGCACCTATGCTGAAACATTTCCTGAAGAGCTTCTGTTAGAGGTTGCCAAGCCTACATTCTGAAGGAATAAACTTGATTTAGGCAGCACTTGGGAGACTACTTCTGTTGAAGACTTTGAATGGTGTCCATCTTCAACTGGTGTTGCTGCAATTGATTCCATATCAACCTAGCATACAGAGATCAACTTAGTATATTGCAATTCCATATCAACATAGCACATAGACATCAACCTAGTGCATTGCATATTGGGAGGTAGAAGTGAAAGGGCAAAAGGTTCTTACAATAGCTTTCTGGACAGTTTCACTAAACCCTTTCTTCTTGCTGCAATGCATCTCCTTGAAAAGATCAATTGCACTAGGTTCGGTATCTTTAAATTTTTCTTGCTTCTGACATGATATGAATTTATTTTTGTTAGCAAGGAACAATTAGCACAAGTTGGAAATTTAGTTTGGTGAAGCATATAGTATAAGATTACAACAGTCAGTTATACAACAAATTAATTAAAAAGCATAGGATGTATGAGATATTAAATACAGATACTTAATTTCATTTGTGCATGAGAATCTGCTAGCAGAAGCATACACAATATCCGAGATGTAAAACTATATGTATTATAAGCATTGCCACTATGGGAGTAATCAAGTATATGATGCAGTTAAAATATATTTAATCAAGAGCAGTCCTTATAAATAAACATCAGGTAGCAGAAGCATTCAAAAGCATCCAATCTGTAGCTATACATGGATATTAGCATAGTGCATTTTTTATAACAGCACAATACTTATTTGCAAGCCTATACATGAACAGTTAGCAGGAGCATTCAAAAATTTGAATGGGTAGACTGTACTGGAAGTGCCAATTTAGAAAATAAACAACTAATATCTTTAATTGTAAGTATCATTTTTTATCTTATTGACTTCAATCAAGTGTGCAGATACTAAACAAGTTTATGTATGACATGGTAATTTTCTTACCAATGAGTATGCCTTTGCAATGTAGGATTGAGAGCCTGTGCCTTGTGGAAACTTTACTTGTTCACGACTAATTTTGTTCTTCATACATGTGTCCTATACATTGAATAAGTGAGTATGACAGCACAATAGAGCGAATATAAATTCAAAAAGGTACATCATTATTTAAATGGAGAAAACTAGAGGTTGAATGCAAATACCTTGTGCTTTGAGGTAGACCACATTTCTACTAGAAGTTTCCATTGGTCATCAGTCATGCACGAAACAGGCGATGTAGTCCTCACTAGATTTGCAGGAACGTCATTGAAGTATTTCTTTTTTAGGTTATACCTCATCTGGCGATGACCACCCTTTAGCATATCAATACATGCTGCTCTCACTGCTGTATTATCAGCATCCATGGTGAATTGTCCCTGGTCAATTAGTAGGGATTTCAGCATATATGTTTGAAAAGAATGATATACAAAATTTGAGGAAAATGGAGTACGAAGATACTTACAGCAATCTTTCCAATGTAGTTTTCTATTTTACCAGCGTTCTCTTTCTTCTTGTACTCCTTCCAATGTGAAAATATCGACATGTGCTGCCTAAGTACGATCCCACCCTCTGATGCAAATTTGGCAGCTTGGATAGGTGCCTCTGGTCTTCTTTTCCCTTCACGAATCTGGATTGGAATCTTAATGCCTAATCCTCTGCTTAATGACTCAAGTTGCCTGCCCATACTTCTTGTGATTCTCCAACTCTTTTCTGTACAGCCTGCATAACATGTCCAGATAAAAAATTGGAACCCATAGTTTATCGGTTCAGAACAAAAAAACATGTACATGGGAGTACATACACTATATATGGCTCAACCTCCGGACAATTGTTTAGCACGTACCAAACCATCTTGTCAAAAACCTTTTCTACATATGTAATCTTAGGGGCTCCAAGTAAATGAACACCATGTTGAAAAACAGACAACTCACCCTTGGTCAAATCAACACGCTCTCTGTTTCTTCCCTCCCTGTTATGTCGTGTATCAAGATCATCAAAATACCTCGAACACGTGGTTAAGCATTCATTAGCAACATATGATTCTGCAATTGAACCTTCAGGATGAGCCATGTTCCTCACAGAATGTTTCAAAGTGTATAAACGTCTTTCTACTGGGTACATCCAGCCATATTGCACTGGACCTCTAAGGATTGCTTCATCGGGTAAATGGATTGTCAAGTGTAGCATCACATCAAAAAATGATGGAGGAAATATTTTCTCAAGCTTGCATAGAACAATTGGGATATCTTATTTCATTTTGTGCAATGCATATAACTTTAGGGTCCTAGTACACAACTGTTGAAAGAAGTGACCTAGTTCGGCAATTGCAATATATATGTCATTATCCATGATTCCTCTCAGTGCAACAGGTAAAATCCTTTGAAGTATGATATGACAATCATGAGTCTTTAAGCTAGCCAAGTTGCATCCATCGGCAGTAATACATGATGTTAGGTTTGAAGCATATCCATCTGGAAACTTAACATTTTTCAAAAACTCATAGAATGTTTTCTTTTGGTTTTTATCCATCATATAAGGAGCATGAGGAATGGAGTATGAATCGCCATCATGCTGCAAGTGCAAGGATTTTCTTATTCTCATGTCTTCCAAATCAAGCCTAGCATTGATACTATCCTTTGACTTACCAGGAATACCAAGTAATGTACCAAGAATATACTCACAAATATTTTTTTCGATGTGCATGACATCAAGGTTATGTCGCAGCTTCAAACTTGGCCAATATGGCAAATCCCACAAACAAGACCTTTTCTTCCAGCATTGGCCGTCATTTGTAGCTCTCTTCCTCTTCTTATTTTGAGGATGCTTGCCTGGTCTAACATCCTTAACATTCTCCAATTGCTGCCTTAGCTCATCCATATTAAATGCCTCTGGTTTGTCACGTTTCTCATGTGTGCCATCAAATATTTTATGTTTCCTCCATGGATGGTCCATTGGTAGGAACCGTCGATGGCCAATATAGCAACTTTTATTCCTAATTCTTCTAGAACAGGGACTTTTGTCATAATGCACACAAGTATAATAGCCTCTTGTGACTCTACCTGACAATGTGCTCAAAGCGGGATAATCATGGATGCACCATATTACTGCAGCATGTAGATCAAACTGTTTTCCAGTCAATGCATCAAGAGTTGGGACACCCGACCAAAGATTTTGTAGCTCATCAATTAAAGGCTCTAGAAAAACATCAAAATCCTTTCCTGGGCATTCTTTGCCAGGGATGAGTAGGCACATCATGAAGTTTGACTGATCCATGCCTACTCATCCCTGGCAAAGAATGCCCAGGAAAGGATTTTGATGTTTTTCTAGAGCCTCTAATTGATGAGCTACAAAATCTTTGGTCGGGTGTCCCAACTCTTGATGCATTGACTGGAAAACAGTTTGATCTACATGCTGCAGTAATATGGTGCATCCATGATTATCCCGCTTTGAGCACATTGTCAGGTAGAGTCACAAGAGGCTATTATGCTTGTGTGCATTGTGACAAAAGTCCCTGTTCTAGAAGAATTAGGAATAAAATTTGCTATATTGGCCATCGACGGTTCCTACAATGGACCATCCATGGAGGAAACATAAAATATTTGATGGCACACATGAGAAACGTGACAAACCAGAGGCATTTAGTATGGATGAGCTAAGGCAGCAATTGGAGAATGTTAAGGATGTTAGACCAGGCAAGCATCCTCAAAATAAGAAGAGGAAGAGAGCTACAAATGATGGCCAATGCTGGAAGAAAAGGTCTTGTTTGTGGGATTTGCCATATTGGCCAAGTTTGAAGCTGCGACATAACCTTGATGTCATGCACATCGAAAAAAATATTTGTGAGTATATTCTTGGTACATTACTTGGTATCCTGGTAAGTCAAAGGATAGTATCAATGCTAGGCTTGATTTGGAAGACATGAGCATAAGAAAATCCTTGCACTTGAAGCATGATGGCGATTCATCCTCCATTCCTCATGCTCCTTATATGATGGATAAAAACCAAAAGAAAACATTCTATGAGTTTTTGAAAAATGTTAAGTTTCCAGATGGATATGCTTCAAACCTAACATCATGTATTACTGCCGATGGATGCAACTTGGCTAGCTTAAAGACTCATGATTGTCATATCATACTTCAAAGGATTTTACCTGTTGCACTGAGAGGAATCATGGATAATGACATATATATTGCAATTGCCGAACTAGGTCACTTCTTTCAACAGTTGTGTGCTAGGACCCTGAAGTTAGATGCATTGCACAAGATGAAAGATGATATCCCAATTGTTCTATGCAAGCTTGAGAAAATATTTCCTCCATCATTTTTTGATGTGATGCTACACTTGACAATCCATTTACCTGATGAAGCAATCCTTAGAGGTCCAGTGCAATATGGCTGGATGTACCTAGTAGAAAGACGTTTATACACTTTGAAACATTCTGTGAGGAACATGGCTCATCCTGAAGGTTCAATTGCAGAATCATATGTTGCTAATGAATGCTTAACTGAGTGTTCGAGGTATTTTGATGATCTTGATACACGACATAACAGGGAGGGAAGAAACAGAGAGCGTGTTGATTTGACCAAGGGTGAGTTGTCTGTTTTTCAACATGGTGTTCATTTACTTGGAGCCCCTAAGATTACATATGTAGAAAAGGTTTTTGACAAGATGGTTTGGTACGTGCTAAACAATTGTCCGGAGGTTGAGCCATATATAGTGTATGTACTCCCATGTACATGTTTTTTTTGTTCTAAACCGATAAACTATGGGTTCCAATTTTTTATCTGGACATGTTATGCAGGTTGTACAGAAAAGAGTTGGAGAATCACAAGAAGTATGGGCAGGCAACTTGAGTCATTAAGCAGAGGATTAGGCATTAAGATTCCAATCCAGATTCCAATCTATAAAATGATTTGATATGAAGTAACTTCACCATAAAAGAAAATCTTGTATACGATGCACCTGGGTAAAGCTGTTGCTTCATTTCTTCTAATACAACTGCAAACAAAGATTTCCCACCACTTGGTCCTTCGGATGCGAACAACTCTTGTACCATGTTAGGTAATGTATCATTAGGGTCATCCTGTTCACCATCATCCATAAAGACATCCTCATGTAAACCAAGTTGTTCATCCACATGATCACAATTTTCATTAATTCTGGCATTCGATAGTGTCTCCCCATGATGTATCCATGTAGTGTATGTGCTTGCCATCCCATGAATATGCAGGTGATCCTCTACTTCTGATATATTTTGGGGAAGTCTATTCAAACACTTTCGACATGGACATAATATCTCCTTGTTGTCAACAAATTTATCTGAAACAAACTTCATAAAATCGTTCACCCTTCTAAATGTTGATTACTGAAAAGCCTACTATTGATCCAAGATCTGTTCATCTGCCAAATTTTGAAATAAAACAACATATATTAACATTATTTCGCTTTTGGTAAATAATCTATATTCTCTTGAATTGAACAGTCGACAATCAGCAATGCCAGTGGCGGACGCAGGACAAGAATTCAAGGGGGGCCAAAAAACCGCATGACAAATCAACGACAAAATCAACCAACACCATAAACAAATACTGTCGCATAGAATTCAAATTTAGTGCTTAGCTAATCTACACTTAAAGATAGATAGTACTACAGTTTAGCTTGTCCCTTTAGTGCAAACATGCAGTTATCAGTTATCTAATTCAGTTTAGTGCTAATCTACACTTATCTAATCTAGTTATCAGTTATAAAAAATGCAAATCTACACACTTAGAGTTAGACTGTACATCTTAGCTTGTATGTTTACTTTCTTGGCTTCTTCAAATCTTCTACTGGCGTGCCACGGTGGAGCTGGAGGCTAGAGCCTGTTAGAGCCTGGAAGGGAGGCAGCTATGAAGGGAGCGACGGCCGGCGGGCCGAGCTACCAGGGAGGGTGCCCCGCTAGCCTTCGCTGGCTGCTGGCAATGGATGGGGCGGGGCGTCGCCGCGCCGGCTAAGAAGTGGACGGGCTCAAACTGACAAACGCACGGAGCTGTCTTCGGATGACAACGGATACGGCGGTGGCAGATGGGGATCGCAGCGCCTCGTGCCCAACTCGTCACTAGGAAAAGGCGGCGGCAGCAACTTGAACTTGTGAAGACTTTGCGGACGACGGATATGCTGTCCGTGTCTGCCCTTAAAAAATGCGGAAAGAGAAAACATATATATCTAAATATTCCATTTATTGATGAAGATAGATTAATAGCCTAGTGGTGGAAGTTGTACTCGTGGTACTCTAGATCACAGGTTCAACTCTTGGTTACTCCATATTTTTTTTTTTGCATTTTAAGAAAAATAACGCAGCCACAACACCTAACTTAATGGCACCCTTTTCATTTGAATTGTTTTCAACCTAATTTTACTACTACAAAGAAATAATTTTACTACCCAAAGAAAAGAAATAGTCCCAACATGGAATATATATAGCATTTCTTTTAAAAAAAACTAAATCAAATATTTATGACAAACATGTGTCGTCATGCAATGTCATCACGTATGATGTATAGCAATTTATGACGATTCCCTCATACGACGCAGCCATATTGTCATAACATATTGTCATAAACATGATGCTACAAACAGTTATGACATTTTTTATGACGAGGCTCAATTTTCTTTACTAAATTGCTTTGCTTCCTAGAAATCGTCATAAACATAGTCATCTAGTGACAAATTCTACTATTGTCATTGAGCATTTGTCATAAAAGGCCCTATGTGTTGTAGTGTTAGGCTAATTTCTGTCAATTTCCTCAACAAACGGTTCTAAGGAAAATGGATCATATGGGCCATTATATTTGGATTTCGGTGTTTGATGAACAACATGACCATTTGGACTAATTTTGTTTGCTATTATACAAGTTATAGTTTAAATGGATGCAAGGTAGACTTGGACTACAACAAAGTCATTGTTTGAATGATTAGCACCACAAGCGAAACTACCTCTCCTTATCATGTAATTTTCTGATGCCCCTTTTCTATTGGGTGGACCATAGGTGCACCCAATGGGTGTAGTCTCAGAGCTTCAAGCTGACTTGAGTAGCAATCAACTTGAAGGTCCCAAAACTTCTTCTCAAATGAATCTCTCAAACCTCTTTTGTTCCGCAACATTTAGTGTTGTGTCCTACCTATAGATATAATGTTTGGCTCAAAATTGTCTAAATGAAGCTTACCCGAGTGAATATTGCCCAACTGAAGACCTAAATGACCAAGAGTTGTCACTTTCTTCTCAGCTAATTGAAGATCATCTAGCTACGAACCAATCATCCATCCGACTGAAGAATGCCTAATAGGGTATTGCCCAACATAAATTTGCCCGACTAAAGATCACCAGACTGAGATTCTAGCTATTTAACTCAACGAGATTTACTTTGGATAAATGCCTTTTTCTTTTATTCATAGGATTTTTTGTAAAGTCCTATGTACCCAATGGGTGTGTGTTGGTCAATTGCATTTGGCTCATGAGGGAAACCAAGAACAAGGCATTGAAAGTTGCCTAGAGGGAGGGGGTAAATAGGTGAAACCTAAAAATTATAAACTTTAAACACACACTATTCTCGCGGTTAGTGTTAGAAATAATTCGCAGTGCGGAAGATAGTTCTCCTTGCTATGAGTTGCTCAATTAATGCGGATAACCTTGGGAGCAAACTCAAATCAATATGAGCAAGGGAACTTTTAGAGGGATGAAGGAAAGGGAAGCAAATCAAGTGGAGATCAACACAAATGAACACGGTGATTTGTTTTACCGAGGTTCGGTTCCAGCGAACCTAGTCCCCGTCGAGGAGGCCACAAAGGTCAGGTCTATTCCAACCCTTTCCCTCTCTTGATCAGTCACACAGATCGGTCGAGTGCTTCTCCTTAATCACTTGGTTCACTAAGACCCCGCAAGGATCACCACACACTTAGGTGTCTCTTGCTGTCAAACCCGGTTTTAGAAGGCAAACCGAATGCGAACCATGTACGTGCCAGGATCAACAATTCACGTACATAGCAGTTACATAACCAGACATCATCACACAATCCTCAAATAATAACATAAAGGAGAGTAATAGTTGATTACATCATGATGTCCGAGACATTCACATCGTCATTAACAATTATCAAAGTGCGAAAACAAAACTTAGATAAACAAGGCCTTCACAGGCAGCCCACTGGGGGTTTGCCGCTAACCCACGCCTAGAACTCATCGTACTCTTGGAACTCCCGGAAGTCCTCCACCACGACTTCATCTTCTCCTGAGCAGTGGTTGCAACGTGGACAACTTGGGGGGGTGGTGTGTAAATCAAGGGTGAGTACACATCAACATACTCAGCAATTGTCCTATTTGGTTGTAGTGGACTAGCTTTATGTGGGGTTAAGGTCAAACAGTTTCTTTTAGTTGGTCAGGTTATTATTACTAGTAGAGAGCCAGATTTTAGCATTAACCCAAGTTGTTAACCTAAAAGTACCCTTTCCAAATGGAAAGAATACCAGAAACCATAACCATAATCATAATCACAATAGAAACTAGCATTATCCCCATCATCATCTGTAAACAAAGCATCTCTGATCAATGTGTCTCTAATCAGTGGAGCTCCTAATGACGCTTATAACCACGAGCACGACTGATATATCAGTTTCATAACACTCTGCAGAGGTTTCACACTTTACCCACGAGCCATGATTCCCTTTTGCCTTGCGCCGATCAAACCCTTAAACACTACCATGGTGAATAGGCAAGGTTTCACTACGTAGCCTTCACAAAGATTCCCTAAGGCTATAGCCGCCCATTAGGTTTCCTAAATATACTGCACTCCTCCCGAAGGGGCAAACCACCCTCGGCAGAGCGAGCCACATACACCGAGCCCCATTGACGGCGCGACAATGAAGCGAACTACACCTCAGTTCCTCAAATTATTCAGCTAAGGGCGTCCCATACCACTCTCATGGTTGTACTGTTTTCTCGGGTGGTCATCCAACGAACCAGTCCTTACGGAGAGGCACTCGAGAAACCGCTCGAGTCCCCTTAAATGTCAAAATATCATCATCATAATCAAAAGGGAAAACAACATATCATAAATAATCTCATCATGTTCATTGATTAGGGTGAAGCACTAGCATAGAGCTAAATCAAAATAATCAAACCCACATAGGTAAACAAGGACAAAGATAAACAAAGCTAGTTAATCCTTAGGTATAAATTGTGTAAATGCGGGGAGTGAATTATAAAATGAGTAGGACATAAATAGGTCAGGGACACTTGCCTTCACCAACTAGTTGCTGCTGAGGGTCTTCACCTGTAACTCCTTCGGACTCCTCCAACTAACCGTTATCTATACGAGTTCAAACATACATTTCACGATTTTAATACAAAAAGAACAATACTTCGCGCAATAGAATATAACAAATAAGCAGATGCTTGGCGCAGGGCTCGCACCTATGACTTAGCGAGAAAGAGAAAACAAAGGTCGAGGCTACGGTCAAAGGGCAATTACGTTAAGCAGCTATAGATTAAAATACTTATCTAAACATAATAATATTAATTTGACAATCGCGCTATACATAAAATAAAGTTACGCTACACGTCTAATTATTATAAATAATTCAAGCTAAATTCAAAAGGATTGTCGTACGGCAAAACGCACGACGGCACACGTGAACTAAACTAAAAAATTGGGACGAGTTGCCGCGCGAGCCGACGAAGCGCGCGACAGCATACACGAACTAAGTTGAAAATAAAATGAGTCATTGTGTGGCGAAGCGCGCGATGCAACACTTAGACTAAACTTGAAATTAAATGAATCATCGCGCGACGAAGTGCGCAACGAGACACTTGAATTAAATATGAAAATAACGGAAAGCGTCGAGCGACAAAGCGCACGATGGCATACACCATTTAAACTGAATTTAAAACAAAACGTCGCGCGACTAAACACGTGACACAACATATTAAATAATCTGAAATTAAAATGAATCGTCGCGCGACGAAGCGCGTGACACAGCACGCTAATTAAATCTAAATTTAAAATGAATCGTCGTGCGACGAAGCGCGCGACGCAGCACATAAATTAAACTAAATCTAAAACTAATCAAACTAAATTTTAAACGTCGTGCTCTAGGGCAGCGCGCGCGGGAACAGGACTACGCGCGTACGCGAACGCGCAGCGCGCGCCGGGGGCCGTGTTGAGGAGCCGCACCATGGAGCCGCACCATGGGGCCACGCCAGGGCAGCGCCGGGAGCTGCGCCACCGGGCCGTGCCGGGGAGAGAGGAAGGAGGGAGAGGAGACGGGAGGGAAAGGGAAGGGGAGCTCACCTCAAGATCCGACAATCGGCGGCAACCGTCCACCGGATCACACCTAGGGCAAAGGAGGTGGAATAGAGGGAGATGGAAGTTGCTGCGTGGGAAAAGAAAAATGAGATAGAGAGGAGAGGTGGCGCACATGGGGGGGTTGAGGCGCCAGGGGGCGCGCGCCAGGGTCGGGCCGGGTCGGGTCGGGCCATGGGCCGATCAGACCGCGGGCTAGGCCAGAGATCCACTGCATGCATGACCATTAATCAAAAACAAACCATGAATCGAAAACCGAAACGAGACAGACGCGCGACCAGACACAACATCAGACAAAAGAAATATGCTTCGGCATGATGCATCACCCATGTCAACTTAGGTTTTTGTTTACACGCGATACAGACACCAGTCACTATACTGCTTTGAAAATTGGAAGAAGGAGCAAAACGGGAAGAGAAAAGAGAGTAACGCCTAAATTTGGTGAGTATCAGAGAAGAAAAAATTATAACCCTCAAATTCAGGGCGTTACAAACCTATCCCCCTTAAAAAATCTCTACCTCGAGATTCAAGGTTGGCCAGCAAAGTGGTCAGGATACTTGGCCATCAACTCATCTTCACGCTCCCAAGTTGCTTCTTCCTCGGAGTGGTGACCCCACCTAACTTTGCACATTCTGATAGTGTTCCTCCGGCTGACCCTATCGGCAGTCTCAAGAATCTGCGTTGGCTTCTCTATGTAGGTCAAGTCTTCTTGGACTTGCAGACCTTCCGCTAGCAACTGCTCCTCTAGCACACGCTAACACTTCTTCAACTGAGACACATGAAAGACATCATGCACTGTTGACAAATCTTTTGGCAGACTGAGCTGATAGGCCACTTCTTTGCGCTTCGTGAGAATCTGATACAGACCCACATATCAAGGTGCTAGCTTGTCTTTGACTTCGAATCTTCTGACTCCTCTAATAGGCGATACCTTCAGGTAGACAAAATCTCCCACTTCAAAACTCAGCTCTCTCCTTCTTGTGTCTGCATAACTTTGCTGCCTTGATTGCGCTATGTTTAGATTCTCTCGAACCATCTTGATGTTCTCTTCGGCTTCAAGCAGAATGTCTGGCCTAAACACTTGCTTTTCTCCAGGCTGACCCCAATGCAACGAAGTTCTACAACTCCTCCCATAAAGCTCCTAAAATGGTGACATCTTCAAACTAGCCTGATACCTGTTGTTATAGGAGAATTCTGCATAAGGTAACCTCTTGTCCCATCTGGACTGATCTTGCAACGCATAGGCTCTCAACATATCTTCGAGGACTTGATTAGTTCTTTCAGTCTGACCGTCTGTTTGCGGGTGATAAGCTGAACTGAAATTCAAATGTGTACCCAAAGCTTCATGCAACTGCTGCCAGAAATGAGAGGTGAACTGTGTTCCTCTGTCTGACACTATCTTCTTTGGCACACCATGAAGACAAACGATCTGATACATATACAGCTCCGCCAATACTGCACTACTGTAGCTAGTCTTGACAGGTATGAAGTGGGCTGACCTGGTCAAGCGGTCCACCACTACCCAAATGGAATCGTAGCCAGCCTGAGTGCGAGGCAATTCCGACTATGAAGTCCATCCCAATCTCATCCTTTTTCCACTGAGGAATTCGCAATGGCTGCAACAACCTGGCTGGCTTCTGATGCTCTGCCTTGATCCTCTGACAACTATCACATATGGCCACGTGCTCTGCGATTTCCCTTTTCATTCCGTACCACTAGAATTTCTTCTTCAGATCCTGATACATCTTCTCACTTCCAGGATGTATGGAATAAGCTGTCTCATGAGCTTCCTTGAGGATCAATTCCTAAATAGACTGGACATTGGGAACGCACAAGCGGTCCCTGAACCATACCACACCTTCTGCATCCTCCCTGAAAATATTTGCTTCTTCCTTCTAGAATCATTTGTTTGGCAGAACTGCCCGAATTATTCCAACTTAAGTGCCCAAGTCCCGCCTTAGAGGCAGCGACACACTTAAATCGGAATATATCGTCAGTCCCTCGGATCTAGTCCGATAAAGCCACTATCAGGATCGAGTACCATTAGCTCACTCAAAGGTGAGGCATAGAGAAATACAATAAAGCATAATACCATAAATTAAGAAAGTACCATTAGTGATTACATTATCGGAGTTTCAGAAATAATAACCAAAATTTATAATGCAGCGGAAATAACTAACGGAGAAGAACCGAGTAACATGGCAAAGCCTGGCCACGCTACTCCTCCTGGTCCTCTCCTGTGGAAGCAGTAACCCACTCTTCTGTCTATCCTGATGGCAGGGACGAAGGCCAAGTCACGCCATCAACCAAATCAAGAAGGTACCTGCAAAAATTATGCCACAAGCAAGGCTGAGTATACTAATACTCAGCTAGACTTACCCGGTGTGAGGAGTCTACTCCTCTACCTCCAGACCATGCAACTGTTTGGTTGAGGGGTTTGGTTTGCCAAAAGCACTAGTTGAGTCTAAAAACAAGTTTTAGCTTTTCAAGTTTTAATGTAATTCTTTAGACTAGATGAGTACCTAGCTATTCATACATGGTATCAAACGTTATTGCAATCAACATCTTTTGAATGTCACCACATTACACTTCTTACTCGATGCAGTACAAGGGATCAAGCAGTCTCATTAGCTGCGAGAAGCAGATGATTCGAATCGAGTTTTTAAACCTTGCAAGGTAAACCTAAACACACGACGTGGCGAGGCACTCTGTCCCCACACACATCAACTGTCCCCATCGATTCTCTGGCAACAGAAAGGGGCTCACCGCCTTGGCGTACAATGCCTCACTGACCCCGACCGCCGTCGTGCAGTGACCGCACTTGTACCCACCATAATTGGAATGGGAGACTACGTCCCAGGTCGTGTGAGGAGGGCAATCTATGGGCAGGTTCACTCAGGTACTAGGCTTATCGATTTAACATATTTCTCGACATATGTTTAATACGTTCAAACGCTTGACATAGGTACCACACATTAATCCTTATTCTAATTTTTCATCTTGTAGACAATGCATCCCTATGGATCGTTGTCCATAGACCATCATCATTCGATATAAAAATGGATACAACCAATTCCTGACCTCGCGCGAGTGCTAGAAAAATCACTCGACTTCTACCGAGATCCCTAATTAGCAAAGCAGCTACTCAACCTTGCATACTAGTATTCATCTCAAAAGGAATCCTGAGTTCATGCAACTAGGGTTTCAAGCAACTCCTACACTTAAGTGCACAGTACAAGCCTACAAACATTAAGTGCAGTAAAATAGCATATATAACGGTTATGCATATAACTGGGGCTTGCCTAGAATTTAACACTTAGATAGTGTTTGCTGGAGGATACTCGCTTGGCGAGCATCTCCTATCCTAGCCTTTGTTCTGTCTGTCCATATTCAAGGTGTTTGCTAACACCGTCTTGGAGTCAGCTCCACTCCACGTCCTTTATCCCACAGGATCATCATCTCTCGGTCCTAAATGAGATGCAGGATGCATATGTATGAATATGATGAAATATATCACAAGACATTCAAATACATGGTAGCAAACTAACATTAAATTGTAAGACACCATAAACAACCACACGCTAGCATTAGTTATCTACACGTTATCGACGTTCAACATTAACACCTTTAAAATACGACAATATTTTATTTATTTACGCAACACAAATACGATATCACAAGCACGCGCATTTACCACGATCACCTTAATCATTCATTGGTTCTCCTAAAATTAAATTAGTTAAGTCTATAAGTTCACTACGACTTATATATAGACAGACTTAGTTGAAAAGGAACTTGACACTTAATTGGGCTTTACAATTATTCATTAGGCAAACACTTATTAGACCTTAACCAATTTAGTTCACTAATTTAGCGAGACGTGTACTAGTTACCTATATACTTAGGCGTTATATTAGTTATATTATCATTACTGTGGGTTCAACCAAAATCAAAACGAGGAAACAGTCGACTCGAGCCAATCGCAACAGAGTAGAGCAATCCACCAAACATAACAAACTTAGGAAAGCAGCACAACAGTTGCTTGTTTCAGTCATAACTCACAAGATATTTATCTAAAAATAGTGAACGAATACTTTTTGGAAAGCTTATGAAACGCTCTACAACTTTGGTATCATCATCTCAATATGATTAGACTCTTAGCAAGGTCGAATTGTGCAAAAATAACAGCTCTGTCCAGGTTGGACAAATTGAGACCCTTTGTTTCAAAAATTCATAACCAGAGACTCATACATCCAAAACAGGTGATTCTAGACTTTCTGGAAAGCTAATAAAATTTTCTACAAATCATTTATAAATATCCC
The DNA here is from genome assembly GCA_029449295.1 of Zea luxurians. NCBI lineage: Eukaryota > Viridiplantae > Streptophyta > Magnoliopsida > Poales > Poaceae > Zea > Zea luxurians. Next base: position 131,987,900 of record JAOPSE010000008.1, read on the forward strand.
AAGGTGATTCAATATGCAATTTAGGATAAAAGACATTAGAAGGCTTTGCTGTCTAGAATTGGACTGATTCAGTCTTCACACTTTAGACATCCATAACTTAAACTTCAGATCACCAAAAAGAGTGATCCAAGACTTTTTGGAAAGCTTAGCAAAAGTACTACATAACTTTTATAATAACCAAGGAGTGATTCTATGTTTAACTGAATCAAACAACACAGTTTTCGAACTCTGTTCTGACAGTGGACAGAACATAGCAACCAGTTTGTAAAATTCATAACTCTTAAACTATCAGGCCTATGGTTATGAAATTTTAACACAAGTAAGATAAGAAAAGCATCTACAACTTTTTTATAACGACCATGAACTGATTGTAAAATTAAATTAAGCAAATAATGCAATCTCTAAAATCTATACAGAATTTGGACAGATTCAGTTACTGAATTTGTGAAAAACATAACTTCTAAACGATTAAACTTATGATTGTCAAATTTTAACATCAGCAATATAATAAAGTTATCTACAACTTTTCTATAGCACATATCTACAGAAAACATAATTTACTTAACTAGATTAATCACACAACTAAAACTGCCCACGCAGGAATTTCAGCTTGCGGTCATAATAGCACTTGACTCAAGCACCAAACACAAACATGGAGAGATAGTGCCACAAACTCTCAAGTATAAATTATTATGACTTAGTTATCAACTTATAATGGAAATCAAGGAACAAAATCTTATATGCTCATGTTGTCTAAGTTGAGTAACATGAAAGGGGCACCTTACTCTATTAGTGTAATTTCAGTAAGTCACTTCCAAATTTTATAGCGCAACACATTTCCATTTGACTTGCCATCAAGTGGCCACAACATCCCAAACGGGTGCGAGAACACTAGTTTCTAGTTCTAACCCTATGATTATTCCATTAATCATTTTAACTACTTACTCGGCATCGACCGACTTAACCTTTATCTCGACGGTTCGAGCACCACAATTCACGAAAGTCTACCAAGACATCTAGCATCACATAGAGAGCCTACTACTTCACATTGCACTTCATACAGAACCGTAGGGTGACAGTAATAACACACAAGTAATCGACCTTTCTCTATGACCTTCAGCTAGGTCACCAACAGACGACATGATGACTACGAAGGCATGTCACCACTTCATCACACCCATTTATCGCCTATATGCGCACTAATTCATTTCTTGCGACACATGCACTCAAAATCAATCCACACTACACAAAATACACCTGTTTCTTAATTATGCGCAGACATAACACTTTTTGAGATAAAGCGTCACTATGAACACCTTACACATAATTGCATTAGGAACCTATTTGTCCACTCAAAAACATCCATTCAAAGTTATAAATACAATAATACACTATATGTGAAGCATAATTTAAGGAACGCATAACGCGTATTGACCCGACTTAAGATGTAGAGGAAGCGATGACTACTTACGGCATGTCATCACCTCACTACACAAGCCAAAACTATTATTATTATTATTATTATTATTATTATTATTATTATTATTTAACCACACGCCTAGATAAGTATGATTTCAAATCAAATTGCCCATATTTTAAATTTCGGCATAAGCTTGGCTATTGGCTAACGACGTGACTATTTTCTAATTACCAACATACATCACCTTTCACCATTTTTGGATACTTGCACGACACACATCTATTCTAGTACATCACAAGTACATTCAACCCCATCAGTAGAGCACTACTGCATTTCAGAAAATTTCCTGAGACTACGACGACAAGGCATCGATCTTATCATGCACATAAAAGCATCACAAGCATATTTACGGAACCTATCGGTTAACTTGATCGACCCACTACACAAGTTCTTTGTCCTTCAAAATTTATCGCACAACAGGAACCATCCCACTTGCTAATGACCCAACAATACCTACTGATCTATTATTTACAGCACGAAACACAGTTACACGCCGCATACTAGTTTCTAACATAATCCTCATGTAACTCGTATTTCTGAACTTACTCATCACATAAATTTCTATCGATGCATTTCTCACAACATAACCCACATTTTAAAAATTATCCTCACAACAAACCACACATCAAATACATTCTTACCGAAACTTAAAAACATCCGAGCCCTCTTTCTAACTCATTTTCTTTCGCCACAAACTTCTATTCATACTAATACATTTTTTTACACATATACACACACATGCACAACATCGACCAAAGCTTAAATAGATTAATCCACAAAATACCAAGTGAACAACCTGGACGAATCGAGACTAGTCACATGGGCTGTCCACAAGGCTCGGCGTTTCGTCGAACGGGCAAAGCGCGAAGCGCGACGTCGACCACTAGCTGCGAAAACACACAAATTTGTTGGCGGCAGTTCATCGGACATCACACACATCAGAAAAATAAACAGTGAGGACAGTGGGGGTTCTCACCGAGGACTTACAGCATCGCGGATGGGGCTGCACAGCACAATGCTTCCCACGGGCATTTCGTCGAACACCTACAGCGCGTCGATATTGTGGGGCTACATGGAAGACTCGGCTACAAGGGCTGCGTTGTAGAGGGCTGGGCAGCGTTCACGTGGGGGCAGCCGAGGCAGGGAGGATGCGAGCTGCTAGGGGGTACGACACCATGGGAGCTGCTGCCGCTGCTTGGGGTGGAGGAGGGGCTGCTGCATCCATGGATAGGAAGTCGACTGCGCTGCGTGGAAGAGGCACAGGGAGGGCTCTCGATAGGAGGAAGAAGAGGGCTTGCTCGCCATGGGAGAGAGGGTGTAGGGAGGTGGGTTGGCGCTGGGCAGAGGAGGCTGGCCAGAGGTGGAAGAAAGGGGCGTCGTGGAGGGAGGAGTAGAGGCGTCGCTGGTTTCCATGGGAGAAAAGCAGAGGGCACCAAGCAGCTGGAGGAGAGGGCTCGCAGGGAGGGGTGCTGAGCATAGGGATGGATGGCGGCCAGGTGGGGAGCTCACGGCCATGGGGGAGGAAGAGCTCCTGCTCCTGCAGCAAGGGACAGAGGCAGGAAGAAGGGGAGTCGGCTGGGGCTACGCCGGCGCCATGGAGGAGACGAGGAGCTGAGCTCCCTGCTTGCTGCACGCAATGGACAGCAGAGGGAGGAAGAAGACCGGCTAGAGCAGGCCTGCGCGTGGAGAGGCAGGGAGAGAGAGTGAAGGTGGTGGCTAGGGGTGGGAATGAAAAATAGCCAAGTGCAAGTGAGGGGTCGTTCTATTTATAGACATGTGCTAGGGTTAGGGTTTCTTTAGTGGGCCAAATGGGCCGGCCTGGCCCAAGACACTTAATCAGGCTGCGCTAAATATTTCTCGGAATAAAAATGCTCCTGCGGATTTTGTCTCTACGGAGAACAGAGCGAAATAGAGTTTGGAAGATTGGGCGATTAACTCGACCAAGAGTTTGATTTGACTTCGCTCGGCAATAATTCCCTACGCATGATTTGAAAATAAAACGTCTTGAGATATGACCGGCTTTCGGATTTATGATTAAAAGAGACAAATCGCGACATCTAAAAATCATCGTCGATGTTGATTTTTGAATTTGGATCGAACACAGAGGTATTAAGCCGGGTCGCATAAGAATCTATTTGAGGACAACGCATTGGAGATTCCACTTGAGGATACAGACTCGGATTAATTTTTGGATATAGATCGAACATCGAGAAATTGGATTCGGACACAAAGATACTAGATTGAGTCGGATAAGAATTTATTAGAGGACGACATACTGAGTATTCCATTTGTGAGTATGGATCCGGATAGAATAATAGGACATAGATCGAAGGTCGAGGAATCAGGCTCGGGCACGGCTCGACTAGCAACTGTTGAGCGTTTGATTAAATGAGCTTTAGACGAGATTTATAAATCGAGATTGATTATCAAGTTTGCATTCGTGCCGAGAAATAAATGTTTTTAACAAGCTCCAAATTTGGCCTTCTATGAGACTGAATAACTCCGAGTTCGGTGAAATGTGTACGAATAGTCTGGATAATCAGAGACATATGCGAGCGAGGGATAGAAATTTTCACTGAGCATCCGAGATTAGGATAAATCTCCTGACATAACACGAAACAGACACCTGGGGTGTCACAATTTGCCAAATTTCATTGATCTTCTCATCATTCTTCTGTGCTTCTTTGATTTCCCGCTCTAAGGCGGGTTCTAACTAGACTGTTACTCCTCGCATGTTATTCAAAAATCCGAGGCTCAACCTGTCAAATTCTTTGGCCAACTCATAAGGCATCGGGTGAGCGACCATCATATTGACTTGACTTTTCCTACTTAAAGCATCTGCTACCACGTTTGCTTTGCCTAGATGGTAGTGAATTTCCAATTCATAATATTTAATCAGCTCTAACCATCTTCGTTGTCTCATATTCAGCTCCGACTGGATGAATATGTACTTCAGACACTTGTGGTCTGTATAAACATCACACTTCTGCCCGTACAGATAATGCCTCCATGTCTTTAGTGTATGAACCACTGCTGCTAACTCTAGGTCATGGATTGGATAATTCTTCTCATGAAGCTTCAGCTGTCGGGACGAGTAGGCCACAACTCTTCCCTCTTGCATCAGTACACATCCCAAGCCAGTGTAGCAAGCGTCGCAATACACCGAGAAGGGCTTGTGCACATCAGGCAAGACTAAGATAGGCGATGTAGTCAACTTCTCTTTCAGCGCTTCAAAGGCCTCTTGGCACTTCTGGGTCCACTTGAACTCAACTTTGTTTGCTAGCAAAGCTGTCATTGGTCTCGCAATCTTCGAAAATCCTTCAATGAACCACCGATAATATCCGGCCATTCCAATGAAGCTCTTGATTCCTCGAGCATCTGTTGGCGCCTTCCAGTTCAGAATGTTTGCCACTTTCTTCGGATCCACAGACAACCCATCTTTGTTTATAATCTGACCCAAGAACAAGACTTCATTAATCCAGAACTTGCACTTGCTCAACTTTGCATACAGCTGGTGCTCTTGCAATCTCTGCAATACCATCTTCAAATGATCCACATGCTCCTCCTCACTTTGAGAATATATGAGAATGTCATCAATGAATACCACCACGAAATTGTCGAGATAATCCATGAATACACTGTTCATCAGATTCATGAAGAAGGCTGGTGCATTCGTCAGGGCAAAAGACATAACAGTGAACTCATACAACCCATACTTGGTAATAAATGTCGTCTTCGGGATGTCTGAAGGTCGGATCCTGAGCTGGTGATAACCTGACCTCAGATCTATCTTTGAAAACACGTTGGCTCCTCTCAGCTAGTCGAACAGATCTTCTATTCTGGACAAGGGGTACTTGTTCATGATTGTGACTTTATTCAGAGCTCGATAATCAATGCACATCCTCCTAGTGCCATCCTTCTTCTCCACGAAGAGGACAGGGGCGGCCCAAGGTGAGGTACTTGGTCTGATGTAATGTTTCTCTGATAGCTCATCTATTTGCTTCTTGAGCTCAACTAACTCTAGTCCAGATACCTTGTAGGCTCTTTTAGAAATGGGGGCGGTGCCAAGAATAAGCTCTATGGCAAACTCAACTTTCCACTCAGGTGGCATACCTTGTAAATATTTAGGGAACACATCCGGAAATTCTGACACAACCTTAATAGTCTCGAGTGGATCTGCCTCCTTGCTATCAATAGTCATCTGGTGACAACCTCCTTTCCTTGGCTCGGGTGAGACTAGTTCAGTCACCACTTCTTCTAGTGGGGACACCAACTTAATTCTCCTCTTATCATAGCTGATAACTGCTTGGTACTTATCTAGCCAATTTATCCCTAGGATAACATCTATTCCCTGAGTACCCATTACTATGAGGTTAGAGGGGAATTCTATCCCCCTTATTTCCACACTTACATTCAAACGTACACTATCGGCTAGAACTTTTCCACCGGCTGAGTCAATATGAATTGGTGTTGACATGGTAGTTATGGGAAGATTATGCGCTTCTACCCATGATGCAGTAATGAATGAATGTGTTGCTTCAGTATCAAATAACACTTCTGCAAGATGGGATTTGATTGTAAACATACCTACTATCATGCCTAGTGTTTCCTGGACTGTTTAGCCTCCAAATGGTTCAGTCTCCCATGGTTGTAACGTGTCTAGGCGGGATTGCCTGCTCTTGGATGAGACACATTCTGCTTGGCCGGGGCACTAGGGCTTGGCTGTTGTTGAGCTACCTTCTTTGAACAATGCATCACCCAATGGCCTTGCTCTCCACAATGGAAACATGCTCTGCCTCCTCCTTGCACTGGGGCTGCTTGACTACTCTGGTTGGTTGCTAGGGCAGGAAGACGAGGTGCCTGCTGATTCTACCTCTAGAACTGACTTCCTCCTATCTGACTTTTTTCTGGCGATTCTGCTGCTGATACTGAGGGTACTCCCTCTAGAACTGCTGCTGAGGCAAGCGCTGATTCTGCTTGAACTGCTGAGGTGGGTTGCCTGAGAAACGGGGGCGATTGCTGCTCCCAGGCTGAGGTCCACCAATCTTGCGCTTGCGATCCTCCATCTCCTTGCGCTTCTTTTCTATCATGATTGCTCTATCGATCTGGTGCTGAAATGTGGGAAAAGTATGGTTCATCAGCTGATAGTGCAGGGGATCGACTAGAGCTATCAAGAAACGATACTGCCTCTTGGCATCTGTGTTGACATCTTCAGGAGCATAGTAGGACAGTTGCAAAAACCTGTCTCTGTACTCACTGACTGACATGGGCCCTTGCTCGAGCGCCAGAAATTCCTCTTTCTTGACTATCATCAGACCTGCTAGAACATGATACTAACAGAAATTATCTCTGAATTCCTCCCAAGTGATGGTGTCGGGGTTGGCATGGGTGGCGAGGTAGGACTCTCATAAATACTGAGCTGCTCCCCTCAACAGATGGGGACCATATAGAACCTTCTCTTTGTCATCACACTGAGCGGTGTGCAACTCCCGCTCCACGGTATGCAGCCAATCTTCAGCATCCATAGAGTCAACAGAGTGAGCGAACACTGGGGGATGACCTCTCATGAATTCAGCACGCTTATCTCTAGGCATCTAAGGCATCTGCACTTGCATCAGAGGTTGAGGTGGGGGCTGTTGCTGCTGCATGGCGACGAGTTTGACCAATAGCTTGGACTGCATGAGTCTGGACCAGAAACATCTGCTCTATTGTCATCAGGGGTGGTGGTGGCAACTGCTGCTGAGGTGCCTCATCTTGCGGTGCCTGTTGCTCCGGTTGAGCATGCCTCCCTCCTCTACGTCTGTTGTCTGACATCTGCGAAATGCAATCACACATCAGAACTGATCTTGCAAATCTTGCAGCATAAGAAAAGAGCATAGAATTCTTTTACAATACTGAACAGACAAGCATCTTCACTGACTAGATAACTAATTTTATTAACATTAACAGGTAAACCAAAGTGCAGGGGGTACCCACACTCTAGCGACAGTCATTACAAAGATCCAAATCCATCATAGTTCATCATGATAAGCATAAAAACACAGGATAAGCAAACTACCCTGCCTAACTAAGACTAACTGAGAATAAGACTAAGGCTAAGACTTCTATTTTAAACATTAATTACAGGATCCAATGCTGACGATCTATGGTTCTAAATTTATCCTGGTCCTGCAGTCGGGGTTGCCATAGACATGGTGTACACGCTGAGGTGAGCAGTACGGATGCTGAGTCCCGACGGGGGCGAGAGAGCCATCTGCTAGGTGATGGTGCTCCGCGCGCTCAGGCCGCAACTGGGCGATCTCAGCACGAGCCCTACTCAGCTCGTCTAAAGCGTGGTCTAGCTCCATGTTTAGCACGACGGCTACGTTGATTGTGCTGCTCAACCTAGGATTGTCCTCACCAATAGGTGAGACAATCACGTCTCCTATGCTGCCAGGTGGACGGCGGGGGTAATACCTCAAGTCAAGATCATCGGCCACCCCACCGAGTACTGAGCAGTAGTGCAAAAGCGCACGTCGTGCGACATCTTGTATGGCCGCCTTAGCTGGGTCCCTCTCAGAGATAGAATAATGCTCCGAGCAGACCTCCGCACCCTGGAGACTATCCTCCAGACGGCGAACCAGACAAGTCGCCTCCCAGCGATCCAGGTAATGTGGCAGAACCACCCGAATTATTCCAGGTTAAGTGCCCAAGTCATGCCTCAAAGGTCGCAACACACTTAAATCAAAATAACCCGTCGGTCCCTCAGATCTAGTCTGATAAAGCCACTTATCTAGGATCAAATACTACAAGCTCACTCGAAGGTGAGTCACAAAGGAAATACAATAAAACAGGAAACCTCAAATTAAAGTACTAGAGTTATTACATAAATCAGAGTTTTTCAAGAAACTGAAATAAGTTCATAAGGTAAATTTGCAGCGGATAATTGATATCGTTGAAAGATGAGGAATGGGGCAAGGCCTAGCCCACTACTCCTGCTCCTCTCTTGCTGGAGCAGCATCCCACTCGACCGTCCAACCCGATGGCAGGGTGGTAGGCCAAGTCACACCATCAACCATATCCTGAAGCGTACCTGCAAAAATTATGCCACAAGCAAGGCTGAGTATACTAATACTCAGCTAGACTTACCCGGTGGAGGAGTCTACTCCTCTACCTGTAGACCATGCAGCTATTTGGCTGAGGGGGTTTGGTTTGCCAAAAGCACTAGCTTGGTCTAAAATCCATTTTAGCTTTTCCAATTCTAGCATAATTAATTTAGCTAAGTTTGCTCCTTCTAAACATACATGGTAGCAACCATTTAGTGCAATCAACATGTTATCTCAAATAAAACCTCATTTCACTTCTTACTCAATGTAGTACAAGGGGACAAGCAGTCTCATTAGCTGCGAGAAGCAGACGATTCGAATCGAGTTTTAACCTTGCAAGGTAAACCTAAACACACCACATGTAGGGGCACTCCGTCCCCACACATATCAACGTCCCCATCGATTCCCCGTTCGCAGCCAGGGCTCATCCGCCTTGGCATACAATGCTCCACTGACCCCGGCTGCCGCCGTGCAGTGACCGCACTTGTACCCACCATAGCTAGCATGGGAGACCCAGTCTCAAGACGAGTGAGGAGAAAAGTCCGTGTCCAGCTTCACTCAGGTACTAGGTTTACCGGTTACCATATTTCCTGACATGTGTTTAGTACGTTCAAACGCTTGACTCAGGTATCCACACATTAATCCATAATTCCTTTTCCCGTCTCAGGGACAAGGCATCCACCTTGGATCCTATGACACCTCAGTGTCACTTAGGGTTTCTTCTCAATGCTAACTCAAAACCATTATCACATGTGAACCAAATTGAGTAAAGGGCATCAAAAATTAGGAACAAAGGTTTAATTAAGTCTTTTATCTTAAGGATCATGCCTAAAACATATTAAGCATTCAAAAAGGAAAGAATTGCTAAAACCCTAGAACAACCCTAATTAGGTCATTTAAGTAGAAGGGAAGGAATGGGTAAGAAGACCATGAAAACATGGAATCATGGCTTAGGCCAATTATAAAAGTTGAAATACACTAACTAAGCTACCATAAAGGTTATAAAAATTTGGCCAAAATAGTTTGTTAAAAACCCCAATCAAGCCATTCAATTCAAGGCATCCTAGAAAAATCTGAAATTCAGATTTCTGAATTTCAGCCTCTAACTCAAAACCGAGCGTGTTCACCCAGATCCCTATCTCAAAACCCTAAGCTCCCATTAACAAAAATGTGCTAAACTAACCCCTCTAGCACATATCTAAAGATGGCATTGGGATTCGGGCCCTAGACATGACAAAACCGAAGATTTGCCTCGGGCTCGGGCTGACAGATAGACCCGACTTAAGAGCTCCATATCTTTGGAACCAGTAGGCCAAATCATATGACCCCCCCCCCACAATATTGGTAGCTTATAGGGAGGAGAAGAGGTTTTGTGCACTGACCAAGGCAAGAGCAGGCTCGGATGAGTGACAACGTGTGCCAGAACTCGGGCAGAATGATTGCGCACATGTGTTCGACCCTGGTCGGCACGCCGGTGTTCGCCCAACCCACGCACGCGCTCGCTTCAGTGCACGGTCAAGTCCGCTGCGCGCCCTCACTCATGTTGTGCCTATAAAGCAGCCCCAAGGCCTCGGCCGTACTCCCCCGCGCGCTCTCAGTCCTGCCCAAGCTAGAGTTCGCCGGACTTTGCCTTGAGCATGTCGTGCCACTGCCCGCCAAGCCACTCGAGCCTCGGCCACCACGGCCAGCTCATTTCAGCCGCCCCCAGTCTGCGCCAGCTATTCGGTTAGCGTCACTAGGGACCCGTGAAGCTCCCCAAGCCCTCAGACCCGGCAGAGCCTCACCGGAGACCCCGAATCCCCCTCGCCAGATTTCTTCAACTCACTGGTGAACATGGACCGGGTAAGTCTCTGTGCCATTCTCAAATTCCTTCCGTGTGCCGCCTCTATGTCACCTGGCCAAGGCTCCCGAGCTAACCAATTGGACTATCGCTCCGTGAGCAGGCTGGAATACTCGTCGCCGATGAACTCACCCGCCTACACACGTGGACCAACCTACTCCAACCATCCCTAGAGACGATCCACACATTGACGTGACCGTCAAGACCTCCCCCACACCCTCGACCACCTCACCGAAGCAATCTCACCGCCGGTAAACCCCTCCGCACTTTCTTCCGCCGCGGTTACTGTTTATTTGGGAGAAGGATCGCGGGTTGGATTTAGTAGAACCCTAGGGGGTTTTCTGCGTAGTCAGAGACCCATATGAATAGTGACCCGAGGACCTGTCTGTAATGAAACTAGAAACATTCGCCAGGGACCCCAATGCAAAACCTTTTTCCTTTAACCATTTCTGTTTATCCTTTTTAAATAGGCAAAAAACTTAAGAAATTCATATCTTGAGAAATGTTTAACCAAATTTAGTCAAACCAATTTTACTGGATTCAGAATATTATGAACTATAAAATAAAAATGTTGAACCCCATGGTTTCTGTATCAATTTTTAGAGTTTAGAATTAAATAAGGAAACTGCCCAAACCTTATTAAAATAAAGAAAAATAGTTATGCTTTTGTACTAGGCTTAAGAAAATTTGTGGAGGTCCAAACCCAACTTAGGCACTGTTTAAAAATATTAAGCACCCTAGTATACCAGATAAGCACAGGGTTATCTATTAAACACTACATTTGCCCAAAACTTAGGGAATTAGGAAAGGAAATAAAAATTAATGAATAGAGGATGTATATATTTTTCCTAATCCACTTAAGTAATGAAGAACCTAGGAAAAATACAGAGGACCCTAGTCCATAACAAATCCAAGGTTAATTATTTATTAGGCACTAATTGTTGGGGACCATAATTAGGGGTACCGCCAAGACTCCTAATCTCAGCTGGTAAACCCCATCAGCACAAAGCTGCGAAGGCCTGATGGGCGCGATTCAGGCCAAGGCTCCGCTCAAGGGACACAATCCCGCCTCGCCCGAGCCCGACCTCGGGCAAAGACAGTCGACCCCGGAAGATTCACGCTTCGCCCGAGGGTCCCCTCAAGCAACGGACGCACCATCGACTCGCCCGAGGCTCAGCTCGGGTAGGCTTCGCGGAGAAGCAACCTTGGCCAAATCGCCACACCAACCGACCATATCGCAGGAGCGTTTAATGCAAGGACCGCCTGACATCTTATCCTGACGCGCGCTCCAGTCGACAAGGCCGAAGTGACCGCAGTCACTTCGCCGCTCCACTGACCTGACCTAACAGGAATACAGCGTCGCCTGCCCTACTCCGACTGCCGTGCCACTCGCCAGAGTGAGGTCGACAGCGGCTAAGTCTAGCCTCGGGCGACATAGGAAGCTCCGCCTCGCTCGACCCCAGGGTTCGGCCCCCGTCTCGGCCTCGGAAGATGGACTTCGCCTCGCCCGACCCCAGGGCTCGGACTCAACCACGACTTAGAAGACGACAAACTCCGCCTCGCCTGACCCCAGGGCTCGGACTCAGCCTCGGCTCCGGAAGACGATGGACTCCGCCTCGCCCGACCCCAGGGCTCGGGCTCAACCTCGACCTCGGAGGAATCACCACCTCGCCCAAACTCGGGCTCGGACCAGCCATGTCGCTAGGGGGGCCATCATTACCCTGCCCCTAGCTAGCTCAGGCTACGGGGAACAAGACCGACGTCCCATCTGGCTTGCCCCAGTAAATAAGTAATGATGACACCCCGCACGCTCCATGACGACTGCAGCTCCCAGCCCCTTACGTCAGCAAGGAGACATCAGCAAGGATCCTGACAGCCCCGACAGCTGTACTTCCGCAGGGCTCCAGCTCTCCTCCGATGGCCACGGCATTACATGAATAGGGCAGCAACACCTCTCCGACAGCCACGACGGCATGTACATAGGGCACTAGCTCCTCTCTGCTAGACACGTTAGCACATTGCTACACCCCCCATTGTACACCTAGGCCCTCTCCTTACGTCTATAAAAGGAAGGTCCTAGGGCTCTCGTACGGAAAGGTTGGCCGCGCGGGAGAACAGGGCCGATGCATAAGGCTCTCGCTCTCTCTCTCCCACGCGAACGCTTGTAACCCCCTACTACAAGCGCATCCATCCGCCCTGGGCGCAGGACATCACGAAGGCCGCGGTTTCCCCTTATTGTTCTCCCCCTTTGTGTCCCGTCTCGTGCTGACCCATCTGGGCTGGGACACGCAGAGACAATTTACTCGTCGGTCCAGGGACCCCCCAGGGTCAAAACGCCGACAGTTGGCGCGCCAGGTAGGGGCCTGCTGCGTGTTGACGAACAGCTTCCCGTCAAGCTCCAGATGGGTAGTCTCCAGCAACCTTTCCAACCTGGGACGATGCTCCGTTTCGGGAGTCTTGAGTTCATGTCCCTCGACGGTAGCTACGACATGATACTCCTTCCTCCGCCGTGCGACAGCGACAATGGCGGCCGTCAGCCCGCCCGCCGGCGGCGGAATCAACGACGTCTTCCCCACATGGCGGAAGAACAACATCCGTGTTTGTCCCGTCACCTCCCCCACCGACGGAGGAGGAGGCGGGGCAACCATGGCCAAGCAGGAGGCGGCACCTCGTCGGTTGTCGAGCAAGTCAACGATGTCGGCGCCCTAGCGGGGGACACGTCGGGCTTCGACCTTGCGTCTGAGACAAAGACGAGCGCTGCTTCCCCACAACACGCCAACCCCAAGCAGACGAACGACACCATCACAATCACGAAGGACTTGCTGGGCGTCACCCTCGTACCTGAGACAACGGTGCAGTCCGCCCCTGACATGACTTCGTCACCGCCCGTCGACCAAGAGGTACCGACCGATTCCCATCTCGTGCCTTTTGGATTCAGCTTCGACCCACCAAGCGACCTCGCTTCGGTGGAAGCTTTCATAGAGGCATGTACCAACCCTTCGGGGTACCATATGCGGTCACCCTGGGACAGACTGACGGCCGTCTCGACCTACGGACCCTCGGGTTCCGAGGAAGATGATGAGCCCGACTTTTGTTGGGATTTCTCCGGGCTCGGTAACCCCAGTGCCATGCGGGACTTCATGACCGCATGCGACTACTGCCTCTCCGATTGTTCCGATGGTAGCCGCAGCTTCGGCGACGAGGACTGCGGCCCGAGTCGTGAATGTTTCCACGTCGATCTAGGGGGATCCCAGCGAAGGCAACCATCCTGGTATGCCGGAGAGCGGCGATCCCCCTAGGCCTGCGCCTCGTGTTGACATCCTTCGGGAGCTAGCTGTGGTCCCAGTCCCTGCGGGGGGTCAGGATGCACAGCTCGAGCAAATCCGTGAGATGCAGGCCAGGCTCGATGAGGGAGCAGGAACACTTGAGCAGTTTCGGCGGAACATCGGGCAGGAATGGGCAGACCAAGTTCCGGCCGGAGAAGCGCGTCATCTACTCCAGGGCGTCCAGCACTGCATTGCCGACGACGTCAGGGCAAGGCCACCACTAACTTCCAGTGGGGTCGGCCAGAACCTGGCTGCAGCAGCAATACTACTCCACGCGATGCCGGAACCATCGACCACCAAAGGGTGACGTATCCAGGGAGAGCTCAAGAATCTCCTGGAGGATGCCGCGGTCCGACGGGCCGAAAGCTCTGCCTCCCGAAGGCAGGGGTACCCCTCGGAGCATCGCGCTGTGACTTCCCGATTCGTGCAGGAAGCCTCGATCCACACCGGGCGCACGCGCAACACGGTGCCTGCGGCCCCGGGTCGCCTCGGCAACGAGCACCACCACCGCAACCGTCAAGCCCACCTCGACGAGAGGGTGCGCCGAGGATACCACCCCAGGCGTGGGGGACGCTATGACAGCAGGGGAGGATCGGAGCCCTTCGCCCGAACAACCCGGTCCGCTAGGCTTTCAGCCGGGCCATACGACAGGGCACCGTTCCCGACCCGGTTCTGAACCCCGACTACCATCACAAAGTACTCGGGGGAGACGAGGCCGGAACTGTGGCTCGTGGACTACCGACTGGCCTACCAGCTGAGTGGAACGGACAATGACAACCTCATCATCCGCAACCTCCCCCTGTTCCTCATCCAACACCGCTCGAGCCTGGCTGGAGCATCTGCCTCCGGGGCAGATATCCAACTGGGACGACCTGGTCCAAGCCTTCGCCGACAACTTCCAGGGCACGTACGTGCGCCTTGGGAACTCCTGGGATCTCCGAAGCTGCCGCCAGCAGCCGGGAGAGTCTCTCCGGGACTACATCCGGCGATTCTCGAAGCAGCGCACCGAGCTGCCCAACGTCACCGACTCGGACATCATCGGCGCGTTCCTCGCCGACACCACCTGCCGCGACCTGGTGAGCAAGCTGGGTCGCAAGACCCCCACCAGGGCGAGCGAGCTGATGGACATCGCCACCAAGTTCGCCTCTGGCCAGGAGGCGGTTGAGGCCATCTTCCGAAAGGACAGGCAGCCCCAGGGCCGCCAGCCGGAAGATGTCCCCGAGGCGTCCGCTCAGCGCGGCACCAAGAAGAAGAACAAGAAGAAGTCGCAGGCGAAACGCGACGCCACCGACGCGAACCTTGTCGCCACCGCTGAGTACAAGAACCCTCGGAAACCTCCTGGAGGTGCCAATCTCTTCGATAAGATGCTCAAGGAGCCGTGCCCCTATCATCAGGGGCCCGTCAAGCACACCCTTGAGGAGTGTGTCATGCTTCAGCGCCATTTTCACAAGGCCGGGCCACCAGCGGAAGGTGGCAGGGCCCACAACAACGACAAGAAGGAGGATCACAAGGCAGAGGAGTTCCCCGAGGTCCACGACTGCTTCATGATCTACGGTGGGCAAGTGGCGAACGCCTCGGCTCGGCACCGCAAGCAAGAGCGTCGGGAGGTCTGCTCGGTAAAGGTGGCGGCGCCAGTCTACCTAGACTGGTCCGACAAGCCCATCACCTTCGACCAGGGCGACCACCCCGACTGCGTGCCGAGCCCAGGGAAATATCCGCTCGTTGTCGACCTCGTCATCAGCAACGTCAGGCTCACCAAGGTCCTCATGGACGGAGGCAGCAGCCTCAACATCATCTATGCCGAGACCCTCGGGCTCCTGCAGACTGATCTGTCCTCGATCTGGACAGGCGCGGCGCCTTTTCACGGGATCATCCCCGGGAAACGCGTCCAACCCCTCGGACAACTCGATCTGCCCGTCTGCTTCGGGACTCCCTCCAACTTCCGAAGGGAAACCCTCACGTTCGAGGTGGTCGGGTTCCGAGGAACCTACCACGCAGTACTGGGGAGGCCATGCTACGCCAAGTTCATGGCTGTCCCCATCTACACCTACCTGAAGCTCAAAATGCCGGGCCCCAACGGGGTCATCACCGTCGGCCCCACGTACCGACACGCGTACGAATGCGACGTGGAGTGCATGGAGTACGCCGAGGCCCTCGCCGAATCCGAGGCCCTCATCGCCGACCTGGAGAGCCTCTCCAAGGAGGCGCCAGACGTGAAGCGCCACGCCGGCAACTTCGAGCCAGCAGAGACGGTTAAGTCCGTTCCTCTTGACCCCAGCAACGACGCCTCCAAGCAGATCCGGATCGGCTCCGAGCTCGACCCCAAATAGGAAGCAGTGCTCGTTGACTTTCTCCACGCGAATGCCGAAGTTTTCGCATGGAGTCCCTCGGACATGCCTGGCATACCGAGGGATGTCACCGAGCACTCGCTGGATATCTGAACTGCATCCCGACCCGTGAGGCAGCCTCTGCGCCGATTCGACGAAGAAAAGCGCAGAGCCATAGGCGAGGAGATCCACAAACTGCTGGCTACAGGGTTCATCAAAGAGGTATTCCATCCTAAATGGCTTGCCAACCCTGTGCTTGTAAGAAAGAAAGGAGGGAAATGGCGGATGTGTGTAGACTACACTAGTCTAAACAAAGCATGTCCGAAGGTTCCCTACCCTCTACCTCGCATCGATCGTGGATTCCACTGCTGGGTGCGAAACCCTGTCATTCCTCGACGCCTACTCAGGGTATCACCAAATCAAGATGAAAGAGTCCGACCAGCTCGCGACTTCTTTCATCACACCTTTTGGCATGTACTGCTACGTTACTATGTCATTTGGTTTGAGGAATGCGGGTGCGACATACCAAAGGTGCATGAACCACATGTTTGGCGAACACATTGGTCGGACCGTCGAGGCTTACATCGATGACATCGTAGTCAAGACGAGGAAAGCCTCCGACCACCTCCCCGACCTTGAAACGACATTCAAGTGTCTCAAGGCGAAAGGCGTAAAACTCAATCCCGAGAAGTGCGTCTTCGGGGTCCCCCGAGGCATGCTCCTGGGGTTCATCGTCTCCGTGCGGGGCATCGAGGCCAACCCGGAGAAAATCGCGGCCATCACCAACATGGGGCCCATCAAGGACTTGAAAGGCGTACAGAGGGTCATGGGATGCCTTGCGGCTCTAAGCCGCTTCATCTCACGCCTCGGCGAAAGAGGCCTACCTCTGTACCGCCTCTTAAGAAAGACCGAGTGCTTCACTTGGACCCCCGAGGCCGAGGAAGCCCTCGGGAACCTAAAGGCGCTCCTTACGAACGCACCCATCCTAGTGCCTCCCGCTGCCGGAGAAGCCCTCTTGATCTACGTCGCCGCTTCCACTCAGGTGGTCAGCGCCACGATCGTGGTCGAAAGACGAGAAGAAGGGCATGCATTGCCCTGTCCAGAGGCCGGTCTACTTCATCAGTGAGGTACTGTACGAGACCAAGATCCGCTACCCACAAATTCAGAAGCTGCTGTACGTGGTGATTCTCACGCGGCGGAAGTTGCGACACTACTTTGAGTCTCATCCGGTGACTGTGGTGTCATCCTTCCCCCTGGGGGAGATCATCCAATGCCGAGAGGCCTCGGGTAGGATTGCAAAGTGGGCGGTGGAAATCATGGGCGAGACAATCTCGTTCGCCCCTCGGAAGGCCATCAAGTCCCAAGTCTTGGCAGACTTTGTGGCTGAATGGGTCGACACCCAGCTCCCGGCAGCTCCGATCCAACCGGAACTCTGGACCATGTTTTTCGACGGGTCACTGATGAAAACAGGGGCAGGCGCGGCCCTGCTCTTCATCTCGCCCCTCAGGAAGCACCTCCGCTACGTGCTACGCCTCCATTTCCCGGCGTCCAACAACGTGGCTGAGTACGAGGCTCTGGTCAACAGGTTGCGCATCGCCATCGAGCTAGGGGTCCGATGCCTCGACGCTCGTGGTGACTCGCAGCTTGTCATCGACCAAGTCATGATGAACTCCCACTGCCGTGACCCGAAGATGGAAGCCTACTGCGACGAGGTTTGGCGCCTGGAGGACAAGTTCTACAGGCTCGAGGTCAACCACGTCGCTCGGCGGTACAACGAGACTGCGGACGAGCTAGCGAAGATAGCTTCGGCGCGAACAACGGTTCCCCCAAACGTCTTCTCCCGGGACCTATATCAACCCTCAGTCAAGACAAATGACACGCCCGAGCCAGAGAAGGCCTCGGCCCGGCCCGAGGCACCCTCGACCCCGCCCGAGGCACGCTCGGCTACCGAGGGTGAGGCTCTGCGCATCGAGGAAGAGCGGAATGGGGTCACACCTAATCGAAACTGGCAGACACCATACCTGCAGTATCTTCACCGAGGAGAGCTACCCCTCGACAGAGCCGAAGCTCGGCGACTGGTGCGGTGCGCCGAGTCATTCGTCTTGCTGGGTGACGGGAAGGAGCTCTACCACCGCAGCCCCTCCGGCATCCTCCAGCGATGCATATCCATCGCCGAAGGCCAGGAGCTCTTACAAGAAATACACTCGGGGGCTTGCGGTCATCACGCAGCGCCTCGAGCCCTTGTTGGAAACGCTTTCCGACAAGGTTTCTACTGGCCGACCGCGGTGGCCGATGCCACTAGAATTGTCCGCACCTGCCAAGGGTGTCAATTCTACGCAAGGCAGAAGCACCTACCCGCTCAGGCTCTGCAAACAATACCCATCACCTGGCCGTTTGCTGTGTGGGGCCTGGACCTCGTCGGTCCCTTGCAGAAGGCACCCGGGGGCTACACGCACCTACTAGGTCGCTGTTGACAAATTCTCCAAGTGGATTAAAGTCCGACCCCTAAACAGCATCAGGTCCGAACAGGCGGTGGCATTCTTCACCAACATCATCCATCGCTTTGGGGTCCCGAACTCCATCATCACCGACAACGGCACCCAGTTCACTAGCAGAAAGTTCCTAGACTTCTGCGAAGACCACCACATCCGGGTGGACTGGGCCGCCGTGGCACACCCCATGACGAATGGGCAGGTAGAATGTGCCAACGACATGATTCTGCAAGGACTCAAGCCGAGGATCTACAACGACCTCCACAAGTTTGGTAGGCGATGGATGAAGGAACTCCCCTTGGTGGTCTAGAGTCTGAGGACGACGCCAAGCCGAGCCACGGGTTTCACGCCGTTCTTTCTAGTCTATGGAGCCGAGGCCATCTTGCCCATAGACTTAGAATACGGTTCCCCATGGACGAGGGCCTACGACGACCGACGCAACTAGACCAACCGAGAAGACTCACTGGACCAGCTGGAAGAGGCTCGGGACATGGCCTTACTACACTCGGCGCGGTATCAGCAGTCCCTGCGACGCTACCACGCCCGAGGGGTTTGGTCCCGAGACCTCCAGGTGGGCGACTTGGTGCTTCGACTACGACAAGACGCCCGAGTGCGGCACAAGCTCACGCCTCCCTGGGAAGGGCCGTTCGTCATCGCCAAGGTTTTGAAGCCCAGGACGTACAAGCTAGCCAACAGTCAAGGCGAGGTCTACAACAACGCTTGGAACATCCGACAGCTACGTCTTTTCTACCCTTGAAATGTTTTCAAGTTGTTCATACACCTCGTTTACATACGCCAACAAAGTCTAACCATCAAGGAAGGGTCAGCCTTGCCTCAGCAAAGCCCGACCCTCCCTCGGGGGCTAGAAGGGGGGAACCCCCTCCGCGTCAAAATTTTCCTCGGAAAAAGTCTTTCTGCCAGAATACCTTTCGTGCTTTTCAACTACTTCGGTAGCGGGATCATGAAAACGACGGAGTACACGTAAGCAGGCAAGGCCGACCGAGCCGAGGGACTCCTACGCCTCCGGGATACGGATACCTCACTCATCACCTTCTGCGAGAAGTAACTCGCGTTCGGATAAACGATTCTACTACCGATGAGCAAGCCCTGATACTTGAAACAAGAGGAAAAGAAACGCAGCTTTACAACGCGACGACAGTATGTTTGGGCCTCGGCGGCCTGCAAAAAACATATGCATACTACAGGCGAACCGATCCTGCAGGCTCAGACGTCAATGGAGGGGGAGCAGCAGCACCCTCGGCGTCAACTCCACCTTTGGCGAAGTCCGACCGAGCCTCGGACGACAACATGGTCGGAGGATCTTCGCTCCGAAGGACGACGTCAGCACCACGCCGGGGCCATCGCCGCCAGGGTCTCCTCCAGGAACCCGGCCCGAGCAGATGGCTCGGCCGGCCGCCCCGAAGCCTCAGCCAGCTATCCCCCGAGGACACCAGCCCGGCTCGTGGCCTCGACAACTCAACTCCGTCGTTGGTCCCACCAGTGGAAGACCCGGCCAAGCCCCGGCCGATGAAGCTTCCTTTTTCGAGCCAACTCCGCCTTTGTCCACGCTGACATCCGCTGCCCTCGGCCCCGGCTCACCGTAGAGCGGTCCGAGGGTTTCTTTGACTAAGCAAGTGAAGCCTCGGGCGGCAAGACCGACCGAGCCGAGGGATTCCTACGCCTCCGGGATACGATACCTCACTCGTCACCTTCCGCACAGAGCAACTCACATTTGGTTAAGTGGTTCGGCTAGCCGACAAGCGAGTTCCAGTGCTCGAAAATGAGGAAAAAACATGGTATTACACCCAAAAATACCTACATGTTCAGGCCCTGACAGCCACAATGAACAGACACCGGCACTCAAGGTGCCATTACAAACGGAACTCCGGTTCCACTCCCGCAGGTACGAACAACCCCCCACATTGGGGGGCCTGCGGGGCGACAAAACCCCTGGTGGCTCGCCGATGCCCGCTCCGGCAGCAGCGACAACAACCTCCGCTCCGAGTGGCCAAACAGCAGCAGCGATGACCTCAGGGCGGACGCTGCTGTGACGAGCTCTTCGCCCACGTCCCCACTCGAGGGGC
This sequence comes from Zea luxurians, assembly GCA_029449295.1. NCBI lineage: Eukaryota > Viridiplantae > Streptophyta > Magnoliopsida > Poales > Poaceae > Zea > Zea luxurians. The sequence goes on from JAOPSE010000008.1 coordinate 132,008,534, forward strand.
GAGGACAAGCTATCAAAGCCAAAGAGCCGGAGGCCCGGAGCGTGGATGGTGGCGGCGATCTTGTCGGCAACGAGGACTTCTTCAGCCGCCACCACCTCAACGTCGACGACGGTAGCCATCTGCCCACCGACAGATCCCCACTCGGATCCTCCCGGACAGGCAAGCACCGACCTCCGCGCAAGAGGCGTCGTACCGGAGCAAAGGTGATAGTAGACGCAGCCCGATCTTCCGTGAGATACGATAACTTGATTGAGTGGAGATCTCGACGTTGATGATCCAAGGCTCCGAGCAAACGGTTCCTCGCAATCACTACACCACGGCTCCGTTGGTTATCACCCATGACACACGAATGACCTACCACGAAGGCTTATCCCTGCAAGCGCAATCAAGAACACAAGCAAGAATAGGAAAGAAACGCAACCAAAATTGTATTGATTACAGGGATGGGGACTCACAAACCGATGACGGCGACACTGTTCGATGACAGAATTGATCTAAGCAAAACCCAAACCTAAATGTGGCGGCGGCTGCTGAATAAATAGAGTATTAGGGCGTGCGTGACCCCTGGACTCGCCCCTAATGAGCTCTGACGCGATACACGGCCCAACGGCCCAACAGACGGTGTCGCAGCACCAAAACAGAATCTGAACACTGACTTGTTTCGACGATTCCCATTGACTCCGGATGAATTTTACGGTGGAACCAGTTGGGTTGGTTAGATAATCTCGTTATCTTTCGAACCATATCCAGTCTGTTGCAATCGGAGTCAGGATGCATCTTGAGCGTCCATTTTAGTGCAAACTGGTCCTGGAACCCGAGATGGAGTCGCAGCCGACTCGGACTTGATCTCCTTCCTAGTTGTGGACGCCCTTGCTCCTCCTCCTCAACACCTTGGCCTTTCCCAAGTCCTTGCTGGTCCTCTCCAAGGTACCTAATCATCAAAACATCCATGGCCCCAAGCGTAAGCTCTGAAACACAATTGACAAGGGTAGAACGTACTTGGAGATTTAGCTGTCGTGCATGAGATCGTGTTATCGGTCCATTCATTGTATGTATAGAAGTGATGTCCTCATCATCCTCCTCCTCTTGAATTGGAGTCGTCCTCGACTCGATCTCATCTTCGTCACCCATATATGGTTTCAAATCTGAAATGTTAAAGGTGGAACTAACCCGAAAATCTAGGAGCCAACTCAGGTGGTAATCCAAGGGGTATCTCAGAGGGAAACACATCCATATACTCTTGCAAAAGGTTAGCAATGGCCGATGACAAAGCAATAGATGTATTATCAATCGAATAGAAAACATTTTTGCACACTAAGGCATAGCAAAGTCCAAGAGAGGCATGTAACTCATCAAGATCAGATTTAGTGGCTAGCAAAGTAGGAGTTTTTAACTTAATAGGTTGCTGATTTTCAGAGTTCAAAACACCTTTTTGCTTAGCATTAGTCTTTTTCTCATGTTCAAAGTGGATAATCTCAGTGGGAGTCATAGGAAGCAACAAAATTTTCTTTCCCTTATGCATGAATGTATATTTATTAGATGTACCATGGTGAATAGCATCAGTATCAAACTCCCAAGGACGTCCCAGTAAAAGAGAGCAAGCATCCATAGTCACCACATCGAAATCAGCAAAGTCATGGTAAGAGCCAATAGAAAAATGCACCCTTGCTGTTTTTGTTACCTTGAACTTACCGATGTTGTTAAACCATTGAATGTGATAAGGGTGGGGATGCTCTCGTGTGGTCAAGCCAAGCTTCTTGACCACCTCAACGTTCACCAAGTTGTTGCGGCTACCACCGTCAACGATGGTATGTACACAGCAGTCCTTGACGATGAGGAACATGTTGAAAAGGTTGTGGCGCTGTCTGTTGTCGTCGTCACTAGCCGTGGTACTCAAAGCTCGTTGCACAATCAAGGCCTTATAGGTCTCGGTCGCTGTTGTACCAAGAACCTCTTCATCACCATCATAAGTCTCTGCAATGTTAGCTCCAACAGTATCTTCATCTTCAACATCAGAAGCACTAACATACCCACCATCACCAGTAGCAATGTATGCCCGTTTGCTGGGGCAATCTCGCTGAATATGACCAAGTCCCTGGCAGCGGTGGCACTTGATGTCGGAGGAGCGGCCTGTGGAAGAGGTGGTCGTAGCAGGTTTTGCTGCAACACCCGAAGGTACAGTGGAAGATGTGGACGTCCGTACGCCCGAAGATGATGACGCCTTGGCTGGCGCCGGTGGCTGGCGTGGAGCAAAAGTGCTGCTCCTCCGTTGTTGACGACCCTGCAATTCTTTTTCTGCCAACATAGAAAGATGGAACAAGCGTTGTATAGAATGATATTCTTTATAATCAACAATATCTTGAATCTCCCGCCTCAATCCCCCATAAAACCTAACCATTTGATCCTCCAGATCCTTAACTACCCCACATCGTAGCATACCTTTCTGAAGTTCTTGGTAGTATTCCTGTACCGACATGTCTCCCTGATCTAAGCGTTGCAATTTTTTTCGAAGATCACGTCTATAAGAAGGGGGAACAAAGCGAGCTCACATCTCCTCTTTTAACGCATTCCATGTTTGTGGTGCAGCACGTGTGTTAACTAGTTCATTCCACCAAATGATAGCAAAATCTCTAAATTCACTAGTGGCTTGTCTAACCCTACGCTGCTCAGGAACAAGATGAGAATTAAATTTTTGTTCTACCGTCATCTCCCAGTCTAAGTAAGCTTCAGCATCATAAGAACCCATGAACGGTGGAATAGAGAACTTAATCTTAGCAAATGGATTATGGTCTGGTTGAGGATTATGATGACGACGTCTACCATTACCTCCCATACCTTGTCGATTATGTGCAAAGCGTTGTGGCAGCGGTGCATAAACATCGTCGTCGTCGTCGTTGTCATCCACAGGAGAGTGAGATGGGGCTGGAGTTGGTGGGGGGGGGGACGAGCCTCCAGTACGTCCATGCGTGTAACAAGTTCATCAACTCCTCGATCAAGCTGCTCATAGAATGTCGAGGCAGAGTCCTGGTATTTTTTAAAAGCTTCAGTCATCGCGCGCATCATCTCCTTCAATTCCAGCTGAGAGACACACTCATCATCGTTAAGTTTAGGCCCCTTCTCCTTGTCCATTTGATTCTTTGGTCCTGTCATTGTTAGCACAAAACAGAGACAAAAAGGCAACAAACAGTGTGAACCCTACAACTATCTCTTAGGGTGGTGGTGGTATACAAATTATGAAGCGTCTTACCCCGCTCTTACAACGTTCTTACCAGCACTGCAGGTGGTAAACGGTGACCGGTGTGACTGTCCAACGAGCGTGGGTGTGATTGCAAAGGAGTATCTGTTCTGCTCGAGAGAAAGCTAGAGTTCTGGGAAGGCTGACTAAATATATATATGTGGCACACAAGTCAGTAACAGATAGCAATGCTGAATAAGTGTTCCAAGTACTCGTCCTAGTTGCTGGCCTAGAAAATGTAATAGAACAGTTGGACCAAGGCACAAGAAAGGAGGTACAAGTATATGGGTGCAACAAGAAAACAGGCTTGGGGAAAAATAATCATAGAGGTGCACAGAACACTGACGTTTCTGTTTATGTGCTACTCTTTTTTTTCTTTTTTTTTTCTTTTTTTTCTTGCGATTTTTTTTCAAATATTTTTTTTATATTTTTCTCTTTTGCAGCAGCATATAAGAAGAAAACACACCAAGTTTCAGATTTTTTGTGCAATGATGCGTCCTCTGGAATTTCTCAAGTTTGCCCTAAAATCTGAATAAATGTTTGAAAAATGAAAAGTCCTATTTCCCAGCCGAATTTGGGAATTTTAAAAATAGCAAATCCGGCAAAGCCGGAAAGAATCGGATGCAAAATTTAATTCTATACGATTTGAAAAAAATGGGCCCGATTCGAGTTCCGAGGCGAAAGTTACGGCTATTTTAAGTTTGGACTCCAAATCAGGGTTTCTGGCGAGGTGTTGGAAGGGTGAGTGTTCGGTTTTGTGGATAGGGTCGGTTTTAGAGATAGGATTTATTTTGTGGATAAGGTCGGTTGTAGAGATAGGATCTATTTTATGGATAGGGTCGGTTTTATAGATAGGATTTGGTTTGTGGATATGGTCGGTTTTAGAGATAGGATCTGTTTTGTGGATATGGTCGGTTTTAGAGATAGGATCTGTTTTGTGGATAGGGTCGGTTTTTGAGATAGGATCTGTTTTGTGGATAAAGTCGGTTTTGTAGGATGGAAGCGGATGGACACAATCAAACTGAACCAAAACAAATCTAATCCAGCAACCAAACTCAACTAGAACACGAACTCAGAACTGCAGACTCTAAAACTGAATTGTGCAAAGGCTAAGGCGATGGTTTTAGGTCGGAATAAACTGATCGTAATTTTTTTGGCTTTTTGTGGACTATGGGACGAAACAAAACTAATCTAAAGGTAGAATTATACCTCACAGGCAACCTGGAAATTTGATACCAATTGATAGTAGACGCGGCCCGATCTTCCGTGAGATACGATAACTTGATTGAGTGGAGATCTCGACGTTGATGATCCAAGGCTCCGAGCAAACGGTTCCTCACAATCACTACACCACGGCTCCGTTGGTTATCACCCGTGACACACGAATGACCTCGCCACGTAGGCTTATCCCTGCAAGCGCAATCAAGAACACAAGCAAGAACAGGAAAGAAACGCAACCAAAATTGTATTGATTACGGGATGGGGTCTCACAAACCGATAACGACGACACTGTTCGATGACAGAATTGATCTAAGCAAAACCCAAACCTAAATGTGGCGGCGGCTGCTGAATAAATAGAGTATTAGGGCGTGCGTGACCCCTGGACTCGCCCCTAATGAGCTCCGACGCGATACACGGCCCAACGGCCCAACAGACGGTGTCGCAGCACCAAAACAGAATCTGAACACTGACTTGTTTCAACGAGTCCCATTGACTCCGGATGAATTTTAGGGTGGAACCAGTTGCGTTGGTTAGATAATCTCGTTATCTTTCCAACCATATCCAGTCCGTCGCAATCGGAGTCCGGATGCATCTTGGACGTCCATTTTAGTGCAGACTGGTCCTGGAACCCGAGATGGAGTCGCAGCCGACTCGGACTTGATCTCCTTCCTGTTGTGGACGCCCTTGCTCCTCCTCCTCAACACCTTGGCCTTTCCCTAGTCCTTGCTGGTCCTCTCCAAGGTACCTAATCATCAAAACATCCATGGCCCCAAGCGTAAGCTCTGAAACATAATTGACTAGGGTAGAACGTACTTGGAGATTTAGCTGTCGTGCACGAGATCGTGTTATCGGTCCATTCATTGTATGTATAGAAGTGATGTCCTCATCAAAAGGCAGGACAGCCCAAGAACACGAACGCCGCCCTAGCAGCGCACGACGTCTTGGGCGGCCCTCCGGTGCGCGCGGCGCGGCGATCGCTCGTACAGCGAGAGGGGGCACAGGGAGCTGAGCTAGAGCCGGCTGAGCCAGCGAGCCCAACGCGCTGAAGCTGACGACGCTTATGGCCGACCAGCCCCGCGTTGTCGGAGTCCGCCCCTTCCGCTAGGCCAGTGAGCACCCTCTCCTCTAAATGCTGAAGGAGAGGGTGACCCACGAACCCGTGCGGGAGGTAGAGCTCCGGCTTAGCCCGCCCTCCGCCCCAGCAAGGATGATGAAGATCCTTGAAGCGTACGGAAAGGTTGGCCGCGTGGGAGAACGGGCCGACGCATAAGGCTCTCGCTCTCTCTCTCCCACGCGAACGCTTGTAACCCCCTACTGCAAGCGCATCCATCCGCCCTGGGCGCGGGACAACACGAAGGCCGTGGTTTCCCCTTACTGTTCTCCCCCCTTTGTGTCCCGTCTCGCGCCGACCCATCTGGGCTGGGACACACAGCGACAATTTACTCGTCGGTCCAGGGACCCCCCGGGGTCGAAACGCCGACACTAATAAATCCAGAAAAGCCACCATTAAAAATATAAGGATCATTTCAATAAGGTTGAGAAAAAATCAGTAGACTCCTATCTACTAGAATACCCCTACAAAAATAATAAACACCCCAGCCCATCATCATAAGTGGGTTGAACAATTAAAACTTGATTTTTAACTGTTGGGGGCCTTCGTCCTCCGAAGGTCCTCAAAAACAAGACCTAACAAAACCTTCCAAGTGTAGCATATGAACAGGTACCTTCGGACTTGGGCTAGAAGCTTGATCGTGACGAAGGTTGGAGTTGCTCCGAAGCTGCGCACATGGGGAGCTTCGGTTAAATGGCAAAGAAAGGAACCGACTTAATGCTATGTGTTTTATTTGCTATCGCCTTACAAATTTTGTTTCAATTCCATCCTTTGCTATGTGTTTTATTTGCTATCACCATCTCCTTGTCATCCATCGATCTTGCCTTGATGCTCATCTTTATTCTGGCTCTTTAAAAATCTCCTCTCTTCCACCTCAATTTGAGAGTGGCAGTTTACCTATCTGGCACATGGGCGTACCACCTCCTTTTCCATTTGCAGGTCTTGTCTTAACTCCATCCTTTGTGGTATTTATATTCTTGGTTCTTATGCATATTTACCTCATCTCCTACACCCTTGTCCGGTATCACCTTTAACCCTTGTAATATTCATACCCTTACCTTCATGCTTACTTTGAGCCTCCCCTTTAAAGCCTTCTCTTTGCCATCCTTGTTCGAGGATAATGTCTCACCTATTTCACCATTGGCTGCTCCCCCTTCTTTGATGCCTTGCAAGTTTTGTCTGAAATACATCCTTGGTTGTGTTTGTCTGTTATCACCTTAACCCTTGTCATCCCTTGATCTTTACCATGATGCTTATCTTGCACCTACATTTTAAAGCCTCCTCTCCCATTTCATTTCAAGAGTGATGTCTTACCTATCCGACTCTTGTTCGTTCCCTTTTTCCTCTGTCGTGTTGCAAGTCTTGCCCTAACTCTATCTTTCGATGCGTTTTTGCCTTTCACCTCCCTTACCTTTGCAATCTCTAGATCTTTCCATGATGTTATCTTATGCCCACCTTTTGAAATATCATCTTTTCGACCTCGATTTGAGAATGGTGTTTTACCTATCCTGACCTTGGTTGCATTCTCTCCCTTGTCGGTTACAATCATTGCTTTAGCTCCATCCTTTATTATGCTCATGCCCCTACCCTCCATGTCTTATTATTCCCCTTGCCTTTTGTTGGCCTTAGAGTAATTTCCCTTTTTAAGGAAAGACCGCCATTTAATTAAGAGGAACGTATAGCAACGAGATGTTTGTTGTTGTGTGCTCATGATGTTTGCCCTTCTGCTATGACAGATTTGCTTCTTTGGAATGAATGTTGATGTGTTGTGGCCCTTGGTCCGCAATGGAATCTGTTTACTAGGTGAGTGCCATAGAGTTAAGTAGTTGGGTTCTCCCCCTGCTCTCTCTAATCTGTCTATACTTACCTTTTCTCGCTATTCTTATCTCTTGCACCTATCCATTTGGCAACCTCCAACTCCTCCAAATCAGTCAAGATCAGAGTCGGCAACATCTTCACCAAGTGCATATCAACGCTCCTGTTAAGGGGGTTAGCCGCTAACCCCAATGAAGACAATGCGATCAACATCAACCAACAAGATCAGAGTGGCGCAGCGAAAGTGTGTGTGGGTCCTAACCCACAGGTCTAGGAGATCCTCAAGAATTGCATCAATCGGTCTCAAGCATCTGATGGTCAAAGCAACCAATCCACAAGTCAAGCCGGCGGAGTCAAAGTTGAGTTAGAAGCTATGAAAGACTAATGAACCAATCTCATTTTCTTGCTAGCCTCTTCTTGAATCTCGAGGACGAGATTCTGTTAAGGGGGTTAGGTTTGTAACACCCTGAATTTGGGGGTATAAAATTTCTTTTCTAATATCCACCAAATTCAGGTGTTACTCTCTCAGTTCTTCGCTTTCCTTTCTCTTTTTCCTAAAAATGGAGAATTATTTTGTTTTATAATAGTGTAAACCTAGTGGAATGAGCCCTAGAGGCACTTTGGTTGTTGCATTCATGCCGTTGCATGGTGTTTCTAAGTGCAAAATGTGTTTGAAACATGTTAACATATCTTATAGAAGCGCTCGATAAATTTTCATATTTTTGGAATATTTTTCTATTTTCCGGAAACCAAAATCTATTTATTTGAGGACCTTAAAAATGTTTTTAGAAATTCTAACTATGTTTTTTGAGTTCATTAGGTGCCAAAACATTAATAGGAATTTTTCTAGAATTTTTGAAAGATATTTTGAGCACAAAATATGGATTTCTAGTCTTTTTCTGAATTTTAAAAATAGTAAAATCCGAATTTTAACCGAATTTTCATCTCGTCCGAACCCTAGATATATATACATGTCCGGCTTCATCTCGTCGATCCCGTTCCAGAACACGAAACGGTTCATCCAAATCCAATCCCTAGCTCCCGGTATTGCCCGCCGAAGTTCGGGGCGGTTCCAACTCCGGCGACAACTCCGGCGAGCAATTACTCCCAATCCGTGCATCATCTGCCGAATCCGAGAGTACCGCTGCGTTCGTCTCGTCGAGGGCTTCGTCACAGCGCGTTCGGTTTGTCGATTGGATCCCCGAATCTCTGGCAATCGATGAATTTCCTCTCGGCTCCGGCGAGGGTCTTCTTCCTCGGTGAGAAACCTCCATTGTTGCTCCTAGGGTTTCTTCATTTCTTCGTTTTCCCGTCCGTGCAGAGCCTCTCACACTCTCCCCTCACCTTCCCCGGCGGCGGCACCCCTCCCCCCTCCGCTTCCCCTCCCCGACAGCGCCCCTTTCCCCCTCCTCGGCGGTGGCGGCGGTGGCCGGCGACGGCGCCCGTGCTCCAACGCCCCGCGCGCGTGCCCCTCCCCGGCAGCGAGGGCCGCGCCCCTCGTGCCCATGCGGCCGCGCCCGCCCCCGATCAGCCCGACCCGACCTCCCTTGCGCAGCCCCCTCCTCTTCCCCTCGTCTCTCTTCCATGGATGGGAGGAAGAAGATGAGATGAAGAACACGATGGTAGTCTCGTAAATTTAGTCCGCGCGAATTACAGTATGGTTTAAAACATTCATAACTTTTGCGTTTTAAACCCGATTCGATCCATTCAAGTTGCTTTAAATTCATATTAAAATTATCTTAATTTAGAAATATTTATCCCAATTTTTGCATATTTTATTTAATTTAGTTAAACGTTTGTTTAACCAGTGGCTACTAGAACGACGTTTCAATTTAAAAACCTAATTTAGGAATTCGATTTGCGCATTTATAATTAGTCACCAATATGATTAACCTTAACTGAAACGTTATTTATTAATAACTATTTAGTTTAATCACGTTATTTAATTATTAGTTTCGCATGTCGGTCCGCGCGTGCCGCGGTGCTGTTTCGCGCACGTCGTCGCGTGTCGTTCGCAAGTGTTGCGCGTGTTGTTCGCACGCGTTGTCGTGTGCCGTTCGCGTATGTCGCGCGCCTTGTCGCGTGCCGTTCTTGCGTATCGCGCGTTGTCCGCGCGCTAAGTCGTTTGTGTCCGCGCGTTGCGCACATCGTGTTTGCACGTCATGCGTCGTTAATTCATCTCGCTTAGAATCGCTCATATTCATTAAGTTACTTGCTTAACTGTCAACTATTAAAATAATAAGTTAGTCAAAACTAAGTAGTAGTATTAATTTACATTTGATTAATATTAATTAATATAAAAATGTCGGATTAAATATTCTAATTAATATTTGCTTAGTGTAAACACGCTAACCCCTCGACTGTAGCTTCGACTATCGTGGTTCTTTTCCTCGCGTAACCGTAGAGGCGCTCTCTATTTTATATTGCTCGCTTTTATAACATTTTATCTTGTATGGTGTAATGTTATTATGCATAAGTATATGTTTGTTTGCTTGTGCCTGTTCGTCTTTACGTCGCGTTGCGATTAGATCGCGGTTCGTTTCTGAGCTTCGAGGAATCGACGGTCAAGCTTCGGCGACCAAATGACCCAGCTCTTCGAGTTCTACAAGGCTGAAAATCCTGAGCATCTGTTTGGTGAAGGCAAGTGTCCTCTGACCCATTATGTCCCGTTTAATTTATAATTCACTGTCCCGCATACTATGAACAACCTAAGGATTGACTAGCTTTCTATTTACATTGTCCTTGATTACCTTTTTGGGTTACTATGGTTAGATTCATGCTATTGCTTTACTTTAATCAATGAACATGATGTGAACACTTATGATACGATGTTGTCTCTATGATTATGATGTTGGACTGGTGATACTTTAGGAGGGCTCGCGCGGTTTCTCGAGTGCCTCTCCGTAAGGACCTGTTCGTTGGATGACCGCCCGGGAAAACAGTGCAACCATGAGGGTGGAGTGGGACGCCCTTAGCTGAATAATTAGAGAAACTGGGGTGTAGTTCGCTTAGCCGTCGTGCCGTCAATTTGGCTCAGTGTATGCGGCTCGCTCTGCCAAGGTTGATTTGTCCCTTGGGGAGGAGTGCGGTACATTTAGGAAACCTAACGGGCGGCTACAGCCCCGGGGAATCTTTGTAAAGGCTTCGTAGTGAATCCCTGGCCATTCACCTCGGGAGTGAATAAGGGTCTTGCAAGCTCGGGCTAGAGAGGGAATCACGGCTTGTGGGTAAAGTGCGCAACCTCTACAGAGTGTTATGAAACTGATATATCAGCCGTGCTCGCGGTTATGAGCGGCCAAGGGAGCTCCATTGATTAGAGACACATTGATCAGAGATGGTAGGTTTACAGGTGGTGACGAGGATGATGGTTTTGGTTATGATTATGGTACTAGTAAGTGGTATTCTTTCCTTTTGGAAAGGGTACATCGGGTTAATAACTTGGGTTAATGCTAAAACCTGGCTTTCTACTAGTAAATAATAACCTGACCAACTAAAAGCAACTGCTTGACCTTAACCCCACATAAAGCTAGTCCACTTCAGCCAAACGGGACATTTGCTGAGTACGTTGATGTGTACTCACCCTTGCTTTCACAAAACACCAGGTTGCCTTTGGTGCAATCTATGCTCAGGTAGAGAAGAAGGAGTCGAGGTGGATCTCCAGGAGTTCCAGGACGTCGATGAGTTCGAGGATTAGGCTAGCGACCTCCCCCAGTCAGCTGCCTGTGGTGGGTACGTTTCGATTCTGTGTACTTTGATTTATATTATATAAATGGCTCTAGTCTGTAATATTATTACTCACTCTTTATTGTAATTCGAAGCATTGTGCTATGATGAGTCATTTATGTAATCGCTGTGTACGTGAATTTCTGATCCTGGCACGTACATGGTTCGCATTTGGTTTACCTTCTAAAACCGGGTGTGACAAGTCTTCCTCCCCACTACCATTGAACACTAATGCCCCCTTCGGGTATTTCAGTTTTTGGGCATAATGTTGAGCCTCTCATTTCTCTTCCTTAGAGAGTCCCTTTCCCGAAGCATGGTGGATGATATAATCAATGGTCTCTTCTAAAGCTTCGGGAGCAGGAGTGGTAACCTTTTCAGGAAAAACTCGCTCTGTGACCCTCTCTTCTGTTGCCCTTTCTTCAATTTCTGAAGGCCTTTTCTCAGCGGGCTCTAAAGGCCCAGCTTCGGTATCAGCTTGGATTACTGCAGCTTCAATTTTGGCCGGCTTTGTTTCAGCTTCAGTTGGCACTTTTGAAGCCTCAGCAACTTTCCTTGAAGGAGTAGAGCTCAAAGTCTTTACTGATTCTAACACATCTAGTACATTTGCCATCCTTCTCTTGGGAGTTGTGGCAGAACTTTTTTGTGCCCTCAGCACTGTTACTTCTGATGAAGGGCTTAGAATTCCTAGCACTTTTGTTTCTCCAATATTTGATTCTTCAGCTTTACCCATATCAGTCTTTGTCTCAGCTTGCTCAGCTGAGGGTAGCTTCAGCATTGTAGTTGGTTCTTCAGTCCTTTGAGCAGGGGGAGCGGTGTTTCCTGATTCAGCAGCTGAAGAAGCCTCCGCGCCAAACTCAGGCACCACGGCCGGCTCAATATAGCGTGGCCGGTGGGTAAGGACCTTCAATTTTTTGCCCTTCGGTGCAGGCTCGTCTAGAGTGGCCGAACCAGCAGGTTTCCTCTTCTTTCTTTGGCCTCGGAGTGGATAACGGTTGTCTGGGTAAACAAAGCCAATAGCGTCAAAAACTCTGTTCAATCTCTTCTTTCCCTGGCCCCCGAAGGCTGTGGATAATGCATTATCTTCCGCCTTGGAATACGACCCAAGCAGCTCATCACTGGTAACTTCAATGCATTTTAGCCAGTCATCGTTCGGTTCATCGAATTTATCCCCGTATTTGAATGTGTACTTCAGCCGGACCAGATCACCTTCACTAGATTTGGTGATGGTTTCCTTCGGCATTTGCCAGCTCTCTATAAGCGGCCATACTCTATATGCTATATGCTCTTGTACCAAATCTCTCGTACCAATAAAGAAGCAGACAGTACCAAATGCCTTTTGACATGCTTTGACAGCTTCATCAATTTCAACCTTCGGCCTTCGGAGGCCGAAGCGGGACCAAATGGGTCACATAAAAACTTCCTTGATATCTTCTCTTGCATTCAAGTCATTTTTCACATAAAACCATTCCTCCATCCAGGCCCCGAGCCACCTTTTTCGGTATGTTGGCACCGGGTAGCTTGCGTTGGGGCGGGCGACAAATCCATAACAACCGAAGTTGTTATGATACTATTCTTTCCCCGTGGCCTTTGTCTCATACAAAAGTTCGTGCATGCTACAGAAGCACTTCGCACTTGGTTCTATCCCTTGGCTTCTTGTTGCCCAGACGAAGATTCCCATCCTCAATATAGCTTCGGGGGTCAGCTGGTGGAGAAAAACTTGGTAGATCTTCAATACTTCAACTACAAACTTACTCAGCGGAAACCGAAGCCCAGCTTTGAAGAAGCTTCGAAAAATCACAACTTCGTTTTCCTCAGGGGTCGGGACGTTGTTGTCTCTGCCAGCCCTCACAATAGACATATCTCGAAAGTATCTTCCCCTCATGTTTTCGAGGTGACTTTGCTTAATGGAAGATTTTCCGAAAATGGTATGGCTTGGTCTCCAGGGTCGATCCTCAGAATCTTCGCCACCACTTTCTACATCATAACTGTCACTGTCACTAGTATCCTCAGACAGGCCCTCCAATATCTCCTTAGTAATCTTTTCTGTATTTGTTTTTGCCATTGACTCGACAAATCCAGCAATGTATGGATTCACAGCCTTCTTCTCCTCAAAAAGCTTCTCCTCTTTAGCAAGCTTCGTCTCAGCGGCAATCTTCTTGTCCTGAGACATTCCTTCCTTCAGAGATGACGAAAATATGTCTTTCAAGCCGAAGCTCAAAAAGCTTTAAAAAACTAGCAAGTGTTAATGAGCAGCAGCTATGAAATTGAGAAAATAAAGCAAATGGCAAAAGCAGTGTACCAAATGAGGTTGGTGCGAGCTCTTATTTATACGCTTGGCACGCTCTAAACCAAGGGGCCCTGCCTGTCATTGACTGTTGCTATTCTAGCAAAGGGAAGGTGTTTTACGGACCTTCGGCTTAAGGCCTTCGTCCGTATCGCAGTCTGAATTCGTTATCTTAAACAAATTAATACTGCGAGGGGCTACTGTTGGGGGCCTTCGTCCTTCGAAGGTCCTCAAAAACAAGATCTAACAAAACCTTCCAAGTGTAGCTTATGAATAGGTACCTTCGGACTTGGGCTAGAAGCGTGATCGCGACGAAGGTTGGAGTTGCTCCGAAGCTGCGCACTGGGGGGAGCTTCGGTTAAATGGCAAAGAAAGGAACCGACTTAAAGGGGAAAAGGCTATCTAGTCCTCACAGGGTTGACTATTAGTTAATAATGAATGTAAAGGGCATGAATGTAATTTCTCACAGGCTGCGTCTTGTGTCTATAAATAGATGAACAGTTCCCCCGTTCTGTTCACGCTGACTTGTACTCGCTCGTGTGTCACTCTTGTACCTTTGCCTTCTATCAAGCCAAAGATATAAATGTAATTCAATTTTGTTCTTATTCATTCATGATTATATAATAAAAGATATATTAACAATGTCATATGATTATTCAAGTTATTCCTCATGTTTCGTGTGCTCTGTCTTTCATTAATATATGTTGTAATGATGAAGGTATGTCCTTCATGACCTTCGTCCGAAGATCATTATATCCTTAGGTAAATAATGCTTCGAAGGACGAAGGGCATTAACATTTAACATTTTGTGTTGCCTTGTTCTTAATTCATAGTATTTGACAACAAGTCCCCAACATTAGCCATGTTCCAATTAAATCATAAGAAAGCCAAAAAGTGTGCAACAATGGGCAAATAAATTTTTACCAAATTATTAATGAAGTAAACCACCGGAGAAAAATGCAAAACCTATTTAGAACTACAAAATAACACCCATTGCCCCTACCCCATGAAAAAGGCCATATAATCCAAGAAATTCTACCACCCTTTCCCATATGCAAAAAGTTACCAAATTCTAGAATGATTGCTCTTGCGCAAAGAAGAAAATAGGAAAATTTAGAAATCTGTTGTTTCATATTTTTCAAGTATAGTGGTAGTAGAAAGCACCACATTGGCTAGAAACTTTAGAAAATCATAGTAAAATAACTAATAAGTATTAGTGGCTAAAAAATTGTACAAAGTCATATTATAACATCTAAATGCTAGCAAAAATAAGTCTTAGAGAATAACTTATTATTAAAAGGAAGTTGTAGTTTAAAGCACCCCCTCTGCCCTAACATTTGATAATTTTGTACAGAGAGAACCCCTCTCTTTTTAAGCCCCAAATTTTGGTACAGAGAGTTATACACCAGTGAGAACCCACTAAATTTTTACAGAATTTTTGGAAATTTATAACACTGGCTTGTAGGTCAAACCCACCTTAAATGCATAAAAGAAAAGGAAAAAAAGATACATTGGGAAGAATAATAAGTCTCACCCTAATAATTGCAGCTAAGAATCTTTTTAAAATATCACTAAGACATAAAGAGGAAAATCAGTGGAACACTAAAAACAATCTGACCATTCAGTAATCAAACTTGACCCTTACTTACTAAGTATACCCCAGAAATCTCTAATAGCAAGACTTAACTCTGTTTCCTTTTAATTAATCTTTCATCATACAATTTTAGTTGCTAAATTGCATATCATACCATACATATATCTTATCCATTGCATTCATTAGATTACAACCTCGCTGACGGAGAGTACGTGCTCATCCGTGAGCAAGGAGCTATCCACGAGGAAGATCAGGAGCCAGCTCCCGAGCTTGCCATTGAGGATATCCCCGCAGCTCCAGCAATTGAAGGCAAGCCCTGGTTTTATGCATAACCAATTTATATTATATGCTACTTTACTACACTTAATGTTTGTAGGCTTGTGATGTGCACTTAAGTGTAGGAGTTGCTTGAAACCCTTAGTTGCATGAATTCAGGATTCCTTTTTGAGATGGATACTAGTATGCTAGGTCGAGTAGCTGCTTGCTAATTAGGATCTCGGTAGAAGTCGAGTGATTTTTCTAGCACTCGCACGAGGTCAGGAATTGATTGTATTCATCTTGATAACAGGATCTATAATGGTTTGTGGACTTGGATCAAGGGTGGATGCCTTGTCCATGAGACAGGAAAAGGATTTAAGGATTAATGTGTGGATACCTGAGTCAAGCGTTTGAACGTACTAAACACATGTCGTGAAATATGGTAACCGGTAAACCTAGTACCTGAGTGAAGCCGAGCGCAGATTTTTCTCCTCACTCATCCTGAGACTAGGTCTCCCATGCTAGCTATGGTGGGTACAAGTGCGGTCACTCCACGGCGGCAGCCAGGGTCAGTGGAGCATTGTATGCCAAGGCGGTGAGCCCTGGCCACGAACGGGGAATCGATGGGGGCGGTTGATATGTGTGGGGACGGAGTGCCCCTACATGTCGTGTGTTTAGGTTTACCTTGCAAGGTTAAAACTCGATTCGAATCGTATGCTTCTCACAGCTAATGAGACTGCTTGACCCCTTATACTACATTGAGTAAGAAGTGAAATGAGGTTTTATTTGAGATAACATGTTGATTGCACTAAATGGTTGCTACCATGTATGTTTAGAAGGAGCAAACTTAGCTAAATTAATTATGCTAGAATTGGAAAATCTAAAATGGATTTTAGACTAAGCTGGTGCTTTTGGCAAACCAAACCCCCTCAGCCAAACAGCTGCATGGTCTAGAGGTAGAGGAGTAGACTCCTCCACCGGGTAAGTCTAGCTGAGTATTAGTATACTCAGCCTTGCTTGTGGCATAATTTTTGCAGGTACGCTTCAGGATATGGTTGATGGTGTGACTTGGCCTACCACCCTGCCATCGGGTTGGACGGTCGAGTGGGATGCTGCTCCAGTAGGAGAGCAGCAGGAGGAGTAGTGGGCTAGGCCTTGCCCCATTCCTCATCTTTCGATGATATCGATTATCCGCTGCAAATTTACCTTATGTACTTGTTTCAGTTACTTGAAAAACTCTGATTTATGTAATAACTCTAGTACTTTAATTTGAGGTTTCTTGTTTTATTATATTTCCTCTGTGACTCACCTTAGAGTGAGCTTGTGGTATTTGATCCTCGATAAGTGGCTTTATCAGACTAGATCTGAGGGACCGACGGGTTATTCCGATTTAAGTGTGTTGCGACCTCTGAGGCGTGACTTGGGCACTTAAGCTAGAATAATTCAGGCGGTTCTGCCACAGATCCAAGTCCACAGACCATTATAGATCCCATTATCAAGATGAATACATTCAATTCCTGACCTCGCACGAGCGCTAGAAAAATAATTCGACTTCTACCGAGATTCTAATTAGCAAGCAGCTACTCGACCTAGCATACTAGTATCCATCTCAAAAAGGAATCTTGAATTCATGCAACTAAGGGTTTCAAGCAACTCCTACACTTAAGTGCACATCACAAGCCTACAAACATTAAGTGTAGTAAAGTAGCAGATATATAAATTCGTTATGCATAAAACCGAGGCTTGCCTTCAATTGATGGGGCTGCAGGGAGATCCTCGATGGCAGGCTCGGGAGCTGGCTCCTAATCTTCCTCGTGGACAGCTCCTTGCTCACGGATGAGCACGTACTCTCCGTCAGCGAGGTTGCAATCTAATGAATACAATAGATAAGATATATGTATGGTATGATATGCAATTTAGCAACTAAAATTGTATGAGAAAGATTAATTAAAAGGAAATAGAGTTAACTCTTGCTGTTAGAGATTTCTGGGGTATACTTAGTAAGTTAGGGTCAAGTTTGATTACTGAATGGTCAGGTTGTTTTTAGTGTTCCACTGATTTTCCTCTTTATGTCTTAGTGATATTTTTACAAGATCCTTAGCTGCAATTATTGGGGTGAGACTTATTAATCTTCCCAATGTTTCTTTTCTTTTCCTTTTCTTTTATCCATTTAAGGTGGGTTTGAACTACAAGCCAGTGTTATATATTTCCAAAAATTCTGTAAAAATTTCAGTGGCTTTTCACTGATGTATAACTCTCTGTCTCAAAATTTGGGGCTTAAAAAGTGATGGATTCTCTCTGTACAAAATTATCAAATGTTAGGGTAGAGGGGGTGCTTTAAACTACAACTTCCTTTTAACTGTGGGTTATTCTCTAAGACTTATTTTTGCTGGCATTTAGGTGTAATAATATGACTTTGTACAATTTTTCAGCCACTAATACTTATTAGTTATTTTACTATGATTTTCTAAAGTTTCTAAAGTTTCTTATTAGTTATTTTACTATGACTTCCTTTTTACTATGATTTTCTAAAGTTACTACCACTACACTTGAAAAATATCAAACAATAGATTTCTAAATTTTCCTATTTTCTTCTTTGCGCAAGAGCAATCATTCTAGAATTTGGTAACTTTTTGCTTAAGAAAAAGGGTGGTAGAATTTCTTGGATTAGGGGCAATGGGTGTTATTTGTAATTCTGAATAGGTTTTGCATTTTTTTCTGGTGGTTTACTTCATTAATAATTTGGTAAAAATTTATTTGCCCATTGTTGCACACTTTTTGGCTTTCTTATGATTTAATTGGAATATGGCTAAAAATCAAGTTTTAATTGTTCAACCCACTTATGATGATGGGCTGGGGTGTTTATTATTTTTGCAGGGGTGTTCTAGTAGATAGGAGTTTACTGAATTTTTCTCACCCTTATTGAAATGATCCTTATATTTTTAATGGTGGCTTCTCTAGATTTTTTAGTGCCTAATAAATAATTAACCTTGGATTTGTTCTGGACTAGGGTCCTTTGTATTTTTCCAAGGTTCTTCATTACTTAAGTGGATTAGGAAAAATATATACATCCTCTGTTCATTAATTTTTATTTCCTTTCCTAATTCCCTAAGTTTTGGGCAAATGTAGTGTTTAATAGATAACCCTGTGCTCATCTGGTATACTAGGGTGCTTAATATTTTTAAATAGTGCTTAAGTTGGGTTTGGACCTCCACAAATTTTCTTAAGCCTAGCTCAGAAGCATAACTATTTTTCTTTATTTTAATAATGTTTGGGTAGTTTCCTTATTTAATTCTAAACTCTAAAAATTAATACAGAAACCATGGGGTTTAGCATTTTTATTTGATAGCTCATAATATTCTGAATCTAGTAAAATTGGTTTGACTAAATTTGGTTAAACATTTCTCAAGATTTGAATTTCTTAAGTTTTCTGCGTATTTAAAAAGGATAAACATAAATGGTTAAAGGAAAAAGGTTTTGCATTGGGGTCCCTGGCAAAAGTTTCTAGGTTTCATTGCAGACAGGTCCTCGTGTCACTATTCATATGGGTCTCTGACTATGTAGAAAACCCCCTAGGGTTCTGCTAAATCCAACCCGCGGTCCTTCTCCCAAATAAACTGTAACCGCGGCGGAAGAAATGGCTAAGGGGCTTACCGGCGGCGAGATTGCTCCAGTGAGGTGGTCGAGGGTGTTGGGGAGGTCTTGACGGTCACACCGATGTGTGGATCGTCTCCGGGGATGGTCTGAGTAGGTTAGTCCACGTGCACAGGCGGGTGAGTTCGTCGGCGGCGAGTATTTCGGCCTGCTCACGACGTGATAGTCCAATTGGTTAGTTCGGGAGGCTTGGCCAGGTGATATAGATGCGACACACGGAAGGAATTTGAGAATGGCGCAGAGACTTACCCGGTCCACGTTCGCCGGTGAGCGGAAGAAGTTCGGCGAGGGGGATTCGGGGTCTGAGGGCTTGGGGAGCTTCATGGGTCCCTAGCGAAGCTAACTGAACAGTTGGCGCAGACTGGGGCGGTTGAAATGAGCTGGCCGCAGGTGGCCGAGGCTCGAGTGGCTTGGCGGGCGGTGGCGCGAGGTGCTCAAGGCAAAGTCCGACGAACTCTGGCTTAGGCAGGACTGAGAGCATGCGGGGGAGTATGGCCGAGGCCTTGGGGCTGCTTTATAAGCACAGCAGCGGGCGAGGGTGCATGATGGACTTGACCGTGCACTTGAGCGAGCGCGCGCGGGTTGGGCGAACAACGGTGTGCCGACCAGGGTCGAACACGTGTGCGCGTTCATTCTGCCCGAGTTCTAGCGCGTGTTGTCACTCATTCGAGCCTGCTCTTGCCTTTGTCAGTGCACAAAACCTCTTCTCCTCCCTATAAGCTACTGATCTTGTGTGGGGGTCATAGGATTTGGCCTACTAGTTATAAAGATATGGAGCTCTCAAGTCGGGTCTGTCTCTCAGCCCGAGCCCGAGGCAAATCTTCGGTTTTGTCGTGTCTAGGGCCCGAATCCTAATGCCATCTTCAGATATGTGGTAGAGGGGTTAGTTTAGCACAATTTTGTTAATGGGAGCTTAGGATTTTGAGATCGGGATCAGGGTGAACGCGCTCGGTTTTGAGTTAGAGGCTGAAATTCAGAAATCTAAATTTCAGATTTTTCTAGGAAGCCTTCAATTGAATGGCTTGATTGGGGTTTTTAACAAACTATTTTGGCCAAACTTTTATAACCTTTATGGTAGCTTAGTTAGTGTATTTCAACTTTTATAATTGGACTATGCCATGATTCCATGTTTTTCATGGTCTTCTTACCCATTCCTTCCCTTCTACTTAAATGACCTAATTAGGGTTGTTCTAGGGTTTTAGCAATTCTTTCCTTTTTGAATGCTTAATATGTTTTAGGCATGATCCTTAAGATAAAAGATTTAATTAAACCTTTGTTCCTATTTTTTTGTCCTTTACTCAATTTGGTTCACATGTGATAATGGCTTTGAGTTAGCTTTGAGAAGAAACCCTAAGTGACACTGGGGTGTCACAGGTAAGCCTCACGACTGTGCTGGAAGACAACACAGCGATACTCGATGGACCAAGTGTACCAGTCGAGTGCCTGGCGTAGCAAGGTGTCGAGCGCATCGTGGAAGTGACACCCGTGAGCAGCGTCACGAGTGATGGGTCGAGCAACCCATCCCTCTGGCTCCTGCTCCTTCGAAAGGTCGGTGCTATGGCTTGAGCTACTGTCGTCAACTCCATCGTCGGGGTCTCCTCCAATAGCTACTCAAGTGGCTGGGATGCCCAGTGGTGGTGCAGGGGGTGCCTCCAGCGGGGGCACAAGAGAGCAGCGCCTCATAGACTCCACCTCCTGTTGAGGCATGGAAGAAGAGCCCTGCTGCTCCAACTCCTGTCGCTGATGCTCCTGCTCCTCGCGCAGGCGGTGGTGCAGCCTCTCCAAATGGCTCGACTGACCAGTCACCGGATGATGAAGCGGATGCTCCGCGAGACGAGAAGGCAAGAAAGGAATGACTGACTTCTGTGCTGTGTGTCTAAGACGAGCCATCTACAAAGACACCGTAAGCATAAGAGTGAGAACAAAACAAGTATGACCAGCAAGTAGACCATAAAAATTAGGAAATAGAATAAAAGAAAATTTTTAGCAAGGATATAATATATAATAAAACATAGAATTGATCGATATGACTAACTTTTGAAGGGACACCAAGGTCAAGGTGAGAATAGGGGTCTATAATCCTTAGAACGACCATTCTACTCTAGGTAAGCAGTCCTACAGTCAGCATGGATTTGATACCACTTATGTCACACCTGGTTTTAGAAGGCAAACCGAATGCGAACCATGTACATGCCAGGATCAGCAATTCACGTACACAACAGTTACATAACCGGAGATCATCACACAGTGCTCAAATAATAATATAAAGGAGAGTAATAGTTGATTACATCATGATGTCCGAGACATCCACATAGTCATTAAGAATTATCAAAGTGCGAAAATGAAACGTAGATAAACACGGCCTTCAAAGGCAGCCGACTGGGGGTTTGCTGCTAACCCACACCAAGAACTCATCATACTCTTGGAACTCCTGAAAGTCCTCCACCACGACTTCATCTTCTCCTGAGCAGTGGTTGCAACGTGGACAACCTAGGGGTTTGGTGTGTAAAGCAAGGGTGAGTACACATCAACATACTCAGCAATTGTCCCGTTTGGCTATAGTGGACTAGCTTTATGTGGGGTTAAGGTCAAGCAGTTGCTTTTAGTTGGTCAGGTAATTATTACTAGTAGAGAGCCAGGTTTTAGCATTATCCCAAGTTGTTAACCCAAAAGTACCCTTTCCAAACGGAAAGAATACCAGAAACCATAACCATAATCATAATCACAATAGAAACTAGCATTATCCCCATCATCATCTGTAAACAAATCATCTCTGATCAATGTGTCTCTAATCAGTGGAGCTCCCAAGGCTGCTCATAACCGCGAGCATGGCTGATATATCAGTTTTATAACACTCTGCAGAGGTTGCACACTTTACCCACGAGCCTTGATTCCCTTTTGCCTCAGGCCGATCAAACCCTTAAACACTACCAAGGTGAATAGGCAAGGTTTCACTACGTAGCCTTTACAAAGATTCCCTCAGGTTGTAGTCGTCTGTTAGGTTTCCTAAATGTACTACACTCCTCCCCAAGGGGCAAACCACCCTCGGCAGAGCAAGCCACATATACCGAGCCCCATTGACGGCGCGACGGCGAAGCGAACTACACCTCTGTTCCTCAAATTATTCAGCTAAGGGCGTCCCATACCACTCTCATGGTTGTACTATTTTTTCGGGTGGTCATCCAACGGACCAGTCCTTAAGGAGAGGCACTCGAGAAACTGCTCGAGTCCCCGTATATGTCACAATATCATCATTATAATCAAAAGAGGAAAACAACGTATCATAAATAATCTCATTATGTTCATTGATTAGGGTGAAACACTAGCATAGAGCTAAACCAAAATAATCCAACCCACATAAGTAAACAAGGACAAGATAAACAAAGCTAGTCAATCCTTAGGTATAAATTGTGTAAATGCCAGGAGTGAATTATAAAATGAGTAGGATATAAATGGGTCAAGGGACACTTGCCTTCACTAACCAGTTGCTGCTCAGGGTCTTCACCTGTAACTCCTTTGGACTCCGCCAACTGACCATTATACGAGTTTAAACATACATTCTACGATTTAATACAAAAAGAACAATACAATACGCAGTAGAATGTAACAAATAAGCAGATGCTTGGCGCAGGGCTCACACCTATGACTAAGCGAGAAAGAGAAAAAACGGTCGAGGCTACGATCGAAGGGCAATTACGTTAAGCAGCTATGGATTAAAATACTTATCTAAACATAACCATATTAATTTGACAATCACGCTATTTATAAAATAAAGTTACGCTACGCGTTTAATTATTATAAACAATTCAAGGTAAATTCAAAAGGATTGTCGTACTGCGAAACGCACGACGGCACACGTGAACTAAACTGAAAAAATTGGGATGAGTTGCCGCGCGACGAAGTGCGCGACAGCACGCACGAACTAAGCTGAAAATAAAATGAGTCGTTGCATGGCAAAGCACGCAACGCAACACTTAGAATAAACTTAAAATTAAACGAATGGTTGTGCGACAAAGCGCGTGACTAGACACTTGAATTAAATATAAAAATAGCATGAAGCGTCGCGCGACAAAGCGCACGATGGCATACGCCATTTAAACTGAATTTAAAACAAAACATCGCAACTAAACGCGTGATGCAACACATTAAATAATCTAAAATTAAAATGAATTGTCGCACAATGAAGCGTGCGATGCAGCATGCTAATAAATCTAAATTTAAAATGAATCATCGATTGAAGAAACACGCGATGCAGCACATAAATTAAACTAAATTTAAAACTAATCAAGCTAAATTTTAAGCGCGCGCGCTAGGGCTGCGCGCGCGAGAACGGGACTGCGCGCGTACGCGAACGCGCTGCGCGCGCCGGGGCGCGCATGGTGCCGCACTGAGGGGCCACGCCGCCGGGCCGCACATGGGGGCCACGCCGTCGAGCCGAGCTAGGGGCCGCACGACCGAGACGCGCCGGGGAGAGAGGAAGGAGGGAGAGGAGAGGGGAGGGGAAGGGAAGGGGGAGCTCACCTCGGGATCCAACGATCAGAGGCAACCACCCCCGGATCACACCTAGGGCAAAGGAGGTGGAAGATAGGGAGAGGGAAGTTGCTGCATGGGAAAAGAAAAATGAGATAGAGAGGAGAGGGGGCGCGCATGGGGGACAGTTGAGGTGCCATGGGGCGTGCGCTAGGGCCGGGTCGAGCCGGGACACAGGCCGGGCCAGACCGTGGGCCGGGCCGGAGATCCACTGCACGCACGACCACTAATCGAAAACAAACCGTAAATCAAAAACCAAAACGAGACGGACGCGCGACCAGACACAACATCAGACAAAAGAAATATTCTTTGGCATGATGCAACACCCATGTCAACTTAGGTTTTTGTTTACACACGATATGGACACCAGTCTCTATACTGCTTTGAAAATTGGAAGGAGTGAAACGAGAAGAGAAAAGAGAGTAATGCCTGAATTTGGTGAGTATCGGAGAAGAAAAATTATACCCTTCAAATTCAGGGCATTACACTTGCTAGCTTTACAAAGCACTTAGAAGAATTAGAATTAGAAGGAGAAAGCAATCCAAGCAACAAAAGCAACAAAAGAAACACAAAACAACCTCTTTCAAGTCACTAAGTAATTGAGTTGATTTTGAGGCTTGGAGAGGATTTGATCTTCTGGATGTGTCTTGGACTGAATGCTTTTGCTCTTGTATTGAATGTGGAGTTTAGAAAACTTGGATCACTTGAAGGGAGGTGGTTGGGGGTATTTAGAGCCTCCAACCACTTCCTAGCCGTTGGCTGACTGCTGTCGACGGGCACACCGGACAGTCTGGTGGTGCACCTGACAGTCTGGTGGAGCACCGGACATGGCACTATTCACTGTTCGGTGCGTGCCACATCAGCAGATCGTTGGGGTTTGGAGCGGTTGACCGTTGAAATCCTTTGTCCTCTTGCGGCACCGGACAGTCTAGTGCGTTCTGACTTCTCAGCTCTGACTTCTGACTTGCGCATTGTTCACTTTTTACTGTACACAACAGTTGACCGTTGGACGCAGTTGATCGTTGCTCCATTGGCTCACCGGACATGTCCGGTGCACACCAGACAGTCCGGTAAATTATAGCGGAGCGATTCCTAGAAAAACCCGAGAGCGGACAGTTCATGGGTTGCTCGGCTTGGGCACTGGATAGTGTCCGGTGCGCCACTAGCAGCACCAATGCATGTCCTTGCTCGAGACTTTGTAGAGTTCCCCAACTTATTTTCTTTGTTGGTTTACGTTGAACTTTATGCGCCTGTGATAAATGACAACTAGGCAAACTAGTTAGTCCACGTGGTTTGTGATGGACGTCAAACACCAAAATCGATTATAGGAAATGATTAAGTCCATTTCCCTTTTAATCTCTCCCTTTTTGGTGATTGATGCCAACACAAACTGTCGGGGACCATAATTAGGGGTACCCCCAAGACTCCTAATCTCAGCTGGTAAACCCCATGAGCACAAAGCTGCGAAGGCCTGATGGGCACGATTCAGGCCAAGGCTCCGCTCAAGGGACACGATCCCGCCTCGCCCGAGCCCGACCTCAGGCAAAGATAGCCGACCCCAGAAGATTCACGCCTCGCCCGAGGGTACCCTCAAGCAACGGACGCACCATCGACTCGCCCGAGGCTCAGCTCGGGTAGGCTTCGCGGAGAAGCAACCTTGGCCAAATCGCCACACCAACCAACCATATCGCAGGAGCATTTAATGCAAGGACTGCCTGACATCTTATCCTGACGCGCGCTCCAGTCGACAAGGCCGAAGTGACCGCAGTCACTTTGCCGCTCCACTGACCGACCTGACAGGAATACAGCACCGCCTGCCCTGCTCCGACTGCCGTGCCACTCGCCAGAGTGAGGTCGACAACGGCTAAGTCCAGCCTCGGGCGACATAGGAAGCTCCGCCTCGCCCGACCCCAGGGTTCGGCCCCCGTCTCGGCCTCGGAAGATGGACTTCGCCTCGCCCGACCCTAGGGCTCGGACTCAGCCTCGGCTCCGGAAGACGATGGACTCCGCCTCGCCCGACCCCAGGGCTCGGGCTCAACCTCGACCTCGGAGGAATCGCCACCTCGCCCAAACTCGGGCCCGGACAGACCACGTCGCCAGGGGGGGCCATCAATACCCTGCCCCTAGCTAGCTCAGGCTACGGGGAACAAGACCGGCGTCCCATCTGGCTCGCTCCAGTAAACAAGTAATGATGACACCCCGCACGCTCCATGACGATGGCAGCTCCCAGCCCCTTACGTCAGCAAGGATCCAACAGCCCCGACATGCTGTACTTCCGCAGGGCTCCAGCTCTCCTCCGATGGCCACGACATCACATGAACAGGGCAGCAACACCTCTCCGACAGCCACGACGACATGTACATAGGGCACTAGCTCCTCTCTGCTAGACACGTTAGCACATTGCTACACCCCCCATTGTACACCTGGGCCCTCTCCTTACGTCTATAAAAGGAAGGTCCAGGGCTCTCGTATGGAAGGTTGGCCGCGCGGGAGAATGGGCCGACGCATAAGGCTCTCGCTCTCTCTCTCTCCCACGCGAACGCTTGTAACCCTATGGCGGAACTGCCCGAATTATAAAAACTTAAGTGCCTAAGCCCTGCCTTAGAGGCTAGACCACACTTAAATGGGAATAACCCGTCAATCCCTCGGATCTAGTCCGACACGGCCACTGACAGGATCAAGTACCACGATCTCACTCGATGGTGAGTCACAGAGCAAATACAATAAAGCATAAAACCATACATGTCAGAGTATTAAATTATTACATCATCATCATCATCATCATCGGAGTTTTTGCAAAAGTGACCATCATTGTTTTGAAGTGCAGCGGAAATAAACTAACGGTAAATAAACAGAGAGATGGGGAAGCCTGTCCCATCACTCCTCATGCTCCTCCTCAGCCGAGGCAGGGTCCCACTCGACAGTCCAACCCGGTGGCAGGGTGGATGGCCAAGTCACTCCAGCAGCCATTTCCTCCAGAGAACCTGTAAAAATTGTGCCACAAGCAAGGCTGAGTATACTAATACTCAGCTAGACTTACCCGGTGTGAGGAGTCTATACTCCTCTACCTCTAGACATGCAGCTGTTTGGCTGTGGGGTTTGGTTGCCAAAAGCACTAGCTGAGTTTCTAAATCAAGATTTTAACTTTGTCAAAATTAAGTGTGACTCTCTTAAGGCTAAAAGTGTACTATCTACTCATACATAGTAGCAAGCATTTTTAGCAATCAATATCTTGTATCATCTCAACACAGTTCCACTTGTTACTCAATGTAGCAGCATGGATCAAGCAGTCTCATTAGCTGCGAGAAGCAGATGATTCGAATCGAGTTTTATCCTTGCAAGGTAAACCTAAACACACGACATGTAGGGGCACTCCGTCCCCACCCATATCAACCGTCCCCATCGATTCCCCGTCAGCAGATCAGGGCTCACCGCCTTGGCGTACAATGCCTCACTGACCCCGACTGGCCGTCGTGCAGTGACCGCACTTGTACCCACCATAACCGGAATGGGAGACTACGTCTCAGGTCGCGTGAGGGGATATGTCCACTGCCAGGTTCACTCAGGTACTAGGCTTACCGATTTACCATATTTCTCGGTATGTGTTTAGTACGTTCAAACGCTTGACTCACGGTACCACACCTTAATCCTTACTCAAATTTTTATCCCGTAGACAACCAATCCCCATGGATTGTTGCCCACAAACCAACCTCGTTATGATATGAAAGTGAGTACAACTAATTCCTTACCTCGCGCGAGTGCTAGAAAAATCACTCGACTTCTACCGAGATCCTATTTAATAAAGCAGCTACTCGACCTAGCATACTAGTATTCATCTCAAAAGGATTACCTGAGATCATGCAACTAGGGTTTCAAACAATTCCTACACCTAAGTGCACAATCAAACCTACAATCATTAAGTGAAGTAAAATAGCATAAATAACAGGTTATGCATAAACCGGGGCTTGCCTTCCAAAGCAGTGGCAGGCAGGTCCTCTGGTGCAGGCTCAGGTGCTGGATCTGGGGCAACCTCCTGGGCAGCTCCTTGCTCCGGCACGAGGATGTACTCTCCGTCAGCAAGATTACAGTCTATCGAAATGCAATGAACATGTATGTCATGATTATGCAAGATTTAAGAACATTAAACTACAGAAATTAAGTCAAGAATTAACTTAGGGTTCCCTGGCTATGTGGGTCTTCTAGTGGTATATATATATATAGACTTATTCCCTTTTAGGTTTAGGTTTTCTTTTAGGATAACATAGGGGATTTGCATTGTTTTTTTTATAGATTTCAGTGGACAAATTTACAAGGGTCTTAGGAGGACATTAATTTCCACTATCCATTTTCCTTTCTTTAATTTCCATCTAGGGTTTCTAGTATAGGTTTGAACTAGGACAGTATTTTAAAAATTTCCAAAAATTCTATAAAAATTACAGTGGGTTGTCACTTGCTATCCTAGCTGGTTCTAAGAATTTGAGGCTCAAAGTACAAAAGCTAGGCTTTAAACAAAAATAACAATAGTTAGGCAAAATGGGCCACTTTACACTACACCTCTTAGTTAGGGGTAGGTTCTGTCCTAAAGGTTATTTTTGTTGGCCTCTATTAGTGATACTAAGCTCTTGTACCAAAAATGACAGAGAGCCACATGATGGTTAATTAATGGTGGATTTCTAAAATTTGGTGCAAAAAGGGTGTTTGGAACTAACTTGTCATTTGAAAAATATCAAACAACAGATTTCAGATTTTTCCTAAGTTCTTATTATCAAAACATTAGTTATCCTAAGGTTTGGGGAGGTTTCACCTTGGGGTTATTTTTGTAGGGTTTTTCTAAGTTATGCTTATTTTATTAATTTAAAAGGTATCCTTCTTATTTTACACTACAACAGGGTATGATATATTTTTCCAGTGAACTTCATTGACTAAGTATCTCAACAAAAATAGGGGTGCCCTCTGGTTCATTATTTATGTCACCTTTTCTATTTTTCTTAACCTTAAGCATATTATGGAATAAGGAGTAAAGACTAACTTAATGTAGTGGACAAAGGGGTTTAACATTTTTAACTAGGTCAGT